>CM069154.1:40719606-41319606 GCA_035221665.1 Okamejei kenojei
TCTGAACTATTTCAACTTGTTCGCCATTGAAGCTGATTGAAGCATGTGATCTTCCTCCACCGAATTTTAAATGTTGAAAATGCATTTTGCTCTGCCTTTCCACTGTTCATTTCCTTCCTTGCTTACCAGATTAGTCATTAACTAAATGTTTCTGAATAGGCCATTTATGTAGGTTGCACTCAGCGAGGTGAGACTGACAGTTTATTGAAGTGACTAACTACCACCATTAAAGTATTTAGAGTCACTTGAGCAGAACGTCTTGAAGATTTTTAGTTTTGTTTAGTGTTGAAAAGATGTTTTGAGTCCATCTCCAATCACCGTGAAGGTTCATAGCTTTTTTTTATATCCATGTAGGAGAGGTGAAATCCCGACTCAGAATGGAGTAGATTAATTGCGGAATTTCATGCAAGTGCTTCTAATTGAAAAGGCACAGAAGTCTTTGAACTGTGTCCTCTGGATTTCCATATGATTCCAGCCCATTGTGACCGGCTCCATGGAGTCTGCTGCACCATTGTGTTTTTCCAGTCAGTGGGCAAGAGTTCTGAGGGGCACAAGCATCGTTTTTGGCCTGGAACATTTTTTAACCAGTGCTATTTTCAGATGCATGGAATGGCTTATACATTTGATTTCACCTCTGCTCTATAAAGTTTCTAGTGATTTTTAGCTGGTCAAATAAATATTTTACCTTATTACAAAATGTACATACAGCTCTACATATTTCTAGAAATCATTTCCACTGTTTATTTGTTTCCAGAATCTGAGTGTTATTGGCAAGGCAGCAATTGTGTACTTGCCTAATTACCCGTGAACTGAATAGCTTACTTTTCTAATTTACAATCAACTCACTTGGCAAGTCTGGTGTCATGCACAGGACAGACAAAATAAGAATATTAGGTTTTCTCCTTTGAATAATATTACTGAATTAAATTAGCTTTCCCAACAATCTGGTAATTTGTGAGATTATCAGTCCAAATGACTTTATAGCATTTCAAATTCGAAATTATTAAATGAATTTACATCCCTAGGCTACTGTGGTGGGATTTTAACTGGAGTCTGGTCTGTAGATTGTTATTCCAACCCTCTACATTACTGAACATCTGAACTGTAATGAAGTGCAACCTTTCCTATTTTAACATTCCAATCTCCAGGACTCAATCTGGGCGGCACAGATGTTAGCCCTGCTGTCTCACTGCGCCAGAGACCTGGGTTCGATCCTGACTGTTTATGTGGAGTTTGCACGTTCTCCCTGTGACCATGTAGATTTCTTCTGGGAGCTCTGGGGTTGTTCCCACAAATCAAATACATGCGGGTTCGTAGGTTAATTGGCCTTTGTAAAATTGCCCCCAAGTGTGTCGGGAGTGTATGAGAAAGTGGGATAATAGTGTGAATGGGTGGAGTGGGTTCAGTGGGCCAAGGGCCTGTTTCCATCCTTCAATCAATCAATCAATGTGGCTAGACACAAACTGCCGGAGTAACTCAGCAGGACAGGCAGCATCTCTGGAAAGAAGGGATGGGTGACGTTTCGGGTCAAGACATGGCTAATTTGGCAAATAAGTCTGAAGAAGGGTCTCGACCCGAAACGTCACCAATTCCATCACTCCAGAGATGCTGCTCATCCCGCTGAGTTACTCCAACATTTTGTCTACCTGTTCTTTCAGAAGGATAGACCCAAAAGTTGTGGCCAGGAGACCAGTTTCTGCTCTGCACCATGTAATCCTACACTGATGGATACATTTGTTTAAACGGAAACTGCACATGCTGGAAAAATTGAAAGAAAAAAAAAATGCTGGTGAAACTCAGCGTGAGGCAGCATCTATGGAAAGAAGGAATAGGCGACGTTTCGGGTCGAGACCCTTCTTCAGATACATTGTTACTTGATGGATGAATGGGGCAAAGCTTTAGTGCTTTTTGGCATGCTGGATAATTTTCCCTGATTAAAGCTCCTTCAGACTCTGCCTATTTGTAGTTTAGTTTAGAGATACAGCACGGAAACAGGCCCTTCCACCCATCGAGTCTGCCCTGGCCAGCGATCCCCGCACATTAGCACTATCCTGCACACACCAGGGACAATTTACAATTTCACCAAAGCCAATTAACCTACAAACCTGTATATCTCTGGCGTGTGGGAATGAATCGGAGATCCTGGGGAAAACCCACACAGGTCACGGGGAGAACGTACAAACTCTGTACAGACAGCAGCTGTAGCCAGGATTGAACCCGGGTCTCTGGCGCTGTAAGGCAGTAGCTCTACTGCACCACCATTCTGCTCTTTGAAGGCATAATGGGATATGTTCTGCAAGTTGCGCGTGCAGACTTCACTTAGGAAAATGGTACCTGTGTGAATCTGAACAGCTTAACAAGACATCCCCTGAGTGTAAAGGAATTTTATTATTGCTTGTAGAAGGGTTCGGAATGTGAATTAGACTTGTACATCTTTTATTCGTTGGATAAGTATCCCTTGGGATTCATGCTGGAGAGGCTGCTCTTTAACTTTCTGAAAGTTTTTATGTGGAGCTGTTCTGCGTCAATAAAATACTATATTGCATTAGTTATAGATTTGTACGTGATTGTCGGTTGTTTCTAGTGGTAGCGTTAATTTGTTTTGCATGAGGAAAATGCATTGCACTGGGTGCAGATATGACATTAAAAAAGATTAAGAAATATACACAGAGCAGTGTTCAGGCAGCTAATTGGTCTGAAGAAAGGTCTCAACTCGAAACGTCACCCATTCTCTCCAGAGATGCTGCCTGACCCGCTGATTTACTCCAGCATTTTGTGTCTACTTTTAATAAACCTATAACAGTTTAACCAAAGCTCCTGAAACTGATGCATTAGCGGCCTTTAATATTGTTTCCAGTCATCATAGATTTAATGAAGACTTGAATCTTGTTTTGTAATTGGTTCTGAAAAATGTTATCGCTATGTGCAGTCTGGGCTCAGCAAGCGATTCTACCATTGTTCTCCCTCTGTTAAATTGGAGCAGTGGGAAGCACCCAGGGATTCTGATTTCTGATATTGTACGAGTAAAAATGAGTTTTATTTTTTACTAACTTAATATCTATCTACTTTACAGACATTTGAACAACAACCGAATAATGGTCCTTGAGCCAGGTTGCTTTGATAATCTCTCCAGCACCTTGCTGGTCCTCAAGCTGAACAGAAATAAAATTTCTGTCATTCATCCAAAGAGCTTCCGGTTGCCCCATCTTCAGTATCTGTGAGTTTTTTTATTATTCAAATCGCAGAAGCATGTCTATTTAAAACATGAGAAAAGGGTTACTGCAGCTTTCGGAGACATAGTGCCTTGAGATTAATAGTGACTTGTTCAATGTAAACTGATTGTGTTGGTGGTTGAAGCAAGCCAACCTTTCCAGGTAGAATATGCCAGGCGGTTAATGTCTGTGGTGAGGGAAACCTTGTTAATGTTTTACATTCATGACTGGGCTCTGACAAAACATCATTTATGTTAACTGTTTCTGACTATTTTCTGGGTGCTAAGTATTTTCAACAATTTTATTTTGAAAAATGTCCAACTTATTCGACATAGACATCGTGGCCCAAGGATCACGTTGTCAAACTTGTTGCCCATAAATTTCAAGATGTAAAATAGTCATATCTATTATACAGTCTCTATGCTAAATTATATAACTATTGAAAAAGTGTATTGATGCAAGTAGATTTTGTTTTTGAAGTGTTATCTGAATCTGCTGGAATCTTAACATTAATTTATGCTGCTGGCAGTCTAGGTTTGGAATAAATAAACCTATTAGGGATGGAGATGAGCAGTTTCTTTTGTATTAATCTTTAGAATTTGGTACCGAAAATATTAGCAGAGGCTGAATTCTTGTATAAATACAAAGCCAATATGAAAGTCTCTATGTCTATGCGGAAGCTGCCACCTGACTTACTACTAATGCAAATATCCCATCAGCCATGATCTTACTGAATGACAAAGCATACTGTGGGCTAATGGCCTACTCCTATTTCATATGATCCTATGAAGCCCTCTTTGTACACAGCTTGTACAGCAGGGGTCGGCAACCTTGTTCAGCAGAGGGGCCAGGACGCATGTCTGTGAGCGGATGGCGGGCCACATCTATTACGTGTACATATGGATCCCGCCCGGGATGGCAGGCATCAAATCACGTGTTCACAGAAGGTGGACAAAAATGCTGGAGAAACTCAGTGGGTGAGGCAGCTTCATGCAATCCTTGCGTGTCTCACCAGCTGAGTTTCTCCAGTACTTTTGTCTACCTTAGATTTTTTTCCGGCATCTGCAGTTTTTTCTTAAAACGTGTTCACAGAAGGTGCGCGCCCGTGTGGTACAGCCAGAGCTCAGGGCGCCGGGCAGGCCGGATGATTACGGGGGGGGGGGAAATCTGCCTGCGGGCCGGATAATTTTGGGTTACGGCAGCATACATAAGGCTCATCCTTAAGCATGACTGAGTTAAACCTTGCACAATTGACTTTCTTGCTCTAGTTCTGTCATGTTAGAACTCCCAAGTGGACAAAAAATTGCTGAATGTAGGTAGAATTTAATTTGCTGAATAAGATTTTCAACATCCAGCCTGGCAAGTACAGTCATATTTGTTACATTACTTACCACTGAAGTGAAATGAGATATGTATAACCATCTATTGCAACCTAAAGATTTGTACTAAAAGTCACATTATGGTGCACTTTCAACCTGTCGCTGCTAACACAGTTTTTTTTTAAATTCCTTGTCAATTTTGGTCTTTTTAAGGGAAGTCTTAACAACCGCACAGTTTGAATTTGCCTTGATATTTCACAGGGAACTAAAGCGCAATAGAATCCGGATTATCGAGAGTCTTGCATTTCATGGCCTTGACTCGTTGAAGTCATTGAAACTGCAGCGCAATGAGATCAATGAACTCAAGGACGGTGCCTTTTGGGGGCTCAATGAAATTGAGGAGTTGTAAGTACTTTTGTAGGACAGTTAAATCTTGTCATGGACAGTTAAATCTTGTCAAGCCATTTAGGAAAATATTGGATTACTGGAGTTTTGAAGTGATTAATAGAATGTAATTAAATCAAGTGTAATTGTTAAAGCAAAGTAGGAATGCATTAATTTGTCTTCCTCTGATAAATCAACCGCTGTTTTGGGTCTGCGTAATTTAATCTAGTGCACCCACAGACTTGATTTCTCCTCGCCTGAGCTTTCCACTTTTTGATGATGCAACTAACTTGCTGAAATTGGTCCAGTTTTTGAATGTAATATTTGGGCCTAGTAGTCTGCCTGGCTGTGGAGGTGAACCTTAATTCAACATAGTAGTTATAGAGTCATAGAGTGATGCAGAGTGGAAACAGGCCCTTCGGCCCAACTTGCCCACACCGGCCAACATGTCCTAGCTACAGTCGTCCCACCTGCCAGCATTTGATCCTTATCCCTCCAAACCTGTCCTATCCATGTACCTGTTTAACTGCTTCTTAAATGTTGGCATAGTCCCTGCCTCAACTACCTCCTCTGGCAGCTTATTCCATACACCCACCACCATTTGTGTGAAAAAAAGTTAGCGTAGTTGCATGCATATCTAAACTTTACTAAGATTTTTTTAATTAACTTTTGTTAATGATTTAGCACCTAGGCCAAATTTTGCTTTTCAAATTTGATAGTTTTTATTTTGACTCTTTCAGGAATTTTTGCACAAATTATTATAGAACTCAAAGTTAAGAAAATTATGCTAGCTTTGGGAGACAAAATGGATATTTCATTTCTGTTTTCCGCCCTTTCTCTTTGCTTTTTACGTGTCTAAATAACTAGCCCTTTGACAATGCATTTGATCATCTGTCCGAATGGATTGATTGTAAAATGTTAAATCTGCTGTGAAGCATGTGTGAACATGATCTTTAACACAGTTGTTTTATAACTAATATGAAATAATGATCTGTATAGTCCAGACTTTTTTAAATGGTAAATAGTAGTAGCAGTATGAAACTCGTGCAAGTGCTCTTTCTTTTGCGACTGGAATGTTCTTGAAATTTTTTCCTTAATACTCAAATTGTAGTAAATCCTTGATTTTTACGGGTCGGCAGTGGCATTGGCAGCCCGACCTGGAAGTGACTGGGGAGTCGGTGTGGGCTGGGGGTGGCGTAGGCAGCCTAGCCGGGGAGGCAGTGACGGCCCAGGGTGACCTTGGCAGCCCCGTCTGGAAGTGGCCGGGGAGGCAGTGTGGGCCAGGGGTGACCTTGATAGCCCAGTCTGAAGCGGTCGGGGAGACAGTGTGGGCCAGGGCCGGCATTGGCAGCCTAGCCTGGGAAGGACTGGGGAGTTGATCTGTGCCAAGGGTGGTATTGGCAGCCTGGCCTGGAAGTGACTAGGGAGGGGGTATGAGCCTGGGGTGGTGTTGGTTGCCCGGCCTGGCGAAGGTCAGTAGTCCGTCCGTTGTAATCAAAATCCGTTATAAAAAGAGTCCCGTAATAACTAAAAGGTTTATTGTACTATGTTTTAGTGTGCTTTTTATTGTCTTTTTGCCCAGATTATTACACAGCTTAAGTTAAGAAAAGTTATGCTAACATCTGGGGGAGGAAATGGATGTACTTATTCTCTGTTTTAGGGACTTGGAACACAATAATTTGACGGAAGTTACCAAGGGCTGGCTGTATGGCCTCAAACTCCTGCAACAGCTGCACCTGAGCCAGAATGCCATTGCCAGGATAAGTGCTGATGCCTGGGAGTTCTGTCAGAAACTGACTGAGCTGTGGGTTTGTTTCATTCTTCCTTCATCCTTCTCATACTACATGGCTTCATGTAGAATCATGCTTTTAATTACTGTACACCATGGTTTCAACCACTGAGTTAAGAAAAGTTGTGCTGGCTTCAGGGGAAGCAATGGATGTTTATTTTCCGTTTTCCTCCGTTTCTGCCTCTTTTTGCTTTTTAAGTCTTGAAAACGAGCCCTTTGCATTTGGTCATCTGTCCGAATGTATTGGTTATGAAATTTCAATGCTGATGTGAAACATCTGTGCATACATGATCTTTAACTTCAAATTGTTTCATAATTAATATGAAATAATGATCTGTGTGTTCCAGTTTTTTTTTTAAAAGGAGAAATAATAGTGGCATTAAGAAACTGATGGCCGTACTTTCTTTCCTCACTGGTATGTTATTGAAGTGCTTACTCAAAGTAGTCTGTTTTGCTATGATTTTTGGTGCGTTTTTTGTGATATAAATCCGGGCTGTCTATCTGCACTCTGCCTTTGAACTAGTTTATTTTCCTGTGGGTATAGACGGGTTCCTGCACTGCATGGATTGTTCTTCTGACATCACCATTTCGTGTCAAGAATGTGATAAAGGGTTTGAAATGCAGTAAGTGCTCCAGAACCTCCAGGTTTAACAAGGAAAATGCCAATCGACATGGCTCAATTAAAACAAAAAAATGTTTCCCAGGTTTAAATCTTCTATAATTAATATTGACTGACATGCGCAGTTGGATGATCAGCCATGATCATATTGAATGGCAGTGCAGGCTCTAAGGGCCGAATGGCCTACTCCTGCACCTATTTTCTATGTTTCTATGTGTTGTATGTCTGAATTATGAATGATCAAGTTATTGTAAATTAGGTGGTGGAGTAGTATTAAAATAAGCTGCTACCTCAATGATTTTGTGCATTTTATTTTAGGGATATGACCCACAACCAGTTGACTCGTTTAGATGAATCCACATTTATGGGTTTGAAATTGCTTGAAAATTTGAACATGGGAGACAACCGAGTGAGTTACATCGCTGATGGAGTTTTTAACGGTTTGTCTAACCTGCTCACGCTGTAAGTATGCGGAATAAATAAAGGAACAGAAATGTATCATTTACACATCACATCCCAAAAAAATGTACCTTAACTTAGCTAAGTTTTTTTGATAACACACATAATGCAGACCTAAACTTGTCCTCCATCTCAGTCATTATTGACTACGATGGATAGTGACCCTCTCTTGCTGTGGTTTTTGTTACAAACATTTTCTGTGAATACTAGGAAAAAAATTTGCGCTGAAGGAAAATGGTGCTTCAAGTTTTCTACCCGAGGTGCATAGTTTTATTTGCATTATGGTGAAAACTGCAGAGGTTGGAAAGTCGTGTGACGCATATAGTAGAAATTTGACTGTCAGCATTCTTTTGGCTCCTGATCTGTAAATAGTTATTTAAAATTTACAGGAAAATAAAAATTGGTACCAAGTTGCACTAAGAATTGAGTTGCCAACTATTCAATTAAAAATGCAAAAAATGTTTTACTGTACCGTATCTATTGCCATATACCAAATTATTCCTACCTCCTTGGAGTTTAGAAGGATGAAAGGGGATCTCATTGAAACATATAAGATTGTTAAGGGCTTGGACGCATTAGAGGCAGGAAACATGTTCCCGATGTTGGGGGAGTCCAGAACCAGGGGCCACAGATTAAGAATAAGGAGTAAGCCATTTAGAACGTAGACGAGGAAACACTTTTTCTCACATTTTTCATAATCTCCCCGTGATCGCGTGGGATTCCTCCATGTACTCCAGCTTCCTCACACAGAGTGGTGAGTCTGTGGAATTCTCACAGGGCGGTGGAGGCAGGTTCTCTGGATGCTTTCAAGAGAGAGCTAGATAGGGCTCTTAAAAATAGCGGAGTCAGGGTATATGGGGACAAGGCAGGAACGGGGTACTGATTGGAGATGATCAACCAATTGAATGGCGATGCTGGCTCGAAGGGCCAAATGGCCTACTCCTGCGCCTATTGTATATTGTCCTCTTCCCCCTTCCGCACCCAAGTAGTTTGTAATTTAAACTTCACTTTGTTGAAATACTGAACTGGGTTGATGTGAAAACGTTTTTAGAAGTCCTAAATTAAACTGAATGGGATTGTGTAATGTAAATTTTTTTGTCCCCTGATTTAACCATTAGTATATACGTAATCACAATTATTCTAGATTTGTTCAAAGTGCTTTAAAACAGAAAGGGAACAATTTAACTTGTGTTATTTTGACTATGGGGGCAGGGTGTAAAAATAAATGGCTGGTAAGTTTCTTCAGTTCAGGGTCACCAACCATATTCACATTCCAGGCATTACTGATTAACAAGGCTCCAGCTACTAATGCCTGAGCAGCTGTGTGGAAAAGGGAAAACGAATTGATCAGGGCAAGAGTAAAAGAGTAGAAATAGAAGACAGATACAAAATGCTGGAGTAACTCAGCGGGTCAGCCAGGATCTTAGGTGGCGTTTCGGGTCGAGACTCTTCTTCAGACTGTTCAAACATCTTTTGTCAAAAATAAAGTTGGTAATAACGCTAAATGAAATAGCTTTTGTTTAAACATCAGAATTTTACAATTTGCATCTCAATGTTACATGTGGTAGATTGGAAGCTTGTGGTAATCATGGGATATGGGGGGAAAAAGCAGGAACAAGGTACTGATTTTGGATGATCAGCCATGATCATATCGAATGGCCTACTCCTGTACCTATGTTTCTAAATGCCTTTGATCCTCAAAGGCACAATCTCATGTCAGAGATGCAACGTCCCTGGGTCTCTAAACACAGGCGTTCTATTCTCGAAGCACATTGAACAGAGGAAACTAATTTCACACCAGATTTCTGCTACGAATGCCATTGACAAACATCAAGGATACATTGCCCATTTGCCACAGTATTTGCCTACATTATATACAGCTTTTAAACAGCTGAAAGGAAAATATTCAATATTTTCATTCTGAAGTTCACCAATTTCTCCCTAGTTCCGACTAAAAATGTCTGGAAAAAGTACCTCCCCAGGCTCAAGTTTTATAAAGAGTCTTTAAGTTTTGGGATTCTGATACAAACGTCTTAGACTCACTGCACTGTTTTCTGTTCCTGCAGTTGTTCACTCTACTCTATCTTTTATGGACATGGTAAAAATATATATTTTTAATTTTACCTTGCAAGAAAAGACTTCCCCAAAAGCAAAGTCAGACTTTAAAACTTAGAGTGTTTCATAATTTGAAGTTAATAGTGCTTGTAGTTTAAAAAACAAGAAACAGTGCAAATTATTTAGTCTCATGCCTTATAAAGAATGTTTAGCCTGCTTTCGTCTATGCTGGTGATATTCGTTGCGTTTCATTCATTTTGACTCTTCACATTCTCAGAATTTATGCTCAGTCCTCTTATGGTGATATCGGCCAACAAGAATAGGACATGTTCAATTAATTTGGCTGTCTGATCCATATTTTAAATGGGGCTGTGATGGTGCTTTAAAAATTCAATGCAGTGTTCTTATGAAGTTGCTAAACGTTCCCATACTGTTTGTAAAATCTAATAACGGTGAGTTTCTTCCTACAGTGATCTGAGGAATAACGAAATCTCATGGGCGATTGAGGATTCAAATGGTGCTTTCACTGGATTAGACAAGCTGCAAAAATTGTATGTATATTGTGATTATGAGGCTCATGTACCTTCCTATTATGTTGCATTTTTGTGTTGGCCACTTTTTCGCACTACAATAGGTGTTCTCCCTCAAAGCTAAGAATTTCAAAGTTCATCCATATTTGTGCTGATGATTTTCCATCCTCTTTCCTCACCTCCTACCACCCCACACAAGATATTGCTCAAATTAAGCAGAGTAATATGCACGTATAGCATTTTTACTGAACTGCTTAAGTGAAGCTGTATCCAATTTGGCATAAAGCCCTTTCCTGTAAGCAGACATAATCAACAGTCTCAATGTTATGTTGCGGTGATCATTTGAACACGCACATTCTCTCCGTTTTAAAACCTCATCTTGTGGTCCGATGCCTTAACCAGTGGAAATTTTGATTGGAATTAAAGTGTCCTTGATGTTCTGGTAAATGACCAATAAAGCAAAGTTAGTTTGAGGTACAAAAAGATCATCAGTTTGGATTCTCAAGTACAAATCAATTGTAACAACAAAACTGCAGCTCTGTCTAAGGCATTACTTTGGTAAGAAACAAACAGCTGTTCTGTTCGGTGTTAACATTTTGCCTATTAGATAATTTTTGCCACCGCCAAGATCCAGCCTTTGTCGGAACATTGAATTATGAATGTATTTGTCAGCAGCTGCAATAGGAAGACGACAAGTTGTGACTCCTAAAATCCGAACAAAAGGAACTGCCAGTTTGTTAGACAACTTTTGAAATGCACAGTGTTAACTATCATCTGTCAATTGCCTCTTTATTCTTTGTAGGATTCTGCAGGGAAGCAAAATAACGTCCATCACAAATAAAGCATTTTCTGGACTAACAACCCTTGAATACCTGTGAGTACAAATACATTTCAATTCACTGGCAATTAAAGTGAGACTATCATAACTATATATTGAAATTGCCACATTCTGCTTTAATTTACTAAATCAGAAAAATAAAGTGTTGTTTATAGTTTTAGAAATACAGCACGGAAACAGGCCTTTCAGCCCATCAAGCCCGCACCATCTAACAATCACCCGTACACCAGTTCTATCCTACACACTAGGGACAATTTACAATTGTACCAAGCCAATTAACTTGCAAACCTATAGGCCTTTGGGGTGTGGGAGGAAACTGGAGATCTCGGAGAAAACCCACGGGGAGAACGTACAAACTCGGTACAGACAGGCACCCGTAGTCAGAATCTAACCCAGGTCTCTAGCCCTGTAAGGCAGCAACTCTACCGCTGCGCCACTGTTATGTGCTGGTTTTCCTCATTGTTGCAGTTTGAGACATAGTTCAGCTGATATGGTTGCCCTGAAATAACTATACTAATTCAAAATCACTATTGCCTACTTGGAAATGAAGGAATTAATCATAAGATGCTTTTCTCAGCCCATATGTTCTGTCTGTTTTTTTAGCATCACAAATTAGACTAGTTAACACAATAGAGCTGTTGACTTGGCTTCAGTGACGGATTTTCAATCCTGATCTCTGTGAAGCTGCTGTCTATGTGAAGTTTGCCTATTCTCCCTGTGATGGCATGGTTTATCTCCAGGTACTGTGGCGGCCTTCCACTTCCCAAAGATGGGAGGTATTTTACAAATTCCCCTAATGCATGAATAGTAATATCAAGGTAGTTTATGGGAATATACGAAGAATAAAATGGGATTATGGTAAAAGGTTGCTTGCTAGTTAGTACAGACTTAATCATCCAAAGCCTCTGTTTCCATGCTGTATGATTCATTAGCTCAATTTTTCAAAATATATTCACTTTTTTAGACTTTGTAGACTTTTTTTGTGGTCATTCACATAATAAAATGTTTGTTCATACGAGCAGGTACAAATCATGTGAAGAAGTGGACGTAGTACTCCCACTGTTCCAACTGAGTCACCTTCCTTCAACTGCTTCAGTTCTTTGTTTTGGGGTTGGGGATGTGTTGCAGCTTGAAATGTTGTTGACCTTTCAAAAGCATGAGAGGCACTTTGTTATAGAACAGCAAAAGAACAGTCCCTTCAGCCCACAGTGTCTGTGCCAAACCTGCTAAGACCCTCTTATCTTCCAGCACATAATCCGTATCCCTACATTCCCTGCATATTTAGTTGCCTATATAAAAGCCTCTTAAATTCCACTATCGTATTCGCCACCCCTGGCAATGTATTCAGGCCCCCACTACCCTCTGTGTAAGTAAAACATTGCCCCGCACATCGCCTTTAAACTTTGCCCTCCTCACAATAAAGCTATGCCCTCTAAAAATGTTTTTTTCCTTCCTGGGGGGGAAAAGTTCTGATTGTCTACCCAATGATTCTAATAATTTTACATACTTCTACCAGCTCTCACGGCAGCCTCCAGCGTTCCAGAAAAAAACATCCTTAATCTGTCCCTGTAGCTAATGCCCCCTAATCCATGCAACAGTCTGGTAAACCTCCTCTGCATCCTTTCAAATGCCTGTACATCCTTTCTGTAATGGGACGACCAGAACTGCACACAATATTCCAAAAGTGGCCTAACCGAAATCCTTTAAAGCAACATGATGATATCCTGACTCTAGTGCTTAATGCCCCGACCTCTGAAGGCAAGCATATGCCTTCTTTACCACTCTGTCTATTTGTGTTGCCACTTTCAGGGGGTTGGGGACTTGGAGCCCAAGATCTCGCTGTACATCAACGCAGTTGATGGTCGTGCCATTAATTGTATGTTTTCGCCTTGCATTTGACCTCCCAAAGTACAACACCTTGCACTTGGGCAGAGAAATGGCGGATATTTATCCGCTTGTTTCTGTAGCTGACCTTTGATCTATATTGATGTTTATGTTGTATATCTTGATACCCTTCCTCACAGTCTGTAACCTCAGCAATCTTGGTGCCACCTGCAAACTTACAAACCAACCTGTCTACATTTCGTCCAGTCATGCGTATATATCCCACACAGCAGAGGTCTCCATACAGATCCCTGCGGAACTCTGCTGCTCACAGAACTCCAGCCTGAAATTGTCCTTCCAAGGCAACCCTCTGTCTATCAATAGGCCAGTTCCAAATCCATACAAACAAGTCACAGTTAATCTCACTGTCATGTGCAATTGTGTAAAATCCTGTGCAATTGTGTCCATTCCTTTTAGCTTCTATTTAAACATTTTTTTTCCTTCCTTTTAGAGACTTGAGCAATAATGCCATAATGTCAATTCAAGGAAATTCTTTTTCTCAAATGATACTTAAAGAACTGTGAGTATATAAAATTATTCTAGTCAATTAAAGCCGCGCGTTAATGTAATTAGAAAGCCTCTTCCTGATTAAATATGCTCTTCGGTCAAGCGTTAAGCCTCCACCTAGGCATCTTTATTGTCAATTAATGCAGAAAAGTGGCATTGGGTTGGATGGGATGTGGAAGTGGGCAATGAATTATGGATATTCTACATATAAATGAGAAATTGAAGTATTTTGGCAACCCAGGGTGCTTTGAAAGAGTGAGTATTGAGTGCTGTATTGAGCGATGTGATCAGATAGGAAAATAAAATGTATCTTTTGCTTGGTTAGTCCATCATATCCTGAGGTTCAAGTTGTACAATTGAATTGCTAATGTTTAGCAATAAAGGTGCTGGTGAGAGTGGGGGAAGGCGGTGTTTCCAGTGTGGTATTTTATGTAAAATTACCCCTAATTGGAGAGCATTAATATAGAGACAGCTTCACACATGTTATTTCAACGCTTTAATTACTTTGTCAACAGGAGTTGCTTTATTGGATAACTAGTTTGAGGTTTAAAAATTAAAAGTTTTGAGGTTTGAGTTTTAAAGCACACAGGAATAAAAGGAAGTAGTTCAGCTTCTAAATCCTGTAACGATTTGTTGGATTGTGGCTAATCTGTTAATGTTTTACCTGGCTTGCTGCTGTATCCTTTAATGCTTTAACTCAACCGTTTAAAACAAATGGTAACTAAATGGTGGTTGTTTTCCCACCTCGAATCTGGATGAGGTACGAACTAAAGGAAGGTCACGAACCTCCATTGTATTTTCTGGCTGAAAGTTTTTAGTGAAAGATTGATGTTCAACATATTCTCTGCTGACACCTTTGATTTGCTGTGTGATACATTTGACATATGATGGTAATGCTCCTTTTGGATTGTCTCAACTGTGTAATGCTACCTGGACTATATTTCTTTTGTGCAGGTCTTTCTTTCTCTAAGATAAACAGGCTATGAGAGGCTCTGAAAGAAATTGTGGCTTTTGCTGTTACAATTCTATCTGTACTTCTGCAAGCTCTTTATCTGGAAATTATGCCTGCAATTCACTGCATGTATTGGTTTCCTAAAAGGCCCATGATTTAAAAATGCATTCAAAAATATGATATTTATTATCCACAGTGTGCTGAATACTTCCAGTCTTTTGTGCGATTGCCAGTTGAAGTGGTTGCCTCGGTTTCTAATCGAAAAAAAGTTTTCGCACATGGTTACTGCCAAATGTGCTCATCCCGTGTGGCTAGCAGGAAAAAGCATCTTTAATATTGATGTGGAGGACTACATTTGTGGTTTGTATGATTTATATTTATTCTGACTTAATTTGTGGGAATTCACAGAAACGAGGAACTGCAGATGCAGGTTTACAAAGAATGACAGTGTTAAAGTAACTAAGTGGATCAGGCAGAATCTCTGGAAGCAATCACTGGTGATGTGAGATAGCCAACTCAAAAATATATTAATCCGAAGAAGGGTCTCGACCTGAAACGTCACCTATTCCTTCTCTCCAGAGATGCTGCCAGTCCAGCTGAGTTACTCCAGCAGTTTGTGTCTATCTTAAAAATATCCCCCATCTGTTCTCAAGCGATGCTGCCTGACCCGCTGGGTTACTTTGTCTTTTTTTATTAGATACTTAAATGCCTCGCCTCTCTTTATAGTAAATAATTTTTCTTACTGCTGATTCAGCATAAAGTACAGCTTTAAATCAAGGTCCCAGTAATTGTGAACAGTTCTTAAAGAGTTTCTGGATGTAAACCTTGCAACCAAAAAATAAGAGAAAGAAGAAGTTGTTAAATCTAACCTTTTCAGATATAGTCAGCATAATTTGGTGAATTTCATAATCTGTAAGAGCCAGAATTAACAGTCGACAAGGATGTTTTATTGACATATGTCCCAGATGGAACAATGAAATTCTTACTTGCTGCAGCACAACAGAATATGTAAACGTGAGCAATATAATAATATATATACACACACGCGCACACATCCGAACACACAAAAGCAAACAGTAGTGCAATAATAATAATCATAATTCGTTGCCTTAGTAAACTTGTGCCTTGATTTGAAGAAACATTCACAAGCATCCATAAGATTTTAGGTTAGTAACAAGCTTAGGGTGTATTGATATAGTCGATCATAAAAAAAAAATCAATGAATGGATAAGGAGATATAGCAATATAAATTTAGATGTATGGAGACAAAGGTTTAATTTTTTTGGGGGGTTGAATAGCTTACGGCCTCTCCCACATACGCGAAATGTGATGCCTGTATGGTCGTGAGTAGTCGCCCAAGTGTCGTACCGTTTTCTGGTCGCCGCTGGATTTTCAACTTGTTGCAACTTTGACGGGTGCCGGCAGTCGCTTAAAACATTTTGTAAGTGGGGCAGGCCCATAAGCCACTATTTATTTGATATTGTTAAATACAGATCTGAGCATGACTTTCAGCAATATATTCTTAAGGAAAGACTTTACATTTATTACTGGAGCATTCAGTCTTGAACGCAGTGCCTTCAGAGTAATGCAGAGCATGAGTACTACACTCCAAAACAAACTCTTGTGATGTAGTTTTTGTATTGTGACCTATTTCTTTGTTTTATTCTCTAGATGATTTCCCAAAGCCTGTGTTCACCGCCCACCCTGAAACCACTGTTGCACTGAGGGGGATGAATGTCAGCTTCACTTGTATAGCTGGCAGCAGCAGTGACTCCCCCATGGCTGCTGCATGGAGGAAGGATAGCGAGTTGCTGTATGATGCAGAAATCCTGAACTTCTCCAGTTTGCGAGAGAAAGATGGCGAGTTTATTGAATACACCACCATACTGCAGCTGCGGAACATCAACTTTACAGATGAGGGCCGCTACCAGTGTGTTGTCACAAACTACTTTGGCTCAAATTATTCCAACAAGGCAAAACTTACAGTGAATGGTACGTGTATTTTCTTGCAGTGAAGTGGAAGGGCCTGTGGTTATTTTTATGATTATGCTTTTCAATTGCATCCTTGGTTCAATAAAAGATGGATATAAATATATAAATGATGGCACGTAAACTCATCTTCCTATCACAAAGCTTGTCGGCCCATTCACAGGCAATTCCTGGCAATCTTTCCATTACAGATTCCTGTGGCCATGTTTTAACATTAGTGATCAATGTAAATCTTGCACTATAATTAAAATCTTTACTTGGTGCTCAGTGACCATATTCACCAACCAGAGGATACATTTTCAATTTGGCATGTTTATTTGAGTAACAGAAACCGGAAAACGCACGCAGTCACGGGGAGAACATACAAGCATCGCCTTAGTCAGGATCGAACCCGGGTCTCTGGCGCTGTAAGGCAGCAACTTTATCGCAGCTCCACTGTGAACCATATTCTGTATTAAGTTTTTGACTTTTAAAGCGGAGGGATAAATAAGTTCTCATTTGCTTCTACGCTCTAACTAATCAAGAACAAAGGCTCGTGCCACAGTTCAGCATTCTACTTCAACATTAAACAGTTTGTTTTTTTGACGTATCCGCTGACATGTCTGGAACTCAGATGTGAAGAGTCTTTAACTTCTCATTCCCGCTGCATTGCAACCTGACAAGTTGAGTATTTGTTTGAGTCTGTTGGCAGTGCAGCGTGCGCCAATGAGACACGGGTATATGTCTGGGCCGACAGCAAATTGACTGCACAGCAAAATAAAGTCTTGAAATTGGTCCTCTTTTAAACTGACAGGAAAAGGTGGAATACATAGTAAATTATAGAAAGTTCTACCAATGAACGTGTAATTTCTACAGAAAGATGCTTTGCACAAAACCAGTACAAATAATGTACACAATCATTTTCAGCAATCTGCCCCAATCCGACTGATATAGCATTGTCATTATATGCAGCTTTTCCATTTTGGTTGACACACTTCATTGTATAGAAAATGGGTATTTGTTCTCTACGTTACAGTGAATGTTTCTGTAACTGGAAACATTCTGCATTAAGTGAGCATCGTTCCTTCACAGATTATGCAATATCTCAATACAACTGCATCCAGATTTACAACTTTGAGCTTCTTGTGACCCTCCTGTTCTAGCCTTTAGTACATTCATTCTCTTCACTTCAACACTGGCCTTTAGCTGCATAGACCCCAAACAGGAACTTTCTCTAGTAATCCTTCCATCTCAAGATATCCCTTAAAACTGACCTTTTGGTCAAGATTACAGCCCTGTCCCAATATTTTCTTTGTTCATTGTGAAATGTTATCTCCTTAAGCTCCTGAGAAGATTTTGATGATGATTTTAAATAAATATATATATATATATATAATGCATGCTATGACATTGATTGTTTTGTTCCTGATAGAACTTCCGTTGTTTATGAAAACTCCCATGGATTTAACAATTCGAACGGGTGCGATGGCTCGGCTGGAGTGTGCTGCGGGGGGGCACCCAATACCACAGATTGCTTGGCAGAAAGACGGTGGGACGGACTTCCCTGCAGCACGGGAGAGGCGTATGCACGTCATGCCGGAGGATGATGTCTTCTTCATTGCAAACGTTAAGATTGAAGACATGGGCATGTACAGCTGTATGGCACAAAATGCCGCAGGAGGCATATCTGCAAACGCTACGCTCACTGTCCTAGGTAAGAAGATGGCTTTTATGAAAACCATTGTTAGCATGATGTGGCATCAGTTATGTTGGACAGACCTAGATAAGAATGGATCCTGCACTGATGGATTGTTAAGTGAAGATCAGATTATTTTTTTTTACCCTCTTTGAACATTAGGTTTATTACAGCTGTGTCCAAGCTTTCTGAATACGATTCATTAAACCAAGTTGCCTTGAGCAAAGTGAAGTATCATTATTTTTCCTAAACCGTGTGGAACCTTCCCACCTCTCAGTACTGAACTCCACTGCACAGCAGGCTTTTGGTTGAAAGTGTCTACTACTGTCATGACAAATGATCTTGTTTGTGAACAGAGATGGTTCTTTGTGGCTATAATCCTTATTGTTTTCTACAAAACGTTTTACTGGAATTTTAAAAGCTTTGGTATCTTTCTCACTTGGTATTTTGCACTTCTCTCTTCCCACTGCCATTCCTATCCCCAACTGTTCACAGAAACCCCTTCGTTTATGCGACCATTGGAGGATCGGACTGTTGCCAGAGGGGAAACAGCAGTTCTACAGTGTATAGCTGGGGGAAGCCCGACACCACGCCTGAACTGGACAAAAGACGATGGCCCTTTGATTGTAACAGAGAGACATTTTTTTGCTGCTGCCAACCAGCTCCTGATCATTGTGGATACGGGCCCAGAGGACATTGGGAAGTACACCTGTGTGATGTCTAACACACTTGGGACAGAACGAGGTCACATTTACCTCAATGTGATTCCAACTTCCAACTGTGACCCTCTGCAAAAAAGTTCCGTCTTTGAGGAGGATGGCTGGACAACTATTGGAATAGTGATCATTGTTGTGGTGGTTTGTGTGGTGGGCACCTCACTGGTATGGGTGATTGTTATCTACCATATGCGGCGCAAGAGTGAGGATTATAGTATCACACACACAGGTAAGACTGACTTCAAATGTGAACATTTATTACATTTGTACTTTAAATGAGTGTTTGTTGTCCAGAATTGTAAGCTAGATTGTCCCAATGTATAACATTTTCCTATAATGGGTGTGTAGCAGCACCTTGACACATCTAAAGATGTAATTACCAGTGTACTTATGATCTCAATGGTAAATCATAGGGGCAGCGCAGTGGCACATAAGTAGAGTTGCTGCCTTAGTGCCAGAGACCGAATTTAATCCTGACTACAGGTGCCGTCTGTATGGACTTGGTGTGTTCTTCCTGTCACCATGGGGGTGTTCTCTGGGTGCTCCAATTTCCTCCCATATTCCAAAGATGTGCAGATTTGTAGACTAATTGGCGTCTATAAATTGTCCCTAAAGTATCGGATAGAGCTCGTGTATGGGTAATCGTTAGACAACGTTGACTTGGTGGGCGGAAGGGCCTGTTTCCACGCTGTGTCTCTAAACTAAACTAAACTTGAAGAGTTATGGTGAAAACTGTGGGCAGTGTTTACAAAGAACATTAAAACTTCAGGTGTAGTTAACAACTGCAGATGCTGGTTTAAATCATAGGTAGAGTGAGTGGGCAGATGCAGTATAATATAGATAAATGTGAGGTTATCCACTTTGGTGGCAAAAACAAGGGGGCAGATTATTATCTCAATGGGGTTAGGTTAGGTAAGGGGGAGGTGCAGCGAGACCTGGGTGTCCTTGTACACAGGTCACTGAAAGATGGTGTGCAGGTACAGCAGGCAGTGAAGAAAGCTAATGGAATGTTGGACTTCATAACAAGAGGATTTCAGTATAGGAGTAGAGAGGTTCTTCGGCAGTTGTATAGGGCTCTGGTAAGACCACATCTGGAGTATTGCGTACAGTTTTCGTCTCCTAATTGGAGGAAGGACATCCTTGTGATTGAGGCAGTGCTGTGCACGAGATTGATCCCTGGGATGGCGGGACTGTCATATGAGGAAAGATTGAAAAGATTAGGCTTGTATTCACTGGCGTTTAGAAGGATGAGGGGGATCTTATGGAAACATAAAATTATATAAAATTATACAAGCTAAATGCAGGAAAAATGTTCCCAATGTTGGGCGAGTCCAGAACCAGGGGTCACAGTCTTAGAATAAAGGGGAGGTCATTTAAGACGGAGATGAGAAAAAACATTTTCACCCAGAGTTGTGAATTTGTGGAATTCCCTGCCACAGAGGGCAGTGGAGAGCAAATCACTGGATGGATTTAAGAGAGAATTAGATACAGGTCTAGGGACTAGTGGAATCAAGGGATATGGGGAGAAGGCAGGCACGGGTTATTGATTGGGGACGATCAGCCATGATCACAATGAATGGCGGTGCTGGCTCGAATGGCCTCCTACACCTATTTTCTATGTTTCATATATTTCACACTAGTTTCAAATCATTGTCTAATTTTCCCTGTCTAACTCTTTTTCACTTGATGTTGGATTTGTGCCTTAATTTTCCAAGTACAATAGAATGAAAGTGTCTCATACAAAATAATATTTTGGGCTTGATAATCTGTAAATCAACTGTTTTCCGTCAAAGGGTATTCAAATGACTCTTCAATATTTTGCCACCCTCCATTCTAAAGAGTCTGCCAGTAAAAGTTATGTGCATCAAGGTAATTCGTTATGGAAAATGGTTTCTTGCATTTCATACAAGGCATTACATTGATACAATTATTTTCTCCTTTAAAATTGATTCTGGAACCTGGTGATTAAGTAAACTCCATTAAATTGCAGTATGCTGGTATTTAAAGCAGTTCTGCCAATTTTTACATAGTATGGTAGCCTGTATATGAAATGTTAAGTGACTTTCAAAGTTTCATTTGGGAAAATACATGAATAGGTTTCAAACTAATAAACTCAGGGTGATCAAAAGACAACTTTTTTGTAATTGGAAGCTAGCTGTTTCTTTGAGGTGTAACAAGATAAGGCAGGTAGTGTACAATTGTTTATGGCCTCTGTAATGAATGCTACTTTTATCTGTTTTCCCCAGATGAAATGAATTTGCCTCCCGATATTCCAAGCTGCCTGTCTTCCCAAGGAACTCTTTCTGAGCCTCAGGAAGGCTACAGCAACTCTGAGGCTGGAAGTCACCAGCAACTCATGGCATCTACTGCGCATGGCTATATACACAAAGGGACGGATGGTTAGTAAAATGTTCCTACTCTTCCAATACAGTTTTCTGGAATATTCAGCTTGGCTTGAGGTGAAGCAGAGTTTGGGTGGCCACCACAGGGAGAAGAGAGTGACCTCCTGATCTGAATAATTTCAAACCTTGGGTTTAATAGGAAAATTAATTTTAAAATACATGGTATAATTGGTTTATATACTGGAAAGGAACAATGAAACTTAAATGGTGAGTTCTCAGTTGGATACTTCTTTGGGGAGAGACTGAGGGTCGACTATGAAGTTCAGTAGGGGTTTGTGAATAGGAAGCCGTTGACCTCAAAGCTCAAAATAGTCGCATCACCTTCCAAAAAGCAATTCAAGCATGTTGTCCTGTTGCCTCTTTGGCACACTGCAGATCTTTACTGCTGCCAATCGAGTTGACATGACTGGTTTTGCATTTAATTTGCAGCACGATCATATAATTGAATCAACACCAATATATGCCATTTTTATACTCTGTATGAGCCGTTGTTTTCTTGCTTTAGTCCCTATTTTGGTTTGCAATGGGTTGAATAATGTTGATCCCAGGTATTGCCAAAGAAACTGGGACATGCGGTTGGGGTTGACAAGGTGAAGGGGGTGGAGGAGAGGACCAGTCGGACGTATCCAGTGATATATTCTTGGTCTCTGGGGCCTTTGCTTGATTGTACAGTTGCCAGAGTTTACTCTGAAAGCAGCCACACCTCTTTAGTCTTGTTATGCCCTTGTGCATTTCCGTCTTTATTTTCTAAATGTTGTTGCTTTCTTCCGATAGGTATTTGCTACGCAGACACCGGGAGTGAAACTGATGCGGACATTCTCACCACGCCACTTGCATCTAATCTGCATGGGCGGATGGGTTCCATGTATGCAGGCAGGAGCAATTTCCATCCAAGTGTGCCTCATGAAGGGCTTGCTCAGCAGACCAACCCAGGTATGTGTCGCCGGCATTAGGATCAATACTGATCAGTCAAACTTCAAACTTTAATACACTGTAAAGAAAGACCATTGATGCCAAAGAATGTGATCGATTCCACAAGCAGGTTACACTGGTGGTATGTCTTCCTCTTTGCTGGCCAAAGGAGCAAGCTGACACAACCTCACCTTGGTTGGCATCAGTAGGTGCAGTGTTGTTCAAGGTCAAGTATATAACGTGTGCTTGTAGACACAAGGAACTGCAGGTACTGGAATCATGCGTAGAACACAGGGTGCGGGAGTAACTCAGCAGGTCAGGCAGCGTCGCATCTCTGGAGGACATGGACTGGCAACGTTTCTGGTCGGGACGCTTCAGACTGGAGGGCAACTTCTACAAAATAGGCACACCTTGAGAAGATTTCACAATGGAGCAGTAGAATGTACTTGTAGACGCTGGAATCTTGCATAGAACAGAAAGTGCTGGAGTAATTCAGCAGGTCAGGCAGCATCACTGGAGGATATGGATAGGTGATGCTCCGCTCTTTTTTGACCAAACTTATGATGTGGACTTTCTGCAACCGGTACTGGGGAAGAGCTGCACTTGGAAGCTGTCTCTTTTGGATGAGGGATTAAATCAAGTTTAGATGGATGTACAAGTTCTCCATGGTACAGATGAAATAGCAGGAAACTCACATTTCTGCTTTATGGTTATGGGGAGAAGGCAGGAGAATGGGGTTGAGAGGGACAGATAGATCAGCCATGATTAAATGGTGGAGTAGACTCAATGGCCTAATTCTGCTCCAATGTCTTACGAGTTTATGAGACCTGTAATCTAATTTGACCCCAGTGGAGTTTTTTGATTTAAAGGCTAGAATTTAGCACAGACTGCTGCTGCTGCAGCACTTAACAAAGTTGTAGGTGCAAATGTGGTTCAATATATGTCATTCATTATCAGTTGCCTTCCAAATTCATACGGTTAGACATTGTTGTTCACAGGAATAGACTAAAAAATATCCAGTGTCTCTGAAGTGTTGCATAGTTATTTAAATTGCAAACTCTGCTTTCAGGCGGTACTTCTGGACCATTGATCATTTGCTCAGACTGTTACGACAGCACCAACATGTATGGAAAGAACAGAGAGTACTGTCCATATGCATTCCTTGGAGAGGAGGAATCTCATGATCTAACCAATGTTATGGGACAATTTCCAAAAGACAGCTTTGCAGTACAGAATCAGCATGAAGGCACAGCTGTAGATAGCCTGATCACAGAAGCTGACGTGTCTGTTTACCTGACGAACCACGATAGGATATGCAATCCAACTATGACTCAGCAGCATCACATTGGTAAGTTACACACACGGCTTGAATGTCCTTTGTAAATGCATGGGGACTGTGGAATAACAGGGACTCAAAATTATAGACATTTGCGGAACCCTCATCTTGCAATAAACATGGCTAACCTTAAAGCTGAAAGCAAAATACAGGTTGAACAAGATATTACAGTAGTTGATCTCCCCCCCCCCCCCCCCCCCCCCAACCACCCCCACCCCCACATAATCTAGACAAAATTACGAGAGCTCAGTTGAAATACCCTGAGCGGCCACTGGTGGCTTTACGAGTCCAAGCTCTCTTTCCTGTTGTGTTATTTGTTATTCACAAAAGAGTTATTTGTTAACCTGAACGTTGAATGGCCTCGTCTAATTCCATCTCTGCTGGCTCAATGTTTCAGTTTTTCGTGTTCCAACTGGCTTGCCCTCTGAAACTCTATACTCCCTGTCAAACCTTCTCTAATTTACTAGGCACCTTTAAAAAGCTGCTTCCCAAAATCCCTTTTCAGCTATGCTCTCGATCTTCTCTCCTAACTTTAGCAAAGACAATAAAGTAAACCCTCCTTTTATTGACTCTCTTATAATGGATTTTGGATATAGCGAACAGGCCTGCCCCCGATATATCCATCCCCGATAGACCCATCCCCGTTTCCCCGGCTTCCGACCCCCACTTCCGACTCATTCTTCATCCACCCACATTGCAGCCCCTGGGAACAGCACTTTCTTTGGGCTGCCGCCATGAACTAATGCACTCTGTCACTGTGGAGCACCCTCCCCTCTCACCTACTGACGTTTCCAGGGTGTAGTGTTAACGACCCCGGGAGGGGGGAGGAGGAGGTGGCGGTGGGGGAAGTAGGGGGGGGGGGGGGAAGAGTTAAACTGGATTGAGCGACGAGAGGAGGAGGAAGGGGGGAGGGGTGCGGAGCGGCTGACCGTGCAGAATGATAGGCGGAGGTGGCGGTGGTCGAGCATGGAGCAGACAAAGCCACCGCCGATAGCAAAATACAGCAGCTGGTGAGAGGGGAGGGAGCCCCAAGGTGACAGAACACGCTAGCCGGTGGCAGGGGCCCAAAGAAAGCGCCGTCCAGAGTCTACAACGTGAACCGCAACAACCGCTGTATCACTGGGTGAAGAAGGGCTCGTTGGTGATCCTTGCGATCGGTCAAAAGCCGGAACTCCAAACAGCCAGGGAGACGGTGGGAGCTGGAGTTGGGTCGGCAGGTCATTCCATTCACATTCAGTTTACATTGTATGTTCGTTTTAATTAAGTTTCTGGCACTCCATGGTGCTTTAGTGACATTGGAGGGCTAGGGGTGTTTTGTCACATCATTATCATGTGTCCTCTGTTGAACCGGAAAAACGGATAATCCAGCAAGCCTCGGGAACCAAGGATGCTGGAAAACCGATGTTCACTACCTGTGCTACTAAAAATAAATAAGATCAAATAGGTTGTCTTACAACGTTAGGCTCGGCATGCCATGCGCAAGAAGAAGGTGCTAAAAATAGAAGCACAAAAATGTTAGACATTTCCAACCAATCCATAGTATTTTGAGTCCAGTGCTTCACACTGGTTCATTCTCAATGCACTGGAGAGGCTTTTTCCCCAACCCAATTAAATCTACCTTTGTGGTGCTGCAGTGGATCCCTCATCTTGAAATGATGTTGATTCTGGGAAGACATTTTTCTTTGCCATAGTTGTTTGCTCCTTTTAAGGCCAGAGTCACTTGCAGGAAGATTTAGCTCAAATTTTGCCTTTCACAACATGTATGGCCCAGGGCGGTGCCGTGACACAACTGGTAGAACTGCAGCCTCTCAGCACCAGAGACCCGGGTTTGATTCTGAACTCGGACTCTCCCTGTTACCACGTGGACCTTCTCTGGCTGTTCTAGTTTCTTTCCACATCCCAAAGATTGGTGGATTTGTAGTTTAATTGTCCTCTGTAAATTGCCCATAGTAGCCTGTCTCACTTGGGCGATTTTTTTAGGCGACTGCCAGCGACTAGGACAATTGAATTCACCGAAGTCAGCACCAGCGACAACCTACGACAGCCCAAATTGTTGCCACTGCGGCAAAAACATGTCAACATGTGGAACATTTTTCGGTAGCCACCTATAGTCGCCTAAAAAATCACCTAAGTGAGACGGGCTCTTTAGTTTGTTGGGAATGGATGTAAAAGTGCAATAATACAGGAGGAGTGTGACCGGGTAAATGAAGGTCAGCGTGGGCTTGGTGAACCGAAAGCCCTGTATCCATCCTGTATCTCTGAACTTAACCTTTCATCAGTCATTCTAATCCTTATTTCCTCTGAAATTAGAGATTTTCCCAGGAGAGGAATCAACAAAACAGAGGATCCCCCCCCCCCCCCCCCCCAAAGAGGTACTTGAGCTCTCAAACCTCAAGATGCGTGGATGAAATCCAGACCAGCCACTAATTAAATGAAATGAAATGAATTATAGCCTCCTGTTTCTTTGCTAACTCTATTGACCTGACATTGCTTATCTTAACATTTTCTTTGCTACCTACCATTTCATAGAAACATAGAAAATAGTTTCAGCCATTCATTGTGATCATGGCTGATCATCCACAATCAGTAACCCGTGCCTGCCTTTTCCCCAAATCCATTGATTCCACTAGCCCCTAGAGCTCTATCTAACTCTCTTTTAAATTTATCTGCTGAATTGGCCTCTACTGCCTTCTGTGGCAGAGAATACCACAAATTCACAACTCCATGGGTGAAAAAGTTTTTTCTCGTCTCAGTTTTAAATGGCCTCCCCTTTATTCTTGGACTGTGGCCCCTGGTTCTGGACTCTCCCAATGTTAGGGACATACCTGCATCTAGCTTGTCCAGTCGTTTTATAGTTTTATATGTTCCTATAAGATCCCCTCTCATCAAAATTCCAGTGAATACAAGCCTAGTCTTTCCAATCTCTCCTCATATGACACTTCTGCCATCTCAGGGATTAACCTCATGAACCTACACTGCACTGCTTCAATAGCAAATTAGAGACCAAAACTGCACACAATACTCCAGATGTGGGCTCACCAGGGCCCTGTATAACTGCAGAAAAACCTCTTTACTCCTATACTCAAATCCTCTCGTTATGAAGGCCATCATGCCATTAGCTTTCTTCACTGCCTGCTGTACCTGCATGTTTACTTTCAGTAAACATGCAGGTACAGTCAGTTTACTGACTGGTGCACAAGGACACCCAGGTCTCGTTGAACTTCCCTCTTTCCTAATCTGACACCGTTGAGATAATAATCTGCCTCCTTATTCTTGCCGCCAAAGTGGATAACCTCACATTTATCTATACTGCATCTGCCCACTCACTCAACCAGTCCAAGCCATCCTGCAACCTCCTAGCATCCTCTTTGCAGTTCACACTGCCACCCAGCTTTGTATCATCTGCAAATTTGCTAGTGTTACTTTTAATTCCATCATCTAAATCATTAATATATATTGTAAATAGTTGCGGCCCCAGCTCCGAGCCTTGCGACACTCCACTCGCCACTGCCTGCCATTCTGACAGGGACCCATTTATTCCTACTCGTTATTTCCTGTCTGCCAAACAATTATCTACCCATGTCAATACCCTACCCCCAATATCATGTGCTCCAATTTTGCCCACTAATCTCCTGTGGGACCTTATCAAAGGATTTCTGAAATTCCAATTACACTACATCCACTGGCTCTCCTTCATCCATTTTACTTGGCACATCCTCAATAAATTCCAGAAGATTAATCAAGCAGGATTTCCCCTTCATAAATCAATGCTGACTTGGACCAATCCCATTACTGCTATCCAAATTTGCCGTTATTACTTCTTTAATAATTGACTCCAGCATCTTCCCCACCACCAATGTTAGGCTAACCTGTCTATAATTCCCCATTTTCTCTCTCGCTCCTTTCTTGAAGAGTGGGATAACATTAGCTACCCTCCAATCCACCTGAACTGATCCTTGGAATAATCGCCAATGCGTCCACGATTTCTAGAGTCACCTCCTTCAGTACCCTGGGATGCAGACCATCAGGTCCTGGGGATTTATCAGCCTTCAGTCCCATCAGTCTACCCAATACTATTTCTCGCCCAAGGCAAATTTCTTTCAGTTCCTCTCTCCCTAGATCCTCTGCCCTCTAGTACATCTAGGGGATTGTTTGTGTCTTCTTTAGTGAAGACAGAACCAAAGTACCCGTTTCAACTCTTCTGCCATTTCCTTGTTCCCCATAATAATTTCACCTGTTTTTGCCTTCAAGGGACTCACATTTGTCTTTACTAACCTTTTTCCATTAACATACCGAAATAAGCTTTTACTATCCTTCTTTATATTCTTGGCCAGCTTACCCTTGTACTCCATCTTTTCATCCCGTTTTGCCATTTTTGTTACCTTCTGTAGTCCTTTGAAAGTTTCCCAATCCTCTAGCTTCCTGCTGCTCTTTGCTATGTTATACACCTTTTCATTTAGTTTTATTCTATCCCTAATTTCCCTTGTCAGCCACGGTTGCCTCTTACTCCCCTTCGAATCTTTCTTCCTCTTTGGAATGAAATGATCCACTGCTTTCACTGCTCTCTTTTTTATTTCAGACTCGTGCCCACGGTCCTCACGAGGTTTGAACGCAGATTCAGGTCTGCACACGTATCCACACTATTTACATCAACCTGTGAATGTACATGAGAATCCACGGGCTCTCATAGAAGGCGACGATGAAGTGGAGGATGGATCTGAGCCCTCCGCAGCGAATAACAGACCAACCCAAAGAAGCTCTGAGCAGAACATTGACAGTGAGAGGACTCGAGCCGTTCAGGCCTATGGTGCCACCACGTAGGTCTTTAATGCACCTCGTCATTCAGTGCAAACGCATTATCAGTACTCTGAGCGACCGAGCTTTCACCCACTACCTCGAAGCACTGACACTGAGGCCACATGCACCAAATACGTGTTTATGCTGAAGCTCAATATCTTCATTAATGTCCACTTCAACGGTTTTTTAAGAATCTATGAAAGAAGTAGCGGACGAATTGAAATGCATTATTTTGTCAATGCTAGTTACAAATGGTGTTAGGAACTTTTTGTGCATCCATGCTGATACCTTTTTCAGGCAAGGAAAGCAACTGGGAATACAGAATATTGGTAAATCTCTGCAAATTGCATGAGGACAGTGGAATTTGGCTTGGATCAAATACTTGCAGGGAATGTGACCCTTTGTGCCATTTTGCTTTCACAGTGGTCTTTGGTGTGAAATATCAATTCATCCCTGTCAAATGTTTCTGATATTAACAAACAATACTTTCATGTCTTGACATTCAGCTCAGTGATCTCCATACTGCTTCTGGTAGTACGTGGGTATTGTATGTTTTGCAGTTTATATGAATATCATGTGTTGCGCACAGTATTACTAACGTCATTGTGACCTCCACTACAGTATATCGATGTTCTAACTGACAAATTAGAATCATTTCCTGTCCTGACTGATGTTGCAACACCACCATTATTTGGTTTGCACTCTGCAGCTGACGATCAACTTAAATATGTGAAAATGTTTGCCAATACAATAGCAATAAGTTACAAAGGAAGCCAAAATAATACTTTTTCTCTCAAGGTATAGACAGCGACACACTTAATGTGTAGTAAGGAACTGCAGATGCTGGTTTACTCCGAAGATAGACTCCTGCTGAGTTACTGCAGCACTTTGAGTCGATCGTCGACACACTTAATGTATTGGCCAATACCAGGTTAAGTACAGCTAATACAAATTCATGGAAACGTGGACTGTAATGGTGTTGAATATACTGTTTGAAATGTGGATTGTGCCTTGGTATAGTGTCAGATTTAAGTTGGGAAAGACCTTAAGGAATCGCAATGCTCCATACACAGTATACTGTCACATTGTCAATTACTGGTGTGTGGAAGAATTAAGGAGGACACGCTTTGGTTTGGCAGTGGAGTGCAAAATGATGGACTCATTCTTGGTTTGCACATGAGTGAGAGTTTTGAAAATGCAAAGATTAATCAAGAGTTCAAGACTCCAGATTATTTTCATCTGTTCAAGATTGGATTTGGAATAAAAGCCCTCTTTCTGGAAGTGTGGCAAACGTGGAATGCTCTAGTACCGCCCCACCTGTGCTGCTGCATAATCATTGGTTCAATAATAATAATAAAAGTACATGAGCCGTTTTATTTTGTTCTACGGTAATCCCTCATCAGGTTCCCATTTGGAACAAACTTTGCGGGGGATGGGGGGGGTGGGGGGGCGGTGGTTAGAAACAAACTTTCAATGAAACTGCTGAAACAATCCCCAAGTCATAATGTTCTTTATTTTGCAATCTTTGATATAGATTGACTCTTGCATTTATAACTTTTATAAATATATATATATATATATATATATATATATGATTTAAGCGAGTAAACACAAGTATTAAGCCTTATACTGTTTCTTAATTAGGGTTTGAGTGCTTTTTCTGAAGATTGGTACAGATCACAATATAGCTGGGGCAACATCTTTAATTCCACTATCTGCTATTTGCCTAATATGTCTAGGTATCTGAATCTTCAAGTAAGAGCCATGATAATCTGTGACCATGATAGTCTGAAGAAGGGTATCGAGCCGAAACATCATCAATTCCTTCTCTCCAGAGAAGCTGCCTGTCCAGCTGAGTCACTCCAGAATTTTGTGCGTATAATGTGTCCAGTTATATACAGACCAATAGAATACTGTGGTATTGGGAAACTTCATTGCCTGGCCTCAACTAAGTTCAGCCGTTGTCTGACCTGTAGGATCATTATTTTATAACATTTCAAAAAATGTGTGTTCTTCACACGTATGTTGGATGCGTTGGTGCAGGATGCTTCTAGGTAATTAAATGCTAGCACATATATGCTGATGAGCTATTTCAGAAACACGTAAATTCTGCCTTTGCATAAGTGCCTCTTCCTTAAATCAAGGCACAAGGAACTGTAGATGCTGCTTCACAAAAAAAGAGACACTGCTGGAATAACTCAGTGGGTGTGACAACATCTCTGGAGGGCATGGATAGGCGACATTTTCGAAACGGAAGCCGCCTTCAGATGGGTGCCGAGGAGAAATATTGTCTATCTTTGCTCTCCAGAAATGCTGCCTGTTACTCCAGCACGCTTTCTTTGCCTGTACTTTAAATGTCCATACCTGTGTTCGAGCCATTGCTGAAAACATTCAGAGTGCAGTTGTATAGTAAATCCTTTCTTCCAAATTATTCACTTAACATGTAATTGCAGATGCCATTTCATGCCTTGTTTCAAATTTCATTCCTCCCCTCCCGCCAAGACCATGCCACACTGTGGGGCAAGTCTAGCTTTGATCTGTCTGATGTGTTAGCCTTTTGGTTCTGGTACAGGTCAAGTAATCTAGCTTTGACTGCACAATGACAAACATTGGCATTGATTTATATAAACCAGTTGGTGGTTAAATATCAGAGCAGGCAAAGTGCTAACATTGTTGAAACAAGGCTAGTTATCTGATGCTGTTCCACAAGGGGGACAACCTCTTGCCTAAAATGGTAATGGCAGTTCACACCAAGTGGGTTGGCTGTTTAAAACATTATCGATGTCACTCATCCACAGAGAAAAGATTTAAAAAATAAAAACAATTCAAGTGCTGACAATTAACGCGTGTAGCCGACCGTTACAGCACAATTACTAATTTCCTATTTTTAGAGTTGTGTCCTTCTAATGACAGGTCTATTAATTCTATAAAACTTTTTTAACCACTTGCAGACTGCTATGGGAAAATCAATCACTTTACAGTTAAATTACACAGGATTTTAAAATTGCTTTTTGGGAAGGCTTCTGAACTGCCGTGTGGTGAAGTCACTTGGTTATGTTGCAGGATCAACGTCTCACATTGTAGTTTGGGATTTAACATGCCACTATGAATCCAGGTTTGGCAGGTGATCCCTGAGCATCAGTTAAAAGCGTGAGGAATTTATCTGAGTAGTAGGCCCCCTCAGTCATGACTGACCATGGGTGATGCATCCTAGTTGTTGGCTGCTTGCTCCAAACCTCGGTTGGAGCAGCGTCACTTGTGGCTGAAGAGACCAATGCGGGAGTGACAGTCTCTGTGGCAAAGGTCACATTTGTGTGTGTGTGGGCTCTGGTTTGTTGAAATTGCTGCGCTCCTTTCTGCGCGCCCGCTTGTCTGCCACTGCGTTCACCAGTTTCACTTTCCCCCGTTTTGAGATGTTGGTTCAGGGTACCTCTCCACCTCGTGCGGTCAGCTGCAAGGCTCTCCCAGGACTCCACATCGATGTCGAGCGCCTTCATATCTCTCTTGCAGACATCCTTGTAACGTTGCTGGGGGCAGCCGATGGTTCTCCCAAATATTTGCTGAATGGCTCGTGCAGGTTCATACTGCATTTGAAAAGAGTATTTTTGAATTTATTGGGCATCGCCAGTTGCCCAAATAAAGGCAGAAAGAGAATGCAACTAGAGACTGATCAACCTCTCTGCTGCGGTGGGGCTGCAGTTTTGTGTGTGCCTCCACATCTAGGATGGCAGGTTTCAAGAGCGTTAATGAACTCATTGGGTTTTCATGACAAAAGAACTGTTCATGACCACTTTTATTGATTGCAGGCTTGGAACGAATTCTTGTTCTGAAGCACCATGTTGGGATTTGAACGCCTTGCCTGGATTGCTAATGTAGGCTGCTATCACAAGTCCAGTCTGCCAAGCTGCAGATTGTTGTGGTTGCCTCTTCACACCATGTTTGTTCTCTCTGTGAGTGTGTGTAAAATCCTGCAAGATTCCAGTCCTTGTCACAATTAAGACTGGCATCTAATGTTGTATTACCACCCATTTAATTCTGCATCCCTGCTCTACCTGAATTATGACTGGCGATAAAAGAAATGGTACCTCGTTAATAATTGTTTAGAATTGTGCACGTTTGCTTTTAACCAGCAATTAATAGTAATGATTAACTACAGATTTATATGTCCCAGTTCTTCCTGCAATTGTAGCCTACTCTATGATGTATTGCATTGGTGTGATGGATCATTTTGGTGCCCAATGATTAATGATTGGTTGCAGTAAATTATTACCTTAGCATTCAAGTGCAAAGCATAGTGTTCCCACTGATCGCTGGCATGCATTGAACTGCTGGGAACAAGTTTTCTGTCCTTCAGTATGTACATAGGGTTTTATTGCACATATAAACAGGTCACTGAGCCTCAAAACATCTGTGAAGGATGTTGCTTTCAAGCCTCAAGCCCAACTTCATCTAATAGCTTGCTTCTATTCACTTTGCCTTGGGATCTTAAGTAACTTTGCCTTGAATCCGTCCATGCTATTCACTGTAGCTACTCCATGTGCTAGTCACCTTCATGCTATCTCTGGGTCAAAGCTTCATCAGAGCACCTTGTTGGATTTATCATGGTTGCACTCATAGAATTTGTGTGCCATTAAGTGAGTTGTGCAGCCATGCACATTCTTAAAATGGCACTTGGGCATCAACTGCCTAATTGATTAATTGATTGGAAGATACAGCAAGGAAAGAGGCCCTTTGATCTCCCGTTCACATGCTGTGTTATCCCACTTACACATCCCACTTGCACATTAGAGACAATGTAAAGACCAATTAACTGTGCACGTCCTTGGAATGTGGGAGGAAACCAGACCGTCAGGAGGAAACCCATGCAGTCACGGAGAATGCAAATGACACAATGCTCGCACCCAAGGTCAGGATTGAACTGGGGGCTCTGGTACTGTGAGACAGCGTCTCTACCAGCTGTGCCACTGCTACCCATTTTGAAGCCATCAATACAGACTCCCATTCTGAGCATTTTCCTAACTGACCTCTCATTGATACTTTTAGAGCAATAAAACTAATCATTAAGTTAGTGGTCATGCAACCTGTCCAGGTTACATCTTGGGACTTTGTCACTTTTAATTAATCCACCAGTTACAGTAAGTAACCAATACGTTCATAAGCGATAGGGGCAGAATTAGGCCATTCGGCCCATCACGTCTACTCCGCCATTCAATCATGGCTGATCTATCTCTTCCTTGTAACCCCCATTCTCCTGCCTTCTCCCCGTAACCCCATAAGAATTGACATTACTTAAAATGCAGTCAGACTATAGGTGACAGCAGGCATAATGAATAATAAAATACTGGAATAAATGCTGGAATTACTCGGGCGACATCTGACCTGAAACATTAGCTCATTACCTTTCACGGATGACACTTCCTGACCTGCTGAGGATTTTGTTATTTCAGGCAAAGCACTTTTGCTTCTGAGAATTGTTTGGAAACATAGATAATAGGTGCAGGAGTAGGTCATTCGGCCCTTCCAATATGATCATGGCTGAATTCCTGCTTTTTTTCCCCCCCAATATCCCTTGATTTTGTTAGCCCTACGAGCTATTTCAAACTCACTCTTGAAAACATTTGGTGAATTGGCCTCCGCTACCTTTTGTGGGAGAGAATTCCACAGATTCACAAGTTTTTCCTCATCCAAGTCCGAAATGGCCTACCCCTTATTCTTAAACTGTGACCCGTTTCTGGACTCCCCAACATCGGGAATTTTTTTCCTATATCTAGCCTGTCCAATCCCTTCAGAATTTTATATGTTTCTATAAGATCTCCACTCATTCTTCTAAATTAGGGTTAGTGAATATAAGCCCAGTCGATCCATTCTTTCATCATTATTTGGAGTCTTAATCAGTAGATTTTTGGGCATGTGGGTCAGGTGATCAAGGAAATACCGCAGTTTAGTTAGCGAGTTTTGATGTACGATGCGGTCAGTGGGACTGACGGGCATATACAGCCCACCATGACCAAGCTAGAGTCAGTAGGTCTTTGAAGTGGATTCTTGGAGACTTCACTGCAAGTTAATGGCCAAAGATCCACCGATTAAGATTCAGTCCCTCTGATGGGAATCTCAAAGCACAGCAACTTGCAATTGAAGTACATCAGGGACATCTGCCAGGCCCTTCATCATTAGATCTGACAGTCACTTAATTCCACCTGCCTCCAATCCAATTTCAACAACCCTTACTTTATGTCTGAAGAAGGGTTTCGGCTCAAAAAGTTGCCTATTTCTTTCGCTCCAAAGATGCTGCCTCACCAGCTGAACATTTTTGTCTACCTTACTTTACGCAAGTGCTTTATGATTTAGTATATCTGTCAACACCCACCTCTCTTTCCCCATCCCCAATAAAAGTAAAAACAATATTTGATGGTACACAAAAGGCTGGAGAGACTCAGCGGGTGCAGCAGCATCTAAGGAGCAAAGGAGATATCTCCTTCGCTCCTTAGATGCTGCTGCACCCGCTGAGTTTCAACAGCCTTTTGTGTACCCTCGATTCTCCAGCATCTGCAGTTCCTTCTTTAACAATATTTGATGGGTTGCTGCTTTGACTTTTGTTCTTGCTGTCCGTGTTCACTACACTGTTCACATCATCTCAGTGATGAGGATGCACATTGATGGCCATCTCCAAGTCCCATTTTCATTGCCATATGAAAGGGAGGGGGCGTGAGGGCGTGTGTGCTTGGGGAAAAGTGGCAAAATCTATGCTGGACATCAAAGAAAGATAATGGAAATTGGAGTTAATTGGATTGTTCTTTTGGAGTTAATACAGGGTTGGAAATAAGATCTGTGAAAGTGAAACATTGGTTGCCCTGGAACGTGAGTGGCAACAAATAAGCAGCAGAATTCTACATGTATGACAACAAGTGGCCTTTCAGCCCCTCTCTGTACCAGCTTTCCGAAGCAAACCAACCTTAATTATTTTTTGATGCACGCAGTGCCTGAAACATGCAGAATTTAACGATAATTGTTTCTTTTTCTTAAAAATGCAGTTTTGTAAACCCTCTCTGCTGCGAGCCTTTGCAGTTGCTATTCTAAGAATCCTCTGTATAAATACTGTGCTATGACTCTTAACTATCACCTGGTCTGCTATGCTATGAATCCACTCTTCAGGTACTGCGCTGTGAATCTTCTCTGCAGATACTATGCTTCAACCTGCAATGTATACATACTGTGCTGTGAATCCTCTAGATGCTGTGTGCAACGTGTGTTCACCAGACTCTATGTTTCTGTATATTTGATTCTTACTTGTGTACATTCTGTAAAGCATGTGTAAAATAAACCTATTAATGTAAAATATCTTGTATTTCTGCACACAATAAAAAGTTGAAAAAACAGTAGGTGTGTGTTTGGCGTATTCAGTATGGTAGATGGCGAGATGTAGAGTTAGTGAATAAATACACTAGAACATTCAGTATTGCTGCTTAACTATTCCCATATACTGAATGTTTGTAAAAACAGCCCATCTCAATCTGAAGAAGGGTTTTGGCCCGCAACGTTGCCTATTTCCTTTGCTCCATAGATGCTGCCGCACCCGCTGAGTTTCTCCAGCAATTTTGTCTACCTTTGATTTTTCAGCATCTGCAGTTCTTTCTTAAAAATCTCAGTTTTATTTTTATGTGCTGGGGCGCTTAGAATCACCAAGTTGAGCTAGAGTCAAGAGAGTTTTATTGTCATGTGGCCCAGATAGGACAATGAAATTCTTGCTTGCTGCAGGACAACAGAACATGTAAACATAATACAGAACAGGAGATAACAGTTCAGGGTAGACAAAAATGCTGGAGAAACACAGCGGGTGAGGCAGCATCTATGGAGCGAAGGAAATAGGCAACGTTTCGGGATGAAACCCTTCAGATAAAAGTTCAGTGTGTCTATATACAATATACCATATATACACAATAAATAAACATAAAGTGCAATAGGCTGTTATTGTTATAGTTCAGAGTTTGTTTGATGTCATGTTTAATAGCCTGATGGCTGTGGGGAAGATACAGTTCCTGAACCTGGATGTTCCAGATTTCAAGCTCCTGTAGCTTCTTCCCGATGGCAATGGAGAGATGAGTGTGTGGCCAGGATGGTGTGGGACTTTGATGATGTTGCCAGCCTTTCTGAGGCAGCGACTGCGATAGATCCCTTCGATGGTGGGGATGCCAGAGCCGATGACGGTCGCAACTTTCTGCATTCTTTTCCGCTCCTGGACGTTCAAGTTGCTGAACCAAGCCACGTAAAATGACCGGGATAAGTACATACCGGCACAAGAGTAGGCTGTGTTGTCGCCCAAACTTGCTCTACTCCACTTCCCTGAGTGATCTTTCCCTTTGTCCTCTGTATTCCAAACTATTTCTATGTCAGCCTTAAAAATATGAATTAACTGACAACACCCTGGCTTTGTGTTTCATGGAACAGTACAGTGCAAGAATGGGCCCTTTGGCCCATAATGTCTGAGCTGAACAAGGCGCCAACACATCTACCTACGCATAATCCATATCTCCATTCCCTGCATATCCATGAGCCTATAACGGCAATATTGTATCTGCCTCAACTACCAACCCCAGCAACACATTCCAGGCACTCACTACCCTCTATAATTACTCTGCTAAACTTTGCCCACAAGTATTTGTTTTTTTTCTACCCTGGAAAAAAGCTTCTGACTGATAACCCTATGTATTCATTTTCTATACTTTTTTCAGGTTTCCCTGCAGCTAATTCCCCTAATGCAGGGATCATTCTGTAAACCATCTGTGCACCCTTTCCAAAGCCTCCATATCTTTCCAGTAATGGGGTGACCTGGCTGCATGCAATACTCCAAATGCAGCCTAACTTCTATAATGCTGCATCAAGCCTTTCTGACTTACACTCAAAGTTCTGACATGAAATAAAACATGCCATAAGCTTTTCTACACTACTCTTACCTACTTGTATTGCCACTTTCGGGTCGTTAAGAATTTTCATCCCCAGATCCCTCTGTACATCAATACTGTTATGGTTCACGCAACTGATTGTATGTTTTCCCATTAGCCTTCCCAAAGTACATCACATCACACTTAGATTAAACTGCACCTGCCATTTCTCCACCCATTGCTGTAGCCGATCTATATACAGTTGTATCCTTTGACCTTCACAGTCTGTGACGAGCAATCTTGGTGTGATCTGTCAATTTATCTGAATATTGTCCTTTCACTATAACCCTTGTATTTCTATCAATAAGTCCATTCTGAATCCTCATGACCAAGTCACTTAATCCCGTGCATTTTAATCTTCTGGGTCAGCCTACTATGGAGAACTATATCAAATGGCTTAATGAAGTCCATGTAAACAGCATCCAATGCCATACCGTCATCGATCATTCTTCACCACCTTAAAAAGAAACCTCATTAGTGTTTCACTGTCAAAGAAAATTAGGAGCAGCACAGTAGAGCAGTGGTAGAGTTGCTACCTTGCAGCGCCAGAGACCCGGGTTCGTTCCTGACTATGGGTGCTGTTTATACGTAGTTCTTGTGGTTTTTCTCTGGGAGCTTAGTTTTCCTCCCACATTCCACAAGACACAGATTTGTAGATTAATTGGCTTTGATTAAAATTGTCCCGCGTGTGGGATAGTGCTAGTGTACAGGGATCACCGGTCGGCACAGACGCGACGGACCGAAAGGCCTGTTTCCGTGCTGTATCTCGAATGTTCACTAGCAAGACAAGTTAGATCATTTCATGTGCCCTGTATTTGAAATTTTATTTGAACTTGCACTTGAAGATGTTTTCTGTTAAATCTATCCACTGAACACTGCTGTCAATACTAACCTGATGCTCAATCTACATTATTCTAATCAATGCCAATGTAGAAGTTGTTTTATGTTTCAGTCCATTGCCCACGCTGAAGACCTCAGTATGATGCTGTCAGAACTGTTTTCTCTCAAATGAGACATTTAATGTAAGCCACTGCAACTAGAAATAACTAATAGAGATGGGATAAGAGGAACATTTTCACAATGTCATGAAAACTAATTCTGGGGCATTAGATAAATTTGCTATAATTGCAAAAATAAGTGGAAATGTAAGTATTTTAATCTGCTCCTTGCGATTGATATTCCCATGAATTGTTTTGTTGGTGTTCATGGGATCTTGCTGCACACAATCCTGAATCAAATAAGGTTTAGAGAATTGGGGACTGCTGAGGGGCCTGTTTCCTTTCACTATTATCTCAGGTGGACAAAAGATCTGATCATATCACTTCAAACCCTGCCATTATTCACCTTGTGCTCTGGCAGCTAGTTATCTCTCAATGATTATTTAGCTGGATTATTACATTACCGATATCCCCCAGGTAATGACTGGGATCTGAGAGAAAAGGAAGGAGAGGAATGGAACTGAATAAGGAGCAATGCATGGCACAATGGTGCAGTGGTAGAGTTGCAGCCTTACACCGCCAGAGACCCGGGTTCAATCCTGATTACGGGTGCAGTCTGCACGGAGTTTATACGTTTGAGTTTTCTACGGGTGCTGCAGTTTCCTGCCACACTTCAAATACATACAGCTTTGTTGGTTAATTGGCTCTAATTAGTATAATTGTAAATTGTCCCTAGTCTGTAGGAGAGCGTTAGTGTGTGGGGATTGTTGGCCGGCACGGACTTGGTTGGCTGATGGGCCTGTTACCTTGTTACACGGGACACTGAGCTGAACTGATCTAGGGGTGGGCTGAGGGTATAAGGTGGGAAGAAGGATGTGTGAGAGCAGGGTGAATGGGAGTAAAGAGACTTGCAAGTTACCTGCAATTGGAGACTTTATGCCCTTAGATTGTAGACTGCCCAGGCAGAATGTGAGGTGTTATTCTGAAGAAGGGTTTCGGCCCGCAACGTTGCCTATTTCCTTCGCTCCATAGATGCTGCCGCACCCGTTGAGTTTCTCCAGCACTTTTGTCGATCTGTTACTCCTTGAGTTTGATTTTGGCCTCACCCTGACAGAGAAGGAGGCTGAGGACAGACAAGAGGGAATGGGAAGGGTAATTAAAATGGATGGCGAACGGGAGAACCTGATGGCCAGGTTGGTAAAGTAGTGACTTAGTGTGTTTGGGCTCATGTAATTACAACTTTGGGCTCAATGTAATTACAAGATACAAGATATATTTATTTGTCACATGTACCAATTGGTACAGTGAAATGTGTGGTCGCCATACAGGCCATAGGAATAATAAAGAGCACAGACACGATAGTCTTTAACACGGACATCCCCGCACAGCTGGATCAAAGTTTCCCACTGTGAGGGAAGGCTCCAAACTTCAGTCATCCTCCTCCGTTGTCCTCCCGTGGTTGGGGTGCTCCCGAACCCCCGCTGTCACCGCTACGGGCGGCCCAATGTTCAGGCCCGCTCGCCGGGGAGATGGAAGTTCGACGTCGGGATTGGAGGACATCCTCAGCGGCTTGGACATCCGCACCGGCCACCTCCTACCGGAGCCCGCAGCTCCCGAAGTCCTCGGGCAGAGATTCACGCTGGCGGCCCTCGGCAAAGGGCCCCAGGACTCCGCGATGTTGAAGTCAGCGCCGCCCGCGCTGGAAGCTCTACGGACCACAGCCCTGATGTTGAAGCAGCGGGCCCAACACTCCGGAGATTCAATGGCGATCCAGGTAAGCGATCGCCCGCTCCGCGATGTATCCAGCGCTGCGCCGCCGCTGCTGCAGCTCTGGCCCGGTCCCGGCAGGAAAGGCCGCGCCAATCCAGGCCGTAGGCTGCGAGGGGGGGGGGGGGGGCGAGGACGCGACTCGGAGAATAGTCACGTCCCCAACAGGAAGTGACTGGCAAACGGTTTCCCCCTTACCCTACCCCCCTCCCTCACAAAGAAAAGCTAAATAAATCTCCAAACACAAACTTTTAAAACCGACTAAAAATTTAAAAAAAGACAGAAAAACAGACTGTAGGCAGAGGCTGCCATCAATCTGGCGTCCCTAGTGGTGGCCATGCCAAGGGCACTGAATGCAATAGACGAGTATGCAGTTAAATCTGTCACCTGGAAGGGCTCTTTAGATCCCTGGATGGGGTGTGGGAGGAGATATAGGGACAGGTGTTGTACGAGGGGGAAGTACCTGGAGAGCGGGAACCAGGGAGTCACAGAGAGAAAGCAGAAGGGGGGGGGGGGGGTTAAGGTAGATGTGGCTGGTGGTGGGGTCTAATGTCTAAACACAATGTGCTGGATGCAGAGGTCGGGAGGATAAGAGGTAAGGAAATATTTGACAACTATATTCGCTATCGACAATACCACCCACCCACTTTAGTGTTATCTGCAAACTTATTAATCGCACCTTGTACATTCTCATCCAAATCATTGATATAGATGACAGACAGCCATGGACCCAGCACTGAACCCTGAGGCTCACCACCAGTCACAGGCCTCCAGTCTGAATAATGACCTTCCACCATCACCCTCTGCTACCTTCCATGAAGCCAATTTTTAAAAAAATTCAGTCCGCACTCTCTCATTGAATCCCATGCAATCTAACGTTCCAGAGCAGCCTACCATGCGGAACCTTGTCAAGTGCTTTGCCGCAATCCAATGTCGACAGCTCTGCCCTCATCAACCTTTTGGGTCACATCTTCAAAAATCAGATTCATGAGACACGATCTCCCGCGTCTGGGCTTGCTAGATCTAGATAAGAAATAGCAGGGAAATCAGGAAATCAGGTAATGGGAAAATATTTCCAACCTTCTATCCCCCCCCCCCCCCCCCCCCGACCCCCCAGACTAATCTACCAACCAGCCCCTCCTCACCCACAGCCACCTTTCTCTTGACAGCTCTTGCTTCACTCACAAACTCACCTCTTTGTGCAAGCCATCTCTCCTCTACTGCATCAGTCTGAAGAATGTCGTGTCCATTCCCAGTCCACAGATGCTGCCAGACTCACTGAGTTCCTCCATCAGTTTGTTCTTTGCTCTGGATTCCAGCAGCTGTGAGCTGCTCTTGTGTCTCCCAAGTCACTGAAGGGAGCAGATAATCTACCCGTTAACATTAGTCACAATATATGACTGAGTGCTTAGTTTAGTTTAGAGATACAGCGCAGAAACAGGCCCTTCGGCCCACCGAGTCCGCAACGAGCAGCAATCTCCGCACATTAACACTATCCTACACGTGCTGGTGGCAATTTACACTTTATCTACAAACCTGTACGTCTTTGGAGTGTGGGAGGAAACCAGGGATCCTGGAGAAAACCAACGTAGGTCACGGGGAGAAAGTACTAACGCTGTATAGACAGCACCCGTAGTCAGGATCTAACCTGGGTCCCTGGCGCTACAAGGCAACAACTCTACCACCGTGCCACCCCAAATCAACAAAATAATTGCATAAAACAGGAAATGCTGGAATTGTTCAGATGGTCAGGCACCACCTGTGGAGAGAAACAATTAATATAATCAGAACTAAATTAACATTTCAAATTGGAAGATTAGACGAAAGATCGACAACCTGAAATTTTCATTCTGGAGATGCTAGAAACTGCAAATGCCTACAATTTTGAGCAAAACAACAATTTGTGGGAGTAACTCAGCAGGTCAGGCAGCATCTGTGGAAGGAACGGACGGGCAGTGTTTCGGGGCCTGAAGGGTCCCAACCTGATACATTGCCTAACCATTTGTTCCACAGATGCTGCCTGACCTGCTGAGTTACTCCCACATTTTTGTGTGCTGCCTAGGCCATCGAGTTACTCCCACACTTTGATGTTAATTCTGTGCCTCTCTCCACAGATGTTGCCGGACCTGATGTTGTCTTTACAGGATTTTATGTTTTTATTTCGAGTACTTGCATCTGCAATCTTTTGTTTTTCAAGAATATAGAATATAGGATCATAATAGAATCAGAATCCTACATGCATGCCAAAAAGAACTGAATGACACCGTGGCGCAGGCGTAGAGCTATTGCCTTCCAGCGCAAGAGACCCGGGTTCCATCCTGACTACGGGTGCTTGTTTGTACGGAGTTTGTACGTTCTCCCCGTGACCTGCGTGGGTTTTCCCCGAGATCTTCTGTTTCCTCCCACACTTCAAAAACGTACAGGTTTGCAGTTTAATTGGCTTGGAGTAAAATAAAAATGGTCATGGCGGTGAACATCGCGGTCTACATCCCATCCCGTCTGGCACTGGAGGAGCTGCACGCCGTGGTCAACAAACACCAGACGTCTTACCCCGAGGCATTTACCACCATTGCTGGGGGCTTCAATAAGGCAAACCTCAAGAAATCGCTCCCTAACTTCCACCAACATGTCTCCTGCTGCATGAGAGGACCAAACACCCTCGACCACTGCTACACCACCATCAAGAATGCCTACCGCTCTATCCCTCGCCCTCACTTCGGTAAATCCGACCACACTGCGGTGCTGCTTCTCCCTGCCTACAGGCAGCAATTAAAGAGCGCACCCCCAGAGGTGAGGACAGTACAGAGCTGGTCGGGGGGGGGGGGGGGGGGCGGGGCAGAGGAACAACTACAGGACTGTTTGGAGTCTGTAGACTGGGCAAGGTTCAAGGACTCGGCAACGGACTTGAACGAATACGCCACAGTCGTTACAGACTTCATTAAGAAATGTGTGGAGGACTGCATCCCTACAAAAACCTTCCGAGTGTTTCCCAATCAGAAACCTTGGATCAACTTTGAGGTCCGCACTCTTCCGAAGACCAGACACCGGGCATTCATGTCTGATGATACAGTGGTCTACACGAAGTCCAGATACGACCTTGGTAAGGCCATCAAAAAGGCCAAAAGGGACTTCTGCTCCAAACTGGAGGATGAGATAGATGTTCGGCAGCTGTGGTAGGGCCTGAATGCAATCACCTCCTACAAGGCGAAACCAGGAGGCAGCTCGGATGTCGACGATACATCACTCCCTGATGAGCTCACTGCATTTTACGCACGCTTTGATAGGGAGAATACTGATGTGCCTTCCCGAGCCCCCATTTGCTGTGATGGTATTTCAGTCTCAGTCACAGAGGCCGACGTCAGGAAATCCTTCAGAGGGGTGAACCCTCGAAAAGCGTCTGGACCTGATGGCATACCTGGTCATGTTCTAAAAACCTGTGCGGACCAACTGGCTGGAGTTTTTACGGACATTTTCAACCTGTCACTTCTGAGGTCTGAGGTTACCACCTGCTTCAAAAGTGCATCAATTATACCAGTGACCAAGAAGAGCAAGGTGACGTGCCTCAATGACTATCGACCTGTGGCACTAACGTCTGTGGTGATGAAATGCCTCGAGAGGTTGATCATGGGGCAAATCAACTCCTACCTCGACAAAAACCTGGACCCACTGCAGTTCGCTTACCGCCACAACAGATCAACGGTGGACGCGATCTCGCTGGCCCTCCACTCCGCTCTGGACCACTTGGACAACAAAAACCCATATGTCAGGCTGTTATTCATCGATTACAGCTCGGCATTTAACACAATCATCCCCTCCAAGCTGGTTACCAAACTCGCAGAACTGGGTCTCTGCGCATCCCTCTGCAATTGGATCCTCGACTTCCTCATTCACAGACCACAGTCTGTTCGTATTGGTGGAAATGTTTCAGACTCGATAACAATCAGCATGGGAGCACCTCAAGGCTGCATGCTCAGCCCCCTGCTGTACTCACTCTATACTCATGACTGCGTAGCCGGTCACAGTGCGAACTCCATCATCAAGTTCGCTGACGACACCACTGTAGTGGGACGCATCACTGATGGGGATGAGTCGGAGTACAGAAGAGAGATCGAGCGACAGTCCATATGGTGCCAGCACAATAACCTGGCCCTCAACACCAGCAAAACCAAGGAACTGATTGTGGACTTTGGAAGGAGTAGGATGGGGACCCACAGTCCCGTTTATATCAACGGGTCGATGGTTGAAAGGGTCAAGAGCTTCAAATTCCTGGGCGTGCACATCTGTGAAGATCTTTCCTGGTCCGAGAACACAGATGCAATTATCAAGAAAGCTCATCAGCGCCTCTACTTCCTGTGAAGATTACGGAGAGTCATTTTTTCAAGGAGGATTCTCTCTAACTTCTACAGGTGCACAGTAGAGAGCATGCTGACCGGTTGCATCGTGGCTTGGTTCGGCAACTTGAGCGCCCTGGAGAGGAAAAGACTACAAAAAGTAGTAAACACTGCCCAGTCCATCATCGGCTCTGACCTCACCTCCATCGAGGGGATCTACCACAGTCGATGCCTCAAAAAGGCTGGCAGCATCATCAAGGACCCACACCATCCTGGCCACACACTCATCTCCCTGCTATCTTCAGATAGAAGGTACAGGAGCCTGAAGACTGCAATGACCAGGTTCAGGAATAGCTACTTCCCCACAGCCATTAAACCTGGCTCGGACAAAACTCTGAACATTAATAACCCATTATCTGTTATTTGCACTTTATCAGTTTATTTATTCATGTGTGTATATATTTATATAATGGTATATGGACACACTGTTCTGTTGTGTAGTCAATGCCTACTATGTTCTGTTGTGCTGAAGCAAAGCAAGAATGTCATTGTCCTATCAGGGACACACGACAATAACTTGAACACTTGAAATTGTCCCTAGTGCGTCCCTAGGATAGTGTTAGTGTGCAGGGATCGCTGGTCGGCGGGCCGAAGGGCCTGTTTCCGCACAGTTTCTCTAAAATCCTAAACAAAAATAACCTTGTGTATATGCTTTTGATGGTGGAGATGGCTGCACCCGTGGTGGACCGGGCTGAGCACCACTTTCTGCAGCCCCGTGTGTTCCTGTGGGTAGGAACCACAAGCTCTATCAATGATGGGGTATCTAGATGCTGGGTAGTTTGCAGAGTGGTTTATTCCTTGCTTAGGCAGAGCCTCTGTGTGATGGATGCATGGCCTCCAGCTCCTCAAAGTGACCCCAAGTGCTCCTTCTCCATTTTGAGCAGGCATGTACTTGAGGTCCTCTGGAGTTGGTGGGAATGTTGCAACTTTTTAAGGAGGTTTAGTCTAGTTTAGAGATACAGGCCCTTCGACCCACCGAGTCCGCACCAACTAGCGACATCCCCCGTATAAGGTTGACAACTGTCCCGTATTAGCCAGGACATCCCATATATTGGGCTAAGTTGGTTTGTCCCGTACAGGACCTCCCTTGTCCCATATTTGACCGCTACTACTCAGGTCAAGGGGATTGTCGAGTCGGAGCGCCGCGTCCGGCCCCGCCTCACCCGTTCCGACGTAGTGCAGCCCATGGAGTGCAGCAGCAGCAGCGCCTCGCCCGTGGCCCCGTCGGTCGGCAGCCCGGCCAGCTTCGCTTACCGCCGACACCACCACCCGTCCTTCTCACGGCCGATCATCGCTTCATGAGTCGGATGGGGCGCCGGACTATGCGAGCGATGTCGCGCGGGCCAAACCCCCTCAGCTGGCCCGCCGGCTGGGCTTTGTGTGCAGGCCAGCACCCAGGCCAACTCATCATTCACCCAGCCACGGGCGAGTCTGTCAACGAATTGCCGTCGGGAATTTGTCCCGTATTTCGACTTTCTGTCCCTTATTTGGGAGTGAGAAAGTTGGCAGCCCAACCCCCGTACACCAACGCTGTCCGAAGGATTTTACAACTTACACCAAGCCAACAAACATGTGCGTCTTTGGAGTGTGGGAGGAAACTGGAGATCCCGGAGAAAACCCACGCGGGTCACAGGGAGAACGTGCAAACTCCGTACAGACAGCAACCAAAGTTAGGATGAAACCCGGGTCTCTGGCGCTGTAAGGCAGCAACTCTACCGCTGCACCCCCATCCTGCCCTGCTAAGATTTACGAGGATGTTGCCAGGAGTTGAGGGCCTGCACTATGGGGCGAGGCTGGGCAGACTAGGACTGTATCCCTTGGACTGCATGAGGATGAGAGGTGATCTTATAGACCAGTGTGAAAACATAAAGGGAATAGACAGTCTTTTACTCAGACTAGGGGAATCAAGAACAAGAGGTTTTGTGTACATTCCTGAATCTTGTCATCGGTCTGCCTGCTGCTCCCTTCCTGAGACTGTTCACAAATGTTGGAGTGGAGATGACTACACTGATCGGGTCTGAAGAAGGGTCTCGACCCTAAACGTCACCCGTTCCTTCTCTCCAGAGTTGTTGCCTGTCCCTCTGAGTTACTCCAGCATTTTGTGTCTATCTTTGGTTTAAATCAGCATCTGCAGTTCCTCCTTCCACAACACTGATAGAGTAACGATGCCATCTGCAGCTCCTGCTGTGCAACTGCGCCTCACTGAAATCGTGAATGATATATTTTTATCTTTTTAAAAACTACACGCCAGTTTTCTGTTAACTGAAATTTGGAGGAGGTCTGTATAACAGTCTCATGGTGCTAGGCTAAAGGTGGCTTTGCGGAGCAGAGGATTGTGACTAGTGCTGTGCTCAGATCGGTGCTGGGCCCATTGCCGTGTGCCCTTCACATCAACGCAAGGCACGGTTCGTGAATTTGCAGCTCACACAAAGTAGGTGTTATCATGGGCAGTGAAGATGATTATCAGGAATACCAGTGGGATCTCGATCAGCTGAGTGTGCACCAAGGAATGATAAATGCCGTTTAATCCAGATTTGTGAGGTGTATTTTTGTAAGTCACTTTCGCAGCAGAAATTGGTCCTGACTTGGGGAGAACACAGGGACCTATGCGTTCAAGTGCCAGATCACTGAAGGTGGCAGCAAAGATTTACGAGGATATTGTAGAGATTGTACAGGACTTGAGAGAATGAGTAACGGGGAGAGTTATATACATATATATATTTTACTGTTCTACTATTCTGTGTTCGCACTTCTGGGTGAGATGCCAACTGCATTTCGTTGTCTCTGTACTTGGACACTGCACAATGACAATAACGTTTGAATCGGAATCTGAGGCTGGGACTTCATTCTTTGGAGCACAGAAGACTTAGGGGTGATCTTATGGAAGTGTATAAAACAAGAGGGGCATGGATAAGATGAATACACCATCTTTTTTCCCCCAAGGAAGAGAATTAAGATGGGAAGTGGTTAAAGTGCACATTGTCAGATTTTATTAAAGGCCATTTTTATACATTTTGGTTTCACCATGTAGAAATTACACATAGTTCAGGTCAGGTCGGGGAGAGTTCCCCCCGCCACAGGTACCATGTAATCCATGGTCAGATAGTCGGCGACTAAACCGTCTCCCCCACCTGGTTCGCCGGGTGAGGAGGGGGCTGTGGACCCCCAGCAGGACCAACAACAAGACCTGTCAAAGGGTGGATGAGCTCCTAGCGAGCCAACGGCCATCCACGCTTCAGTAGAAGTTGCGATCACTGTCGTACGTGCCATTGTAAGGAATGATGATAAAGCACTCACACCAACATCCTATACTTCCAGTGGCGGAAGTCCGCAGGAACTGGAGGACAGAGATGTGTGGTGCGTCCGTCACCGTTCCCGTTGGAAACCAGCAGCACTGCATCGCTAATGTTTTCAACGATGATGAATGAATGAATTTTGACAAGGATGGGAATTAAGAACAAGAGATTTAAGGTAAGCGTGACGTTTGCCTGTACGTAAATAACACTAAGCAGTTAAATAAATATTTTGCTGAAGTCTTAACATATTCAATTCATTGAAATAAACCAACTCCAAGAAGGGCATTGGTTACTTAAAGATGCAGGGATTGGGTGGATTAAAATAAATTTCCGTGTTGTCAAGATTAATAAACCTGCGAATTAGGAGATTATTAGAAATCAGATAATTAGAAACTGTAAATGAATTGGAAATCTTTACTATTTATATTTAATAATTACCTTTTTATAATTTTAGTCAGGGTCGGCAGTGCCTACCTTGCCTACCCTGACGTCACGTGCCTGGCCTTAAGCGAATGTTTTAGTGTTTCTTGGTATGTTTTATTTTGGCAGTGGGGGGGGGGAGAAATCGGGGGAAATTATTTCCAGTCACTTACCTCGACAGAGATGCGATTTCTTTCCGTATCGCTTCTCCATCCCCCCCTGCGGCCTAACAACTTGGATTGGTGCGGCCTTTCCTGGAGACCGTCCCGGAGCTTCAAGCCGTGGGCGCGGAGCAGACTTACCATCGCGGAGAGGGCGATCTTTTGCCGAGGATCGCCAGCGAAAGCGACCGCGGGGCCTGTGAACTTTAACACCGTGAAGCCACAGCCTCTGGTAAGAAGAGGCCGACTCGGGAGCTTCCATCCGAGTGTCGGGATGGGAGTGTTCTGATACATCCCGACACTGGAGTTTCCATCATCCCGACGCGAGGGCTTTGGATATCGGACCGTCGGCAGCGGCAACTGCTGAGGGCCTGACCACCACGGGTGAACAAAGGAGGAAGATGACTGAACTTTATTGCCTTCCATTACAGTGAGGAATGTGGATTCCACTGTGATGGATGTCTATGTTAAATTGTGTTAAATGGTATCGTTGCTTTTCACTTAGTATGGCTGTATGGTAACTTAAATTTCACTGTACCGTAGTTGGTTAATTGACAATAAACATGAACGAGGAAATGAGAGGAGGCAATAACCAGGAAGATGTTTCTTTGCCCATGTTCCCCCTTATAACATGGGGTCTGGTATTATACAATCCTAATCAAGGTCCTCACGGGGTGCTCGCCATTGCTCCGCTGCTGAGGTCAAAGATGCTCCATTTCACAAGGAGTAGCTCGGGTTGGGCAAGTGGCTCTAACAAGTCCAACAATCAGATCTAAAAACACTGCAGAGTTCAAAGGCCTGATTTTATTTCAAATGTGTTTTTTTTTTTTTTTTTTTTTTTTTTTTTTTTTTTTTTTTTTTTTTTTTTTTTGTTTGTTTATTTTTGTTAGAAGTAAGTACAGTAGTCTGGTACTTAAGTACCTAATACATAATACATAAATACATATTTTTCATTCTTGTACAACTTCATATTTTTGGTGCAATAATAAAAGAACAGTGAGAGAAAAGAGAAATAAAGAGTGTCGGAATAGATAGACAAGCAAGTAGAAACAGAAAGTAAAAAAAAATAAAGGACAGAGGTGAGAAGTTAAAAGATTGAAAGAAAAGGAAAAAGTAATAAGAAATGAAAGATTAGGAGAGATCTACCTATCTCATATTTTTGCCCATTCGTCACCCAGTTCTGAACCATTTAATTTCTAAGGTTATGTTATGTTGCACCATATGCTTGTATAAAGTTGATAAACGGAGACCAAATCTTTAAGAATTGGTCTACTTTGCCTAGTAAGAGGAATCTCATTTCTTCAAGATGTAGCGTTTCAGACATATTTGAGATCCACATTTTGAATGTTGGCGTAGGTGCGTTTTTCCAAAATTTAAGTATAAGTTTTTTCGCTGTTATTAGACCATAATTAAGAAAGGCTTCTTGGAATATAGTTAGTTTACTTCCCTCTTCCATTGATCCAAAGATAATCAATTCAGTATTGGGGTTCAATTTTGTGTTAAATAGTTTTTGTAAAAAATTCCAAAAATTTCATTCCAAAATGTATACAGTTTTGTACAAGAGACAAAGGAATGTGCTATAGTGGCATTTTGAGTTTAGACATTTGTCGCAGATGGGGGAAACATTTGAAAATATTTTATTCAGTCTTGTTTTCGAATAATATAATCTATGTAAAATTTTAAATTGAATTAGGTTATGTCTTACATTCATTGAACATTTGTTTACATATAATAGATTTTTATCCCATCTATCGTTCGGAATTTTTATCAATAACTCTTGTTCCCAGTCTCTTCTAATTGCTTCTGTCGTTGGTGTTTCTATATTTAGAATTATATTATATAAGTAAGATATTAAATTGCTTGATTCTGCCTTTCTATTCATTCCTTCCTCCAGTAGATCTGGGGTTAAAGTTTGATATCCTTGTATATACTTTTTCAAATAACCTTGAATTTGAAGGTATTTGAAATATTGATTACTTTTCAAATTATATTTTAGTTGTAATTGTTGGAATGATAAAAGTTTTCCCATTTCATACATATCTCCCATCATTTTAATTCCTATTCTTTCCCAATGGGTAAACGTTTTATCAATAATGGATGGTTTGAATGAGGGATTATTAGCTATTGGAGAAAGAAGCGATAATTTTCTTAATTTTAAAGTTAATTTTATTTGTTTCCAAATTCGTATTATACTATGAATAATTGGATTCTTCTTGTATATTACATTGTTCAGTTTTATCGGGGAAAGAAGGATCGCTCCTATATTATAAGGGGAACAATCCTCTTTCTCCATTCTTATCCAATCTACCTGTTGGGCAGAACTGTCCAACCAGTAGATTATATTTTTAATATTCACTGCCCAATAATAATACAATAAGTTAGGGAGTGTCAGTCCCCCTGATTCTTTAGATTTACACAAGTGTTTTTTTTTTATTCTGTGTGATTTATAATCCCATATAAAGTTTTATAATATCAGAATCTAATTTTTTGAAGAATTTTTTAGGTATGTATATTGGTATTGATTGAAATAGGTACAATATTTGTGGTAAGAAGATCATTTTTATCGCGTTTATTCTGCCTATTAATGACATCGGCAGTGTCTTCCAAAATTTAATCAGCCCATTTAATTTAGTTAATAAAGGCATATAGTTTGCGTTGAGTAATGATTTATAGTTCCTAGTAATTTGGATGCCCAAATATTTAAATTTTTCTGTTGTAATTCTAAAAGGGAATTTCAACAGATGTGTCGACTCTTGAGGTTTTATCGTCATAATTTCGCTTTTGTTCCAATTTATTCTATATCCTGAAAAAGAACCAAATTCCTCTATTAAATTTAGTATATTTGGTATGCTAATTTGCGAATTTGTAATATATAATAATATGTCATCTGCATATAATGAAATTTTATTATTTGAGTGTTTGGTAATATACCCATGAATGTTCGGATGGCTTCTTATACTTTCAGCTAAAGGCTCTATCACTAGTGCAAAAAGCAGGGGCGATAACGCGCACCCCTGCCTATTGCCCCTTGCTAAGTGGAATTTCGGGGATAATATATTATTAGTCAGTATTCTAGCCGTCGGCTTATCATATAATAGTTTTACCCATGAAATAAAATTATCTCCCATATTAAATTTTTCCAATACTTTGAATAAATATTGCCATTCTACTTGATCAAAAGCTTTTTCTGCATCCAATGAAATAATTGCTAGTTCTTCTTCAGTATTATGTGAGTACATTATATTAGACAACCGTCTCAAATTGTTAAATGATTTTATTTCAAATGTGTTTAGAAGTAAATGATATTGTTAATTATTAGCCACACCTCATGGACCATGGACCTTGTGTATAAAATCATGAGAGGAATAGATCGGGTAGAGGCACAGAGTCTCTTGCCCAAAGTAGGGGAATCGAGGACCAGAGGACATAAGTTTAATCGTAATGTAATCGTAACGTTTTGAAACATATGAGGAATTTGATTTTCCATACAGTCATTCCAAAAAAGCAAGACACGCAACAACATATTAATTTGACATAAACATCCACCACAGCGGCTCCTCCACATTCCCCACTGTGATGGAAGGCAATAAAGTCTTATCTTCTTTCCTCCCGCAGTCGGGGCAGTCGAACCATCGGCAGTCGGGGCGATTGAAGCTCCCGCAGCCGGCGATCGAAGCTCCCGTGATCGGGGTAATGGTGAATGGGTAAAGATTTAATAGGAATCTAAGGGGCAACGTTTTCACATAAAGGGTGGTGGGTGTATGGAACAAGCTGCCAGAGGAGCGTTTAAGAAATAGTTAGACAGATACATGGGCAGTACAGGTTAGAGGGATATGGGCCAAATGCAGGCAGGTGGGACTATTGTAGCTGGGACATGGTGGCCGGTGTGGGCAAGTTGGGCTGATAGGCCTGTTTCCATGCTGTATCACTCTATGGAAAATGTAATGAAAGAATGTAATGTATTGAGTTAGTTGTGGTGACTTGTCGCACTTTCGGCAATTGTGAGCTGACCTTGATTAACCTTCTAATGTGTCTTAGTAATTCCTGGTCCCAGCCCCGAGTTGGGCCAAATTTAAAGCTCTTCCGCTATCACTTTCCCTCGGCACTTCCCTGGTAACATTCACCAAGTCTCCGGCCCTAGCCTTCCCCAGCCACAGAAAGCACATCCTCTTCACATTTTATGTCTAGCTCCTGAAATCTCTCCACCTGATTCTCCCATCTGAACCAACCCCAGCAAAAGTCAGTCACTACCAGTGGAAAATCACCCAGATAAATCTCTCAATGTTCTGAGTCTCCGTCAGATATATTCTTCAAGTTTAATCATACACCCTCAGTGCCAACCCCACTGCTGGGTCCATCATCACACCTCCCTAGCTGACTAGAGCACAAACAAATGGGTCTCAACCTGAAACGTCACCCATTCCTTCTCTCCAGAGATGCTCCCTGTCCCGCTGAGTTACTTCAGCATTTTGTGTCTATCTTCAGTGTAAACCAGCACCTGCAGCTCCTTTCTACACAAACTAATTTTACTGCAGGTTACATTGGAATGAATTGAACACAAATATATAAGAAAATTAAATATACATATGTCACCATCTCCTCCCCACCTCATATATACACATACCGATTGGGAAGTCTTCAGATTTCACTTGTTTCTTATGGGCCTGTCCGACTTAGGCGATTTTTTTCAGCGGACTGCCGGTGAATGTGAAGTTGCCGGCAGTCGCCTGAAAAACCGGCAACTGGAACGGCGACTGTCAGAGTGGCACACACACACACACACACACACACACACACACATGCACACGGTGAATTCACACAGACAACTTTTAATAAGCCAGAGATACCCTGTTGTGACGCTCGGCGGGCATTTAACATTACCGGTCGGTTATCCTTGGTTCTGAAAACTACTGCTTACGTTTTTTTCCCCCCAATGAGCCAATGAAAATGACCGGTCAGCAAAGACGATTAACTAAAACTACCTACGACTACCTCGATTACCTACAACTACATGGCGACCCCAACTGAACCTATGACTACAGGATTATCGATTATCTCCATGGCGACTAATTTGTTGAAAAATCTACGGCGATCATGCTGAGGCCACGACTAGTTCCCAGAATGCGGGAACTCCTCACGACCATGAAGGAGACTCGCCAGAGACCATCACTGAACATGTGGCGAGCTCAGAGTCTCCTGCACTCGCCAAAAAAGTCACCAAAGCGGGACAGGCCCATGTGGTGAACAACTGTTACAAGGTACACGCTATAAGCTTTTTCATATCAGCAATTTAATAAGACAACAACTGTTGTAAACCAGTGTAACTATTTACTATTGTTATATATTTTGTCATTTTATTGATTACGCTGCATTATTAATTTAAAAAACACTGCTCAACTCCTTAAGGACATAAGAAGTATGAGTTATTCAACAAGATCTGCAGGAAAGAACTGCAGATGCTGGTTTCAATCGAAGGTAGACACAAAATGCTGGAGTAACTCAGCGGGACAGGCAGCATCTCTGGAGAGAAGGAATGGATGACGTTTCAGGTCGAGATCCTTCTTCAGACTGAGGTACAATGACATGCAGGTCCCTTAGAGCATCAACATAATCTCACTTCTTCAATAAATAACTAGGATTTCTGTTTTTCCCATCGATATGGAGAAATTTACATTTCTCCATATCAAATTCCCCCGTTATGTTTTTTGCCCACATACTCAGTTGCAGTTTAGTTTCAGTTTAGCTTATTGTCCCGTGTACCAAATACCGTGAAAAGCTTTTGTTGCGTGCTGACCAGTCAGCAGAAAGACAACACATACATGATTACAACGGAGCCATTTACAACATTGATACATGAAAAGGGAAAGAAAGGGAAAAGGTAAAGCCAGCAAAGTCCGATCAAGGATGGTCTGAGGGTCACCAATGATGTAGATCAGGGGCCTTCAAACTTTTCAGCACGAGGGCCACATTACATATCTGGCATATTTTTGAGGGCTGTAGGAAAAAGTAAAGAAATGACACACACACTCATAGACACAGACAGACGCGCACACTCATATAAAATGACACACACACTCATAGACACAGACAGACACACACTCACTGACACATATATACACATTGACACACACTGGCGCGCACTCACACATAGAAACGCACGTGGATTCCCACATACCGAAAACACACACACACACACACACACGTGTCGGCGGAGATCCGGTCAAAGGGTCCAGTTCTGTGTGGCTACCCCGGAGCAGGCAATGTTCATGGGTCACCCTCACGGGGGAGACCGCTGCACACCGACCCTGGACGACCCTGCCGCCAACTAGCTCCCCCCCTCCACCTCACTCCACTCCCCATCCCACTCCACCACCCCACACAACTTGCCTTTGCAACACAGGAGCAGCGGTAGAGTCGCTGCGTCACACCGCCAGAGACCCGGGTTCCATCCTGACTACGGGTGCTGTCTGTACGGAGTTTGTACCTGCGTTGGTTTTCTCCGGGTGCTCTGGTTTCTTCTCACACTCCACGTTTGCAGGTTAATTGAATTTGTCTCGAGTGTGTGTAGGATAGTGCTAGTGCTAGTGCGTATGGGCATTGCGTCGATGGGCTGAAATGCCTGTTTCCGCGCTGTATCTCAAAAGCTGTGGTACCACAGAACCCGCTAAATAGCCCGCCCCACGGAACGTGTTAAGAGCTTGCTGCGGGCCGGATAAAATCTCGTGGGGGCCGGGTGTGGCCCGCGGGCCATAGTTAGGAAACCCCCTGATGCAGATAGTAGTTCAGGAATTCTCGCTCGTTGTAGTAGGATAATTCAGTTGCCCGATGACAGCTGGGAAGAAACTGTAGATAGACACAAAATGCTGGAGTAACTCTGGGACTGGAAATGAAGGAATGGGTGACATTTTGGGTCGAGACCCTTCTGCAGACTAAAAGTCACAAGAAAGGGAATCGAGAGCTATGACGATGATGTAGTGAGATGTAGAACAAATGAATGAAAGATATGTAAAAAGTAACAATGATAAAGGAAACAGGCCATTGTTAGCTGTGGGCTAGGTGAGAACAAAAAGCTGGTGTGACGGTGGGGGAGGGATGGAGAGAGAGGGAAAGCAGGGGTTACTTGAAGTTAGAGAAATCAATTTTCATACCTTTGGGTTGTAAGCTGGCCAAGCAAAATATGAGATGCTGTTCCCCGAATCTGAAAATGTGCTTTTTCACACTTGTATTCCTTTTTGCCTGATGGGAGAGGGGATGCTGCCCTCAACAGCACCCTGCGGACTGTCGCTGGATGCCTACGAGCCACCCCAGTAAACCAACTGCCCGTCCTCGCTGGCATCGCCCCAGCCAACATCAGACGGCAAACAGCCACGCTGGCCCTCTCTTGAAAGGCGCAGACCAGTGAGTCCCACCTCCTCCATCAGATCGTCACGGAGACACCACGACGAGTGCGCCTCAAGTCACGGCGCCCCTTTGCCACGCAAGGCCACGAGCTGCTCTGCACAACACCGGCTGACGCTTCTAAGGCCGCCTGGGTCGAGACGAGATGGTGAGATCAGTGGAAGTTAGCGGAACCATCTAGGCTACACCATTACATTGATGACCCCATGGGCGTCCCTGGCCAGGACCTGCCCCGAAAGCAGTGGACAACCCTCAACCGCTCGAGGACAGGTGTTGGACGCTATGGAGTAGCGATGAAGAGGTGGGGCCTCATGGACAGTGAGCGCCTCCTGCGAGTGTGGGGACCCAACACAGACAGTGGAGCACATCGTCACCAGTTGCCCCAAACACCGGCCACCGAATGGTGAACGAGGTCTGATCGACCTGGACGATGACACGTTGGCCTGGCTCGCCTCAACGGAGCTGCAGGTCTAAAAGACACAGAACAGAAGAAGAAGGAGGGGAGAAGAGGGAATGGCCAGGGTGCAACTCATAAGGATGAGTTATCTACATAAGGATGACTCAACTTATCCATATCCCAGTGTAGGATCTCTTTATCCTCATTACTGCTCCCACTCACATTCATCAATTAAATTATATTATGCTGGTTAATGAAAGACTTTAGATTTGAGATTATATCAATGAAAATATATGGAAAGTTGAATTGATATCGAATCTTTACAACTATAAAGACATTTTGTGCACACAAATTCTGTAAACTCCATCCCACAGGTTTTTTTTTTAAATCCTACAGTATTATGGCTTTAATCCTGGTTTAATCGCAGGTTTTGCTTGCCGTGGTATACGAGAGGTTAATCTTCTTTATCTGGTGATTTTAGGACAATTCTTGATATGGAATTGGAGACTTTGGAGAGGGTTCAGGAGAGGTTCACCAAGATATTGCCTGGACTGGAGTCGATCATCGATAAGGAGGGGTTGGAAGAAATTGTGCTTCAATATCAAGAATTGTCTTGAAATCGCTGGATTGATAGAGGCTGGCAGGCTAGTGCTTTATTGCTTGAAGCGCAGGAGGCTGAGGGGTGATCTTATACAGGTTTACAAAATCAAGAGGGGAATAGAGAGGGTGAATGCACAGAGTTTTAACCAGCATGGGGGAATTAAGAAACAGAGGAGATAGGTTCAATGTGCAGAGGGAAAGATTTAATAGGAACCCGAGGAGCAGCTTTTTCATTGAGAAGGTGGTTGGTATTTGCAATGAGCTGCCAGAGTATAGTAAACCCTTGTTGTAACAGGTCCCTTTATAACAGATTTTGGTTATAGCAGACGGACCCGAATGTCATGGTTCTCAGGCTCCTGTACCTTCATCGTGATATTAGCAGCAAGATAAGAGCATGACCAGGGTGGTGTGTGTCTTTGATGCTATTAGCTGTGTTTTTGAGCCAGCGATGCCTTTGATGGAGGGGGTGGCCATGCGAGTCCGTCACTCTCTGAAGCCTCTTGCGTTCCTGTGTGTTGGCATCACAGTGCCAGGTCATGATGCAACCAATTTTGCTACAAATTACACTGCATCATTAGTCATTCAATATTCCAGGCACTCGCACGTCTCCCTGGTGCTCACAGCTGGTGGGGCAAATTACAGATAAGTTTGCAAACCCATGAATCATTGAAAGCCATTGCGAAAGAGAGAGAAAGCATGAGGAACAAAAAACTGAATGCAGGGACCTACATTGATGCAGTAACTTTCACAGTCTCAGTTCCCTTTCCAAGGTGCTTTGCAGCTGATGAGGTGTTTTTAAACTGATGTACAATTTCTTCCTTTTAAACAACTGCAGCAAATCTGTGCTCTTCTTTAATTTCTTGGTTAAGGTATAACCTTTGGGCCAAACAACAGTCATAGCTGCCCTTGTATCATTTAGACAGTGCCATAGGTCTCTCACCTTGTGCAGTAAGACAGGGTGGCAGTTCAGTATCTCACTGTCACTGACGCAATGTGCCTGCAAGTACTACACTGCACTGGGAATGCCAAGTCCAACTTGGCGTATCAGGATGGCACACACAGCACCCCTGAACACTGTAGAAGATACAAGATACATTTATTTGTCACGTGTGCCAATTGGCACAGTGAAATGTAATCACCATACAGCCATACAGTAAAAATAAAGAACACAACTTAGAGTTGATAGAATTCAACATAAAACATCCCCACACAGCAGGATCAAAGTTTCCCACTGTGAGGGAAGGCTCCAAAGTCAGTCTCTTCCTCCAATGTTCCCCACTGTTCCCCGTGGTCGGGGCCTCCCCGGGCCCTCCGCAGTCGCCGCTACAGTGGGCCCGATGTTCAGGCCCGCTCACCAGGGTGATGCAAGTCCGACGTCGGGGCTGGGGGACGTCCTCAGCGGCCTGGACCTCAGAGTTGACCACCTCCTACCGGAGTCCGCGGCTCCCAAAGTCCGCAGGCAGCGCCGGGCGGAGGTGCAACGCTGGCAGCCCTCGGCAAAGGGCCCCAGGAAGTTGTTCAGCGACGCCCGCGTTGGAAGCTCTCCAAACCAGAGCTCCACGCTGTTGGAGCAGCGGCCCAACGCTCCGGAGCTCCAAACGGCGACCCAGGTAGGTCTCGCCCGCTCCGCGGTGAATTCAGCGCCACCGCTGTTGCAGCTCTGGTCCGGTTCCAGGTCCCCGGCCGGAAAGGCCGCTCCGATCCAGTTAGTAGGCCGCGGGGTGGTGGGCGAGGGCGCGACTCGGAGAAATAGTCGCGTCCCCGCCAGGAAGCGACTGGGAGTCAGTTTCCCCCTTACCCTGCCCCCCTCCCCCACATATAAAAGTTAAAGATTCCCCCCAAAACAAACTTTAAACTGACTAAAAAATTTTTAAAAGATTGAAAAACGAACGGGCTGCAGACAGAGGCTGCTGTCAGTGCAGCGCCCCTAGAACAGTAGAACATTGAACAGTTCAGCATAAGAACAGGCACTTTGGCCCACAATGTCTGTGTCGATGTGATGTGATGCCAAGACCATCTCTTATCTCCCTGTGCATAACCCATCCTCCCACAACCTGTCTATCCAAAAGCCTCCTAAATCCCACAGTAGGTGGGAAAAAGATAGTATTTGCATTTCCTGTCATTCTTTCCATGACGTCAGTATTATGGTCGCAGAGGTGCTGAAGGTCCTGACGTGTATAAAGGTAGACACATATGGGGAAAGGCTGGAAAACTATAAGGGAAAAGGCTGGAAACTACTAGTCTGTGATCCTAACACCCGTGGTCGTAAAGTTACTAGAGAGTATTCTGAGGGATAGGATATCCATGGATTTAGACGGACTTGGGCTGATTAGAGATAGTCAACGTGGTTTTGTACATGGGTGGCTGCGTCTCACAAATCTGATTGAGCCTTTTGTGGATGTGACCAAACAGGTTTATGAAGGCAGACCTGTAGACGTTGTATACATGGATTTCAGTAAGGTATTCGACAGGGTTCCGCATGGTAGGCTGCTCTGGAAGGTTAGATACCATGGGATTCAAAGAAAGATAGCTGAATGGATAGCAAATTGGCTTCATGGAGGAAAGCCGAAGATGGTGGTGGAAGGTTGCTTTCCGGACTGGAGGCCTGTGACTAGTGGTGTGCCTCGGGGTTCGGTGTTGCTGTTTGTCATTTATATCGATAATTTGGATGATAATGTAAATGGCATAGTCAGCAAGTTTGTAGGTGGCTCTAAAGTGGGTAGTATTGTAGATAGTGAAGATGCAGGGGAGATAGGGTGGTCAAAAGGGAACATTGGCCTTCATCAGTCAGAGCGACGTGTATAGAAGTGTAGGAAGGATGTGCAGATGCTGGTTTAAACCGAAGATAGACACAAAAAGCTGGAGCAACTCCGTGGGTCAGACAGCATCTCTGGGGAAAAGGATACGTTTTGGGTCGAGACCCTTCTTCACACTGATAGAGGAGAAGGGGAAACGAGAGATACAGTATGGACGGTCTAGACATTACCGTCTATCTCTCATTTCCCCTTTCCCCAGTCTCTCTTTCTGAAGAAGGGATTCAACCCAAAATCGGCACCTTTTCCTTCTCTCCAGAGATGCTGTCTGCCCGTGGAGTTACTCCAGCTTTTTGTGTCTATCACTGTTGGGAGGCCTCACTGCAGTTGTATAAGATGTTGGTGAGGCTGCATTTAGAGTATTGCGTTCAATTCTGGGCAGGCACCATATTATAGGAAAGATGCAGTCAAGCTGGAAAGGATGCAGAGAAGATTTGCGAGGATGTTGTGAGAATTCAAGGGCCTGAGCTATACGGAGAGGTTGAGGAGATGAGGACTCTATTCCTTGGAGCGCAGGAGGATGAGGGGTGATCTTACAGAGTTGTACAAAATCATGAGAGGAATAGATTGGGTAGACGCATGGAGTCTCTTACCCAGAGTAAGGAGGGGAAAATCTCATAGGAACCTGAGGGGTAAAGTTTTCACACAAAGGGGGGTGGGTGTATGGAACTAGCTGTCAGAGGAGGTAGTTGAGGCAGGTTCTATTGCAACGTTTAAGAAACATTTAGACAGGATAGGGCAGGTTTTGAGGGATATGGGCCAAGCACAGGCAGCTGAGAATAGTGTAAATGGGATATGTTGGCCGGTGTGGGCAAGTTGGGCCAAAAGGTTTGTTTCCACGCCTCGATGACTCTATCCGAGGAAGGTGGAAGCCATGAATCTCTACTCAATATAGAGTGCTTTGGAAGTCACAAGATGCACCATTTAATGCCAAGTTCGAGAGAATCTAAGGTTTGGGACAAAAACCTTCTGAGATCAAAAATAAATGAGCTGTTAATTTCTGGATGCATTTATGCAAATCAATGCTGATTAAAATGCTTCACCTCTGAACCTCCCACAGCTGCCTTTGGTTGGTTCAGAGCTAGTGGAGCAAAGATTCGACGGAATCAGTCACAGTCTCCAAAGGAACTGTGTGAGTCAGATCCTGGCTTTCAGCAGCTTGTGCTGCAAGTAATGTTGGCGTGGGCGGAAGGGGTGGGGAGAGGCATGTATGGAATTTGGAAGAAAATGATAGAGCACCACGCAGATGCAAGACTGCAAATGGAACACAGCTGATGGGAGGAGTGGGGATGGGAGTCAAGAGTTCACTGAAATAAGCTGAAGAGCTAAGGCAAGAATCTCACAGGCAACAATCAGGTCTGAAGGGCTGAATGTAAATTGCCATGATGAGCCTTGATGACAAGCCTACTGCCTTTCACACGGTGAACTGCTTCCCCAGAAACGCATCGCATAGCCACTCACAAATCAAAAACCAAGTGAAATATTTTCGCTACATTTTTTTAAAATTTGATTTTCAGGATCAGAGCACTGCTGGCAAAATCGAAATGTAGTGCCAATCCCTTCTCCTGCTTGAGAAAGTAGTAGTGAACTTCCTCGAAGTACTGCTGGAGTAACACAGTGGGACGGGCAGCATCTCTGGAGAGAAGGAATGGGTGAAGTTTCGGGTCGAGACCCTCCTTCAGTGAGCTTCCTCCTTGAATTGCCACAGTCATTCCACAGTGTTGCTTGTTTAGGAATTTCAGGACTTAGACCCAACGCCAGTGAAGGATAGAGATGTGAGTCCAGGTCAAGACGGCCTCAATGTTGAAGGGGAGCATGTAAAAGTAGTTCAGTTTGAGTTTATTGTCCCGTGTACCGAGGTACAGTGAAAAGCTTTTGTTGCGTGCTAACCAGTCAGCGGAAAGACAATACATGATTAAAATCGAGATGTTTACAGTGTACAGATACATGATAAGGGAATCATGTTTTGTGCAAGGTAAAGCCAGTAAAGTCCGATCCAAGATAGTCCAAGTGTCACCAATGAGGTGGATAGTAGTTCAGCACTGCTCTCTGGATGTGGTAGGATGGTTCAGTTGCCTGATAACACCCGGTGTAGAAACTGTCCCTGAATCTGGAGATGAGCATTTTTACGCTTCTATACCTATTGTCCGATGGGAGAGGGGAGATGAGGGAGTGGCCTGGGTCACTTGTCCTTGATCATGCTGCTGGCCTTGCCAAGGCTGTAATCGGAGTTAATGGAAGGGAGGCTGGTTTGTGTGATGGTCTGGGCTGCGTTCACAATTCACTGCAACCAGACTCTGCTCCTTTGTCCTTCCGGTGGTGGAGACTGCAGGTTTGTGTGGTGCTGTCAGGGAAAGCTAAGCGACCTGCGATGTGCTTTGTAGATGGTGCCTATACAGAGCACTCATGGTTGAGCGATTGAATGTTTAGGCTGGTAATTAACCAGGCTTCTGTGCATACAGAGTCTCTTATTTTGGACCACGACACCAGAGGCGTGCCAAGGAAGGGAGATCGGCTTTGAGGGAGGTCGATGTTTCAGGTGACGAGTCAGACACTCAAAACTGTCAGATGGACTTAAAAATTCCCACCTTTGAAGCATGGGGTTTCGTTTCTCCAAAATCGTTTTGCTGTAAGCTGCCAGTTTTAAGAGACCTTGTGAGAGCAAACTCTCGCAAACAACAGCAAGGTTAAAGTGTAACTTGTTTAAGAAGGAACTGCAGATGCAGGAAAATCGAAGGTAGACAAAAGTGCTGGGGAAACTCAGCGGGTGCGGCAGCATCTATGGAGCGAAGGAGATAGGCAACGTTTCCCATTTCCTTCGCTCCATAGACATAGGAAATAGGCAACGTTTCGGGCCGAAACCCTTGGGTTTCGGCCCGAAACGTTGCCTATTTCCTTCGCTCCATAGATGCTGCCGCACCCGCTGAGTTTCCCCAGCACTTTTGTCTACCTTAAAAGTATAACTTAATTTGTTATCCTATATCAATCTTTCCTCAGGCGACCAAGGTGAGAATCACTGTTATTCCTGAAAATAGGACCATTCCCTGAGGAAGCAGGCAGGAACCGGACTTAAAAAGACACAAAGTGCTGGAGTAACTCGGCAGGTCAGGCAGCATCCCTAGAGAACATGGATAGGTGGCATTTCATGTCGAGACTCTTCTTTAGACTCAGTTTAGCTACTCGTCCAAAAGCCAGCACTTCAGCATTCCCTTAATATTAAACTGGGGTGTCAACCCAATTTAAGTGCTCAGTTTTCTGGAGAGGGATTTGACCCCACTATCTGACTCGGGGGTAAGAGAGCAAGCCATTGAGCCATGTAAGGGAACAGTATAAGCCACTGTTACTGTTTTAAGATCCTTCTGTGTGTCCTTTGGTTCAACCTTGCCTTACATAACAGCATTCACTCCAATTGAAGAGTAATTCATTGTAAGTGAAGTACTTCACAGTATTGCTAACAGATGTGATAAGGTGATGTATAAATAGAGGTGTGCCTATCCCACTTGTTTGTTTTGAAACTGGAATGAAAATGATGTGCAATGATGTGTCGTTGATAGGCACAAAAAGCTGGAGTAACTCAGCGGCACAGGCAGCATCTCTGGAGAGAAGGAATGGGTGACGTTTTGGGTCGAGACCCTTCTTCAGCACACGCAATAATGTGCCTATGCTTTGTCTTGTTACTTAGCAGGAAATATAACTTTGCTTTTCTTAGCTCAGAGGAGGACAAAAGTGCTGGAGAAACTCAGCGGGTGCCGCAGCATCTATGGAGCGACGGAAATAGGCAACGTTTCCTATTTCCAAGCTAGATCAAGCACGGGGCCCCAGAGTTAAGGCCCGATCTGTGGCCACTGTTCATTTGGAGGTAGAAATGCTGTCTGTGCCCCAGCTTCTGAATGACCCTACTCCACTGCTCTGGGGATGAGGGGACCAACAACAAGATGTCATATCTATACAGAGCTGATCCTATCCCAACAAAATGCACTCAGCAAAAAATATTAGCTCTAAAAATATTAGCTCCACAAAAGCCTCTCCACCACCAGCAAGGAATGCCAGGAGTATGATGGAATTGTTGCCACTAACCTGGGTGAAAGCAGGTTCAATGCTGCGCCATGGACAAAGCAGCCCACATAGTCGGAACCCCATCGCCAGCTTCAACTTTAACCTCCATCAATACCGAGGCATCAGTTGCAAAGTGAGGCATTACACAGATGCATTACAACTCACTGAGGGACATGTTCGCCAACAAGTCCCAATCTTGCATTCTCTACCACCGAGGGCGAGGATAGCAGTTGCATGGGACAGCGCCATCTCCAAGTCTGGCTCATGCCATCCACCTTGAAAACATATTAGCTGTTGTTTCATGGTGGCCGGATTAAATTCCCATGTGATAGCAGTGCAGGAGCACCTTCATCACACAGATTGCGATGGGCCAAGATGGATCACCATCGTGAACGGAGCATAAAAAGGTAGCCTTGCCTGGGTTGACTTGATCCTAGGAATAATTGCAATAATCTGAGAACGAGGTGCCCAAGACCTAAAGTCAAACAACAGTCGTGAATTGCTGAAGAATTGTCCAAGAAAGAAAGACGTTTTTACATCCAAGAAATAAAGGACAGCGTGTAGCAAGGGACTGCAGATGCTGGTTTAAGCTGGAGTAACTCAGCGGGACAGGCAGCATCTCTGGAGAAAGGGAATAGGAGTAAATGCAGGTCGAGACCCTTCTTCAGACTTTTCAAACAGCGCCTTTCCTGAAACAACTCAATTTTACAACCATGTATGTATTTTGGTAGGGTTACACAAAAGGCTGGAGAAACTCAGCGGGTGCAGCAGCATCTAAGGAGCGAAGGAGATAGGCGACGTTTCGGGTCGAGACCCTTCTTCAGACTTTGGTAGTTAGTATTTTGGTAGTTATTGTTGTAATATTACAAAGGTGACAGCCGATTTAAACACAGTAGGCAATGAGGTTTTAGTTTAGTGATGTATTTTAATTCTTACATTCATGATGGTCAGGACACAATTTGTCTGCTCTTTTTTTTAAAATAGGGGCATAGTCCCAACAGCACACTGCACTTTCATAATATTGCCAGAGTGCACAGATATAATGCACTGTTGGACATTCCTGTCACATAATACTAAAGCACGACACAAGCACGTAACACCATCACAAATTCACTGCACTGTCACATGAAAGTCACACTGGAGTTCAGCATTGGCATAAAGCATTACGACACTGCACCAACACACCATTCTAACAAACTGTGACCCGAGACCAACGTTTACCTTCCAGGAAAGATTGATATCGGATAACAAATTAAGTTATACTTTTAAGGTGGACAAAAGTGCTGGAGAAACTCAGCGGGTGCGACAGCATCTATGGAGCGAAGGAAATAGGCAACGTTTCGGGCCGAAACCCTTGGGTTTCGGCCCGAAACATTGCCTATTTCCTATGTCTATGGAGCGAAGGAATAGCACACTGCAGATCCTGCAGATTTCACCAGCACACTGCACCGACACACTATATACTGACAAACTGTTTCCACTGCACACTGCACTGTCAAACCGCAGTGCACACCTTACCATGCATCACATTGCTGTATTAACAGCCAGCATTGTCATATCGCGCTAGATAACTGTATGGCTGCACTGTCACACTAATAAGGTATACCAGTGGATTAATGCTTTAGACTTTCGCGATACAGCAATGGAAACAGGCCCTTCGGCCCACTGAGTCGGCGCCGATCACCCCATATCCTACACACACACACACACACACACACACACACACACACACTAGGGACAATTTATAATTTACAGAAGCCATTTAACCTACAAACCTGTGCGTCTTTTAATTGTGGCAGGAAGCCGGAACACCCGGCGAAAACCCACGCAGTCACAGGGAGAACGTACAAACTCCGAACAGACAGCACCCGTAGTCAGGATCGAACCCGGGTCTTGCAGTTGATGCAGAAACTATAACACCATTTAAAAGACATTTGGAAGGTACATGGATAAGAAAGGTTAATAGGGAAATGGGCCAAACGTGTGCAGGTGGGACTAGTGTAGATGGGACACCTTAGTCGGCATGTGCAAGCTGGGCCAATGGGCCTGCTTTCGTGCTGTGTGACTCTCGGACTTCCTAATGCACTATATTCAGATTTTCAAGGCGTTATCCTTGATACAATGTTAGAAAGAAACAAGATTATATACCACCAGGGGTGCCGTTCAATTGGCTGCCTCGCCAACAGTCTGACTGCTTTGTCTTTTTTTTTGTTATTTTTATTGTGTTTTAAAGGTTTGTGTAAATGTTCTCTGGTTTGTTTTATGCGGGGGAGGGGGAAGGTGCCGGGGGAAACTTTTTTTTTCAATCTCTTACCTTGTCGGAGATGCGATTGTTTTCCGGGTCGTGTCTCCGGTCGCTCTGCGGCCTAACATCGTGGAGCTGGATGCCTTGCTCAGGATTGACTTTAAGCTCCACTGCTGGGCGTGGACTTGCCATCGGAGCCGATCCCTTCCCTGGGATCGACGCTCCGACCACGACCTGCGGACTTTACCATCGAGAGCTGGCAGTCTCGGGAGAGACCGAGTCGGGAGCGGCAACGACGCAGAAGGCTCGACAAGCCCGAACCCCGGGTCGGATCACCGGCACGGGGGAGCTGAGAAACCCCCCAGATGCAGGAGCTTGATCGCCCCAACGCGAGGGCCTGACCGCAGGCTACGGGAGTAAGATCGCCCCGTCAACGGAAGGCTCGAGGCCCCCGACCGCGGGAGAACAAAGAAGGGAAGAGATTGAACTTTTTTTCGCCTTCCATCACAGCGAGGAATGTGGAGGTTTTAAAGAAGGAACTGCAGATGCTGGAGAATCGAGGGTACACAAAAAGCTGGAGAAACTCAGCGGGTGCAGCAGCATCTAAGGAGCGAAGGAGATAGGCGACGTTTCGGGCCGAGACCCTTCTTCAGACTGGTCAGGGATCAGGGAAACGAGAGATATAGACGGTGATGTGGAGAGATAAGGAACAATGAGTGAAAGATATGCAAAAAAGTATCGGTGATAAAGGGAACAAGCCATTGTAAGCTGTTTGTGGTGTGAAAATGAGAAGCTGGTGCGACTAGGGTGGGGGAGAGATAGAGAGAGAGGGAATGCCAGGGCCCCAGGGCTGAGGGAGAGGTGGGAAGGGGAGGAGACAGCAGGGGTTAACAGAATGTGGAGGAGTCACTGTGGTGGATGTTCATGTTAAAATGTCTTTTGTGTGTCCTGTTGTTTTTTTATTTGTATGACTGACTTGGCAAATGAAATTCCTCATATGTTGCAAAACATACTTGGCTAATAGAGTATTATTACTGTATTGTAAGTAACAATGACATTTACAGTGTACCATGTTTACATATTCTGTTGTGCTGCAGCAAGTAAGAATTTCATTGTTCTATCTGGGACATATGACAATAAAACACACTTGACATTTGGGAATTGAATAAGTGCCGTCTCCCAGTTAGTTATTGTGCATTGTGCTGTTATTGACACGTTGAGTGATTTTTTTCATTCAGCTGGGGCAAGTGACCTACAGATCGATTCCATTGCAAATATTTCACAGGTGTTCATGCATTGTGCAATCTAGGTCAATTGTTACAAAATAAATAGAATGAAGTCAATGAATGCTTTCCATTGAGCAGTGTGTTAGTGAGGTGTGGCATTGCAATGAATACGTGCACAAAGTGTGACATTGCAGAATGAAAGTGCATTACAACAATCCTGTATCTTAGTCCAATTAAACAATGCATTGTGTCAATAGCATTTATTGATAGTCCCTGCTTTCTCCTTCTTTCCCCTCCCCTTCCCAGCTCCCCCACAGCCCACAGTCTCTGCCTCTTCCTTTCTCCTCCCCAGCCCCCCCACCCCCACCCTCACATCAGTCTGAAGAAGGGTCTCGACCCGAAACGTCGCCTATTTCCTACGCTCCATAGATGCTGCCTCACCCGCTGAGTTTCTCCAGCATTTTAGTCTACCTTCGATTTTCCAGCATCTGTAGTTCCTTCTGAAGCATTTATTGGTATATTGCATTGTGAACGATTAAAGAGCACGGTGGCGCATCAATAGGTTTGCTGGCTTACAGAGCCAGAGACCCGGGTTCAATCCTGACTATAGGTGCTATCTAGACAAAGTTTGCACATTCTCCCTGTGACTCTTTTGGTTTCTCAGTTATGCTCATAGGAAAGCTGTTAAGCTGGCAAGGGTGCAGAGGACATTTCCGAGGATGTTGCCAAGACTAGAGAAGCCTGAGCTATAGTGAGAGGTTGAGCAGGCTGGGACTTTATTCCTTGGAGCGCAGGAGGATGAGGGGTGATCTTATAAGGGTGTACTGTTACGACTCCTGAATGCAGGTACTTCAGAGCCGCGTAACATAGTCAAAAACCAGGTTCAAGTTCAAGAAAATTGTCTTTAATTTAGTTAAGGAAAGACAAAAACCCAAACCTGATTCAAACAACCCAGTCAGGGACAAGAATAGACTAACAAACAAATATAACAGTGCTCCAGCCAGCCTAGCAATGGACCGTCGAACTACAGTCTCTAACCTGCCTAAATGGAGATAACCCTGCAACAAATTACATGAAAACCCTCAGGTCAGCCCTTAACTGTCCCAATTCGATATTAATTGACAAATATAGGTAACAATACACAAAGTTCTATGCCATGTGGCCAGACATCCTGCAGCTCACACCAGCAGCCTGTTCATTAGTCAGGGTTGACGAAGAGAGAGAGAAATCTGGGAGACTCCTGGTATTTAAGCTTCCGATGAGTCACCCGTCACAGCTTGGCCAATCGGGTACAGGAGCCCTTAACCCCTTGATTCCTGACTCCCAGCCACGGGGCCTGCACTCAGGAGAGAAACAGAAAAGGTAAGTACATAGCATTCACCGGGGGAGGGGGGGGGGGGGGGGAAGTGCCTAACACCCCCACCCAAAGATACTGAATAAGCTTCGGAAGAAACTATTCAGTACTAAAACACTACTGGCGCAACAAGGCGTCAGCCAAGATATTATCCTTGCCCCTGATGTGCCTGAACTCCATTTGTATTCTTGCAGCTGCCAACTCCAGCTCATTAACCGCCTGTTCTTATTCTTCATGTTCTTCCGATAGTCCGTGCAAAACCTGTCCTCCCCATTAGCCTTCGTAGCCAGGAGACACGGAGAACTCCACGGACTACAACTAGGTTCAGCAATTGCATGCTGCAGCATATAGTCAACCTGACCTCTTAGACGTTGACGCTTGTCAGGGTTGACCCGATACGGATGCTGTTTAATTGGCGCAGCACCGGCCACGTCAATGTCACGCTGCAGCACAGACGTCTGAGAAGGCACATCCGAGAACAGTGACCCATTTGACCCCACCAAAGCAAGCAGATCATCCCGCTGACTTCCAGACAAATGAGACAACCGCAAGGGAAGCAACTCCAAAGCTTCAGAGTTGCACAGCTTTCCCTGCGTCACTGCCACCGACAACCGTGCCTCACCCACATCACCACCCGTGTCAGGGGGCAGCACTACAAACAGCCAAAAACCGGCTTAGACAAAACCGAAGGACACAGCTCCTCCCCATCAACCTGTACATGCTCCTGCTCATGGTACTGCTTCAGCATGTTGATATGACAGAGCTGAGTCTTACGCCTCCGATCAGGGGTACCAATAACGTAATCCCTTGCACCAACCTTCTTAACCACCTGATAGGGCCCACTATACCGAGCCTGCAGACTGGAACCAGGAATAGGCAACAACACCAGGACTTTGTCACCTGGAGAAAAATTCCTACTAGAAGCCTTCCTGTCGAACCAGCCCTTCATCCTAGACTGAGCAGAAGCAAGATTACCCATTGCCAGTTCACATGCCCTCTGCAGTCGAGACCTAAAAGTACAGACGTGTACTCACGTGTACGTAGTATCTAAAATACTACGTTTTGAATTCTCCTGCAACCATTTCTCCTTCATGACCCTCAACGGACCACGAACAGTATGCGCAAACACCAGGTCAGCAGGACTGAACCCTAAAGACTCCTGCACGACCTCACGCACCACAAACATAACTAGATGAACCCCCTCATCCCAGTCTTTTTCAAACTCCAGGCAGTAAGTCCTCAACATAGATTTCAAAGTCTGGTGAAACCGCTCGAGGGCTCTCTGGATGATACGCAGTGGAGTAACTGCGTATCATCCACAGCGTTCTTCCACGGGAAGAAGTCCTCGCCCCCGACTGATGATCCCTTTTCCTGTCTCCCACGCACCGCCTCCACTTGGACCCCCCCCTCGTAGCCTTCCGGCTGTAGAACTATTTATCCAGAACTGCCGTCGGGACATCAACCGCCTCGACTTCTCCACCCCCCTGTCTCACTCCAATCTCTCCAGCCCTGAACGTACTGCCATCGACTCACTCCGTAACAACCCAGACTGGGTTATCAAACCCGCCGACAAGGGAGGTGCCGTGGTAGTCTGGCGCGTCGATCTCTACAAAGCGGAGGCCGCCCGCCAACTCTCGGACACCTCCTCCTACTTACCCCTGGACCATGACCCCACTGACGAACACCAGGCCACCATCTCGAGCACCATAACCGACTTTATCAGCTCCGGCTCCTTACCCCCCCGAGCCTCCGACCTCATCGTTTCCCAGCCCCGCACGGCCCGATTTTACCTTCTCCCAAAATCCACAAACCCGACTGCCCTGGCAGACCCATTGTCTCTGCCTGTTCGTGCCCCACCGAACACATTTCCACATACCTTGACGCCATCCTATCCCCCTTTGTTAAATCCCTCCCCACCTATGTTCAAGGCACCTCAGACACTCTCCGTCGGGCTCCGTGCATTCCATTCTCCAGGCCCCCATCCTCTCATCTTTACCATGGACGTCCAGTCACTCTACACCTCCATCCCCCACCAGGACGGTCTCAAAGCCTCCGGTTCTTCCTCGACCAGAGGAGCAACCCATATCCATCCACTGACACCCTCCTCCGCCTAGCAGAGTTGGTCCTCACCCTCAATAACTTCTCTTTTGATTCCTCCCATTTCCTCCAAACACAAGGCGTAGCTATGGGGACACGCATGGGCCCCAGCTACGCTTGTCTCTTTGTCGGGTACGTCGAACAATCCTTGTTCTCGGCGTACAGGGCCCCATCCCCGACCTCTACCTCCGTTACATCGACGACTGCTTTTGGTGTCACCTCCTGCACCCACACACAACTGACTGACTTCATTCATTTCACCACCAACTTCCATCCGGCACTCAAATACACTTGGACCATTTCCGACACTTCCCTACCATTCCTTGACCTCACCATCTCTATTGCAGGTGATACGCTCCTGACCGACATCCACTACAAACCTACTGACTCCCACAGCTACCTGGATTACTCTTCCTCCCACCCTGCTTCCTGTAAGGACTCCCATCCCCTATTCCAATTCCTCCGTCTACGCCGCATCTGCTCCCAGGATGAGGTGTTCCACACCAGGTCATCACAAATGGCCTCATTCTTCAGAGAACGGGGGATTCCCCTCCCCACTATTGATGAGGCTCGCACCAGGGTCTCCTCCATACCCCGCAACACTGCCCTCGCTCCCCATTCCCCCACTCGCAAACAGGGCAGAGTCCCCATGGTCCTCACCTTTCACCCCACCAGCCGGCAAATACAACATATAGTCCTCCGCCAGTTTCGCCACCTCCAACGTGACCCTCCCACATCTTCCCATCTCCCCCCTGTCTGCCTTCCGCAAAGACCGCTCCCTCCGCAACTCCCTTGTCCATTCTTCCCTCCCCTCCCACTCTACCCCTTCCCCGGGCACTTTCCCTTGCAACCGCAAGAAATTGCAACACTTGTCCCTTCACTCCCCCCTCACTCCTTTCAGGGACCCAAGCAGTCCTTCCAGGTCCGACAGAGGTTCACCTGCACCTCCTCCAACCTCATCTACTGCATCCGCTGCTCCAGATGCCAGATGATCTATATCGGTGAGACCAAGCGGAGGCTTGGCGATTGCTTCGCCGAACACCTTCCGCTCGGTCCGCAATAACCAACCCGACCTCCCGGTGGCTCAGCACTTCAACTCCCCCTCCCATTCCACATCCGACCTCTCGGTCTTGGGCCTCCTCCACGGCCAGAGTGAGCAACACCGCAAGCTGGAGGAACAGCACCTCATATTCCGCTTGGGGAGTCTGCATCCTTTGGGCTTGAATATTGAATTTTCTCAATTCTGTTAACCCTTGCTGTCTCCTTCCCTTCCCACCTCTCTCTCAGCCCTCGGGCCCTGACATTCCCCTCTATCTCTATCTCCCTCCCCCACCCCAGTCGCACCAGCTTCTCATTTTCACACCACAAACAGCTTACAATGGCTTGTTCCCTTTATCACCGATTACTTTTTTGCATATCTTTCACTCATTGTTCCTTATCTCTCCACATCACCGTCTATATCTCTCGTTTCCCTGATCCCTGACCAGTCTGAAGAAGGGTCTCGACCCGAAACGTCGCCTATCTCCTTCGCTCCTTAGATGCTGCTGCACCCGCTGAGTTTCTCCAGCTTTTTGTGTACCCGCAGTGGGAGTAACAATGCTCAATATCCAACAACTTCATTACCCGACCAAAAACCTTTGACATGAAGTTGGAACCTTGATCACTCTGCAAAACCTTGGGCAAACCGAACAACGGAAAAAACTTAGTGAGAGACTTCACAATGGCAGGGGCAGTAATGTTACGCAAAGGGACCACCTCCGGAAAGCGGGTAGACACACACATCATTGTCAATACAAACTTGTTGCCCACCCTTGTCCGAGGTAGAGGACCCACACAATCAACTAGAATCCGTTCAAACGGCTCCCCGACCACAGGGATTGGATATAAAGGCACAGGAACAATTGATTGGTTCGACTTTCCTGCCACCTGGCAAATGTGACAACACCTGCAGTGCTGCTTCACGTCCTTTTCAACCCTGGCCAAAATAAATTCCATAAGATACGGTCATACTTCCTATTGACTCCCAAATGCCCACCGAGAGGTCCATCGTGAGCCAAACAGAGTATCTCGTCCCTACACCGACGAGGTATCACAATCTGGTCAACCACGCTCCAATCATCCTGCCCTGACATATCCAAGGGAGACCACTTTCGCATCAGCAAGCCATTCCTCAGAAAATATCCCTTTGCTGTGGAATCCATATCCCCCTCAGGCACCGCGCAGTCGAACAGATCCGATAAACCTGGATCACTCTTTTGCTCCTCAACCAGCCGGTCACGTGACAGCGACACCGGCACATTTTCAGAAAAATTCCCCATCTTGAGATGTAGAAACACCCTCCACAGCACAGGATCCATCATCCTGATCCCCAAAAATGCTCTCACTCAGGTACACTACATCTTCAAACTTTGCCTGACTCTTAGCCATAGCCCTTGTGACAGCACAAGCTGTGAAGACCGTCGGATGCTGCATAGCCAATCTATCAGGTCCCTGCACCATCGGAACAGCCGTCACCTCAGGAGTAATGAAAACTGTACCTCCTGCCAAGTAATTCCTCAAAATCACAGAAACTCCCGCAACGGGAAAACACGGCCGTAACCCAACAATTACCCGGCCTGAAACCAACTCGGACTCGAGACTCACGGTATGCAAAGGCACTACCATGTCCTCCAACCCGAATCCTACCACAGGGACACTGGACCCAACCGATTACTCCCCAGAAAACAGCAGTACACTATCCAATACAAAGGACTGAGTAGTCCTGAAATCTCCGTCAACTTTATCAGCTCGGACCTCCCCCTGTATCAATGTGCTGACACTTGTAGGCACAGAAACGGCTTTGGTACTGCCACCGGCGACACCACCACGATTAACCGGCCGTGCACCAAAACTATAGGATCGCCCAACAAACTCAGTTTTATGAGTCAATACATACTCATCTACTAACACCGCGGCCTTAGACACCTCCGTCAGCTTCTGCTCATTAAGGTAAGTAGCAACCCTCTCAGGGAAACAGTTCTTAAAGTCTTCCATAATCATCAAGGCCGCAGCAGCTCAAAATCCTTCACTCCTTGAGAAGCGCACCACCTGTCAAAAAGTGCCTCCTTCTCCCAAGCAAACTCCACCCAAGTCTGACTATCAAACTTCCTAAAGCGCCGGAACGCCTCTGGAACTAATGCATAAGCCCTTAATACCGTAGACTTCACACACTCATAGTCCCGACTGCTGTCAACAGATAAAGACGAGTACACCTCCCGTGCTTTACCCACAAGGACACTCTGCAACAGCAAGGTCCACATGTCCCTAGGCCACTTCAAGGACGAAGCCGTCCGTTCAAACACTGCAAAATACTTGTCCACGTCCTTCTCATTAAACGGGGGAACCAGGCAGATGTTCTTGCTCATATCAAACTCCCGTTCCCTAGAAGAAACTCGGGAAGCATTCAATTCCTTCTCCTGCAGCTCAAGGCATTTCATTTCAAGCATGAGCTCTTTCTCTCTTAAGGCCCTCTCCTCCTTTTTTATTCCAAGCTCTAACTCCTTCAATCGAATGAGGTCCCCCATTTCCTGACCAGGCTGTGTAGAAGATAGAGGACTGTCTGCACCAGCAGGCAATACCCCACTCTCCACCAACGCAGACCATAACACTTTATAGCCTGTTTCTTCAAATGCTTATCAATAGGCACCTTATAGCTCTCTGCCAGCATAAACAAATGCTCCTTCGTACATTTATCAAACAACTCCCGACTAGGAGCCTCAGTAAAGTTCTCCACTTTAAACTCCATATCAAATGTAGGACCAAACCACCAGCCAAACCCTGGGCACAAATGTTACCACAAACGGAAGGAAAAAAAAAATCTCCTCACGACACAGACTTCCTCAGTCACCAGAAGCCTAACTAAAAAAACCCAAAACTGTCTAGGGTCCTCAAAGCTTAGGACGAGCCCCCATTTTGTTACGACTCCCGAATGCAGGTACTTCAGAGCCGCGTAACATAGTCAAAAACCAGGTTCAAGTTCAAGAAAATTGTCTTTAATTTAGTTAAGGAAAGACAAAAACCCAAACCTGATTCAAACAACCCAGTCAGGGACAAGAATAGACTAACAAACAAATATAACTGCGCTCCAGCCAGCCTCGCAATGGACCGTCAAACTGGAGTCTCTAAGCTGCCTAAATGGAGATAACCCTGCAACAAAATACATGAAAACCCTCAGGTCAGCCCTTATCCATCCCAATTCAATATTAATTGATAAATATAGGTAATAATACACAAAGTTCTATGCCATGTGGCCAGACCTCCTGCAGCTCACACCAGCAGCCTGTTCACTAGTCAGGGTCGACGAAGAGAGAGAGAAATCTGGGAGACTCCTGGTATTTAAGCTTCCGATGAGTCACCCGTCACAGCTTGGCCAATCGGGTACAGGGGCCCTTAACCCCTTGATTCCTGACTCCCAGCCACGGGGCCTGCACTCAGGAGAGAAACAGAAAAGGTAAGCACATAGCATTCACCGGGGGGGGGAAAGAAGCGCCTAACATGTGCACAATCATGAGGAATAGATGGGTTAAGTGCACTGACTATTTTGCCCAGAGTTGGGGAATCAGAGGATATAGGTTTAAGGTGAGGGGGGGAAGATTTAATAGGAACCTGAGGGGTAACTTTTTTACACAAAGGGTGGGGAGTGTATGTAACAAGCTGCCAGAGAAGGTAGTTGAGGCATGCACAATCGTAACATTTAGACAGATACATGGATAAGATAGGTTGAGAGGGATATGGGCCAAATGCAGGCAGGTGGAGCTAGTGTAGAATGGGCATGTTTGTCGGTGTGGCCAAGTTGGGCTGCAGGCTCTGCTTCCGCACTGTATAATTCTATGACACTATGACCGCGCGGATTTTCTCCAGGTGCTCTGGTTTTCCCCTACATTCCAAAGACGTGCAGGTTTGTACGCTAATTGACCCTCTGTAAATTGCCCCTAGTGTGTAGGATAGAACTAGCATATGGGTGATTGCTGGTTGGTGCGGACTCGATGGGCCGAACGGCCTGTTTCCATGCTGTATCTCTAAACTAAACTAAATCTCCTCCGGCAGCTCATTCCATATACCCACTACCCTCTTTGTGAAAAAGTCACCCCTCAGATTCCCATTCAATCTTTCCTCTCTCGCATGAAACCTCTTGTTCTTGATTCCCCTGGTCTGCATAAAAGACTGTCTATTCCTTTTATGTTTTCACACACATCCATAAGATTACCTCTCATCCTCCTGCAGTCCAAGGGATACAGTCCTAGTCTGCCCAGCCTCGCCCCATAGTGCAGGCCCTCGAGGCCTGGCAACATCCTCGTAAATCTTAGCAGGGCAGGACGGGGGTGCAGCGGTAGAGTTGCTGCCTTACAGCGCCAGAGACCCAGAGGCATGCAGGTTTGTGTGTTAATTGGCTTGGTAACATTGTAAATTGTCCCCACTGTGTGCAGGATACTGCTAGTGTGCGGGGATTGCTGGTTGGCACGGACGTGATGGCCTCTTTCCGTGCTACATCTCCAGCTTAAACTCTGAACTAATCTTCTCGGCACTCTTTGCAGCTGAACAATATTCCCTATAGCGTTCCTAAGGTGGAGAGGAAAAGTGAGTGACTTGTTCACTGCAGGACATGTCCGCTTCAATAATTATTCATCTTGGTGCTGTGCTCAGAGCAAGGAAAGAGGAAAGGAACCAAACTCCTGCTGGCACTTACAGTAGGAATTAGATCAATGAGCTCTGGCAAATAGGAGTTATGGATTTTATTCAGTGAGGTGCCTGTTCTCCATCATGATATTGGACATGATATTGACTATATTACATGCTGATTCACACTCAGCAGTGGGGAGTTTATTCATCACTATTCTGCACTGTCCTCTGCCCAGTCTTGTCTTAGTTATAAAGAGCACTGCCCAAACATGGCCTTGTTCTCATACTGACACTGCATGATGCCTGGTGGTGTGCTGCATGAGCCACTGATGCATAGTTGGTTATGATATCACATTCAGAACTAGAATCGCATGTAATCTGGCAGTCATGTTATGAAACATTGGTTACATCCTTGATACAAGTGTTTTAGTGTGATTAAGTACATCGAGACTTAATTGTTTTTCAATTTTGGACAGTGTCAACTGTTACAGAATCCACCCAACTCCCACAAGTGTTAAATGTCTAGGTGTGAGATTTCCTCTGTGTCTCCCCAAAGATTGTGAGAGGGTTACATGCACCGTCACGAGTAGGTGGATCAGTGACAGTGCGGACAGAAGCAAGTGGGTTTTATCTCTGGTCTTGCTTCTCTCACCGCCGGCTGCAAACCCCAGGCTGACAATGTTGCCCTAGAGAACTCAGCCACCTTAGTAAGTAAAGGTTAATCTTCTCCTGAGCACCAACCCCCCCCCCCAATCCCTTCCCCCCCACCCCACATTATAGAATCTAATCTCCCATCAGTATGAAAATATTAAAAAACAATTAAAAGTACTGAATACGCCCAAGGTTTCAAGCAACAGCCTGGCTGTAGCGTTGAAACTTGTATTCTAGCCATGCATCTCACCAGGTTTTGAGTGAAGCTACATTATGGTACGTTGCCAACAATGTGAAGAATTGCCCAGATATGTCAAGCTGGGTAATTTCTATCTAAGTAATTATTTCCCGATCTGCCTAGCCTTGAGTGGCAGCTGTAGCTTCAATTGGCTGGCGTGCAATGATTAATGATCAGCTTCAGATCCAGCCGGACAAAGACCTCATTACAGTTTTGCTCTAAACATTGACGAAAGGGCTGCACTTCTGTAATTACAACCATGAAGAAAGTATAGTTTATTTAGATGTTAACTTTTTTTGTGCCAGAACATTGTCTGGCGACTACTCCAAGTCCTACACAATTCAATCCTTCCACTTCCAGGTTACCAGGGCTGCAGTGTGAATCAGCTGCAAATGCACTGCAGGAATTATCAAGGCTTTGAGGACAGTACCTTGTAAACCCACACCCTGGATCATCAAGAAGGACAAGGGCAGCAGAAACAACATGACATCATTTTAAAGGTGAAAAATGTTTTGTGATAAATACTTTGATGAATTCTGACACCCTTATTAATTTTAACAGATGTTTGCAATATTACTTGTAAAATACAAGAACAAGTTAGGTCTTTATTCTTTGGAGCGCAGAAGGTTAAGGGGGACTTGATTGAGGTCTTTAAAATGATGAAAGGGATAGACAGTTGACGTGGATACGTTTTTCCCATTGAGGGTAGGGAAGATTCAAACAAGAGGGCATGACATGAGAATTAAGGGACAGATGTTTCGGGGTAACGTGAGGGGGAACTTCTTTACTCAGAGGGTGGTGGCTGTGTGGAATGAGCTTCCAGCAGAAGTGGTGGAGGCAGGATCGATTTTAACATTTAAGAGTAAAGTGGATAGGTATATGGACGTGAAGGGAATGGAGGGGTATGGTCTGAGTGCAGGTAGATGGGACTAGGGGAAAACAAATGGTCGGCACGGACTGGAAGGGCCGAGAGGGCCTGTTTCCGTGCTGTAATTGTTATATGGTTATATGGTTATACAAGTCTGACTAACTCGGGGAGTTTGAACCGGCATCTGCAGTTCCTTCACGCACATGACACACAAGTTTCTCTCCAAGTCACGCACCAACCTGACTTGAGAATGCATCGACATTACTGGATCAAATTCTTGACCCTCCCTACCTGTAGTGGTTCAATAAAATAATTTGTTATCCTCTTAAGGCTAATTGTGAATGGGCATTAAATGGGCAAAAAAACCTATAATCTGAACATTATGTGAAACAACGAAAAAATGTTAACTATATTTCTGCAATTTTATACATCTCCAGGTTCACATCTCCACCTTAATTGTTGATAGTACTCTGCATCATCCATGCATACCTTCATTCTATATTTAAATCTACATCTATCCTTCTCTGATGTACATGGATCCCTTTTTGTGTTCTTAGAGAAAGTAATTCATTCAATACTGACAGATTTTCCGCAGTGCACTGTGAGAGGTTAGGGGTGTTAAAATAGTGTCGCAGGAAGTATGACAATGAATTGTCACATAGTGTGAAGACAACGCATAGAGGATGCGTTCTCTACGCATGACTTTTGATATATAAACTCCTGATCATTTTGTTTGTGTCATTTGCCTCCACTGCCTGTTCCATTTCGCCTTGAAAAATTTGAACTGACTACGAATTGCATTGATACATCCTGTCTGTAGATTTACAAGAGGAAATTATTGACCCATTGAATTCCTCCAAACATCAGATAATGCATTTTCTTAGACTTTGACCCAGGTCATAAACCATGACTAACATCAATTAGTTGTTGGCAGCACAGGCATTGCCAAGGCAACCTGGAGTTATCCTGGAGTTTTCAAATGACAAACCTAGCTGGTTGGTGACATGCCATGAAGAAACGGAATGTTATTGCCATGTTCAGTGGTCATGCTGCTGCTTCTGAGACAGAACATGTGTTCAAGTTCCACTCCAGAGAAATACATACATTATCCAGGTTGAAGATGCGAAGAAAGGTGTGTTATAGGTGGTATTGCCTTATGGGTGAGATATTAAACCAAAATCCTACCTATACTCACCAGAGTATGTAAAGATTTTCATGAAGATTGGGGACTTCTCCTTTGTTCAATATTTGGCTTCAGTCAGTACCACTAAGGTCATGATCGATCTTGCTGTTTCTGGTATCTATGCATAATGACTGTCATTGCAATTGGCTGTAAAATATTTTGGGACAACCCGCGAGGGCAGTTTGCACCCCAGCGGTATGAACATTGACTTCTTTAATTTCAGGTAGTCCCTACTTTCTCCTCCCCTTCTCAGCTCTCCCTCAGCCCACTGGCTCCACCTCTTCCTTTCTTCTTCCCCCCCCCCCCCCCCCCCCACCCGCACATCAATCTGAAGAAGGATCTCGACTCGAAATGTTGCCTACTTCCTTCGCTCCATAGATGCGGCCTCACCCGCTGAGTTCCACCAGCATTTTTGTCTACCTCCGAGATAACGACAGACTATAGAACACCGCAAGCTTTTAACTTTTAAACTTTTTTTTAAACTTTCAAGTCCGAAGAAGGGTCTCGACCCAAGGTGTCGCCCATTCCTTCTCTCCAGAGATGCTGCCTGTCCCACTGAGTTGCTCCAGCATTTTTTGTCTATCTGTGGATTAAACCAGCATCTGCAGTTCCTTCATACACACGGCAAGCTTTTAGATCTCCTTGCACTTTATTGCATGCTTCCAAATAAAGGGCAACTGGTTTCTTTTATGATAGTGAGTATGCTACATATAATAGAAAATGTTGAATAAAAACCAATTGATTCATCCTGCCTATTCCATATTTTAATGCAATATGAATCACATTATGAGACTCCCTATCCCCATCTCTGTAAACATTTACCCAGCCATAAATCAACTAGTAAATTTGTGCTCCCTCAGTTTTGGTCATTTGGTCTTTTAATCATTCCACCACTGTTAGCCAAGACAAGTTCTAAAATTCCTTCTTTACACATTGCTCCTTTAAGACAACCCCAGATCTTGTGTTAGCTTGCATGGATTACAGTTACATTTTATTTGATCTAACTCTACTCTAACCCTAAGATGCCACCCAACCCAGGCGACTATTTGTGTGCTAGCCACAGAAGCAGATCTACAATCACATATTACAATCGCTCCACACTCTTAAGGGCCTGTCCCACTTGGGCATCATTTGCGCGTCATTTACGCGACATCCTAAAAATTGTTTGCCGCGTGGTGAGGCATGGTGGCATGCGCGGTAACGTGCGGTGCTTCCCTATCAACCCAGGATTTTGGAATGTTCAAAATCCTTGTGCACCACCTGCGTGACGTATCCCTTGCGCACGTTGATGTACTGATGGCGTATGCTGACGTACTGATGGCATACGTGTCGCGCGTGGTGATGCGTGGTTATGCACGGTGACGCATGAACATTGCCTATGCTCATTTATTATGCATCACCGTGCGTCAACGTCCGTAACCATGCATTGCCGCGTACGCAGTCGGCACGCCATTTGCGCGTCATTTGAGCGCCGCACCACGTGATCACCCAGGTATAAAGCGCGCCGATTTTTGACAATTTTTCACTGGGAAAATTCTTGCCATGGAGATCGGACTAAAATAACAGTACAGTACGAACGACATGGCAATGGCTCCCAAAAGAAGCAGGGCTCTCAAGAGCAAAGCACACAACTGTGGGACAGGCCCTTTAATCTCTACTCCTACAGCAACATTTCTTATTATTGTACACTGTAAATGGCTTGATTGTAATCATGTATTGTCTTTCTGCTGACTGGATAGCAAGTTTTCACTGGTACACGTGACAATAAATTAAACTGAACTGAGCAGTTTTACAATTTTTAGATGCACTCTAAAAATTAGTTGTTGGTGATGCCTTGTTTCTTAAAAGAACAATCAAAATAAGAGCTAGGGCTTTCAAGCATTAAATAAGGAAAACAATCTACTTGCAGGTGAAGGCAGAGTATGTAATTGCTTCTTTAAATAGCTATTGATGTTAAGTCAATGTTTAATTTTAAATCATGAATTCATGGGTTTTGTTCACCAAGTATATTGAGGGATCTCAGAAAAAGGCAGATAAATGGATCATGTCAGAGTTCTACCAAGATTGCAAATGAGACAGCCTCATAGGCAAGAGTATTGATCTACTGAGCCCCAATCAGTTTAAAACACATTAAAATATAGTCAAGCTGTGGTGGCCATGTCAGTGGATATTTTTAAGACGGAGATTGAGAGGTTCTTGATTAGGAAGGGCATCAAAGGTTATGGGAGGAGAATGGGATAAGAGGGAAAAATAGCTCAGCCATGATTGAATGGCGGAGTTGACTCAATGCCTTAATTCTGTTCCTATGTCTATGGGGAGGGAGGGAAGTGGGAGAGAGTGAGGGGGTTAGGGGGGAGTGGTAGAAGAGGGAGAGAGAGAGAGAGAGAGAGAGAGAGAGAGGGGGGTAGGGAAAAAGGGGTGGGGAGAGGAAGGGAGGTGGGGGAGAGAGGGGTGGGAGGAGGAGGGAGGAGGAGAGGGAGAGGGGTGAGGAGAGGGAGATGGAGAGGGGGAGGAGAGAGGTGAGAGGGGAGGGAGAGAGAAGTATGGGAGGGAGGGGAGGGGGGAGATGGGGTAGGGGGAGAGAGGGGGAATAGAGTGTGGAGGGAGGGGGAAGAGTGTGGGTGGGGGGAGAGAGGGGGAAAGAGTGCGGTGGTAGAGAAGGAGGGGGAGGGGTAGGGGCAATCCATCTATTCCCCACTCCCTATCACCCCCAATCCTCGTTCTCTATTCCCACACACGTGATCACGCGCTTCGACACAGGCTGCGGGGGGGGGGGGGGGGCTGGGGCAAAGGCAGATGTAAATGAGATCCGTTCCGATTGGACATCTGTGAGGGATGGCATTGTGACATCACACAATGGAACATGCTGGAACATCAGGCGGGGGGGGGGGTGGGGCTGGGGCTGGGGCAAAGGCAGATGTAAATGATTGGACATCTGTGAGCCTTGGCCATTGTGACATCACATGATGGAACGTTCACCAACATTCGATGGGTGAGAGCATTTCTGAGTAATTGTTGGACCAGGGCTCAGCAGCAGACAGCAGATCCTCCATCTCCACCTCCATCTCCATCTCCACCTCCATCTCCATCTCCTCCCTGGACCATTGGGGCAGGGGGCGGGGTCACAACACAGTGGGCGGGGCTGAGAGGAGACGTGCCCCTCTTGGACTGCATGCTGATTGGCCGCCCCGTTACGTCACACCCCGTCCCGCTACGTCACGACACCGCTCCCTTGCGTGACATCCAGCCCCTCGACGTCACGCCCGCTCATTACGTCACCGAGCCCCGCCCGTAAAAGTGATCGTTCCGCCCCTTCACGTCACGCCGGCTCCATACGTCACCGAGCCCCGCCCGTAAAAGTGATAGCCCCGCCCCTTTACGGCACGCCTGCTCCATACGTCATATAGCCCCGCCCCCAAAAGACATCGCCGCGCCCCTTTACGTTACGTAATGTCCATAACTTCGCACCCCGCCCACTTGCGTGAAGGCGTCATCGGAGACGGAGGGAGAGCGGGAGCGGCGGCCGGTCGCCGGTCACTTGGGCTCCGGACGGCCGAGACAGCGGGGTCCACAGAGAGGGGCAGCCGGTCACCAGGGCTCGGTGGAGGAAGCGGGGCCCACGGCGAGCGGCAGCCGGTCACCAGGGCTCGTGGAGGGAGCGGGGCCCACGGCGAGGGGCCCAGCGGACCGGGAGCCCCGGGGTCTCGCTGTGATGCGCACCCGGTGACCCGGCCCCAAGCCCCGCCATGTCCAAGTCGTTGCGCCGGAGACGGCACTGGCTGAGCCGGGCTCAGGAGGCGGCCGTGGCCGGGGAAGCGCTGCAGCTGGGCGGCGGGGCGGAGTTCGGGCAGTTCCCGGTGCTGGCCGCGGCTCCCGGCGACGCCGAGCCCGGCCCGTGTGCCGGCGACATCGTGCTGGAGGTGAACGGCACCCCGGTCAGCGGCCTCACCCGCCGGGACGTGCGCGCCGTCGTCAGCCACTTCCCGCAGCCCGTCCGGGTGCGCACCGTGCGGCCAGGTGAGTGAGTGAGTGAGTGGTCCGGGCCGGGCCGGGGAGAGGCAAGACCCTACAGGGGCAGGGTGGGTGTATAGGGAGGAACAAGACCCTGCCGGGAGGGTGGTGGGGGGTTGGGAGGGCAAGACCCTTGCGGGCAGGGGTGCGTGACCCTGCCGGGTGGGTGATGGTTTGGGATGGACGATGGCTGGGTGACATGTCATTGGGATAGAGTGGATCCGTGGTATTCTGCAATTCAGTGATATACACTGTAACTGTGTTATCCTTTAAGAATTTCGAGGCGGCTTTGTGTTGAGGTTATTATGGAGTTGTGGAGTAAATTCTTCGTCAGGTTAGTTAGAATCATTGTGGTGGAATGAATCCTAGTCATAATGGTGAATCATTTAGATATGTATTGAAGAATGACTTTCCAGTATGAGCAGATTGAGGGACTTTCAAAAACGGAGACATGAAATCCTGTGTTTACATGATATCCTGTGTTTCATCAATAAGAGCTATCAAAGTATTTGAGTTATCTACTTGGGCTCATTTGCTTTTCACATTGCCTTGGGCTTTTCTTTTGTTTCCTTTCTTTAAACACTATTTTTGGTTAGCTTTGGTTTGTTTTTTGGGGCCCACTGTGAATTTGGTAATGGTGTCTTGAATCTGACTGGTGCTGCCAGCTGTGACATGCAGGATTTGATGGTATTGAAGCTGTGTATTGAACAGCAACTAGGTAAAGGTGAAGGGTCTGGTCCTGATTGAGAATGTACGCACAGAGACTTGTCACAGGACTGTGGCTACTGAATCCATCAGTGGTACACAGCAACAGTGCTTTGCTGCTTTGAAGGCCAGCGATTGAGTAATTTCTTGATTATGAGGATAGGTTGAAAAGAGTACCAAGAAGATTCACGAGCGTGTTCCTGGACTGGAAAGCTTGAGTTGGAAAGAGATTCCAGGGAGACTGGGTCTATTCTCATTCTAATGTAGGATGTTGAGGGGTGACATTATCTAGTGTGTAAAATCATGGGGTTCACGGATAAACTGAATGGTCAGTCTTTTAGGGTAGGGATGTCTAAAACTAGATGGCATAGACCCAAGATGTAAGGGGAAGGATTTAAATGGGACATGAGGGGTAACTTTTTCATGCAGAGGGTGTTGAGTATATGGAACAAGTTGCCAGAAGAAGCTGTGGAGGTAAGTATTATTGAAATGCTTAATGACATTTAGTCAAGACAAAAGAACAGAAAAATAGTGGGAAGTGTTTTTGCATTGAGTAGTTGGGGTCTAGAATGCAGTCCCAGTATAGTGGGTGCAGGTTCAGTTTTAATGTTGAAAATAAAGCTGGATAAGTACCTGAAATGGTGTGTTGGGGGGGGGGGGGGGGGGGGGGGGGAGGGGGTTGCAGGCCCATGGAGAAAGAGGGTAGAAAATTGGGATTAGCAGGATCGCACTTGGATGAAATCAAAGGATTTGATGGTCTTTTGTTCTATAGTTATTCTTTGATCCGGTTGAGAAATAATTAAGTCACTGTTTAATGGATGGTAAAGAGATTGTATAATGTTGACTAAGGTCAGTTGTTTTGTCTTGTCCAAAACAGTAAAGCTGTAGAATATGGCCTGTGGTTGAGTGTGATTTCAAAACGAACCCAAGGAAACAATACTTAGAGGGAGTGACAGCAAAATGCAGACACTGGAATCTTGAGCAAAACACGCAACACACTTGAGTAACTCAGCAGGTCAGGCCGCATATCCGGAGGACATAGATCGGCAGCATTTCAGGCAACAGTACGGGGAGAAAACTGGAAAAGTTGAGGATGGGATAGAGCCTGGCAGATGGGTGGACAACGAGCAGAGATGACAAGCAGACAAAAGAGTGTCAAATGAGGAGGGCAATGTAAAGCCTGAGGGAAGGGTATAGGTGGAAGAAGATTGGGGTGGGGAGAAGAGGGGAGTGATAAAGTGAGAATTGGGTGCACATTGGAGTGGAGCCACAGGAATGAGAACGAGGGGGGTGAGGGTATGATATACAAGGCAAATTCCTTGTATGTACACAAACGTGGCTAATAACATTTCTTGTATTCAATTCAATGTTCATAGCGCTGGGCCAGCCAGTGGAATATGAGGTGCTGTTTCTCCAGTTTTCCTGTGGCCTCACCTCAGCAGTGGAGGAGGCCAGGACAGAAAGATTGGTAGGGGAAGGGGAGATAAAATGGTTTAGCAACCGGTCGAACCGAGCATAAGTGTTACATGAAATGGTTGTCTAGTCTATGATCGGTCTTGCCAATGTAGAGGCCACATTTCCCTTTGTGCCCTCCTTTACATTACCAAGCGCAGACTAGGTGATCTTTTCGCGAAACATGTGCTTGGTACACTGAGGCTTGCTGAATCACCCGATTGCTAATCATTTTACTCCTCTTCCCATGCCCATACTGATCTTTCTTGTCCTGGCCTCCATTGCCAGAGTGAGGCACAGGAAAAACTGGAGGAACAGCACTTGTATTTCCCTTTGTAAACTTGGAAGCATGAACATTGAATTCCCCAATTTTAACTAACTCCCTCCTCCTTCACCCTCTTTTTTTTCCTGTGTCCCACCCCAGCGTGCACCCATTTCTTCCACTATCCTGCCCCTCTTTCCCCTTCCCTTATTCCTCATCCTCTTCCCTCTATAACCCTCTCTGCCTTTGCCTTCTCACCTTATCAGTCATCCTTTTGTCTCCTTTTCCTCTATAGCCTTTGTCCACTTGGTGTTAATGAAATCCCTCTCCCGCGTAACATTTGTCAAACTTTAACCTACCTCACCTCTTTTCCAGGCTTCTTCCCTGGAGTACAATCAGTCCGAAAGAAGGGTCCTGACTCGAAATGTTACCTATCCATTTGCACCACACATGCTGCCTGGGCCTGCTGGTAGTTGCTCCAGCACTTTGTGTTTTTGTTAAATAGTGAGATAGGCCAAGCTCTGGAACAGATCGTTTAGGGAGATGGTGGAAACAGTTGCTGTTGATCCATTTGGCAGCAGATTGGAGGGATGTCTTTTTAAAAATCAGTTTTTGAGAAATAACCTGAATGTTGTGTGTTTGGAAAAAAACCTGAATTCTGGGCATCATATAGCGTCTACAGATAGAGGGGGGACGCTCCTGATAGAAGGGGAGGGGGTCTCCTGATAGAGGGGGCATAGCCTTTCCCTATAGTTCAGGCCTTCAAGTCCTGGCAACATCCTTGTATACTTTCTTACATAAAACTCCAGCACTGGCTTTATCTCCTGAGCCTGTTTTACACTAATTGATTGAGATTGACTATGATTAGTTAACTCTATATTTTGTGACTGCCCGGATAGCTGAATTGAATAGTTGATATATACTTTTCCTGATTACCTTCTGAAAATTTGATCTAGCTTCTTTCAGCTCATCTCCTGAGAATGAATTTATTGAAGTTTGTATCAGTGCTAAGATTCCTAATTAGCCTTAGTCAGTATGTTCACTGTATCATATCAGAACTTGTTTAACATTGACTCTTCATAATGGATTAATTAGGATGCTGCTAATAACTAAGTATTTACCGTTATACTTCCCGCGCGTGCCTACCTGCCGAACAGCCGCACCGCCGCTGACCAGAACAACGACCGAAGACCGGGACGTGCCCCGATAGGTCCGACCCGCCCCACAGGCCTCCCAGGGGACTGCGGTGAAGTCGGGCGGTGAGGCCTGTCTGGGCCAAAGGGCCTCAGCGGGTGGCGGCAGAGATTCCAGGGAGACTGGGTCTATTCTCATTCTAATGTAGGATGTTGAGGGGTGACATTATCTAGTGTGTAAAATCATGGGGTTCACGGATAAACTGAATGGTCAGTCTTTTAGGGTAGGGATGTCTAAAACTAGATGGCATAGACCCAAGATGTAAGGGGAAGGATTTAAATGGGACATGAGGGGTAACTTTTTCATGCAGAGGGTGTTGAGTATATGGAACAAGTTGCCAGAAGAAGCTGTGGAGGTAAGTATTATTGAAATGCTTAATGACATTTAGTCAAGACAAAAGAACAGAAAAATAGTGGGAAGTGTTTTTGCATTGAGTAGTTGGGGTCTAGAATGCAGTCCCAGGTATAGTGGGTGCAGGTTCAGTTTTAATGTTGAAAATAAAGCTGGATAAGTACCTGAAATGGTGTGTTTAGGGGGGGGGGGGGGGGGGGTTTGCAGGCCTGGAGAAAGAGGGTAGAAAATTGGGATTAGCAGGATCGCACTTGGATGAAATCAAAGGATTTGATGGTCTTTTGTTCTATAGTTATTCTTTGATCCGGTTGAGAAATAATTAAGTCACTGTTTAATGGATGGTAAAGAGATTGTATAATGTTGACTAAGGTCAGTTGTTTTGTCTTGTCCAAAACAGTAAAGCTGGAGAATATGGCCTGTGGTTGAGTGTGATTTCAAAACGGACCCAAGGAAACAATACTTAGAGGGAGTGACAGCGAAATGCAGACACTGGAATCTTGAGCAAAACACGCAACACACTTGAGTAACTCAGCAGGTCAGGCCGCATATCCGGAGGACATAGATCGGCAGCATTTCAGGCAACAGTACGGGGGAGAAAACTGGAAAAGTTGAGGATGGGATAGAGCCTGGCAGATGGGTGGACAACGAGCAGAGATGACAAGCAGACAAAAGAGTGTCAAATGAGGAGGGCAATGTAAAGCCTGAGGGAAGGGTATAGGTGGAAGAAGATTGGGGTGGGGAGAAGAGGGGAGTGATAAAGTGAGAATTGGGTGCACATTGGAGTGGAGCCACAGGAATGAGAACGAGGGGGGTGAGGGTATGATATACAAGGCAAATTCCTTGTATGTACACAAACGTGGCTAATAACATTTCTTGTATTCAATTCAATGTTCATAGCGCTGGGCCAGCCAGTGGAATATGAGGTGCTGTTTCTCCAGTTTTCCTGTGGCCTCACCTCAGCAGTGGAGGAGGCCAGGACAGAAAGATTGGTATGGGAAGGGGAGATAAAATGGTTAGCAACCGGTCGAACCGAGCATAAGTGTTACATGAAATGGTTGTCTAGTCTATGATCGGTCTTGCCAATGTAGAGGCCACATTTCCCTTTGTGCCCTCCTTTACATTACCAAGCGCAGACTAGGTGATCTTTTCGCGAAACATGTGCTTGGTACACTGAGGCTTGCTGAATCACCCGATTGCTAATCATTTTAACTCCTCTTCCCATGCCCATACTGATCTTTCTGTCCTGGCCTCCATTGCCAGAGTGAGGCACAGGAAAACTGGAGGAACAGCACTTGTATTTCCCTTTGTAAACTTGGAAGCATGAACATTGAATTCCCCAATTTTAACTAACTCCCTCCTCCTTCACCCTCTTTTTTTTCCTGTGTCCCACCCCAGCGTGCACCCATTTCTCCCACTATCCTGCCCCTCTTTCCCCTTCCCTTATTCCTCACCCTCTTCCCTCTATAACCCTCTCTGCCTTTGCCTTCTCACCTTATCAGTCATCCTTTTGTCTCCTTTTCCTCTATAGCCTTTGTCCACTTGGTGTTAATGAAATCCCTCTCCCGCGTAACATTTGTCAAACTTTAACCTACCTCACCTCTTTTCCAGGCTTCTTCCCTGGAGTACAATCAGTCCGAAGAAGGGTCCTGACCCGAAATGTTACCTATCCATTTGCACCACACATGCTGCCTGGCCTGCTGAGTTGCTCCAGCACTTTGTGTTTTGTTAAATAGTGAGATAGGCCAAGCTCTGGAACAGATCGTTTAGGGAGATGGTGGAAACAGTTGCTGTTGATCCATTTGGCAGCAGATTGGAGGGATGTCTTTTTAAAATCAGTTTTTGAGAAATAACCTGAATGTTGTGTGTTTGGAAAAAAACCTGAATTCTGGGCATCATATAGCGTCTACCAGATAGAGGGGGGACGCTCCTGATAGAAGGGGAGGGGGTCTCCTGATAGAGGGGGCATAGCCTTTCCCTATAGCTCAGGCCTTCAAGTCCTGGCAACATCCTTGTATACTTTCTTACATAAAACTCCAACACTGGCTTTATCTCCTGAGCCTGTTTTACACTAATTGATTGAGATTGACTATGATTAGTTAACTCTATATTTTGTGACTGCCTGGATAGCTGAATCGAATAGTTGATATATACTTTTCCTGATTACCTTCTGAAAATTTGATCTAGCTTCTTTCAGCTCATCTCCTGAGAATGAATTTATTGAAGTTTGTATCAGTGCTAAGATTCCTAATTAGCCTTAGTCGGTATGTTCACTGTATCATATCAGAACTTGTTTAACATTGACTCTTCATAATGGATTAATTAGGATGCTGCTAAGAACTAAGTATTTACCGTTATACTTCCCGCGCGGGCCTACCTGCCGAACAACCGCACCGCCGCTGACCAGAACGACGACCGAAGACCGGAACGTGCCCCGATAGGTCCGACCCGCCCCACAGGCCTCCCAGGGGACTGCGGTGAAGTCGGGCGGTGAGGCCTGTCTGGGCCAAAGGGGCCTCAGCGGTGGCGGCAATGGGTGCCTCGGCGGCAGCTGGAGCCTCCGCCATGGCAGCCTCAGCAGCAGAGGGGGCCTCAGTGGCAGACAATGAGTGTGGGGCGGAGGGGAAGACAATGGGGATCCAGAGTGGGCGGACCGCCGTGAAGAACAGTGGGAATATAAAGCAGGACCCAGTGTGGGGGGAGGAGGGGGAGACTAGTTTAGAACCCTCTGTCCTGGGGATAATGTTTGTTTGGTCATTTGTTACATAGAAACATAGAAAATAGGTGCAGGAGGAGGCCATTCGGCCCTTCGAGCCAGCACCGCCATTCATTGTGATCATGGCTGATCGTCCCCTATCGATAACCCGTGCCTGCCGTCTCCCCATATCCCTTGAAGGCGCTTTGCATAGGGCAGCTAGCAGTCGCTTGTCTTTTTCATTTTGTTTTCACTTTTAATTTCACGTTTTTGTGCCATGTGTGTTGTGACTGTCGGCAGACCAATTTCCCTCCGGGGATGAATAAAGTTTTATCGTATCGTATTGTTATAACCATCTGTGTTATGAAGCTGAAGTGACTTGCCTTTACACAGAGCTGATGGTTGTTACTGTGTTAGGATTTGACCTCTCCCTTGGGTTATGTGCTGAAGTCTCTCAAAATACTTTTCAAAGCTCGCCATTTAGGTTAACATTTCTGGGTAGTATCAGGAGGACATCATCTGAGCTGCTGACTTTTGGATGAGATGTTAAATTGAGGCCCATCTGTCCTCGCCTCCTGGCCAGTAATTATTTTTTATATCAAACATTACTCAAGTGTATATTGTTTATTGCCATGTCATTGTTTGTAGAAGCCCATCGTGTGTGAATTAACTGTTGCGTATCTTGCATTCAGAAGTATGGTTCATGAAGTGTAAAGTATTTTATAAATGTTCGGAAGGGAATAAAGTTGGTTTGATATACGGGAACTGTGTCATTGTGGTTTGAGGGCACAGGGAAGAGGATATACTGGGATGTCGAGCTTAATTGGGATTCTGGATCCTTGAGCTAAAATTGCATGTAAAGTAATCTTCATTCACAGTTGAGCACAATTTATTTTGGAGTGCAGATGCTGGATGGCACGGTGTTAATCACCTTTATGAGTGTACACCCTCTACTCATGCAGTTAATAAAACAAAGTTAATTATCCATTCCACGGTGTGTGGAGACTATGATGTACTTAAGGCACTGGCAAATGGGACTCCTGAGATCTGTATTTTAATCCAGATACCTAATTATGTACATTGCAGCCAGCAATACAAAAATATATGAAACACTAGTTAATTGCCAGGAGGAGCATAGTATTCCCTTGTGTACCAGGGAATAACGTGTGAAAGGAGATTGACTGCATGAATGTATGTATGGACGCTAGAGAGAATCTGGTGTGATCCTGAGAAACAGCAGTGGACGTTTGTAGCTGTGGTCTAAAATTATGAATTATGACAGTAGAAGGCTGTGGATGAAGGAGGTTAAAAGAGCCACGAGCCAAGAGAAAGGAGAAAAGTTTTATAATTTGGTTATAAATGTATTCTTATAATCTGAAATAACCTACCAGTAAGGGCAAAAGTAACATGAGGAATTGGAAAAATATACCTAAAGGCAAATGGTCCGGGAAAGAGTAGGGATCATATAACACTATAACATATCTGGTAGACCAAAAATGGCTTCTTGTGCTTTATCAAATGTACAGGGTATTTGCATAACGTGAAATTTCCTTGTTGGGTTATCGGCATGTGCGTCCAGCTGAGCTTTGTAATGAAGGCCTGTAAATCAGGTTGCCCAAATTCTTTCTCTGCCTCAATGCAGAGTATTTACCAAACAGATAAACGTGTCAAAGTGCTGGAATAGCTCGATCTCTTGAGGACATGTATCAGTGATATTTCTGGTTGAGACTCTTCTGGTTGAGACTTCAGACTGAGACTCTTCAGAGAGATAACGGGGTGTCCTTACGAGTAGCAACACGGTTTGGAGGTTATCTAAATGCTTCTAGTCTGTGCCCGTAGTTGATCTTGTTACGATTAGCATGAATGGCTTACAATGGGGTTTATTGCAACCCTTTGCTATGGAGGAAGGATTGGGCAGAATATTTTCCTGGACTTCTGCTTTTGAAATTAATGCTTATTGAAGGAACCTGCTCATAGAAATTAGAATACGGGTTGGCTTATTTTTAGTCATATACATCCAAAAAGTGGAGACTTGGTTACAGCGTGGTTGTCCAATGGTAGAGTTGCTGCCTTGTAGCACCGGAGACCCTGGTTCGATCCCGACTACAGATGCTGTCTGTACGGAGTTTGTACGTTCTCCCCGTAATGGCGTGGGTTTTCTCCAAGATCTTCGGCTTCCTCCCACATTTCAAAGACGTACAGGCATGTTGTTAAATTGGCTTGGTAAATGTAAAAATTGTCTCGAGTGGGAGAGTGCAAGTATGCGGGGATCGCTGGTTGGCGCGGACCGGGTGGGCTGAAGGGCCTGTTCCCACACTGTGTCTAAACAAAACTTGGTATGGTTGCCTGTGGAATTGATGAGAGCGGTGAAAATGTTACTTTCAGAATGTAGGAGAGAGATAAAAGTAATTTTCATAAGTTAACAAATACCCATTTCATTGACGGAATCTTTGTGGATAGAAAAATGTTATGAAATTCAGGCATATTCAAATAACTGGTATTGGTTTGTATTGTCATGTTTACTGTGATACAGTGAAAAACATTTGGTTTGCATGCTATCCAGTCAGATCAGGGGAGAATAAGTGTTCGGCACGGACTAGAAGGGCCGAGATGGCCTGTTTCCGTGCTGTAATTGTTATATTGTTATATGGTTATAGCATACCATGTACGAGTACAATAAAGTACAGCAGATAGTACAAAGATAAAAATAGCCAGAGTGCAGTATATAGTGTTACAGCTAAGGAGGCAGCATGAGATGCACCATAGTCCCATTCAAACTTCTGGATCTAGGAATCAGTACCCCATCTGCCATTGGATCGTCAACTTAAAGATTCACAGACCACAATCAATGAGAATAGTTGATAACACCTTCTCCAAATGGAGAGTTGTGGATGTGGCCCAGTCCATCTGCAAGGCATGTTCTCAGTCCCCCGCTATACGCTCCCAATTGTGCAGCCATATTTGGCTCTACAAGTTTGCAGATGACACCACTGTGTTCGACCACATCACAAATAAAGATGAGACGAAGTACAGGAAGGAGATAGAGAACCTAGTAACATGGTATCAGCCCAACAACCTCTCACTCAATGTCAGCAAGACAAAGGAGCTAGAGTTTGACTTCGGGATGTGTGAAGTGCATGCTCCAAACAGCGTCAGTGGTGGTAGAATCATAGAAAATAGGTGCAGGAGTAGGCCATTCGGCCCTTCGAGCCTGCACCGCCATTCAATATGATCATGGCTGATCATCCAACTCGGTATCCTGTACCTGCCATCTCTCCATACCCCCTGATCCCTTTAGCCACAAGGGCCACATCTAACTCCCTCTTAAATATAGCCAGTGAACTGGTCTCAACTACCTTCTGTGGCAGAGAATTCCACAGACTCACCACTCTCTGTGTGAAAAAAGATCATCTCATCTCGGTCCTAAAAGACTTCCCCCTTATCCTTAAACTGTGACCCCTTGTTCTGGAGTTCCCCAACATCGGGAACAGTCTTCCTGCATCTAGCCTGTCCAACCCCTTAAGAATTTTGTAAGCCTCTATAAGATCCCCCCTCAATCTCCTAAATTCCAGCGAGTACAAGCCAAGTCTATCCAGTCTTTTTTCATATGGAAGTCCTGCCATCCCAGGAATCAGTCTGGTGCCATCCCAGGAATCAGTCTGGTGAAGTGGGAAATGATTGAGAGCTTCAGGTTCATTGGCGTTAATATTGGCAACGCTTTGTCATGGACCAACGACATTGAAGTGATAGTCAAGAAAGCACACTTAGAAGACTGAGGAAATTCACCATGAATCCAATGACTTTTATAAATTTCTGCGGAAGCACCATAGAAAGCATACTGCCGGGTTGCATCACAGCTTACTTTGGGAACAGTTCAAGACCGCAAGAAATTGTGGCACGTTGTGGATGTGGCCCATTCCATCACACAGTCCAGACTCCATCTACACTTCACGCTGCCTCCAGACAGCAGCCAATGTAAAGACATTATCCCATCCTGGTTGCTCCTCCTTCTCCCTGCTCCCATTATACAGAAGCTTGAAAGCACACACGATCTGGGAACAGCTTTTCCCCCTTTGTCGTCTTGTGTATGGCATGCACAGATTAAAGTTGTAGTTCAAGGGTAGACATCCAGGCCAGGACAGCATCAGTTACTGGGTGGGTGGCTTTGATGCCCCCAGGGAAAAGGCTCAGTTGGCAGTCATTCAAGATGTGTGGGATGGTCTGGTCTGGATGTCCGCAGTCGCAGACAGCAGGACTGTCTGTCATCCCCGACCTATGCAGGTGATGGGCTGTTCCTGCATGGGGGGGTGCGGATTCTGTTCAGGGTTAGCCATTGCTTGCGATGGAGGTTTCACTGTGGGGTCTGTGATGACCTCTCCGTTGTTGGTGTTGGCATCTTTCCAGGCTCTGCGCCACTCAGTCTTGGAGTCAAAGTCTTCCAGGGATTTAACGGAAGACCAGAAGGGTTTGCGGGACCTCAGGTGCATGTTGGGCAGAGTGTTCAAGTCAGTGTGGGTGGGAAGGATTGCAACCTTCATGTGGTCCACCTTGTTTCAACCAATGCAATCAACCTGACGTGCACAAACAAATAGATGTAGTGTTTTGGTGGCATTTTTGACCATGCCACTAGTGACTCGTAACCTAAATGGCCCTTCCCAGGGGCCAAACTCCCGCAGCATCGGGAAATCTCTACTCATCCCCCTTTGTTATCAGTCTTCGGAAAGGTTCTTCCTTCTATCCTTCTACCTTCTATCTGTGGATGTTTGATTTTGTTGAAGTAACTGGTGCTCTGCCACACCGAGAACTATATTCTGCACTCTGTATCATTGCCTTTGCATTATCTATTGTACTTGAGTGGGAGTTGACGGCACATATGTATTGTATTTTCTGATCTGAGGGATAGCATGCAAAACTATCGAGGGGTGGAGGGTGGGCTGGATTGGATTGGGCTGTATCTACAGTTCTCTGCAATTTCATGTGGTCTTGGGCAGCATAGTTGCTAAACCAGTATGATACATCCTGATAGGGTGCTTTCTACAGTATATCCGTAGAAATCGGTAAGAGTCATGGTGACATGCCAGATTTCCGTACTGTTCTGATGAAGTAGAGGCATTAGTGTGCTTTTTTTAAGCTGGAATGTCAACGTGTTTTGACTAGGACAGCTCATGGGTGATATTTACTCTGAGGGCCTTGAAGCTCTCCATCTCCATTCAGCATTGCTGACTTCAGCATGTGTTCCACCTTGCTTTCTGAAGTTGATTGTGAATGACTCTTGTTGAAAGTAAGACAAGGCAAACGTCAATTTTGGCACAATATTTTTTATCTTTCTGTAGGATCTGTTATCTGCTTCATTCTTGCCCTTTTATTTTCTACTTTGATTGCAGAACAATCTTGTTAGTCATAGAATCGGAGTGATACAGCGTGGAAATAACCCTTTGGCAAAACTTGTCCACACTGGCCAAACATATCCCATCTACACTAGACCCAAAAAAGTCAACAAACGCTTAGTCTCGCAGATGTAAAGGAGGACACATCAAGAGCACTGAATGAAACACACAAGGATTGCTAAGGTGCACGTGAAGCTCTGTCTCATTTGGAAAAGTGAATGGAACTGAGAAAGGTTGTCTCCTGTGGTTACAGAGGTAATTGCACCAGGGGAGGGTGCATTTCGGGTGGGGAGGGATGAGCAAACCAAGGAGTTGCACAGGGAGTGCTCTCCATGGAAATGGGTATTGGCAGGAATGTACTTCTGGTGGTGGGATCACGTTGAAGGTGGCAAAGATGTCGAAAGTGATGTGTTTGATTAGGAGGCTGGTGGGCTGAAACCAAGGACCAGGGACATCTATACTTGTTTCATCTGGTGGGAGGGAAAGTGGGAGCAGAACTGCAGTAGAGTTATGAAGTGCTATGCGACCTCCTGTGGTGGGAGGTACTATATAAATCCAACTTATTTCCGACAGCACAGAAACATCAGAAAATTTCATTCTGAGCAAGGAAGCACAGGCCAAGCTGTGGAGTCAAATTTGGGTACATTCAAATAGAAGAATTAGAAAACCAGGCTGAGACCCAAAAGATTACCCACCAAGTTCCTCCGGCAGTCTAAGCGGTAATTGTTGAATATTCCTCATCCAGCTGTAAAGTCGTATGGCACACAGCTATCCTCAAACACAATGATTGATTAGAGAGCTCCTCGGTTGCCTTCACATCACTCTTCTAGGGGGAGAGTTGGGGAGCGTAAACCAATACGTGAATGGGCTGAACGATACAGGAAGTAGAGTGGAAAAGTATCCAATTCAACAACACTAATTGTTCAGGATGATGAGCCAAAAAACATGATCCACAAAGCAAACTTCCTTAAGCAAACAACTGTCTGATACTGCATAATAACAATGTTCCCTTGAGGCAAGTTCTACAAAAAGCATAGAGTGTGCCTGAAAGGCCTACAGAAGTGGACAGTATTATTGGACATCTTCCTAGTGCAGCAATTCTCCAATGTAGCATACAGCCGTGATGGTCTTCAGCCTTAAAACATTGTCATTGAAGTGAACATGCTCATCGCATGGTCTAAAATGTGAATATCTGCTTCAAAAAGCATTATTAAATATTACAGCAGCTTCTCATTAATAGCAGATATATGTATGGAAAACATTTGCTTTTAATGGCAATATAACCCATTTAAAACAAGGCTAAAATCTAAACTAATATGGCAAGCGTTAATCACCAGTTGCTAGGCTACTATCAAGAATTTCTCTGCTCTCGTTTCATTTTGGAAGGAGGAAAGAAATCCTCAGCACTCAGCAAAAAAATGCCTCTACATCACGGTGAAAGATTAATTCAGCATGATACCGCTCCCCAAGGGTTAAAGCTAAGCCCTCTCGCATCTGGCAATCTGCCAACTCCTCCAAGATCGGGGAATATTTGGGGAGATCCACAGGGAGGAGAAAATGTATATATAATCTAGTTTAAACTAGATCAGCCCGGGGTCTACACCCACATCTGTCAATGAGATGTTTTTCAGCGTGCATTTGCTTTTTGTTAAGAAAAAAAATAGAAAGTCTTCTGCTGGAAAGAAAAACAGGTCATTCAGCCCAACTGGACCGGGTCAGTGTTTCAGTCACCCCCCCACCTGCATATCCTTCTACGTTGCTCTCTCATGGAGTGTACTTTTCCACCCTCCCATCAATGAAAGTTGTGCTGCTCGCATCAGCAACTCCTTGTAGGAGCTGTTGGGTCAAGAGGCTTCTCTTAAATGCTGTGAGCTGGATTAGAGGTAGGAGAGTAGCTGGAGTAAACATAGCCTTGATTTGCAACTTGAGCCTTGAGTTCCAGAGGACATAGGTTCAAGGTGATGGGGGGGAAAGATTTAATAGGCATCTGAGGGGTGATCTTTACACACAAAGGGTGGGGGGTGTATGGAACAAGCTGCCATAATTGAGGCAGGGACTATCCCAACATTCAAGAAACAGTTAAACAGGTACATGGATAGGACAGGTTTGGAGGGATATGGACCAAATGCTGGCAGACTATAGAGCATGCAGTCATTGATAAATTACCTATCTGGTAATACTCTGCTGCGTAGGAACACGGGGGGGGGGAATTAGAAAAATTGGCCCCATCGTAAAGAGAATCCACTTGTCACTGAAGAACATTCTGTGACTGCTACAATTCATTATTAAAACCCTCTTAATGGGATGGTATTTATGGTTACTGTTTCCTACTTTTCTTAGTTTATCTAGGTTGTACTAAATACAACCATAGCTGATGTGATCATGATTTTTAGTGTTGTATTCTGTACTTCAAACAGCAGAACAGATTTGCTGGTTATGTAATAACTAGCATAAGTAGAGTTCAATATCAGTGGGAACTTTGTGTTCAAATTGATGGCCTCCAGTCTGCAGAAAGGTCCCAATCCAAAATGTCGTCTGTCCATTCGCTTCCCTGATGCTGCCTGTCCTGCTGAATCCCTCCAGCACTTGGTGTTTTGGCTGAGGCTTTTGCTTCCAATTAGGCTCTGGCAGCATTTCAGAGAGTGCATGCATTGACTGTTTTGAACCATTCTAAAAGCGAAAGCCATTGTCAATGTAAATTATTTAATCCCAGTTGGTCTCATTACAGATGTTTAATTATTGATGCTCTTCAACTGCAGCCCCTCAGTCAAAGAGCTTACGCAATCAAGGAACGTGCTGTCCTGTCTTTTGTACATTGTTGGTTTCATGGGCGCAGGCAAAGAAAGTGGAGATGTGAAACTGTACCTCAGCATTTTGCCAGCATCTACTGTGGAGGGAATGTCCTAATATTTAGCTTTAATGGAAACATAGAAATTAGGTGCAGAAGCAGGCCATTCGGCCCTTCGAACCTGCACCGCTATTCAATATGATCATGGCTGATCATCCAACTCAGTATCCTGTACCTGCCTTCTCTCCATACCCCCTGATCCCTTCAGCCACAAGGGCCACATCCAACTCTTAAATATGGCCAATGAACTGGCCCCAACTACCTTCTGTGGCAGAGAATTCCACAGATTCACCACTCTCTGTGTGAAAAACGATTTTCTCATCTCGGTCATAAAAGACTTCCCCCTTATCCTTAAACTGTGACCCCTTGTCCTGGACTTCCCCAACATCGGAAACAATCTTCCTGCATCTAGCCTGTCCAACCCCTTAAGATAGATTCCTGGAGAGAAACCTATTTGTTTCCAAATCGGGAGCTGTTTGTAGCTGCCCAACAGTTCTTGCTAGGCAACTATATTGAGTGTATAGAGATTCTGCTAGCTTGTAAACCTTGGATAGCAATTAGTCATTGAAATGGCAAAGTGATCAGATCTATAAAAAGCAACCTGCCAGTTGTATAAAAATGCAGGGCAATCAACAATTCAGAACTGTGAGCCACTCCCTTATAACTGGGAGTCAAATCAAAGTTCAATTGACATTATTTAGGAAAGGTTAGATTATAATAAATAGCACCAAGATTAGGCCATTTGGTGTTTTGAGCTTCCAATGCCATTCTTCAAGATCATGGCTGAACTTTTATCTTGTTAGAACGTACACGACAGCACAGTGGCGCAGCAGTGGAGTTGCTGCCTTAGTGTCCAGAGATCCAGGTTCCAGCCTGACTACGGGTGCTGAGTGTACAGAGCTTGTACTTATCGCCCTGTGACCGTGTGGGTTTTCTCCAGGTGCTCCTAGTTTCCTCCCACATCCAAAATACGTGCAGGTTAATTGGCTTCTGTAAATTGTCCCTGGCGTATAGGATAACATAGAACTATTGTACGGATGATCGTTGGTCGGCACGGACTTGATGGGCAGAAGAGCCGGTTTCCACGCTGTCTCCACACTCTAAAAGAACAGGCCCTTTTGCCCGCAATGTCTGTGCTGGACGTGATGCCAAGACCTTCACTTGTGTACCTGCACATAACCCATATCCCTCCATTCCCTGCATATCCACACACCCAGAAGTCTTTTAAATGTCGCTAACGTATTTGCTTCAACCACCAGCAGTGCGTTCCAGACACTCACCAACCTCTGTGTAAAAATAAATCTTGCCCAGCGCATCTCCTTTACCCTTTGCCCCTCGACGTAAAGCTGTGCCCTCTATTGTTTTATTTTATTTTTCCATCCTGGGTAAAGGATTCTGACTGTCTACCCTCTCTATGCCTCTCGTGTTGTGAGTTCTCAATGTACCTGCTGTAATCTTTATGAAAGGGCGATTTGTAATTCTCCAAATGAAACTAGTCTTGGATGAGAATTGACTATTCCACGTGTTTATTCAGACATTTTAAAGGTGGCCAGTCCATGGGTGTATTTGCCTTCAACTGATGCAATGAACATCATCTGCCCTATTATTTTTCCAGGAGGCTTGATTTTCAAAATTTAATTCTGTTAGTTACCGCAAGGCTGTAACTTTACGGCCTTGTATAATTGCAAGTTTTTAAAACTCTGCAAAAGCTTGCTATAAATTCCATGCAGTCGAGCTATTCTAGAAGTAATGTAATTTTTAGCTGGATATTAGTGCTGGCATTGACTTTGCTACATAGTATCCCACTTTGAGTCACAGTGTGTTACTGATGGATTTTTCAGCTAAGTGGATTGTTTTATAGCTGATCTCTGCCGCAAGATGGTTACTGAATCATATGCTAAGATTGTGCTAAAGGAATTTTAATGTTATTACTGGAACACTTGGATTAGCAGTCAGCCATTGTTTGTTTCAGTGAATCCGCACTGAAGGTGGGTTAGGTTGTTAGAACATAGATCGGTACTACCCAGGAACAGGCCCTTCAGCCCATAATGTTTGTTGCCTGACCTATCTACTGGGAGCTGTAGCACATGCATTTTACAGCCTGCTTAACTAGGTGGTGAGCAAGCACAGCCTAATACAGAAGGTACTGAATTCTCTGAGTTGACATATTACTGGCACTAGAGATGTGTTGCTGAAGTGAGGATTGTTATTAATTTTTGCGTTGCCTTGAGTTAATGCCTCCTAGCAGGAATACTAATGCCTTGAGCAGCATATTTAACTGGTTTAAACAATTGCCAGTTTGATGGCTCTTTTAACAACTCCTCAGCACTTCCCTAACAGGGAAGTATCCCTTCAAATCAACTCTGGCAAGTGGTGGCCTTAAGGTAACACAGTTGTCAAGGATGTGGTATGTTTGTATGTGGGTAGTGTTAAATGAGTTGCCAAACATTAGCCTGTGCAGAATCTGTTCATTACATTGTACCTTGGGGTTTCCTATGGTAATACATCTGCTTTTAAGCTCTGAAATCAGATAATTTGTGCCTGTCTAGAATTACTCTGTGGCTGTTTGGAGTGGTGGGGCAAAACATGGTAATTTTTAGTCCAGTCCATGGAGTTCTCAATAAGCCCACCTGTGGGCACTCCTCTCGACCCCTTGATTCTGTGCTGCCATCACTGGTGAGTTACATTCGTGCAATGTCAGGAGTTTTTTGGTAGATGAGGTTTGAACTTGTTGTGCTTCAATGCTTGGTTGTTGAGTCAAGAAGAAAAAATAATTGTGTGGATTTGTGTGTCCACCAAATGAAGTCCTTGCAATGTCTGAAGAAGGGTCTCGACCCGAAACATCATCCATTCCTTCTCCCCAGAGATGCTGCCTGTCCCGCTGGGTTACGCCAGCTTTTTGTGTCTATCTTTGACATGTGTTGTGTGCCTGCTGTGTCACTGAATGGGAATGAGTTGTTTCCATAGGAAGAATCCATAGGATCTTGCGTGACCTGATGTGTGCACGGAAGAAGTCTATTTCAGTCCCTGGAAATTTAAACTATAAATGGCCCCTCTTTCTGTTCAAACTTCTTCCTTCCGCTTCATGGCATTGATGATGTCTGTAGGTGGTTGGTTAAAAAAGAATGAGAGGCTGCATCTGTAAATGGCCTTGATGTGGAAAATGTTTCCGTTTTGTTCTTGCGTGCGGTATTTCATCCTTTTTTTTTCCTGGTATTATCTGTGGAGGGAAATAATTTGCATTTTAGTAGCACTTAATCTTTTGAAATGATTAGAAATATTTCACTGCTGATTCCTTTTGAAGTAGGGTTACTTTTGTAAGTTAGGAAATTGACAACCCATTGGATGTAGCAAGCTGCCACGAACTGTAGTGCAGTAATTTGTCTATTGATGTCAAGTGCTTTATTGTCATATGTCTCAAGAGGTTGGCACAATGAGATTCTTACTTGCAGCAGCACAACAGAATATATAAACATAGTACTCCGTTAAAAATATAATATACAAGAAAAAATAGGTGTGTGTTCACATTAAAATGAATAAACTATAATGGTACAAAAACCAGTGTTCCTAAGTCGATATAGTTCAGAGCTTATTTGGACGTTGTTGTGTTTAATAGCCTGATGGCTGTTGGGAAGAATGTGTTCTTCAACCTGCACGTTATAGTTTTCAGGCTCCTATATCTTCCTCCCAATGGTAGGAGCGAAATGAGTATGTGGCCGGGTGATGTGGGTCTCTGATGCTGGCAGCCTTTTTGAGGCAGCGATTCCTGTAAATCCCTTGGATGGTGAGGAGGTTATCACCTGTGATGGACTAGGCAGTATTCACCACTTTTGGCAGTATTCTTCGCTCCTGGGCATTTAAATTGCCGGACCAGGCCATGATGCAAGCAGTCCATATGCTCTCTACTATACACCTGCAGAAGCTCACAAGAATCCTCACTGACATATATCGAATCGCACAAAGTAGAGGTGTTGATGGGCTTTCTTTATAATTCCATCAGTGTGCCGGGTCCAGGAAAGATCTTCAGAAATATGCACGCCCAGGAATTTGAAACTTTTGATTCTCTCTGCCATCGTCCAGTCGATATAGAAGGATTTGTGGGTCCTTGTCCTTCCTCTTCCAACGTCCACAATCAGTTCCTTGGTCTTCCTGACATTGAGAGCCAGATTGTTGTGCTGGAACTACACATGGGATATCTCCCTCGGCTTTGAATTGTGCCATGTGAACCTGTGTACTGACCTATTTGAACATTGAGGTCTTAGTTTATGATCACATTTGCACTTAACATGGCAGCATTCCCTTACACTTCGAGTGGAAATGTCAGCTTATTTTGTGCTTGTATCTCTTATGTGATTTAAATTGAGCTTCTGACTCGGAATTACCAGAGCCCTTGTTGACACTGACAAATGAAAAAATAAAATTTTGTTTTGAGCAGTTTTTATTACCATCAAAAGATAGGGAGATCTGTGATCTGAGCATTTCATAAGTGTTGACCTACGTCTTGAGAATCAAATTGAGCATTGTAATTGGGGTTGATCTTTCCTGATCTTTTGTAGGTTTAATGTGTTTTTTCATTGAATTAGTGCTCTTGGTTTAGCACTAACTCTAATAATCTATTATATTTGAGTTAGATGTCAAGATGTATGTAGTAACTGGGTTTTCAATCTGGCGGTTCAGTTATTAGCACATTATTTTGAGTGATTTTATTTTGAATTACTGGAAGTTATTTGGCTTGGATATGTTTTTCATGTTGGAATATAACACACCACAAATAATTCACGGTAGGGGATCTACACATGATGAAATCGTTGGGCAATAAAATTTGAATGTGATCCTAGAATTTAATCAGTTGTACTTTCTCAGCACTTCTCAAATACCGTCCCTTCTATGATGTTCTCAGTGCATATGATTGATTTTCCTGGTCTCTCAAGTACCTTGGTCACCCTGACTTGCTCATCTAAGTAATGACTCTTTAGAAGCCAGTTTTCATTTTAGTTTGTGTAAGAAGGAACTGCAGATGCTGGTTTAAACCAAAGATAGACACAAAAAGCTTTATTTCATTTTGTAGATTCTCAGGCTGCATTTAGTGAGCAATTTGCGGCCTAACAATTCAAATAGATACTGAAATCAGCCAACATTATGTTCGGTGCTGGACACCATGTTATAGGAAAAATGTTGTCAAGCTGAAAAGGATACCAGTCTGAAGAAGGATCTCGACCCAAAATGTCACGCAATCCTTCTCTCCAGAGATGCTGCCTGTCCCGCCGAGTTACTCCAGCTTCTTGTGTCTGTCAAGGATACAGAGAAGATTTATGAGGATGTTGCCAGGGCTAGAGGGCCTGAGCTATAGGGAACAGTTAAGTAGGCCGGGACTCTGGTACCGGGACGTGGCGCCGACAGACAAGAAGTCGAAGCCAAAGAACCGAATGGAAACGAGGCCGAAACGCCAACTAACCGAAAGGTTTTGTGCGTGGTAGCTTGTGTGCGTTCCGCAAGCAACAAGGCGGTAATAAATAAAATGTACTTTTGTTGTCGGGGAGGGGGGGGGGTTTGGATAAAATTGTTCGTTGTCATGCAGACTTGTCATCGACCCGCCGGAGAATGTGTGTGTGTCCCATGTTTTCAAAGCGATTTACTCTGCCCCGAGCCGTCTATCCCCGCGGCCGGGGTGGGGGCGAATCACCCGGTGTGGGTGTCGGGGATCGGGGGGTTAGAAAGTGCTAATGAAGTGCTGTGCGGAATGAAATAATTTCCAGGTTGGTAGCTTCTGGTTGACATGCCTATTGGTGCTTGGATTAACTGGATGTGGTCCTCCATCTTTAAATCAATAGTGGTATTCTTGATCTTGTGGAATGTTGTCAGTCTTGCGACGAGTCGTAGGTGGATGAAGTTTAAGGTCCTTTATCATGCTGGAGACTGAGCTCTCTGACTAACGGAACTGGGAGTTTTAGCAATGTCCAGCTGTTCAGATAATCATCAGGTTGATGTTACTCCTTTTGGGTATGAGGTTTTCCTAGAGTGACACACCCTTAGATGCTGCTTCTAATCAGACTGGTTCTCTGTCTACAACTGATACCATACAGTTGATTTAAATCTTGAATCTTTGAGGGACATTTGGCCACCATATGTATTGACTCTTTAAAAGATCTACCCAATTAGTTCCACTTCCCTGCTCTTTTCCCAATAGGCCCACAAATCTTTCTTTACAACAATTCCCTATTGGAATCTACTTCCACCATCCTCCTAGGCAGTACATTCCAAACGGATGTTTTAAAAAAAAAAGGTCTACTAAACAACTCCGATTTAATAAACTGGGCAATGAAAAAAATTATGTCCAAGCCCTTTATAATTTTGAAAGTCTCTATTTAACAGGTCAGTTTTGATTATTCTCTCCAAACCTCTGGTCTGAGGAGAATATCATGTCTAATCTCTATATTATTAATGTCCCTAGACTAAGGAAATTCAGCATGTCTCCAATGACTCTAATCACACCATGGAAAACATCTTTAGTGGTTGCATCACAGTTGTATGGCAACTGTTTTGGCCAAAACAGCAAGAAATTATAGCTGTGGATGCAGCCCAGATCATGCAAACCAGACCCCTTCCCACCCTCGGGAAAGAATCCAACATAATCAAGGATTTCTCTTCAGAGATGCTGCCTGTCCCGCTGAGTTACTCCAGTAATTTGTGTCCACCTTCGGTTTGAACCAGCATCTGCAGTTCTTTCCTATACGTAATCAAGGACCTTTTTTACTCCGGTCATTCCCTCTTTGAACTTGAAAGCACATACCACCACATTCAAGAACAGCTCCCTCCCTGCTGTTATCAGTCTCCTGGATGGACGTCTCGTATGCTAAGAATGTGTTCTTGATCTTCCAATTCATTTTATTGTAGTCCTTGCACTTTTTATATACACTTTCTCTGTAGCTGTAACACTATATTCTGAACTGTTTCCTTGTAATTTCTGCACTACCAGTTGTACTCATCTATGGCATGATAGCATGCAGAACGCCTGGGTAGCATGCAGAACAGCTTTTAGTCTTTCTCTCAGTATGTGTGATAATAAAATACCAGAACCTTGGAACCACTGATCTATCTGCTCTGCAACCTCTCTAATGTTTGAAGGGTAAAGGTTTATTTTTGGCATATGCAGCTGGAGAAATGCACAGTAATTTCTTGTGCCAGTAACTCTAAGTGCTCTTGAGGGTGTGTGCACAGTTGGCCATTCATGGCCAACTTAGTGCTTGGAACATGGAGGATTTGTGATATATTTAATGCTGAGAGAAGCCTTCTGGCGAATGTGTCCCAGGAGTGGTCTCCAGAACACCAGTAAAACATGATTCTGACAGGAGCAAGCTGTAATTTTGCTATACATGAGCAAATACTGATGTTAACTGAATATTGCTTCTCGTGATTCGATTTAAACCCATTAAGACATTGTTCCTTTATAGTTTGCCATGATATTGCAAAATATTTTGTAAAAAGGCATGAAACAAATGTGATACAAATGGGACTGAAACAAAAAGGAAACTTGATTAATGAGTGTATGATAATTTAGTGTCTCAGAATATGGAGGACAAATTGAAGACAAAAGTTGGGAGGGAGGAACAAAATTGAAGTCCTTCAACAGAATGACCTTTGTGGTGTGGTTTTTGAATTTACCAGTGAGAGTGTAGACATTAAGATAAAAATATTAATTTCTAGTGGGGTTTTTGAGGGCAGCACGAGTCTGGACATTGAGAGGTTCAGACATACATCATGGCTGACATTTCCAGTGCATTGATGATAGAGGGCTGTGTTGTTTGAAGTGCCATCGTTTGGATTATAACCCTAAATCGTTGTCGTTCATCTGGCGATTTAAAAAAAAAAAGTTGTTTCAAAGAAGTGCTCAGTATTTTTTACAGAAATGTTTATCCTGAAATTAAAGTCAAATGTAAAAATGATTTTGTCATTTTCATATATGTGAACAATTTCATCCTTCCAACATTGCAGAATCCCCCATGCTTCATGTTCACTGTTGGCTGTGAAATATTTGGGTGTTCTGGGTTGGTTTCTCTAGAAAAAAGTGAGTTCAGCATTTATCTTTCTCAGTATTTGGCCTTGTTCACAAACCAATCAACAATCTTTTCCTCAAGGAAAATAGTATCTGCAGGTCATGATGTCTTCTGAAACTCGTTTGTTTTAAAAGGGTTAAAGTACTGATCATATCCGGGTGACTTGATTTCTTTTGTACAGATTTGCAAACATTATTAGATAACATTCAGCTAAGGGTTGAGGTGATTTATTTTTCATAGGTTGTACTCCTTCCCTTTGTAGTTTCAATCTAGAGTGGTACAGAAATATGTAGTTGTGCATCGCACTAATGGATCCCCTGTTGTCTGTTTTAACCCTAGTGCTATATTCATAAGTCATACGAGCAGAATTAGGCCAGTTAACCCATCGAGTCTACTCCACCATTCAATCGTGTAGATTTATCTTTCACTCTCAACACCATTTTCCTGCCCTCTCCCTGTCACCTTTCACACCCTTATAAATCAAGAACCTGTCAGTTTCTACTTTAAAAGCACCCAATCACTTTGCCTCCACAGCCATCTCTAGCAATGAATTACATTGATTCACCATCCTCTGGCTAAATAAATTCCTCTTCATCGCCTTTCTAACGGGATATCCTTTTATTCTAAGGCTGTGTCCTCTGGTCCTAAACTCTCCCACTTGTGGAAACATCCTCTCCTCATCCACTCTATCCAGGCTTTTCACAATTTGGTAAGTCTCAATGAGAGCCCCCCTAATCCATTTAAACCTCAGCCTCTACAGGACCAGAGCCATCAAATGCTCATCATCCAATCATTCCCGAGATCGTTCCCATTAGCCTCCTTTGGACCCTCTCCAATACCAGCATATCCCTCAGATATGGGGCACAAAACTGCTCACAGTTGCTCCAAATGAGGTATGACCAGTGCCTTATAGCACCCCAGCATTACATCCCTGCTCTTATGTTCTAGTCCTCTGGAAATGAATGCTAACATTGCATTTGCCTTCCTTACTACCGATTCAACCAGCAGAGTAACCTTTTGGGAATCCTGCACTCACACTCCCAAGTCCCTTTGCACCTCAGATTCAGAATCCTCTCCCCATTTAGAAAATCGTCTACACCTTTATTCCTACTACCAAGGTGCATCACTGCACACCTTGCTACACAGTATTCCATCTGCCACTTCTTTGTCCACTCTCCCAACCTGTTGAAATCCTTCTGCAGACTCCCAATTTCTCCAACGCATATGGCTCCTCCACCTATGTTCGCATCATCCGCAAGCTTGGCCACAAAGTCATAAATTCCCTCATCCAAATCATTAATATACAACATGAAGAGTAGTGGACCCAACACTGACCCTTTTGGAACGTCACTTGCAGCCAACAAGAAAAAGCCCCCTTATTCCCTCTTTGCCATTCAATCAACCATCTATCCTTCTACTATCATCCCTCTGATACCATGGGCTCTCATCTTTTTTAGCAACCCCATGTGTGCAAAGGTTAGCAAAGGCCTATTAAGCTGAAGTAAACAAGGATTTCAGCATTGATTCAGCTTTGGTGCAACAGGAAGTTTACCTCTCTGAAATCCTACCTTTCTTGCAAAATCATTATGGATAAACCTGCTGGGCAAGATTTAAATAACTTTCTTGCCAAATTGCCCACATGCATGTGGATAACGTTGCTGTATGCATAAGTAAATATACTACGCTTCAAATGACATGTTGCACACTCATTGTTTAAAATGGAGACTGAATTCTTTCAGACTTGTTTTCAGAATTTTGTACTTGGAATAAACTCTGCACTCCCATGTCCAAACGGATGACTATTCTTCGTTTTTAATTTCTCCTTAAATGTGTAGGAAGAATGAATGAATGAATTTATGATGTCATTTGAACTAAGTTCAAACAAAATTATATTTCTGCAGTCATACAAACAAGAAAAAAAACCAAGGGCACAATAAACACAATTCACATAAACATCCATCACAGTGAATCTCCTCCTCACTGTGATGGAAGGCAAAGTCTAGTCTCTCCCTTGCTCTCCATCCTGACGCGATGTTAAAGCCCACGGCAGGCGATGGCAAGTCCCGCGGCCATTAAGGCCGTGCCGGGCGATGTAAGGCCCCGCTCCGGGTCTTGATGTTGGAGCCCCCGGTGGGCTATGGTAAGTCCCGTGGCCGTTAAAGCCACGGCGGGCGATGTAAGGCCCCGCTCCGGGTCGTTTTTAACCCCGCAATTCAGGCACGAGGTCCCGATGCCACCGTCCACAGGGCCTGCGGCTGGAGCCACCGAGCTCCGAAGTCGGGTCACCACAGCTCGCCACGCTCCGAGGCCGGCCAGCCCCACGATGGCGAGTCCACAGGCTCCGCGACTCGAGTCCCCAGGTCGTTTCCAGCTGGAGGCCGCTCCACAGTGTTAGGCCCCAACGACAACGGAGACCCGACAGGGAAAAAGTCGGGTCTTCCGTACAGGGAAGAGATTTAAATGTTTCCCCCACGCCCCCCGCCCCCCCACATACACAGAGCCAAAAACAATATAAAAACCACAGCAAACTATACATTCAACGGGACAAAAATTAAAAAAGGACAGAGGGACTGCAGGGGCCGCTGCCGCAAGAAACTGCAGATGCTGGCCTGAAGAAGGGTCCCAACCCCAAACATCACCCATTCCTTCTCTCCAGAGATGCTGCCTGTCCTGCTGAGTTACTCCAGTATTTTGTGTCTATCTTCACCATAACTATGCAGGTACTCAGTGCAGTAGTTTTAAAGGGCAATCACTGTCCAAAGAACAATGCAGTGGCCGATTTGCAAAGACCAAGCTCCCACAGGCAAGCTGATAATACACTTAAAAGATTGTGTGGCTAGTGAACTAAAATTGTGCAATACATTCTGTTACTAACACAGCAGAAAGACTGCAGTGCTTGTTAAACCTGCACTGGGTTTATCCGCTTGGTTTATTGGTTTCATGTTTTACAGTTGGTCCATATTTTTCAACAGAGGCAGAAAACCAGTTGTATTCTTAATGTTCCCCTTCAAACACATGCTTAGACCATTTGAGTATCAGTGAATGAAATCTGGACTTTTTGTTTCATATTTGTTCCATGGTCTCTTCCCTCTAACAGTTTCCGCGGTTTCCAATTTTCCCCTCTCACCTCTTTAAAAAAAAAAAAAAAAAACCTAGTGCATGACAGGTGGAGATAAATCTCAAGGTTCGAGCTCTGTCATTGATTACTCATCCAGGGAGATCTAATTCTGTATTGATGGTTCTGAAGCATCGCTAATGCTCGACTCAGTTAATTAAGCTGTGGGTGACCTGAGAGTTTGCAGTTGCAAAATAAACCTTGAATCTTGACTTTATTTCAACAATTTCTAGGAACGAACTGGTTCACTCCTAGAAATTGTGGACCCCCGGTGGCAGAAAGGCATCAGAAAAAGGCATCTCGGTCATGCTATTGCAATCACCATGGTAGTTGTTTAGTTTGATTTATATGTACGGACATATACCATTCACAGTGCCCTCCATAATTTTTGGGACAAAGACTCATCGTTTATTTGTTGCCTCTGTACTCCACAGTTTGAGATTTGTAATAGAAAATAATCGCATGTGGTTAAAGTGCACATTGTCAGATTTTAATAAATGCCATTTTGTACATGCAGAAATTACAGGTGTGTTTATACATAGTCCCCCTATTTCAGGGCACCATAATGTTTGGTACACATGGCTTCACGGGTGTTTGTAATTACTCAGGTGTATTTAATTGCCTCCTTAATGCAGGTATAAGAGAGCTCTCAGCACCTAGTCTTTCCATCACCTTTGGAAACCTTTATTGCTGTTTATCGACATGAGGACCAAAGTTGTGCCAATGAAAGTCAATGAAGCCATTATGAGACTGAGAAAGAAGAATAAAACATCAACCAAACATTAGGCTTACCAAAATCAACTGTTTGGAACATCATTAAGAAGAAAGAGAGCGCTGGTGAGCTTACTAATCGCAAAGGGACCGGCAGGCCAAGGAAGAGCTCCACAGCTGATGACAGAAGAATTCTCTCTATAATTAAAAAAAAATCCCAAACATCTATCCGACAGATCAGAAACACTCTTCAGGATTCGGGTATGGATTTGTCAATGATCATTGTTCGCAGAAGACTTCATGAACAGAAATAGAGGCTAGATGCAAACCACTGGTTGGCCGCAAAAATAGGATGGCCCGGTTACAGTTTGCCAAGAAGTACTTAACAGAGCAAACACAGTTCTGGAAATGTCTTGTGGACAGATGAGGCAAAGATTAAAGGGCCTGTCTTACCAGCTTGCGACTGCATGCGGCGAGCGCGACCTAATGTGGTCGCTTGAGCCGTACGGCCTCGCGGGGCTGGTCCCGCTTAAATCGGCGGAGCCATAGAGTTGAGCGGGGCTGGTCTTGACATCGCGCGAGGCTCTGTAAAACTGACACTGTTCAAAAATCCCGCGCGCCAACGGCCTGTCGGCCCGCAGCCGCATTGAGGCCGTACGCAGCGTCTCGACGCCGTACGCAGCATCTTGACGGTGTGCGCCTAGCGTGTGGAGTTGCGCGATGGCGTCAACGCCCGGTATGCCGTTACGTGATAACGTCACCGCCCAACGCCGTGCGATGTCCAAATTCAGTCGGCCCGCCTCCTGCCCAGCCGATTGGTGAGTATGATGTCGGGACCAGCTCCATACGGCTCCGCGGTTGGAAGTGGGACCGTTCCCGCGAGGCCGTACGCCTCAAGCCACCACATTTGGTCGCGCTCGCCGCCTGCAGTCGCATGCTGGTGGGGCAGGCCCTTTACTTATATCAGAGTGATGGCAAAAGCAAAGTATGGAGGAGAGAAGAAACTGCCCAAGATCCAAAGCATACCACCACATCTATGAAACAGTGGTGGGGGTGTTATGACCTGGGCATGTATGGCTGCTGAATGTACTGGCTCGCTTATCTTCATTAATGATACAACTGCTGATGGTAGTAACATACTGAATTCAGAAGTGTATAGACACATCCTATCTGTTCAGGTTCAAACCAATGCCTCAAATCTCATTGGCTGGTGGTTCATTCTACAGCAAGACAATGATCCCAAACATACTGCTAAAGCAACAAAGGAGTTTTTCACAGCTAAAAAATGGTAAATTGAGTGGCCAAGTCAATCACCCGATTTGAATGCAATTGAGCATGCCTTTTATATGCTGAAGAGAAAATTGAATGGGACTAGCCCCCAAAACAAGCATAGGCTAAAGATGGATTTTTTAAAGAAGGAACTGGATGCTGGAGATCGACAGGCCTGGCAGAGCATCGCCAGAGAAGACACCCAGCAACTGGTGATGTCCATGAATCGCAGACTTCAAGCAGTCATTGCATGCAAAGGATATGCAACAAAATACTAAACATGCCTACTTTCATTTACATGACATTGCTGTGGCCCAAACATTGTGGTGCCCTGAAATGGAGGGATGATGTATAAACACTGCTGGAATTTCTACATGGTGAAACCAAAATGTATAAAAATAGCCTTTATGAAAATCTGGCAATGTGCACTTTAACCGCATGTGATTTTTTTTTTTTTTTTTCTATTACAAATCTCAAATTGTGGAGCACAGAGGCAAATAAATAAATGATGGGTCTTTGACCCAAATGTTATGTAGGGCACTGTACATGTCATATTCATGTAGATAAAATGTTACAGGGCATTTTGCAGCATTGATTTGAGAATAGGCCATGCAAATACATATTGGGAGAGGTGACCTAAAGCTCCTTGAGGGAGGGTGGAGAGCTTTAGGGTGGGGATATTCATGCTTGCACAACTGAAAGGAAAAGCAGGTATGTTCAGCTGCCCAAAACTGGATGAGCAGTGATTTCCTGCAGCTATGCAAGGCTGAGGAACTTTGCACAGTATTTTGTCAGCCCTAGCATTGGAACCTACACCCAACTAAATACCACTCCTGCAATTGTGTGGCCCAATAATGCTTCAGCTTTGGTATCCATGCTGTAACTGAATGTGAATTGTAGAAAGAGTTGTGCTGGGCAACACATGCTTTAAATTTCACTGCTATTCATCAATGTAATTGGATTCCAGGTTCTCCTTTGATATTTAGTTTGGTGCTACTTGATCAATCTGTAATAATGTGTTAAACATTTTTGAACACTTCAGTTGTTACCTGACGTGTCTGTCTTTGGTTAAATGCAGCCAATACTATATATGCATAACCATGTGTTTCTTGGCACTATTCTGCCCCGATTACAAAGTGGGAAAGCAAAAGGTAGAAGTGCTCTCACCTGATATATTCAGTGTGTTTGGACAAGCGATAATTGAAAATTAATAAGCGTGAGAAATTGCGCATTCGCCTGTTATTGCAATTGATTTTTGTCAATTATACCAGAGGTTGTGATCAATATTCCATTAAACATTGATTCTGGATGGTTTTAATTGAGTAATCTGTTTATATTGCTGCATTGGGTTTTATTGAGAATGCAAAATGTTGCTTTGGCTTGGCAAAAGAGAAAAACCCTGATCTCGTGCCGATAATGTTTCGTCTTGCCTTGATGGTGAAAGATGGTGGACATTAGACATGTCGAGAATTTCCTGTCCCTGCAAACCTGTACTGTCCCTGCCTGCTTCAAAGTCTCCACTATTGTCCCTGTGCCCAAAAAGACAAGGATTACTGGTCTTAATGACTACAGGCCTGTCGCACTGACCTCTGTAGTCATGAAGACCCTTGAAAGGCTTGTGCTGGCCCAGCTGAAAATATCACAAACCCCCTGCTGAACCCTCTGCAGTTTGCATACCAGGCCAATAGATCAGTGAATGATATAAGAAACATAGAAAATAGGTGCAGGAGGAGGCCATTCAGCCCTTTGAGCCAGCACCACCATTCATTGTGATCATGGCTGATCGTCCAAAATCAATAACCCGTGCCTGCCTTCTCCCCACTACCCTTGATTCCACTAGCCCCAGATACATGGCTGTGCCTTTACTCCTCTGTCAGTGGATCACCAACTTCCTGACAGACAGGAACAGCATGTGAGGCTGGGAAAGCACATCTCGGACCCGAAGACCCTCAGCATAGGAGCACCACAAGGCTGCGTACTCTCCCCTCTCCGTTACTCTCTCTACATCAACTACTGCACCTCCACAGATACCTCTGCCAAGCTTCTCAAGTTTGCGGATGACACAATCCTGATTGGACTGATCCAGGATGGGAAGGAATCTGCCTACAGACAGGAAGTGACACAGCTGCCGTCCTGGTGCCTTGGTAACAACCCGGAGCTCAATGCTCTTAAGACAGTGGAATTGGTAGTAGACTTCAGGAGAGCTCCCCCCCCCTCCCCCCCCTTCCCCCCCCCCCCCCCCCCCCCCCCCAACTCACCACAACGCCACAGTCACATCTGTGGAATCTTTTAAGTTCTTTGGAACCATCTCCAAGGACCTTAAATGGGAGGCCACCATCAACTCCACAGTCAAAAAGGCCCAACAGAGGATATATTTCCTGCCACAGCTGAGGAAACAATCTGCCACAGGCAATGATGGTCCAATTCTATACTGCCACTGTAGAGTCTGTCCTTACCTCTCCATCATGGTCTGGTTTGGCTCAGCCACCAAGCACGACACCTGGAGGCTGCAGCGAATCATTCGATCAGCTGAGAAGGTTGTTTGCTGCAACCTCCCCACCCCCCTCCCCCCAAATGACGAACTGTACACTGCAAGGGCCAGGTAGCGAGCAGATAAGATCATCTCTGACCCCTCTTGTCCTGGCCACAAACTCTTTGAAGCACTTCCCTCCGGAAGGCGACTCCGAACTGCCAAAGCCGCCACAGCCAGACATAAAAACAGTAGCTCTGTTCAAAAGTACCCAAAAGTCTGTAGCATCCTTTTGCTCTGGTATTTTATTTCATTCACATGTTTAAACTATAATGTTTTATTCTTAATGTTTTAATGTTTCATGTTTTATTCTTAATTGTTTACTGCATGTCGTGTTACTTGCGAGCGGAGCACCAAGGCAAATTCCAAGGCAAAAAAACATTTGCACATACACCAAGCCAATTAACCTACATACCTGTATGTCTTTGAAGCGTGGGAGGAAACCGAAGATCTCTGAGAAAACCCACGCAGGTCACGGGGCGAACGTACAATATCCGTACAGACAGCGCCCGTAGTCAGGATCAGACCCGGGTCTCCGGCGCTGTAAGGTTTTACCGCTGCGCCACCGTGCCAGCCAGAAGGTTACAGGGGCAGGTGTCGCATCTCATGTGGTTGCAGAGGAAATTTCCTGGGAAGGAGGTGGTTTGGACTGTTCAGACTGGCTGTGATTTTATTGAATGACAGTGCAGGCTGAATCTTATTTCTTCATGAAGAATGAAAGTGCAGCGTTGGAGTTGCTGCCTTACAGCACCAGCAACCCTGGTTCGATCCTGATTATGGGTGTTATCTCTATGGCGTTTGTACGCTCTCCCTGTGACCATATGGGTTTTCTCAGGAGGTTAATTTGCTTATGTTTAAAAAAAAATGTTGTCCCTCGTATGTAGGATAGTGCTAGCTGATCGGCATGGACTCAGTGGGCCAAAGGGCCTGTTTCAGCGCTGTACCTATAAACTAAACAAAGGGCATATAAGTGCTTGGTGGGGCCCTTCAGCCCACACTGTTTGTACCGATCATGATGCCAAGTTCATCTACCTGTACTTGATCCATATCCCTTTATTCCTTGCATGTCCATGTGCCTATCTAAAAGCCTCTTAAATGTCCCATTTGTATCTGCTTCCACCACTACCCTGGCAATACATTCCAGACCCCCACCTCACACTCTGTGTGTGTGTGTGTGTGTGTGTGTGTGTGTGTGTGTGTGTGTGTCTGTGTGTGGTGGGGGGTGTGTGTGTGTGTGTGGTGTGTGTCTTCGATTGTTGGAGATTTACACCCTGAATGTATACCTAGGGTTCTGACTGTGTACCTTATCTTTCCCGCTCATACTTCTATTGTCAATCGTTTGAATTGAATTGAATTAATTCTCCTACCCTGGGTAAAAGGCTCTGTGCATTCACCTTATCTATTCCCCTTATGATTTTATACACCTCTAAGATCACCTCGCAGACTCCTGCTCTCCAAGGAATAAATTCCTGGCCTATCCAACATTTTACCTAGCTCTGGTCCTGGCGACATCCTCATAAATCTTCCTCTAATACTCTTTCCAACTTAATGGCATTCTTCCTATAGCAGGGCAACCAAAACTGAATGCAGTACTCCAAATGCGGCCTCATCCATGTCTTGTACAATTATAACATAATGTCCAACTTCAATACTCAAAACCCTGACTGATGAAGGCCAATGTACCAAAAGCCTCCAGTACCACCCTATCTACCACTTGGACAGGTACATGGGGGAAAAAAAACTGTTACCTGTGGTGCTATTTGCTAAGAACTATGAAGCTGTACTCCTTGATCCCTCCGCTCTGCAACCCTCCCCAGGACCCTGTCATTCACTGTAAAGATCCTGCCTTTTTTTTTGACTTCCCAACATGCAATGTCTTGCAGTTATCTACATTTAACTGCATTAGCTATTCCTTGGCCCACTTGCTCAGCTGATCCCGACCGTGCTGTAATTTTTGACAGCTGTCTTCACGGTTTATGATATCAGCTATTTTAACATTTTTGGGGATTCTTGCTTTTCAGCACTTGGGTCAGACTTGATTGTATTCATGTATAGTCTTCTGTGACTGGATAGCACACCCAAAGAAAAAAAACATTACACTGTATCTCAGTGCTCGTGACAATAAACTCAACTCAACTGAAAATGAGTTGTAATTGGCCAGAGATTGTTTCAAATTAAGCATCTGCCCTTGGTACAAGAGTTCTCATTCAATGAACAAAATAACAGCATCCGCAGAATTATACCAGACCCCAAAAGGTTCACATGAAGAAGCGTTAGTATGAATTTGATTTGTGCTTTCTCCTAAAGACTGATATTTGATTTCATTAAAGCATGGATAATAGATTATTTCAGATGGTGTCGATTAATATGTAGCATATTATCAGGCCAATTGTCCACATTGGGGCTGCAAACAACCCTTCTCAGCTCATCCATCTTTAAAGTATTGTCTGTTTCTTCACGTGTTTACCTTGTTTTCCCCTTGGTATTTCAATTCTGTACATGCCAGTTTTGATATTTTGTTATTTTATTATCAACCATGTGTTTAAGAAAGAACTGCAGATGCTGGAAAATCGAAGGTAGACAAAAGTGCTGGAGAAACTCAGCGGGTGCAGCAGCTATATTTAAGAGGGAGTTAGATGTGGCCCTTGTGGCTAAAAGGATCAGGGGGTATGGAGAGAAGGCAGGTACAGGATACTGAGTTGGATGATCAGCCATGATCACATTGAATGGTGGTGCAGGCTCGATGGGCCGAATGGCCTACTCCTGCACCTATTTTCTACGTTTCTAGCATCTATGGAGCGAAGGAAATGGGCAACGTTTCAGGCCGAAACCCTGAAGGAAATAGGCAACGTTTCGGGACGAACCCCGGGAGGAAATAGGCAACATTTCGGGACGGAACCCGGAAGGGTTTCGGCCCAAAACGTTGCCTATTTCCTTCGCTCCATAGATGCTGCTGCACCTGCTGAGTTTATCCAGCACGCTTTGTCTACATTATTATCAACCATCATCACTAAACTCATAGCGTGTATAAATATGTAACTTGCAGATATTTAGATGGTAATGTACATCAAAGGATGAAATAAAACTCAAATGCTGGAGTGGAGTAACTCAGCAGATCAGGCAGCATCTCTGGAGAACATGGATGGATGATGTTTCGGGTTGGACTCTTTCAGTCCTGACCCGGAACCTCACCTGTCCATGTTCTCCAGAGACACTTGCCTCACATGCTGGTTTGCTCCAGCACTGTCTCTTATTATAAACCAGCATCTGCAGTTCCTTGTGTCTCCCATCATTCATCAAAGGATAAGCAGGAAGAAAGATATGGAAGTTATTTCTGAATTGGAAGTTACTATGTACATGAGGCAAAATAAACCATAATAAGAACAAGGGTTAAAACCTGTCTAAGTGACCCAGGTTGCAATAAGTTTAATATTATCCTGTAGAGTTGGGATATGGATAGGGTTATGTCAATGTGGGTAAATTGGGGTTTTTATTTGTTCAGTTAACTGCCGCCATCTCTCCATGTTATCTATCATGCAATAAAGTCTCTCGAAACAAACCTGTAAAGTCTCCGCCTTTCATTTTCCTTTAATTTCCCTCAATTAATTTCTTCCACAAGCGTTCAATAAAATTACATTTCATCTCAAGGGCTGATGTGAAGCAAAGACAATAATACTTGGCTTTACATCTCTGTCGTGCCTGGAGACACGCCAGCTTTCCCCCCCCCCCCACCCCAAGAGTAAATTGCAACCAAGGAAGCACTTTTTGACGGAAAGTAAGTGTTTTTTAAATAGGCAAATGGGTCATTTAATTTGTGTCAAGCAAGGTTGAATTTTGTCAGTTAGATATTCGTGACATTTTGCAAATGTTTTGAGTGTGTGAGCTGTGGCTCTGCTTTATCCTTCAGGAGACCCTCTCCTGTCAGTGCACACTTTGATGCATTAGGTGCAGACATGCTTTGTCCTGTGCGCTTCAGTGAGCGGAGGTCAAATTATCTTAAGCTGAGACCAGATGAGATTCTGCTGCAGAGCTTTGTTCCTGTTCCCATTTGGAGGACCTGCTACATTTAACCCCACATGTACTGAATGTAAAATTCCGATTCCGGCATGTCTCATAGATGCTGATTAATTTAGCAAGTGGCAAACATTTTGTTTTCCGGCCGCCCCCCCCCCCCCCCCCCTCCCACCCCATGATCAAAGGGCTGTATTTATGTCCAAAGCCATTGTATCACCTCGTCGCTGAATTAGTAAAAGTCTTGCCTCAGTCAAAGATAAGACCCAAAATGCAGGCTTCCCCTAGCAGCCCGGCATTGAATAAAAATGAGGTTAACTTTTATATGTGGTTAAAAAATCAGTATTCACGGACAGGAAGTTTTGTCCAGTGTTATGAGATTTTTTTTTTATCATGATGCTATTTGTGAAACTTATGTTTATTTTGAGCCCATGATTTGTATGTTACAATGGTGATTGGACTTCAGATGTGCTTCCTTTGGTATACAGTCTTCTTGGACACCCTGTGGTGTAAGGAGCTGTACAAAGTTTATTGTTGTAAAAACTGTCAGCCTGCTCATCAGGTTCTCATTCCCAATCTCAATTTGTTTAATTTATTATATGACCGCACATTTACAGTATTCATTGGGTTAAAAAAAAAAATACTCAAAAAGCAGTAGATGCTGGAAAAGAACGGAAAATACTAAAATGCAGCAAGCCAAGCAGCATCTGTGGAAAATAAATTGGTTCAAGACTTGTGCGTTATGTGACTTTATCAGACTTTTTGAGAGAGGGGGGGGTTGTGGGTGAAGAACCAAACCAAGGAAAATGAGTGTGAATGATACACAAATGGGGCTCTGGAATGCAAGAAAACTAAAGACAGAGTTTGTCTTTGTAAGATGTCGCGGTTTTAGAGATGTCAAGAAAACATTGCAGAAGTGGTGATCGGCATCTGCTACGTTATTGTCAAAAGACTGACCTTGTGAGGTGCAAACTCAATACATCTGGTGACCACTACTTGCACAATTGAAGTTGTAAGGGGAAAATTGTTCCATTTTGCTCAGACTAGTTCATGGTATAGCATGTCAGCTTCCTGTGAGAATTGGTCTGGCCAGTTTGATGCATGAATTGAATTGGTGCACGGCAGCAGATCCAATAGGTACTGCAACTTACTTGATTCGTCTTGTCTTTCATGGTGTGAATTTCTCAATTCTTCAATTTTCAGCTTGCTTGATTTTATCCTTATCTCGTATTGAAGTGTGCCTGAAAAATCTTGGTCACACTGAATCTAAAGGATGCCCAGCTATCACCCAGATGTGGTAATAGTAATATTTGAAAGGCTGAATTGAATTGCCGTTCAAGCACACTTAAATTAAAGCAGAACTGGGTGAATGGAATATACTATCAACGTAGCAAATTGTAAAATTCTGTAACAGTGAAGAGGAAAATCTGTAATCATTTCAAGGTGTGGCTGAATGTTATGATGACAATTGTTAAGATTCCCCCTCCCAGTGTGAACTCTTTGCATTTACAGAATTGTTTGGAAGGGTGTGTTTCTCTGCTAATCCTAATACTTGGTGTATCCTATTATTGTCACGTGTGCAGTCATAGAGTCGGAGTGATACAACGTGGAAACAGGTCCCTCGGCCCTACTTGCCCACACCGACCAACATATCCCAGCTACATTAGTCCCACCGACCCACATATAGTCCATATCCCTCCAAACCTGTCCTATCCAAACACTTGTCTAACTGTTTGTTAAACATTGGGATAGTCAAGCAGTGACTGGCAGATGTTCCATACACCCACCACTTTCTGTGTGAAAAAGATACCCCTCAGATTGGGTAACATTTAAAGAGCACCAGAAGATAACTAAAAAGGCAATGTGGGGAGAAAAGATGAGGTATGAGGGTAGGCTAGCCAAGAATATAAAGGAGGATAGTAAAAGCTTCTTTAGGTATGTGAAGAGGAAAAAATTACTTAAGACCAAAGTTGGACCCTTGAAGACTGAAAAGGGTGAATTTATTATGGGGAACAAGGAAATGGCAGATGAGTTCAGAATCAGACTTTATTCGCCAAGTATGTTTTGCAACATACAAGGAATTTCATTGGCCAGGTCAGTCATACAATTAAAAGCAACAAATCACTCAAACACATTTTAACATGAACATCCTCCACAGTGACTCCTACACATTCCTCACTGTGATGGAAGGCGATAAAAAGTTCAAAACCTTACATTTGTTCTGCCTCTGTCGGGGGACTTGAGGCCTCCGTTGATGGGACGATCTTGACTCCCGTAGCCGGTGGCATTTGGGCCCTCTGAGTCGAGGCGATCAAACTCCCCCATCGGGGGAATGTCAGCTCCCCCGCGCCAGGCGATCGAACCTCGCGTCGGGGCTGGTCGAGCGGTGGAGCTCCCGACTAGCCTCTCCCGAGACTGCGACCCTAGATGGTAAGTCCGCGGTGGGAGCGATCACAGGCAAGGGATCCGCTCCGATGTTAAGTCCGCGCCCTGCAGTGGGGCTCACGACAGTCCGAGGAGGCTTCCAGCTCCAGCGATGGTAGGCCGCAAAGCCCGGAGAGGGTAGGAACTTGAACAAAGTTTTCCCCCCGATCCCCTCCCCCCTCCCCTCACATAAAACAAACCGAAGAACATTAAAACAAACTTTTAACTCACTAAAAAATAACAAAAAGAAAGAAAAAAACGAACAGACTGCCGGCAGGGCTGCCATCTCCCCAGTGCCCCTGGTGAACAAGTACTTTGGACCCGTCTTCACTAAGGAGGACGCACAATCTTCCTGATGTACTGAAGAGTCTGAAGAAGGGTTTCGGCCTGAAACGTTGCCTATTTCCTTCACTCCATAGATGCTGCTGCACCCGCTGAGTTTCTCCAGCACTTTTGTGTACCTTCAATTTTCCAGCATTTGCAGTTCCTTCTTAAAAACTTCCTGATGTACTAGTGGCCAGAGGATCTGGGGCGACAGAGGAACTGAAGGAAATCCACATTAGGCAGGAAATTGTGTTGGGTAGACTGATGGGACTGAAGGCTGATAAATCCCCAGGGCCTGATGATCTGCATCCCAGGGTACTTAAGGAAGTGGCTCTAGAAATCGTGGACGCATTGGTGATAATTTCCAATGTTCTATAGATTCAGTTCCTGTGGACTGGAGGGTAACTAATGTTACACAATTTTTTACAAAAGGCAGGAGAGAGAAAACAGGGAATTATAGACCAGTTAGCCTGATATCAGTGGTGGGGAAGATGCTGGAGTCAATTATAAAAGATGAAATAGCGGCACATTTGGGTAGCAGTAACAGGATCGGTCCGAGTCAGCATGCATTTACGAAGGGGAAATCATGCTTGACTAATCTTTTCAAATTTTTTTGAGGATGTAACTAAGAAAATGGACAAGGGAGAGCCAGTGGATGTAATGTGCCTGTACCATCATAACAAGAGGAGTGGAGTAAAGGAGCAAAGAGTCCTTCTGCAGTTGTGCAGGGTCCTAGTGAGACCACACCTGGAGTATTGTGTGCAGTTTTGGTCTCAAAGTTTGAGGAAGGACATTCTTGCTATTGAGGGAGTGCAGCGTAGGTTCACAAGATTAATTCCCGAGATGGCAGGACTGTCATATGCTGAGAGAATGGAGCGGCTGGGCTTGTGTACTCTGGAATTTAGAAGGATGAGAGTGGACCTTATTGAAACGTATATTAAAGGTTTGGGCACGCTAGAGGCAGGAAACATGTTCCCGATGTTGTGGGAGTCCAGAACTAGGGGGCCACAGTTTGCGAATAAGGGATAAGCCATTTAGAACGGAGATGAGGAAACACATTTTCACACAGAGTTGTGAGTCTGTGAAATTCTCTGCATCGGAGGCCAGTGGAAGTTGGTTCTCTGGATATTTTCAAGAGAGCTGGATAGGGCTCTTAAAGATAGCGGAGTCGGGATATGGGGAGAAGGCAGGAACGAGGTACTGATTGTGGTGATCAGCCAGAATCACATTGAATGGCTGTGCTGGCTCAAAGGGCCGAATGGCCTACTGCACCTATTGTCTATTGTCTCTTCCTATTAAATCTTTTCCCCTTCACCTTAAACCTATGTCCTCTGGTTCTCGATTCACCTATTCTGGACAATAGACTGTGACCAATCTATTCCTCTCATGATTTTATACACCTCTATAAGATCACCCCTCATCTTTTTGCACTCCAAGGAATAGAGTCCCAGCCCTCATAACCTTTCCCAAAAGCTCCAACCCTCTAGTTCTGGCAACATCCTTATAAATCTCTTCACTGTGTCGCATCTCCACCCCCCACACGGCCTACAGCGTGGAGTGGTGCAGCCTTTCCTGGGGACCGGCCCGGAGCTTCAAGCTGCGGGCGCGGCGCGGACTTTAACATCGTGAGCTGCGATCCTTTGCCGAGGGTCGCCAGGGGAGCTCTGACTGTGGGGCCTGTGGACTTTAACACAGTGAAGCCGCGGTGTCCGGTAAGAAGCTGGGAACTCCATGCCACGGAGTGTTCCGATCCATCCCAACGCTGGGGTTTCGAGCATTCACGAGGAGCGGGCTTGATCATCCGACTGTCGGCAGCGCCAATTGTGGAGGGTTCAAAGTCCCCGACCATGGGCGAATAAAGGAGGAATAGATTGAGCTTTATTGCCTTCAATAACAGTGAGGAATGTAGATTCCTCTGTGGTGGATGTTTATGTTGTATTTTATTTTATGTGGCTGTGTGTATTTTTGCTTTTCACATCGTATGGCTGTATGGTAACTCAAATTTCACTGTACTTTAGATGGTTAAGTGAACTTGAACTTGTACCCTTTCCAGCTTGACACCAGCTTTCCTATAACATAGTGCCCAGAACTGAACACAATACTCTAAATGCAGCCTCACTAGCATCTTATACAATTGCAACATGACCTCCCAACTTCTGTACTCGGATGGTAAAATCTGAGATGGTGAACAACTGTTTGGTATTGTCAAATTGATTGGCATACTCAACGATGGTGGTTATGGTGGTATAAAGGGATTTGCCAGAGTGGATTCTGGTAACTAGAGTTGGTTAATGCCAGGTCAGTCTGCAAGAATGTGGACACCTAGGCCGAAAAGGCGAAGCTGCTCAAAGTGCTCTGTTCCAGGCATCATTTGCGGAGAAAGAAAGTGTTTCAGGCCACTGAGCTTTCATCAGATTTGAAAGGTCATCAACCTGAAATGCTAACTCTTCTCTCAAAGTCAGGATAATTTGTGTACAGCACAGACGGGTGCTTTGGCCACCATGTGCATGCTGCCTTCCCATTACCTATGAACTCTAACCTATTTACCCACATTAGGTATGTATCATGGTTATATAGTGTGGGGGAAGGAACTGCAGATGCTGGTTAACACCGAAGATAAACACAAAATGCTGGGGTAACTCAGCGGGACAGGCAGCATCTCTGGAGAGAAGGAATAGGGGATATTTCAGATCGGGTCAGAAGAAGAAGCTTCTCTACTTGAAACGTCACCCATTGCTTCCCTCCAGAGATGCTGCCCGTCCTGCTGATTTGCTCTAGCATTTTTTGTCTATCTTCCATATAGCAGGTCCTTTGGCCCAAATTGCCCATGTTGACCAACATGCCCTATCTACACTAGTCCAACCTGCCCATGCCTGGCCCATAACCTAGTAAACCGATCTTATCCATGTACCTGTCCAAATGCCTCTTGATTGTTAGATTATCTGCCTCAACTTTGTATCCTTCTACGCCTTAACAATCCAGCTCCTTGTCTACATGTTGCTTAACGGTAGTATATTTGTCACTACCAGTTTTCCAGGCGATACCAACCACCCTTGGAGAAAATTCCTTTGTAAGCCTTCTGTCTTTACCTTAAATCTCCTATATTGGAAACTCTCGCCTCAGGGTGAAGAAGATTTTTACCATCTCCCCTATCTATCCTTCTCATTTTGCGTATTTATAGAAACATAGAAATTAGATGCAGGAGTAGGCCATTCAGCCCTTCGAGCCTGCACCGCCATTCAATATGATAATGGCTGATCATCCAACTCAGTATTTATCTAATTGTCCCTCGGTCTCCTCCTCTAGTTTAAAGTCTCTAGTGGTCACCAGCATTGCACAAACTGGCTGGCCCACTGTGATTCTGTCATTTTCTGTTTTATTTGAAATTTTCGCCATCTGCCAGTGCATCAATATGGTATTTCTAGAGGAATCTCATGACCCAAGATGTGGGCAAAGTTAAACTTGTGCGACTGCCATAAAATTTTCAACATGTTGAAAAATTTTTGGCGACAGTGGCGACAATTTTTGCTGTCGTAGGTTGAGTGGTGGGTTGTCGTAGGTTGTCGCCAGGTGGTGTTGGTGAATTCCATTAAAACTAGTCCCTGGCAGACGCCTAAGTGGGACAGGCCCATAACATGTATTTTTCCTCATTGTTTATGTGAGGCCATGATGAAACTGTTTCAGTAAATGCCTCATTTCTACTTGTATTCCCAGCTGTAGAATTGCAGAGCTAAGCACAATCACAAGACTCGTCATGTGCCAAGTCAGATCTGTTACTTTGCTGCCGCAATAGCAATGCTACAATGGTGACATGTTATACCCTGCATGGCTGCACAAGTTGCTGATCGTCATCTCTTGTTTGTGCAATTCTCGGGTGCACAGCTACATTCATCTGGTAACCTGGGAGCTGCTGTCTTGATAATGCTCCCCAGCAGTTCTTAAATGTCCTCACTGCAGGGTCCTGTAAAGGGAGGAAGGTATTGTAACGGGGATCCATCTGAGTGCTTCCAGATTTCAGATTAAGGTTTTGACAAGCATTTTAATGAGGCTGAGAATATTAAAGCATATCACTTTTAAACAGAGAAAACATGGCCTCGGATCGTGAGTGGCTGAGTTTTGAGCAGAAACAGAATTTTTTTTTTTTTGAAATCTGTTAAATATTTCCTTTTGAACTGTAATGCAGCGTGTTCACTGTGAGCCTAGAGCATACCAGTGCGTTCCATGAAGAATGCTTGGGAGTGAATTACAGCCTGGAATTCAATCAAAGGGTTCAGATTCCGTCATAAATCACAAGAGCAGTGTGGGATTCAGAAACTGGACCCATTCCAGAGCCCTGAGGAATAATATGGCCCTTGTTTACAAAGGGTTGAGTTCCTGAGACTGGCTTGCACGGATTATATGAACCAGTTATCTGGTTGCTGCGTTTTAAATAGTGGGTGAGAAATGGGAGCGGACCCAAAAAATGTAGAATAAATCACAAATAGGAGTTGCTCTTTGCTGCGGCTTTCCTCTAAATAGCAATTATTCACAATCTAATGGGTGGTGAGCAACTCTGGAAGGGTTAATGTGTATGTTGTGCAATGGGTTGCGAGCTTGACAGCTTAATATTCTGACCACATAGACAGCCACATCGATAACTCTTTAGACCGAGGCCCCTGTGTGTCCCTTGCAGCAAATATAAACGATTGTGGAGCACTATTTAAAAGAAAAGTGTTTCTTTTTCCCAAGTGATCCAGTCATCTGGGTGCTGCTTGTGAATTTGTATGCAAATTGGCTGCTATGATTCCACAAAACCTAGAGTACCATCTAGCAGATTGCAATATCACAAGTTTCTAAAATCAAAAATCTGCCCTTCACATTGCAACCTCCCAGGCTCGGATGTCTGGCAACTCCTATGGGGCTCGTGCTCAAATTGTACAGTTGCTAATCTACTGATCTTTGGTGGATGAATGATTGTCCTGCTCAGGACCAGCTGGTGCACATGGATCTACAAGTCTTGGATTTGCACCTTCACTAAATGGCTTTCTAATTACTAAGAGGTGAGCGAGAACTCCCGGTCCTGTGTGTTTTGCTGTGATTTCCTCCACAATATAAAGCTGGCTGTTTCACAGAAAAGTAATCAGTGGAAATGCTTTTCTATGGGTTGCTGGGCGAGGGCATAAAATTAATTTTGCGAACATGAAAACAAATGAGTCTTTGGTAATTATCTGAATGAAGGTGACTTAAGCTTAGTTCCTACCATTAGGTAGAGAGCAGGTTTGCCTACAATTGAGACCACACGAATAATACAGTAGAGAGTTTGGTCATCTTGCTTGAGCATTCATGTGCTTGAGCTAGTGTAACCAAATGTTGCTCGAGCGGTTCTTGGGTTGATATTAACTGGAATGGAATCGTCTGAAGAAGAGGTCTCGACCTGAAACCTATTCCTTTTCTCCAGAGATGCTGTCTGACCCGCTGAGTTACTCAAGGTTTTTGTGTCTATTCATCTTCAAGTCTACAGTTCACGAGTGGCAAAGTAGGGTTCAAGAGCCAAATAGCAAACAGTTGTGATTCTCTAGTTAATTCACTGCATTCTGTTGTATCTCAACATAAGAGACATGGGAACATGGTCTGCAGGTTTCACCCCAAGGTACTACCTAATTGTGCTGGGGGTATCTACGCCTGAAGGACCAAAGTAGTTCAAGGTGTCTCGTCCTACATTGAGACCAATTATGCAATATAAATGTCATCCTTGCCAGTGATGCCTCAAAATTAAAGCTATTGGAAACACGATCAGTACCTTCAAAAGACAAAAGAGAGAGAAGGGGTGCACACAGCACTGTCTGAGGAGTATTATTCTAGATCGGGTGTGAAAACAAAAGCCAACTTGTCGGTTAAAAAAATGCCTTCCCAAATCCTTTGGATAATTCTCTCAAAGCACCTTATTCCCTTTCCCATATCAAACATCCAGTCATACCTACTTCTACACCTGGGCATAGAGTTTGCATTTCCATGAACATCTCTGAGACACTGTCTACAAATGTAACATTTTTTTTTAGGACCCTGTTCTACTCCTACGTGTAGTTTCTCCCTCTTCTCTCAATTTGCCAGAGGCAGCTTTGCTGCTGAGATCGGTAGTGTATTCTGGGTCCCTCGCCCAGCAGGCGCCTGTCCGTATTCTGCTGAATTTGAGGATTTTGGTAGCAGTGAATGCAGGGATTATAAAGTATCATGCAATGGTCATCTGTAACAGGTTAATTACTGTCCATTCTGAGAGGACAGTCGCTTTTATGGGCAGAATAGTTATTGAGTGGGCCAACCAGTGAGTAGGTGGTGTGCCAGGCCAAATAACTTGCAGCAAAGAAGCAGGAAAAATAATTTATAAAACTGCAGGAAATGGAATCTACTTCCCTGATAAAAGCAGATTAAATTTCTCAAAAAATAAAAATTGGAGAATATTTAAATAGTGTCATAGAATGGTTATAGTATAAGATAAAGCTAATAGTCACACAGACCAGATTTCCCCACTGTTATCTCCATCTACACATGCTGCCTCAGAGCAGCCAACATAATCAGACTTTCCCCACCCCGGTCATTCCTCCACCTCCCTGCTCCTGTCAGGCAGAAGATTGAAAGCACGCATCACCAGACTCAGGAACAGCTTCTTCCCCTCTTATCAGGCTTCTGAACAGTCCTTCCAGAAGCTAGGGTACCATCCGATTCACCTCGATGTGGACATTAGACTTTGTCTCTGACACTGGCGCGCTACGATTCTGAGAACTATATTTTCCTCTTTCCCTTTCTGTATCGTTACCTTTGCTCTACCCATTGTACTTCAGTTTGGCTTGATTGTATTTATGCACAGTATTGTGATTTGATGGGACAGCATACAAAACAAACCTTGGCACTTGTCACAATAATAAATATAGACCTCAACCTAAACCAAATTGGCCCATTTATGTCTTCATCAATTTAATACCAGAAGGTAAAAACCAGGAACTAAGATGCTGGTTTACAAAAAATGACAAAGTGTGAAGAATGTCTCGACCCAAATAGTCATCTATTCATTTTGTCCAAAGTTACTGCCTGATCCGCTGTGTTACTCCAATCATTTGTCTTTTTTTTGCTCCCTGAAGGTTTTGATTTATTATTGTCATGCTTACCAAGGTACGGTGAAAAACTTTTATTTTGCATGCTAGCCAATCAAATCAGAATACTATACGTAAATATATTCAAGTCTAACTCATCTGCAATGGGTGGAGCAAAGGGAAAGAGACGGTGCAGAATTTGGTCCTCAGGATTGTTTGCACCAGTTCCAGAGACAAGCTTGAATATGTGCAATGGGATATAGGTGAATCTGACTGTATCCTAGCTCATGGAATGACCGTTCAGAAGCCTGATAAGGGAAGATGCTCTTTGGTGATGCGGGCTTTCAGGCTTCTATATCTTCTGCCTGACGGGAGTGGGGAGAAGGAATAACTGGAAAGAGATGTCATTATTACGTTAGCTGTTTTTTTGAGGTAGTGTGAAATGTAGATGGAGTCGATGGTGGACAGTTTGTTTCTTGGACAGAGCTGTTCCTAAACCAAGCTGTGATGCGACTCGGCAATATGCTTTCTATGGTGCATCTGTAGTTTGTATGAGTCACTACGGATTTGCCGAGTCCATAACAAATGATTGATATTATTAACGCCAAGGAACATGAGGGTGTCAGCCATTACCACCTCACCGCCATTGACGGTGATTGGGGCATGTACTCCACTGTGCTTCCTGAAGTCGATAACTAAATCCTTTCTCTTGCTGTCAGTGAGGGAGAGATTGTCCTCTCACCGAGTTACTAAGTTCTGTATCTCCTTCCTATATGCCATCTCATCATTGATCTGACCCACCACAGTGGTATCTTCTGCACACTTGTAAATGGAGTTAGACTAGCATTTGGCCATGCAGCCACGAGTGCATACGAAGTATAGTAGGTGAATGGGAACTCATCCTTGTGGAACACCAGTGTTGAGAATTATTGTGGAGGATACGTTGTCACCTTTCTTCACTAATCATGGTCTGTGGGTCTGAAAGTCGTGGGTGTAGTAGCAGAGTGGGAGTTGACTCTGGGGTGCAGAAGTTTGTAGTTGAGTTTGAATGGGATTATGGTGTTGAAGGGATTATGGTATAGTCAATAAATAGCAGTCTCACATAGGTGTCCTTGTTTAGATGTTCCAGAAATGAGTTGGCATCTGTTGTGGACCTGTTGCAGTGATGGACAAACTGCAGTGGATCAAGGCCATCTTGGAGGCTGGTTTACATGCATAATCACTAAAGTCTTGAAGCTCTTCATGGTGATGGATGTCAGAGGTAGTGGGTGGTAGTCAGTAAAGCACGCTGCTTTGATTTAGTTGGTACTGGGATGATTGTGGTCTTAAAGCAGTTTTGATCTCGGAATGGAAAAATGTACGTGACTGCCTCTGCCAGCTGGTCCACACAGGTCCTGAGGACTTCATCTGGGTCAAAGTATCACTAGTTCCAATCCAAAGCCCTTCTTCCATGGCGTTCAAATGTTTCCTTACCATGTACTTTCCAGTTCCCTTTTATAAGTTGCAATTGAATTTGCCTCCACCATTTCTGCAGAGTGAATTCAGGTTCCAATCAAAGCTGTACAAAATAAACATCTTTTCCTTGTCGCCCTTAATTATTTTCTCTCTTTAAGCCTGTGATTTCTAATTCTTAGCCCTTCCATCTTAACAGGAACACTTGCCCAATATCCATTCTGTCTGGACACTTTTTGTTTGCCTAATCTCTCTTCATCCTTTGAACAAAACAGATGCAGTCTTTATCCTTGTGATTAGTGTCTTGTGGTAAAGCCTTTTTTTCTGGATTCCATCATGCCTTACATCATAATTTGTCAAGAATGGAACAAATACTCCAGTTGAGGCCAGTCCTTGATGTTATATCAGATTCGGCGTGGCTTTTCTGCTTTGAGAAGCCTCAGGATTGTGCATCTTTTTAATTACTTTCTCAATTTGTGCACCGTTTCCCAAGGACCCTCTGCCCCTGCACCTCTCTTAGAATTGTTATTTATTCTGTTGCTTCTCATTCTTCCTGTAAAAAAATGCACTTTATCATTTCTCTGCATTTCACTTTATCTGCCACCCATCCACCCATCACCAATCTGTTTATATTCGGCTGCAACTTATCCCAATCCTACTGCAGTTCACAATAGGTTTGTGCATAGAACTATCAGTTAGACACAACATGCTGGACAGGCAGCATCTCTGGATAGAATGAATGGGTGACGTTTCAGGTCGAGACTCTTGTTCAGAACCTTCTGAAAGACGTCGCCCATTCCTTCTATCCAGAGATGCTGTCTGTCCCATTGAGCTACTCCAACATTTTGTGTCAATCTTCAGCGTAAACCAGCATCTGCAGTTCCTTCATACACATATCTATCAGTTAGATGTATTGTCAACAAGCTCAATTGAAAGGGAAATTACTTAAACATCTGACCGTAGCATTGTCACCTATAATTTTATTGTGACTAGTTTTCACTGTTTTTTGACTGAGGTATGTAATTCGTATTTGGGATATTTCAGATTCTAAATGGGCTATAAAGCTTTGGTAGAGTTATCACTCTTGTGAGTAATAGCTCAGTCTAACTAGTAAATTATATCAACTACCATGTTACGTGACCAAGCTAATGGTTTGGACTCCTTGTGGGAAATGAACTGGCTGCAGTATTTGATAAATGAATTGTCTGGTAACACAAGGCAGGGGAGTAAGTATTCACTCAATCCTTTCCTAAAATAGGCAAAAGGGCGAAACATTTAATGTTGGTTTCCCTGGCTGCTGCCTCTTGAATCTAATACCATTCCTGCTCTGTGGGTGGATAATGTTTCTATGCTGTTCAATGTTTAGTTGAAGGTAATTCTCCCAATGCTTCTGCAAGTAACCCGCAAAGAAATCAATTTAAAAAAAAATGCAGCTGGGAAAAGGCATCATTTTAAAAAATGTGATTATGCAGGTTTTATTTGAGTTTCAATTGACTGGGATGTAATGCACTGTAAGAGTAAAGAATGTTTAATTGTCATGTGTACTGGCAATGGAACAATGACATTCATAGTGGCTGCAGTTTTACAGGCCAGTAAACAAAACAGCACACAGATCACATGAAGTATATAATAATGAAAAATATATTTAATTAGGAACCGTATTACTAGGTATCCAAAACCATGCAAAAAACTGAAATCCATAGCACAACCAAGGATATGTTCCACAAGAGATCATAGTTGCTGAGGTTAGTGTTGTGTCAAATGCACCATAATGGTTGGGAAGATGCTGGTCTGTGGCCATCATTTTCACATTTCTGTTCCATCTTCCTGATGGTAGGAGCGAAATGTGAGCGCAGCCAGGGTGGAGTGGGCATTTGATAATATTGACTGCATTTTAACACTTCTGTAGATCCCTTTGATTGGGGGGAATGGGCAGTATCTGTGAGTGACCTGATATTGTCTGCCTCTCCCTGCAGTCTCCTTCATACATGGGCTTTTGAGTTGCCAAATCAGACCGTGATGCAACAGTGTTCACTGTGCGGCAGGTAGTGGGAGACCCCGATGTCCACAGTGGAGGAGCAGTCAGGCCCACAGGACTCTATCAGTCCAGTCCCAGATCCACACGGGAATAACAGAGCAAGGATACAGTTGCAGCCTTCTCTATCTCTCCGAACCAGTCTCCACGCTCCCCCTCCGTAGGCCTCTCCGCATCCCCGAGCCTGGTTGCGAGAGAATGATGCTCAATGAATAAGTGTGTCATGTCATGAGTAACAGAGGTGTGGTGAATGTAGAATGACAAAACCACTGAAGTCCACTTGGACACCACTGGTGACCCTCGATTGGAAGTGGGTATTTTGTCTGACAATGGCACAGATCCCTCGAGTTGTTTGTCATTGTTTTACAAAGACAACAAAATCTTCAGATTCTGGAAACATGCTCCAATTGGGAGGCGGTTGAGGAAAGGCCGTTAAAGGGAAAAGTAGGACATCCATGGTTCCTTTGTTGAATCAGAGCAGTGGGGACTGAGGCAATGGAATGAAGTCCTTTCAGGAAGCAGAGTGTAAGGAAGTATAGTCAAGATGTCTGTGGACTTGCAATTAATATTAGGTAATAACTTTTTCCCAGTGGGAGTATGATAGAAAAACAGAACGGAAAGCAAAGGGTCAGAGATGGACAATGTGAAAATGTGAGCAGTGGAAATTGATGGATAAAGTGAGGAAATGTTCAAGTTTGAGCATAGGAAATAGCATTAATGCAGTCATCGAGATCTCGGCATTCTCCTCTGGTTTTGGGTTCAGCAACTGCACTGACCTGCATTTCACAGCTTTGTCGCTTAGTTTGCTATTACCATCCTCATTAATCCATGTGCCAGGAGTTCCTGTAAACTTAGGAATTGCCCGGAAATCCCAAGCCTTTCCCTCCCAGAGGTTTTGACCTATCGGAACCTTTCCCGCCCTCCAACCTAAAATTATCTTGCCACGTCTGACAGAATTTTTGACCTAAAATATTTGTTTCTCATTCCACAGATGCTGCCTGAGTGGTTCCAGCATGATCTTTTGTGTATAATTCTCATCCGCAGCTTTGCTTTAATGCTGCTATTGATTGCGCATACAACCCATTAACACCGCATTTGCCTCATTGTGCACCCAATTTGTTTCCCTCGATGATCTGTATTCTTGAAAGGCAAACAACTTATTTGTAATGGAAGAAACAGCAGCAAAATAATTGATTTTTTCTCAGTGGTAATGTGTTCCACGCTAGATCAGCAGAATATGAATTACATACAGCGTGGAATCCAGTGTCGCTCCCTTTGTAATATTTTTGCTGACTATTCTCGACAACATTTTAAGCTTCTGGTTGCTTTTCTATTGCATCTTTGAATAATTATCCATTATTTTCCCAACCACTGACATTAGGATAATTGATCTGTAGTTCTTTGGTTTTGTTGTAGCTCCCTTTTCTACAAACCACATTCATTGTTCAGCTTTATGCTATTATTCCCTGTTTAAATGCTTTTTTTAGATAGTACCTTGCTTCCTTTGGATATGATAAAATAAATCTTTATTCCTTGGAGCGCAAGAGGGTGAGGGACAATGTTGTAGAGGTGTGTACGATCATGAAAGGAATAGATAGTGTAAATGTACAGTCTTTTTCCTGGAGGAGGGGAATCAAAAACCCGAGCACAGGGCTAAAATTGAGGGGGAAAGATTTAATAGGAACCTGAGGACAATAGGAGCAGAAGTAGGACATTTGGCCCTTCGAGCCAGCACCGCCAATCAATGTGATCATGGCTGATCATCCCAAATCAGTACCCATTTCCTGCCTTCTACTCATATCCCCTATTTTTAAGAGCCCTATCTAGCTCTCTTGAAAGTATCCAGAGAACCTGCCTCCACCGCCCTCTGAGGCAGAGAATTCCACAGACTCGCCATTCTCTGTGAGAAAAAGTGTCTCGTCTCCGTTCTAAATGGCTTACTCCTTATTCTTAAACTGTGGCCGCTGATTCTGGACTCCCCCAACATCGGGAACATGTTTCCTGCCTCCAGAGTGTCCAAACCCTTCACAATCTTATGTTTCAATAAGATCCCCTTTCATCCTTCTAAACTCCAGAGTGTACAAGCCCAGCTGCTCCATTCTCTTAGCATATGACAGTTCCGCCATCCAGGGAATTAACTTTGTAAACCTACGCTGCACTCCCTCAATAGCAAGAATGTCCTTCCTCAAATTAGGGGACCAAAACTGTACACAATACTCCAGGTGTGGTCTCACTAGGGCTCTGTACAACTGCAGAAGGATCTGTTTGCTCCTATATTCGATTCCTCGTGTTATAAATGAGGAGAAGCTTTTTTACACTGGGTGGTAGGCATATGGAATACAGGCAGAGTGAGTAGTTGAGGCAGATACCATCACAATGTTTAAAAACACTTGGATAGGCTAAGTTTAGAGATATATGGGCCAGATGCAGGCAGGTGGGAGTAGTGTCGATGGGACATTTTGGTCGGCATGGACAAGTTGAGCCAAAGGGCCTGTTTCCACGCTGTATGGCTCTGACTTTCTGATTAATTTTTCCATTATCTCCATATTTCGAACTTAAATATTGTACATTTTTGCCGTATTAGTGTGCTTGGGATAAAATCACTGTACATATTCTTTGAGTTTGGATGAATGAGTGATCTCATTTAAGCATTACAGTCAAAGTAATTAATTTTTCAGCCATTTTGTTATTTATTTATTTATATATATATATATATATATATATATATATATATATATATATATATATATATATATATATATATATATATATTACTGTTTTTTTGTGGGATAATAGAATAACTTTCATAACTGGTCACTCTATAGCAGTATGTAATACCTTATGTTAATTCAGGACTCGTGCTGTGTGCCTACAGGGCCATCTCTATGCAATGTGGTGCATAACATTCGGGTTAATTCTCTCTAGGTCCACTGATTAATGTTTGACTGCAATTGGGCATGGTGGGTTTTACTAATGAGAATGGTACAAATTCCTAATGGATTATAAATTTTTACTTCAGGTAAAATTACACAGTCCAATTCATCGCCCACCCAGTGAGTTAAATACTCTACAATGTGGGAATGTTCTGAATGTATGTTATCTGCCAGGCAATTAATATTTTTGACACCGTTTATGTTATCACTGGAAAGGAACAAAACATGGCAAGATCATGAATTTAGATGTTTATCTTGTCTTCTGAGCCATTGGTTATTGATTTCTAGATAAGAGTAATCTCCTGCGGGGAAAGAACACCCTACATATTCTTTGAGTCTGCATGAGTGAGTGATGTAATTTAAACATTTTTATCATCTTAGTTCCGTTTAGTTTTGAGATACAGTGTGGAAAAAAGACCTTCAGCGCACCGAGTCCGCACCAACCAGCGATCCCCATGCACTAGCTCAATCCTACACACTAGGGACAATTTTACATTCATATCAAGCCAATTAACCTACAAACCAGTATGTCTTGAGTGTGGGAGGAAACCGAAGATCTCAAAGAAAACCCACACAAGTCATGAGGGGAGCATACAAACTCCGTACAGACTGCACCCGTAGTCAGGATCAAACTTGAGTCTCTGGCGCTGTAAGCAGCGACTATACTGCTGTGCCACGTTATCTGTCTTATATAGCTGCCTTTATATGGGCATTGTGTCCATAATTAAGGGGCAGACTTTAAATTAGCCAATGACGGTTTAAGAAAAATGACTTTTTGTTGGAACGTTGTTGGAATTCTATGTTCTGCAAGGATCGGAGATGCCGATTCAATTAGTGCATTTGAAACCAAGACCAGTAGAATTTTGCTAAAGGAATTGTGAACTAAGGAGAGAGAGATGGAAGTTCAATCATTGTATTGAATGGTGCTGCTGGTCAGAGAAGCTTTGAGCAATTGTGAGCAATTGTTGGCACCATATCTGAAGAAGGATGTGTTGGCTCTGGAGAGCTTACAGAGGAGGTTTACAAGAATGATCCCAGGAGTGAGTAGGTTAACATATGATGAGCATTTGGGCCTATATTCGCTGGAGTTTAGAGGAATGAGGGGGGACCTCATTGAAACGTACATAATAGTGAAAGACTTGGATAGAGTGGATGTGGGGAGGATGTTTCCACTAATGGGAGAGTCTAGGACAAGAGGTCATAGCCTCAGAATTAAAGGACATTCTTTTAGGAAGGACATGAGGAGGAATTTCTTCAGTCAAAGGGTGGTGAATCTGTGGAATTCTTTGCCACAGAAGGCTGCAGGGACAAAGTCAGTGGATATATTTAAGGCAGAGATAGGTAGATTCTTGATTAGTACAGGTGTCGGAGGTTATGGGGAGCAGGCAGGAGAATGGGGTTAGAAGGAAGAGATAGATCAGCCATGATTGAATGGCGGGATAGACTTGATGGGTTGAGTGGCCTAATTCTACTCCTATCACTTATGATCCTATGGCGTAGTCCTCATTTATTCTCTGTGTGGATATAATTGTTTTCCTAGGATGCCCTGGAGTCTACAGGAGTATGAGCAATTTAATGTGCAGCTTGAGAAAAATCATCATTGAAAGCAAAAGCATCAAAAGAAAGTCTTTGTAAATAACGGACAGGGTTATTTGATATGATGATGTTGGTTTACTTTCCAGATGCCATGCATTTGGGAACAGATACACTGTTTAGTGGCCAGTGGTGGTGATGACAGGTGGGGTGATTGAAGGCAGGCCTGTGATGAATGCATTTGGGAAGTTCCTAAATATATGGTGACTCTCTGATTGGAAGTGTAAATCTTGTTTGTACCTCGAGGTATATGGCTTCCCTCAGCAGTTTTCAGTTTTTGCTTGTAACTGATTAGGCATTAGCATTCTGCATTTTTAATGTTGCACACTCAGCAATGATTCCTCCTTGCGGTCTGCTTTAAGGCACACCAAGTAAAAAGTGCTGGCAGAAGCAAAGAGGCCAAGATAATTCAACTGCTGTCGATAATAACATGCTCCTCTTATAGTTCAGTGCAGGGGGTTTTTAGCCCACAACACACTATGATGATGGTCCAGTGCAGTACTCGGAAAAGAGGTCTGAAAACTAGTCACACTGTTGAGCAATTGTGTGTATGCGATTGGAGGGTCAGCACCTCATATTTCGCTTGGGCAGTTTGCACCCCAGCGTATGAAGATTGACTTCTCCAATTTCAGGTAGTCCCTGCTTTCTCCCTCTTTCCCCTGCCCTTTCCAGCTCTCCCACAGCCCACTGTCTCCACCTCGTCATTTCTTCTTCCCGCCTCCTCTCCCCACCCCCACATCAGTCTGAAGAAGGGTGTCGACCCGAAACGTCACCTATTTCCTTCGCTCCATACATGCTGCCTCACCCGCTGAGTTTCTCCAGCATTTTTGTCTACCTCTGATTTTTCAGCACCTGCAGTTCCTTCTTAAACACAGTTGAGCACTGTCATTCTAGCTATGTAGATACTGATCTAATTCATGCTGGGAGGATGTTTGAGCCGCTAGCTAATTCCTAGTAGAGGAACCCTAATGAACATTTAGTTCGCTTGATTCCACCATAATGGAGTAAATTGGGTATTCCACTTGCTGCTGCTGCTTGTGAAATCTTGCTGTGCACAAATCATTCTTACTGGTTTGGCATGCCCCACTTCAAAAGCAACTGAATTTAACAAAGAAACTAAAGCTTATGACATATAGGCATGTGCAATGTCAGGTGTTTTCTCCTCGTGTGCCTGCACTGCATCCTCCTGCCGCCACACTGTGACTCCACCAATTTCTGTCTTCCACAAAATTTGCTGAGCAATGAAGGGGAGGTCGATGTTTCCATTTGGTGGGGACTTACAAAACTGAGGAGGGCCTTAAGATTGTTATCAATAAATGTCTTGGGGAATTCGAGAGCGAATCTGGAGGTTATTTGAATGAGATCGTGCTACCACAAGAATATTTGATGTGCATAGCTTTTATAGGAAAATTATTGAAGTGCTTGAGGGAGAAAGTGAAATGTGATTGGAATATGAAGAAGGGTGGGGAAGTTGCTTGTTTGTCTTGATTATTACTGTGTATACTGAACGCAGTGCTACAGTGATTGCTTTTTGTTGTGTGTGCAATCTTTTGATAATTGTATTTCCTTTTTTTTTAATGTTATGCATGCACAATTTCCAAGCTTTGCTGCCTGTCTCCTGTTCTGCTCCAGCATGTATGGCATACCATATGTAGCTCCCAGCTGCTATAAACAGTTATGTGGCCAGCTCTGTATCTGTGAAATGTTTTCGGAGTGACTGACTGGCCCAGGGGAAGGTGGAGTTGGATCCTGCACTCTTGTGAATGAGGAGGTTTTACACGCGGTGAAATGTTCTTCAGTTATAGAAAGGGTGGATGTTGTTGAAGATGCTAATTTATTGTGTGTGCTCTATAACCGTATGTTATGTCGGTATGGACAAGTCTTCTGTGAGCATTGCAGCATATACATTTACACAACATTTTAGCAATATTAGCCTTGCAGCATTTTTGTCTCTGATTTGAGTTCCACTCCATCTGGTGATGCTGTAATCCTGGTGTAATATCTGCTCCCAATAGGTACCAAGGATAGATGAAACCCGAGGCATCTTCAGTTCTCGGGTGGCTGTGCTTTTCAAAAAAGCAGCAAGTTTGCATAGGTGACCTAGCCAGATTTTAGCAAAATTAAACCATTTAAACAATATGACTAAATGTGATTTGTGAGAGCTTGCATTGTATAAATTGACTCTAATTGACTGAAAAACCTCTCAAAATTTTTATTTTTGCCTCAAAGTGCCATATAAATATTTGATTTGGGAAAATTCTCATTTTATGACCTCTGCACTTTCCTGTTTCTTGACCTGTGATTTGTTAGACCAGCTTTGTACATTTGGGGTTTATTTGGATTGCAGATTGGCAGATGGTTACTGCAGCTGTTAATTTAAACACCACCATTACCATGGCAACACAAGTATTGCACATTTCTGAGGTCCCCAGCCACTTGGTTGGCTTTAGGGTTCCCTGGGTAATGATGCATCAGACCCGTATATCTCCTAATGTGTGCACGGCACTGAATGTCGCCAATATTATACGGATGCCTGCAGGACACCTTTTCAGGATGGAAGATATCCAAGGACATTTTGAATGTTCAAAGCCGAAGGTAAACTGGGTTAAGGCAAAAACATTAAGTTAGAAATGGAAGACAGATACACAAAAAGCTGGAGTAAGTCAGTGGGTCAGACAGCATCTCTGGAGAAAAGCTATATGTGACATTTCTGGTGGAGATTCTTCTGAAGAATAAGGGTCTCGACCCAAAACGTTGCCTATTCCGATTTCTCCAGAGATGCTGTCTGGCCCGCTGAGTTACTCCAGCTTTTTGTGCCTATCTTCTGTTTTGTACTATCATCTGCAGTTCCTTCTTTCTTTTTTGGCATTCAGGACCATTTTTATTGCAGTGTATGAAGACATGTTAGGGAGCACAAAATATACAGTGCCCTCCATAATATTTGGGAGCATTTATTTATTTGCCTCTGTACTCCACATTTGAGATTTGTAATAGAAAAAAAATCACATGTGGTTAAAGTGCGCATTGTCAGATTTTAATAAAGGCCATTTTTATACATTTGGTTTTACCATGTAGAAATTACATGTAGAAATTTTCCATGTAGAAATTACAGCAGTAATTGTCCCAAACATTATGGAGGCAATGTATGCTTCAACAAGAAAGTTGGGTACATACCAACTTCCATATTAAAGCTTCCTATATATCTATTTCCAAACGAAAGTCACTTAGATTTGTCAGTTATCTTATACATAACTAACCAATTAATCCTATTTCATAGGTAGACAAAAATGCTGGGGAAACTCAGCTGCTGCTGCACCCGCTGAGTTTCTCCAGCATTTTTGTCTACCTTCGATTTTGCCAGCATCTCCAGTTCCTTCTTAATCCTATGTCATGTTTAGTTTAGAGATACAATATGGAAGCAGGCCTTTTAGACTACTAGTCGGCGCCTACCATTAAACACTAGTTCTTTGCTATCCCAGTTTTGCATCCTACACACTGGGGGAAATTTACAGAAGCCAATTATCCTACAAACCTGCACACCTTGGAATGTGGGCGGAAACCAGAGCACCCGGAGAAAACCCACGTGGTCACGGAGAACATAAAAACTTTATACAGACAGCACCTGTAGCCTGGATTGAACCCGAGTTGCTGGCGCTGTGAAGCAGCAGCTCTACCGTAGGAGATCATCTTGGGTCTGTCTGATTTCATTACATCCATGCATTTCTTTTAAGCTTATGTCCCATGCTGCTTTAGCATGGGCAGCAAGCATTCTTTTCTTTGCTGATCCTGCTAATTATTTGGTGACTGGTACATTAACCAATGCCTTTTATCATCTGCCTCAGATTGTGCTAATGCATTTTGGGACATAAAAGACATTTAGTGCCCATCATGATATTTTACACTCACAGGAGTTGTTGAAGTTTAATCAAAGTAGGAAATGCTGTAGCCAGTTTGAATAGAAATATATGAATTTAAAGCAGGCCATTTTGTGCCTCGTGTACACTCTGTCAACCTGTAAGATTGGAGCTGATCTGAATGTAACCTCCATTGTGCATTCCTGCCTATCTACAATAACCTCTCATCCATTTGTTTGTCGAAGATCCATTTAATTCTCCCCCAAAAAAATATCCAGACAGCTTCCACTGCCTTTTGAAGAGTTCCAAAGATATTTAAACGTCAGAAAAACGTCTGTCCACAGTCTGAAGAAGGGTCGCGACCCAAAATGTCACACATTCCTTTCCTCCAGAGAATGCTGCCTGTCCTGTTGAGTTAGTCCAGCATTTTGTGTCTATCTTCGGGCTAAACCAGCATCTGCAGTTCCTTCCTACACTTCGGTCTACCTTAAATGGGTAAGTGCTTAGTTTTAACCAGAAGCCCCTAGTTCAAAATTTTGCCAAGTGAAGCATCTTCACTCACCCTGTCAAAACGCCTTGTATCTTGTGGTCAAATCACCACCCACTCCTCTAATCCCTGCTAGCTATCATCTTAGCTCTCCATCTGCACCTCATAACCCGACCTGCCATTCTAGGTACAGAGAAACACTGATAATCTGGTACCTTCAGGACTGTGATGCTAAATTGGTGGTTGTACAAAACCATTAGATATCATTTGTATTAATATTTCTATTCATATCTAACACTTAATTCATTGTTGTTCTGGATGTTACGCATAGTATAATTTTCATTGATCCTGTAGACCAAGGCCCTGACGAACAGAAATGGAGAGCAGCAAATGTTACCGGGTAGATTTCCAAATAGTAGGATATTGAATTAGGTGACTATGACTGCCCTAACATTATACAAACTATATTTAAAAACTGCTGCTGTTGCTGGAATCGGAAAAACAAACAGATTGCTAGAAGTACTATACTGGTAGGGAGGGTTGTGGAATACATTAATATTATGATACTCTACCGAGGCAATCCTGAAGCCCTTTGGCTCACCATATCTATGCTGACCATGTCCCACGGTACGAGTTCATTCCAAGAGCTCTCCCGAGTTTGCCCCGATTCGAACTCGGAGATTTACGGTAATGGCCACTCGTCGGGACTCGGGGCTCTCGTGGACATTTTTCAACATGTTGAGAAATCTTCACGAGTCTTCCCGTGCTTACCTGCCATTAGCGAGTCTTTCCGAGTACCTGCTGTTAGCGCTAAGAGACCTCCCTGACCTCCAATGTATGCGCTACTTTCATTCTGCATTTAAGTCCATATACCAATATGCATGCCCTGCATCTTTTCGGATGCCTCATAAATGTTGTCCCTGTTCCTGCCTCCACCATCTCCTCCGGATGATCATTTCACATACCAAAAAGACTAATATGCTGGTGTAACTCAGCGGGTCAGGCAACATCTTTGGAGAAAATGCATAAGCGGCGTTTCAGGTTGGAATGCAGCTTGACTGGAAATGTCACCTATTTATGTTCTCCAGAGATGCTGCCTGATCCACTGAAGTACACCAGCATTTGTGTCGTTTATAAACCAGCAGCTGCAATTCTTTGTGTCCACTCTTTGAGTGAATAATTTATCTCCCAAGCATGGGAATCGGGCAACAGCATTAGTGCAAAGAACAACAAGAGGCTGGACACCATCTCTATTGCAGGTGATACGCTCCTGACTGACATCCACTACAAACCTACTGACTCCCACAGCTACCTGGACTACTCTTCCTCCCACCCTGCTTCCTGTAAGGACTCCATCCCCTATTCCCAATTCCTCCGTCTACGCCGCATCTGCTCCCAGGATGAGGTGTTCCACACCAGGTCATCACAAATGGCCTCATTCTTCAGAGAACGGGGATTCCCCTCCCCCACTATTGATGAGGCTCGCACCAGGGTGCAACACTGCCCTCGCTCCCCATTCCCCCACTCGCAAACAGGGCAGAGTCCCCCTGGTCCTCACCTTTCACCCCACCAGCCGGCAAATACAACATATAGTCCTCCGCCAGTTTCGCCACCTCCAACGTGACCCCTCCACCCGCCACATCTGTCTGCCTTCCGCAAAGACCGCTCCCTCCGCAAGTCACTTTCCCTTGCAACCGCAAGAAATGCAACACTTGTCCCTTCACCTCCCCCCTACTCCTTTCAGAGACCCAAGCAGTCCTTCCAGGTCCGACAGAGGTTCACCTGCACCTCCTCCAACCTCATCTACTGCATCCGCTGCTCCAGATGCCAGATGATCTATATCGGTGAGACCAAGCGGAGGCTTGGCGATCGCTTCGCCGAACACCTCCGCTCGGTCCGCAGACCTCCCGGTGGCTCAGCACTTCAACTACCTCTCGGTCCTGGCCTCCTCCACGGCCAGAGTGAGCAACACCGCAAGCTGGAGGAACAGCACCTCATATTCCGCTTGGGGAGTCTGCATCCTTTGGGCTTGAATATTGAATTTTCTCAATTCTGTTAACCCTTGCTGTCTCCTCCCCTTCCCACCTCTCCCTCAGCCCTCGGGCCCTGGCAATTTTCACACCACAAACAGCTTACAATGGCTTGTTCCCTTTATCACCGATACTTTTTTGCATATCTTTCACTCATTGTTCCTTATCTCTCCACATCACCGTCTATCTCTCTCGTTTCCCTGATCCCTGACCAGTCTGAAGAAGGGTTTCGACCCGAAACGTCGCCTATCTCCTTCGCTCCTTAGATGCTGCTGCACCCGCTGAGTTCCTCCAGCTTTTTGTGTACCCAAGAGGCTGGACAAACTGGTTAAACAAGCTAGCTCGGTGCTGGAGGGGAAAGTGGACTCAGGGATGGATGTGCTTGAGAGGCGTATTAGGCGCAAGGTGCAGGTCATCCTGTAAAACCCCGGGCATCCCCTCCATGTAATTCTGGAGAGTCAAAAGAGCACTTGGAAAACAATCAGCTCCTCTCCCTGTGCTGTAGAACGGAGCGGTTCAGGAGATCCTTCACCCCTGCAGCCATTAGATTTTATAATACGGACCGCTAGGCTGTTGGGAAATGCTTTTTTTTTAATTTTAATTGTTAATAATTGGCCTTTTTAAGTATTTATTGCTCTCAGATAATGTCCACATGGTATTTTATGTATTTTCTGTCTGCGTTCATTTTGAATGTGTGGATTTGTTGGTTGGGGGCTTCTGGACATCTGAATGTCCCTGAGGGAATCAATAAAGTATGTATTATTATTATTATCTACCCTGCCTATGCCGCTCATAATTGGATTCTGCCTTTATCATGTCACCTCTGCTTTCTTCAGGCAGAGCAGACCCATCCCATACATCTCTATCGCACAACATTATCCAATTCAGGTAACATTGTTGTGATTTTTTTCTGTGCCCTCTCGAGCTTAATAACGTTCATCCTATTGTGCGTTGACCAGAACTGTACACATTATTCGAAAAAGCGGTCTAACCACTCTTTGTAAACTGACATCCCAACTCTTGTATTCAACACGTTGACTGATGAAGGCAAACATGCCATACACTACTCCGTACATCCTGCCAACCTGTTTGTCTGCTGTTAGCTAGCCAATCTTCTATCCACGCCAACATGTGGCTTCTTACACCTTGAGCTTTCGCTTCTACCAACCGAGCAAATTTGCTTCCATTATCATTACCACAGTCTACATCCTGCCCCAGGCAGACGTTCAAATAGCATTGGAGGAGCTCCATGCAGTGGTCAACATGCTCCAGGCAGCATAAACTTGACACCGTTCCTGTCGTAGCCAGTGACCTCAAGGCCAATTTGAAGAAGTCACTTCCAAACTACCACCAGCATGTGTCCTGCAGCACCACAGGATCAAACACTCTAAATCTTCACCATTCTACCATCAAAGATGCCCACTGCTCCATCCTTCGCCCTCACTGTGGGAAATCTGGCCAAGTGGCTGTGTACCACCTTCTTGCGCAGTGACTGAGCAACGCACCTCCAGTGATGAGAACTGTGCAGAGCTGCTCAGGGGAGGCAGAGGAACAACGCTGGGATTGCTTGGAGTGGGTGGATCAGACGATATGCATGGACTCTGCAGTGGACCAGACAAATTTGTCATGGTTGTTACCGACTTCTTAAGGATATGTGTGGAGGAGTGTGTTCCCACTAAAACCAACCGAGTGTTGCCCAGTAGGAGCCTTGGATGAACCTGGAGGTTTGTAATCTTCTGTGGACTGGATCGCAGGCATTCAATGCTGCTGATGTAGAATCATATATGGTCTAGATATGGCCTCCAAGGCCATCTAAAAGGCTATTCAACACTTTCACTCTAAATTGGAAGGTGAGCCAGACAGCTGTGGATGGCCTTCCATGCTATCACTTTCTATGAGGTTAAACCAAGTGGCAGTTCAAGCGACAGTGGACCTTCATTCCTGGACAAACTCTGGGTTCTGCAGACGCTTTGAAAGGGAGAACATTAATGTGCCTTCTCGAGGCCCCCGTAGGCTCCATTGGCATTGTAATCAATCACGGAGGCCGACGTCAGAGGACCATGTGGGTGAACCGTCAAAGCGTCTGGACTTGATGATGCAACTGGCTGTGTTCTCAAAAACTGCGAAGACCAACTGGCTGGAGTTTTTGCGGACATTTTCAACCTCTCATTACTGAGGTCTGAGGTTCTCACCTGCTTTGAAAGGGCATCAATAATACTGGTACCCAAGAAGAGAAGGGTGACAAGCCTCAATGACTACCAACCGATGACACTGATGGTGAAGTACTTTGAGAGATTAGTTATGGCGTATATCAATTCCTCCCAGAATCTGAACTCGCTACAAGTTGCTTACTGCCTCAATAGATCGACAAGTGCTGCGATCTCGCTGGCTCCCCTGCTGCACTGGACCACTTGGACAATAAGAACAGGTTGGGTTGTTGTTCATCGACTACAGTTCGGTGTTTAACACCATCATCTCTAAACATGCTACCAAGCTTGGAGCTGGGTCTCTGCACATCCCTCTGCAACCGGAACTTTGACTTTCACATCAGCTGACCACAATCGGTATGTATTGGCAGCAACATTTCCTCCTCCAGCTGTCAGTATTGGGGCACTTCACAGCAGTGTGCTTGGTCTCCTGCCCTACTCACTTTCTACCCATGACTCTGTGCAACCAGACACGGCTTCAGTTCAGTTCGCCGATGCCACCACCGTTGTTGGATGAATTACGGGCAATGACAAGTCAGAATGTAGGAGGGATATCGATCGTCTGTTACATGCCAAACCGACCACCCTACTCACAATGTCGGTAAGGCCAACGACTTTAGAAGAGGAGAGCAGAGGATCCATGAGCCGGTCGTCTTCAATGAGTCAGTGTTGGAGAAGTTGGACATAGGAGCAGAATTAGGCTGTTTAACCCATCGCATCTACTCCGCCATTCAGTCATTGCTAATCTATATTTCCCCCTCAACCTCATTCTCCTGCCTTCACCTAGTAAATTGTTAACCCAATCAAACCTGCGATCATTCTCGTAAACCTCCACTAGACCTTCCAAAACCGGCACATCGTCCAATATGGGCCCAAAACGGCTCACAATATTCCAAATGTGGTCTGACCTTCAGCAGTACATCCTTGCTTTTATGCTCTAGTCCGACATACTCCCTTGACCCTCTACAGGTAGAGAGCATATTGACTGGTTACTCCACAGCCTGATTCGGCAACTCGAATGCCCAGCAAATGAAGGAGATTAGAACAAGCGCTGGATGCGGGTACTGACCTCTCCATCATCGAAAGGATCTACAAGAAGTGCTGACTTCCGAAATCAGCCAGCGTCAAGGATCCACACCGCCCGGGCCACACTCCCATTTCACTCCTGCCATCAGGAAGAAGGTATGGGAGTCTGAAAACCCTGACCTCCAGGTTCAAGAATAGCTGCTTCCCAAAAATACTCAGGCTGTTGAATACTACAAACACCAACTAAACTATGAACTGTCGAGGTTGCACTAAGACTTTGTGCTTTTTTCCCCCCTAATATTGGGGATTTTAATTAGCTGATTTTTTGTTTATCTTGTTATCTATAAGTACTGTGTTTACAGACCCAATATGCTGCTGGAAGTAGGAACTTCATTGCTCTGTTTTCAGTCCGATGACAATTAAACACTCTTGACCTTCGATCAAATTTATTTTAGAAACCCTTAGCTTGCCCATTGGTTCCCTTTACTACTTCAAAGTATGCTGCGCACGGTGGCGCAGTGGTAGAGTTGCTGCCTTACAGCGAATACCGCACCGGAGACCCGAGTTTAATCCTGACTACAGAATTTGGACGTTCTCCCCGTGACCTGCGTGGGTTTTTCCCGAGATCTTCAGTTTCCTCCCACACTCCAAAGATGTACAGATTTGTAGGCTTGGTAAATGTAAAAAAATATTGTCCCTGGTGGGTATAGGATAATGTTAATGTGCGGGGATCACTGGTCGGCACGGAGCCGGTGGGCTGAAGGGCATGTTTCTGTGCTGTATCTCTAAACTAAACTAAACGACTAACATGAAGTGGTCAGACATTGTTTTTGGAACTTGTGCACACTGAGAAATATTATTGACAGCGATGTTGCTGGGCGGGAAGTGTTTGACATTCACCTGAATGTACTGAATCTTCATTTGAACATCTCATTCAAATCATGGCACCTCCCATGGCAGTTCTGGCAAATTATGGCAGTAAAGCATGAGGGGATGTCAGTTTAGATTTTGTGCTAGGATTTCAGGAGTGGGATTTGAACCCATTACCTTCAGGGGGGGATTCTGGGCAGGAGTGCTGCTCACTGAGCCATTGAATTGCTGATTGAGCTGGCTTTTCTGCTTGTGTAGATGTACCTTGAACAGCGTTTCATTCTGGTTTCTTTTTGGCATGCCTTTAGATGTCATGGCCCAAGAATCAATAACTGTTTAAAACAAAAAGGCACACATTTTTCAGTACTTAAAAGGAATACATTCTAGTTTGTAAACAGCTGTATGAGTGATTCATGGAGAATAAAGGTTTGCAAGGTTGAATGCAGAAACCTATAATTTATGTATTTTTAATGCTGTCACCTAGTGTTTCTGAAGACGAGCATGCATTGTTCTTGAACTGTGTGCATGAGTCAGTTCTTCTGGCTTGGCTCCAGTTCTTTCTATATGTGAAACCCACCTCTACTCTATTCAACCCTATGGTATTTCCAAACGCATTCCAAGCAGCATAGATTTGATCTTTGCCGATCCTATTAACTTTTCATGTGAAGGTAAATTAACATGTAAAATTGCAGCAGCCTTGTGCACATTTTGTACACATCCTCATTTTCTGACATTTAACTATTTTTCTCCCCGACCAACGTTCACAGCTGGATGTGCTGCCATGTTGCCTCTGTTTTGCACCATTCTCCCTGGCACCATGCCCATTGCACAGACAGCTGATCATTTGCTCAGCAGTAATTCTGAGTCAGAAGTTAATGGATTTGATCTTCAATGCAGATATCCTGGGTAAATAGTGATTAGTTTCAGGCTGTGAATATAGAGATAACTTGAACCTGATGGGAGCACACCAACGATTCTCTTCCACCCCTCCCCTAAACTCAAAATCTATCTTCAACAGTGCATATTTATTGGAAAGATGCAGTTGAGCCAATGCCTGTTTTTATTTTAACATATTACAGTACAGATCTCTCACTAATGTAATCGGGTGATGTTTTGCCAAAGGGATGGAAGACTAGATGAGTCTGCTCTGTGCTGCCACTTGCTGCCGAGAGTTTGTAACTGCATTGTTACAGACAAACGCAAGAACAATTGATTGATCAGAGGACACAGCATGGTGCCGGACACTTTGGTAGCAGCTCTACCTGCTGCACCACTGTGTACCGATTCTGAAGAATTGTTTATTTATCTGAATCAACGTCATTGAAACAGGGTGGACTGAAGTTTACAAAAAGGATCATTCAGACTCCTGTGATGTTGTCAGGATTGTACATCACATGTCCCAGGGGATATTTCATCCGTTTTGCCTCTGTGAGCAATGAACTACTGCGTGATCTTTGCCACCCACCTTAGCCTGCAGAAGTATATTCATCTTGGCCATCGGCTCTGGACACAGGAATGCTTCGACAATTGACTGAGCCACGCATCCGTACTTTCCAGCCATTGAAAGTCTGAGCCTTTCTCAGACACTGATGTAACAATATGAATATTTTACATAGTTATTGCTACATAGATCATTTTATTAAATATCTAATTTCATAATTGTACTATCACAGAATCATTGCACATTTTCCACTCTGACTATTGCGAAACAGGGATATTTGTTGGGGGGTTTTCACCAATGAACTCTAAGATTTTGATGGGTCAGAAATATTAACCGTGTTTTTCTCTCCTTAGATAGTGCCAGACCTGATTATTTCTAATCCCCTGTTTTTTGTTACAGATTTCCAGCGTCTTGATTTTAAAGTAATGATACATATGAAGAATACAAATATTGAATCTGTCTGATTAGAATTTCGTAACTGTTGAGCTGAAATAGTTTGAATTTCTGTTTTACTTTTGGTGGCAGTTTTTGCGGAGAAGGTGGAAACAGGCCCTTCGGCCTACTTAGTCCATGCTGACTACTGATTACCCGTACACTAGTTTCCTGCAGTAGGGGCAATGTGAAAGTGTCAATTAATCTACAAACCTGCACATCTGTAAAATGTGGGAGGAAACTGGAGCACCACATGGAGAACATACAATCTCCGTACAAATGGCACGCTAGGTCAGGATCAAACCTGGGTCTCTGGCGATGTAAGGCAATAACTCTACCACTGTGCTGCCCAAAACACTTTTATCTTGAAACTGTGCTGAAAGTTAGAAATCATTATTTGCAGTTTACCAATTAGCAAAATGAATATTGTTTTTTTCTTTTGCACAGGTTTATCTATGTACAAAAATGTAAATTGCTCCTGATGGTACCTGAAGTATTATTGTGCCTGTTTAATGGGCATTCCACGGGCAGTGGAATATGTTTTGTGGGATTTCTCAGTTGAAGATTGAAGAATATAGCACGCGCAAGTCGTTTATTGTGCAGTGTTTGGTAACTTTTCACCAGACTGGTTGCATATTTTGAATTGCATTCCATGTATTGTTCCACTTGGAGGGAGTGTCATTCATTAACATGTGAATCTCTTTTCAAAAACAAATACCTTGTTCTAAATGTTTCAGAAATTTCCAGAGCAATTACTAATGGAATCTGACCTTATGACCATACAGGAGACCTTCCAAGGTATACATGCACCTCAGTCTGTTTATGCACTGATGACCATGTGCAGATGTCCCTGCATTGTCTGCCAGTGGCAGTGAACAGATTTTAGATTGTCGATACAAATCCAGCAATGTGCATGACTGCATCATTTCCATAGTTACCAAATATTTCTAACTTGACTATCAAAGGCATTGTTTTTCCAAGTTAGCCCTGGGCTGAATCTCAGTGGCACTCTTCAACGGGGTAATGTGCGTGATGTTAAGTGACTGGCATTGTTTAAACGTCACAAAGGTGATGCATGTGGCCATGCGTTTGCTTAATATGCGAGCAGAAGTCCCTCTTTACACAGACTGACTTTCAGATCGATTCCGAGTTTATCCCTGTAGTGAAGAGGAGGATAACTTGGGATTACATGTCAGCTGGGGCTCAATGGCTTTCTGAACTGGAATATTGAGTTCAAGTGTCATCCTGAGGCCCAAACACAGAATTCTAGGCTAACAGTATTAATATTGCATTAAGATGGATAAATCCCCAGGGCTGGCTAAGTGCATCTTTGCACCATCGAGCCTACTCTGTCATTCAGTCACGAGTCGGCATGGATTTATGAAGGGGAAATCATGCTTGACTAATCTTCTGGAATTTTTTGATGATGTAACTACGAAGATGGGCAAAGGAGAGCCAGTGGATGTAATGTACCTGGACTTTCAGAAAGCCTTTGATAGGGTCCCACATAGGAGATTAGTGGGCAAAATTAGAGCACATGGTATTGGGGGTAGGGTAGTGACATGCATAGAAAATTGGTTGGCAGACAGGAAACAAAGATTAGGGATTAATGGGTCCCTTTCAGAATGGTAGGCAGTGACCGGTTGGGGTACCGCAAGGATCACACCTATTTACAATATACGTTAATGATTTAGATGAAGGGATTAAATGTAGCATTAACAAATTTGTAGATGACACAAAGCTGGGTGGCAGTGTGAACTGTGAGGAGGATGCTATGAGGATGCAGGGTGACTTGGTCAGGTTGGGTGAGTGGGCAGATGCAGTTTAATGTGGACAAATGTAAGGTTATCCACTTTGGTGGCAAGAACAGGAAGGCAGATTATTGTTTGAATGGTGTCACGTTAGGAAAAGGGGAAGTATAATGAGATCTGGGGGTCCTTGTTCATCAGTCACTAAAAGTAAGCGTGCAGGTACAGCATGCAGTGAAGAAAGCTAATAGCATGTTGACCTTCATAAGAGGAGTTCTGCAGTTGTACAGGGCCCTAGTGAAAATACACCTGGAGTATTGTGTGCCGTTTTGGTCTCCAAATTTGAGGAAGGACATTCTTGCTATTGAGGGAGTGCAGCGTAGGTTCACACGGTTAATTCCCTGGATGGCGGGACTCGTGTGTTGAAAGAATGGAGCGACTGGAATTTAGAAGGATGAGATGGGATCTTATTGAAACATAAGATTTTTAAGGGATTGGACACGCTAGAGGCAGGAAAGGTGTTCCAGAAGTTGGGGGAGTCCAGAACCAGGGGCCACAGTTTAAGAATAAGGGATAGGCCATTTAGAACGGAGATGAGGAAAAAAATTTTCACCCAGAGAGTTGTGAATCTGTGGAATTCTCTGCCTCAGAAGGCAGTGGAGGCCAATTCTCTGGATGCTTTCAAGAGAGAGTTTGATAGAGCTCTTAAAGATGGTGGAGTCAGGGAATATGGGGAGAAGGCAGGAACGGGGTACTGTGGATGACAAGCCATGATCACAGTGAATGGTGGCGCTGGCTCGAAGGGCCGAATGGCCTACTCCTGCACCTCGTGTCTATTGTAATCTATCATTCTCTCTCAACCCCATTCCCCATCTTTCTTCCCAAAACCCTTGACGCCCGTACTAATTAAATCTCCGCCTTAAAAATAACCAATTCCTTGGGGTTCACAGCTGTCCGGAATTCATTTCCACAGATTGCTTAATTTGGTATTTTTAAGGTGGAGATTCACAGATTTGTAATTAGTGAAGGACCTGTCCCACTTGCGCGACATTTCAGCAACTGTCTTTGACCTTCAAGCTCGAGGGCACTTTTAAGAAGCCAGACAACTTAATAAAGTTTAGTGGCCATTTAATATTACAGGTCGTTTTTTCTTGGTTCTGAAAACTCGTGCTTACTCCCCAATGAGCCGATTAAAATGCCCGGTCAGCAAAGGAGAATTACTTTGACTACCTATAACGACATGGCGACTCCACTACCACTGCACTACGAGTTCAAATGAACCATGCCGACCAATATTTACTCGCAGTAAACTTTTCAGCTTGCTTAAAATTTTTCCTGGACCAAACTGAGGCCGTGCTCGAGCATGAAGGAGAGTTACAGTGACCTCCAAGGACCACGTGTCGACCGTGCTGCGAGTTTGTGGCAAGCGCAAACTCTTCTAAACTCGCAAATTAGGTCACCATAGTGGGACAGGCCCTTAAGGGTGTCAAAGATTATGGGGAGAAGACAGACAAATGGGGTTGAAAGGAAAAGAATGATCACCCATGATTAAATTGTGGACTCGATGGGCCGAATGGCCTAGTTCTGCTCTTATAACTTATGAACTTTCTAAAGGTATGTCCTTTTATTCTGAGGCTGTGCCCTCTGGCTCAGACTCTCCCACTAGTGGAAACATCCCCTCCACATCCATTCTATCCAGGCCTTTCACTATTTGGTAAATTTCAATGAGGTTTCTTCTTATCTTTCTAAACTCCAGCGAGTACAGGACCAAATGCTCACCTCACCTTAACCCAATCTTCCCTAAGATCTATCTCATAAACCACCTCTGGGTCTCCTTCAATACCAGCACATCCTTCCTCGGATATGGGGAACAAATCTGTTTGTAATACTTCAAATGCAGCCTGATCAATGCCTTAAATCCTCAGAATTGCATTCCTGTTTTTATGCTCCAGTCCTCTTGAAATAAATGCTACCATTGCATTTGCCTTCCTTATTACCAATTCAACTTGCAAATTAACCTTTTGAGAATCCTCCCCCAGTACTTAAGTCACCTTGTACCTCCGATTTCTGAATCCTCTCTCCATTTAGAAAATAGTCTCTGCTTTTATTCCTACTACCAAAATGCACAACTGCACACTTTGCCACTTCTTAGTGCCACTTCCCAACCTCCCAACCTGTCCAAGTCCTCCTGCAGAGTCCCTGCTTTCTTTACACTATCTGCCCCTCCACCTATTTTCATATCATCTGCAAACTCCAGCACCGACCCCTGCGGAACACTGATCACGGACAGCCAACCAGAAAAATCCCTTTATTCCCACTCTTTGCCTTCTGCCATTTAGCCAACCTGCAATCCATACTGTATCTGCTGTTCTAGGTGTCAGCTTCTGTGCATCGGAGAGACCAAGCGCAGGCTCGCCGATCATTTCACTGAGCACCTCCGCTCAGTCCGTCTTAACCTACCTGAACTCCCGGTTGCTCAGCACTTTAACTCCCCCTCCCATTCCCAATCTGACCTTTCTGTCCTGGGTGCAAATTGGGGGAATAGCACCTCGTATTTCGCTTGGGCAGCTTACACCCCAGCGGTATGAACATTGACTTCTCTAACTTTAAATAGCCTTTGCTTTCCCTCTCTCTCCATCCCCTCCCCTTTCCCAGTTCTCCCACCAGCCTTACTGTCTCCGACTATATTCTATCTCTGTCCCGCCCACTTCCCTGACATCAGTCTGAAGAAGGGTCTTGACCGGAAACGTCACCCATTTCTTCTCTCCAGAGGTGCTCCCTGTCCCGCTGAGTTACTCCAGCATTTTGTGTCTACCTGCTATCCATGCTAGTATCTTCCCTATCATCTTATATGTGGCACCTAAACAAAGGCCCTCTGAAAGTCCAAGTAAGCAACATCCACTGACTCTCCTTTGTCTATCCTGCTATATATACTTTCTCAAAGAATTCCACCAGGTCCACAAAAGTCCAACAAATCACAAAATCATGCTGACTTCGGCCTATTTTATCATGTGTTTCAAAGTACTCGGAAAAACCTCATCCTTTCTAATGGGCTCATCTTACCAACCACTGTAGTCGGGCTAACCGCCCTATAGTTTCCAGCACATCTGCTTCATTCCCTTCTTGAACTGAGGAGTAACATTTGCAAATTTTCCAGTCCTCTGGTGTCACTACTGACTCTAGTGATTCTTGAAAGATCACGAATGCCTCCACAATCTCTAAATCAACCGCTTTCAGAACCCTGTGGTATAGTCCATCTGGTTCAAGTGATTTGTCCACCTTTACACCTATCAGCTTCCCAACCACCTTCTCCTTCGTAATAGCTATTCCACTAAACTTCTGCCCCTCACTATTGAATTTCAGGCACATTGCTGGTGTCTTCCACTGTGAAGACTACCCAAAAAATGTATTCAATCCATCTGCCATTTCTTTATTCCCCATTATCACTTCTCCAGCATCATTTTCCAATGGTCCAATGTCTAATCTTGCCCCTTATTTTTTATACATCTGAAGAAACCTTTGCTATCCTCTTACATTATAGGTCAGCTCATCTTTATTTAATCTTTTCTCCCTGTATTGCCTTTTATAGTTGCCTTCTGTATGCTTTTAAAGCTTCCCAAACCTCCAGCTTCCCACTAATCGCTGCAATATTATATGCCTTCTCTTTAGTTTTATGCTGTCTTTGACTTTGCTTGTCAGCCACAGTCGCTTTAGAATTTTTCTTCCTTTTTGGGATAAAACTATCTTGTGTCTTCCGAAGTAATATTCCCAGAAACTCCCGGCTTTGCCACTCCACCGTCATTCCTGCTAGGGTTGCTTTCCAATCAACTTTAACTAGCTCCTCTCTCATGCCTCTGCCGTCAATTCTACTCAACAGCAACACAGATGCGTGATTTCATCTTCACCATCTCAAACTATTGTAATTAATTTGTTAGCCAGGCATGTAAACACAAGGAATTTGATTTGCCAACAGTCATACAAGAAAGCAACAAGATACATAACCACATAAAAATTAACCAAGATACTAGCACCGCCATTCAATATGATCATGGATTGATCATCCAACTCAGTATCCTGTACCTGCCTTCTCTCCATGCCCCCTGATCCCTTTAGCCACAAGGGCCACATCTAACTCCCTCTTTAATATAGCCAATGAACTGGCCTCAACTACCTTCTGTGGCAGAGAATTCCACTGATTCACCATTCTCTGTGTGAAAAACACTGATTCACCACTCTCTGTGTGATTTTCTCATCTCGGTCCTAAAAGACTTCCCCCTTATCCCCAAGGCACACAGCATAAGCGGAGACCACACATGCTCTTTCACCGTAGTGTGGCCAGAGTTGTACTGAGCACCGTCATTCTCTCTGCGGTCCCCGTCCGCCCGAACAGTCAAAGCTATATGGCAATAATGTCCTTCCTCAGATTTGGAGACCAAAACTGTACGCAATACTCCAGGTGTACCCCACTAGTTACTGCCTGCCATTGTGAAAAGGACCCGTTTACTCCTACTCTTTGCTTCCTGTTTGCCAGCCAGTTCTCTATCCACATCAATACTGAACCCCTAATACCGTATGCTTTAAGTTTGTATACTAATCTCTTATGTGGGACCTTGTCGAAAGCCTTCTGGAAGTCCAGATATACCACATCCACTGGTTCTCCCTTATCCACGCTACTAGTTACATCCTCGAAAAATTCCACAAGATTCGTCAGACATGATTTACCTTTCGTAAATCCATGCTGACTTTGTCCAATGATTTCACCACTTTCCAAATGTGCTGCTATCCCATCTTTAATAACTGACTCTAGCAGTTTCCCCACTACCGATGTTAGACTAACTGGTCTGTAATTCCCCGTTTTCTCTCTCCCTCCCTTCTTAAAAAGAGGGGTTACATTTGCTACCCGCCAATCCTCAGGAAACTACTCCAGAATCTAAAGAGTTTTGAAAGATTATCACTAATGCATCCACTATTTCCTGAGCTACTTCCTTAAGTACTCTGGGATGCAGCCTATCTGGCCCTGGGGATTTATCGGCCTTTAATCTATTCAATTTACCCAACACCACTTCCCGACTGACCTGGATTTCACTCAATTCCTCCTTTGACCCACAGTCCCCTGCTATTTCAGGCAGATTATTTATGTCTTCCTTAGTGAAGACGGAACCAAAGTAGTTATTCAATTGGTCCGCCATATCCTTGTTCCCCATGATCAACTCACCTGTTTCTGACTGCAAGGGACCTACATTTGTTTTAACTAACCTCTTTCTCTTCACATATCTATAAAAAACTTTTGCAGTCAGTTTTTATGTTCCCTGCCAGTTTTCTTTCATAATCTATTTTTCCTTTCCTAATTAAGCCCTTTGTCCTCCTCTGCTGGTCTCTGAATTTCTCCCAGTCCTCTGGTATGCTGCTTTTTCTGGCTACTTTGTACGCATCATCCTTTGCTTTGATACTATCCTGATTTCCCTTGTTATCCACGGATGCACTACCTTCCCCGATTTATTCTTTTGCCAAACTGGGTGAACAATTTTTGTAGTTCATCCATGCAGTCTTTAAATGTCTTCCATTGTATATCCACCGTCAACCCTTTTAGAATTAATTGCCAGTCAATCTTGGCCAATTCACGTCTCATACCCTCAAAGTTACCTTTCTTTAAGTTCAGAACCATTGTTTTTGAATTAACAATGTCACTCTCCATCCTAATGAAGAACTCAACCATATTATGGTCACTCTTGCCCAAGGGGGCACGTACAACAAGACGGCTAATTACCCCTTCCTCATTACTCAAAACCCAGTCTAAAATAGCCTGCTCTCTCGTTGGTTCCTCTACATGTTATTTAGATAACTATCCCGCATACATTCCAAAAAATCCTCTTCCTCAGCACCCCAGCCAATTTGATTAACCCAATCTATATGTAGATTGAAGTCACCCATTATAACTGTTTTGCCTTTGTCGCACGCATTTCTAATTTCCTGTTTGATACCATCCCCAACTTCTCTGCTACTGTTAGGTGGCCTGTACACAACACCCACCAGCGTTTTCTGCCCCTTAGTGTTTTGTAGCTCTACCCATACCGATTCCACATCCTCCAAGCTAATGTCCTTCCTTTCCATTGCGTTAATCTCCTCTCTAACCAGCAACGCTACCCCACCTCCTTTTCCTTTCTCTCTATCCCTCCTGAATATTGAATATCCCTGGATGTTCAGCTCCCAGCCTACGTCACCCTGGAGCCATGTATCCGTGATCCCAACTATATCATAATCATTAATATCTATCTGCACGTTCAACTCGTCCACCTTATTACGAATACTATCCTTAGAATACCATCGTTCCTTTGCTCCATTGGTGTCCTGGATCACCAACTACCTGACTGGACGACCACAATATGTCAGGCTACAGAACTGTGTCTCGGACATGGTGGTGAGCAACACGGTGCCCCACAGGAGTTGATCCTCTCTGCCTTCATGTTCACCATCTACAGCTCGCACTTCAGATATAACTCGGATCCCTGCCACCTGCAGAAGTTTTCAGGTGACATTGCAATTGTGGGCTGCATTAGTGAACGGAGGGAAGCTGAATGCAGAGGTGTAGTTTGAGTGGTGTGGGCTGAATCACCAGCTGCTCAACACCGAAAAGACTAAAGTTACTGGTGGAGATTAGGAGGCGAGGAACACCCGTGTCCCCTGTCTCCATCAATGGTGTGGATGTGCAGTTTACCAGGGAGTACAAATACCTTGGAGTGTACCTGGACAGTAAACTGGACTGGCCCAAGAACGCTGAGACCCTGTACAAGAAGGGACAGAGCCGGTTGTACGTTTTGAGAAGGCTCCGCTGCTTCGACATCTGCAGTAAGACGCTGCAGATGTTCTACCAATCGGTGGTAGCCAGCGCCATCTTCTTCGCTGCCGTGGTGTAAATAGGATGAACAAACTCATCAGGAAGGCTGACTTTATCTTGGGGGCAGAGTTGGATTCATGGGAGGTGGTCTTGGCAGGGAGGATGCTCCTCAAACTGCGTAGCGTCGTGGACAATACAGCTCACCCCCACCATGACACACTGGTCTGTCTAGCTGAGGAGTACCTTCAGCAACAGTCTAGTTCAAGTTCAAGTGAGTTTATTGTCATGTGCCCCTGATAGGACAATGAAATTCTTGTTTTGCTTCGGCACACAGAACATAGTAGGCATTTACTACAAAACAGATCAGTGTGTCCATATACCATTATATAAATGAGACCCTGTACAAGAAGGGACAGAGTCGGCTGTACTTGGTTCCACCAAGATGCAGGACAGATAGCCACAAGAGATCCTCTTTCCCTGTGGCTATCAAACTGTACAACTCCTCCCCCTTCTGTCGTGGGGTGGACTGACTCCCCAGTCTTTGCACATCCCCAATCCTTTCCACTCGTCACTTTAATCTCCAGCATGTGGAGATGGGGGCTCCGCCAGAGCCCAGCCTGTGAATGCGGAGCAGAACAACAGACAGCCAACCATGTCATCTCTGAGTGCCCGCTCTACCACCCACCAAATGGAGCTCAGGGCCTGGCAGACATCGACACAGAGACAACAACCTGGCTGCTCAACACCCGGCTTGAGATCTAACTATTCCTTTGGTTTATTTATTTATGTTTCATTCGCAAGAAGAAGTCTTTAATTTCATGTTTCATATATTTTGTGTTTTTATGACTGTTGGCAGATCAATTTCCCTTCTGGGGTAAATAAAGTTACATTGTATTGTCACTGCCTCCTAGGGGTTCCATTGCCTAAAGCTCCCTAATCAAATCTGTTCATATACATAACACCAAATCCAGAATTGTATTTTTTCTAGTAGGCTCGCCGACAAGCTGCTCTAAGAAGCTATCTCGTTGGCACTCTGCAAATTCCTGTTCTTGGTATCCTGTACCTGATCTTCAGTCTACCTGCAAATTGAAATCCCCAATGACCACTAACATTGCCTGTAATATGTGCATCATCTTTATCCACTGATGAGGTTCTGGAAAGCTGGAGGGTGGCTAAAGTACTGCTCATTAAGAATCGGAGCGAGGACTAGCCAGGGAACCACAGGCCAATGAACCCGATATCCGTTGTGGGAACAGTGTTGGAGGGGATTCTTAGGGACAGAATCTACTAGCATTTGGATAGGCATGGCTTTGTGCGTGGAATCGTGTCTCACTAATCTGATCAGAGTTTTTTGAAGAGGTCACCAAGAGGATGGATAAGTGTCAAGCGGTGGATATTATCCATGTGGATTTTATCAAGCCTTTGGCGATGTCCTGTATGGTCAGATGGGCTGGAAGGTTGTATCACGTGCAATCCAAGGTGAGCTGGCCAATTAGATTCAACATTGATTTGGAGAAAGGAGTCAGAATAGGTGTGGAAGATTGTTTTTTCTGATTAGAGGCGTGTGACCCGAGGAGCACCCTGGGGGTTGGTGCGGGGTCTACTGTTGCTTCTTGTGCACAACAGAGAATTGGAGTTAACGTTGTTAGTAAATTTACAAATAACATCAACATTAGTGGGGATATGGTCAGTGGGAATGATATTTAGCTCAAAGGTTTCAAAGGCCTTTTAATGTCACATATACCAGTTAAGGTACAGTGATATGTGAATTACTATAGCCATACGAAAAAAAAAGCAACAAGATACACAACCACATAATGTGTCGGGGTAATCGAAGCTCCTGCGGCATGGAGTTCCTGAAGTCTGTCTCTGACCAGAGACCGTGGGCTCCGTGATGTTAAAGTCCACAAGCTCCCAAAGTTGGAGCTCCAAGGTCGATCCTTGGCAAAGGGATCATGGGCTCCGCGATATTAAAGTATCTGTTTAAAGCACAGCTGCCACACTGTAACATTGCCACCCCCTGTGCATCACTGTTGCCACCCCATCAACACCCTGGGGATTGCCATGGACTTGGCATCGTGTAAAACGTACGTCAGGAGTTTGGAACACTCAGCTTGCTTGGATGAGTACAGCTTTGTCTAAAGGTGCAAAGTCTATTCATTTCCTCTGGGGGAGCACCGTGGCTGCACTGTGAGTCATCTATAAAATGCACAGCTGCTCATTCACAAGGCTGCTTCCACAGCAGCGCCTAAACTGCACTAGAGAAGAACATTGGAAGCAAAAACGCAACAACCAACTCCACGATGCCTTCCAAATGGGGTACTGAGTGTGACATTTTTTTTGAGAGAAGGAATGGGCGACGTTTCTTTCCAGAGATGCTGCCTGTCCCACTGAGTTACTCCAGCATTTTGTGTTTATCATCGGTGTAAACCAGCATCTGCAGTTGCTTCCTACACATGATATTTTTCTTCATCGCTGGGACAAAATCACTTTCCCGTTACGCACCCTGGAATAGAAATTATATAAAATTGGGCTTGCACCAACCCTCAATAGCCTGATTTTGATGGGTGTCCCTCAGAATATGTGATTCTTATTTTGAATGCTGCTTTTGGTAACCTGGGAGAAATCCATCTTGTGTGAGCTATTTGTAATGCTCGGAATTCAATCTGGGCTTGAAGCTGACCTAGATGACTGGTCTCCTTGCTCAGAACAAGACATCTCCTACGCTTCAATCTACAGCATGTAAATGCATTTGGGGGATGTGGGGTGGGTTGGTGCTATGAGATGAAAACAAAACGATTAAGAAAGAGAACAATATTAGTATGGGTTATAAGATAAGATAAGATGCATTTATTTGTCACATGTGCCAATTGGCACAGCGAAAGGGACTGCAGATGCTGGTTTACACCGTAGACAGAAACTGCTGGAGTAACTCAGCCGGACACGCAGAATCTCTGGATAGAAAGTGTTTTATTGTCATATGTCTAAGATAGAACAATTAAATTCCTACTTGCTGCAGCACAAAAGAATATGTAAACATAGTACACTGTAATAGCCCTGTCCCACGGGGCGAGTTCATTCCAAGAGCTCTCAGGAATTTTAAAAGAAATCAAACTCGTGGTAAACCGGGTACGTCGAAGCTCGGGGACGTCTCTTAGCGCTAACGGCAGGTACTCGTGAAGAATCGCTAACGGCAGGTAAGCATGGGAAGACTTGTAAAGATTTTTCAACATGTTGAAAAATGTCCACGAGAGCCCCGAGTACCGACGAGTGGCCATTACCGTAAATCTCCGAGTTCGAATCGGGGCAAACTCGGGAGAGCTCTTGGAATGAACTCGTACCGTGGGACAGGATTTAAACGTCGATGGGTGACGTTTCGGTTCAAGACCCTTCTTCTGTCTTCTATCCAGAGATCCTGCCTGTCTCGCTGAGTTACCCGAGCAATTTGTGTCTATCTAATACTAGAATGAGATATGACCAACAGGAAATCCACATGTGTAGTGATTGTGGCAACTTTATGTGTGAGCGGTTACATAAAGTAATTTAGTGCAGGTTTGAAGAAGGGTTTCGGCCCGAAACGTTGCCTATTTCCTTCGCTGCATAGATGCTGCCGCACCCGCTGAGTTTCTCCAGCACTTTTGTCTACCTTCGATTTTCCAGCATCTGCAGTTCCTTCTTAAACACTAGTGCAAGTACTGGGCAGCTTGCAATTGTGAAGCCTGTAGTTCCCTGGGGCTTGAATAGCAGCTGGCTGAATGAGGGACCTTGCAGTGAGATGTGGCATCAGTGAATAACACGCATTTGGTTTTTGATTCTATCTTTTAATAATTTGTGAATTGTAAAATATGAACATTAAATTTGTAATGTCAGATGAATGGGGTTTACTTGATACGGTTCACACGGCGGAAATATGTTTAAATACGACGAGATATTTATATTTTGTTTTAAATCGGTCGTTTTCCTTTGGAATGTGTGCATTCACCTTGGTCGTGTGCCTGTCTGTCTGCTAGATGGCAGCAGTGCGAAAATTGGAAAGGGGCAGACAAAAATGCTGGGGAAACTCAGCGGGTGCAGCAGCAGCATCTATGGAGCGAAGGAAATAGACAAAGTTTCGGGCCGAACCCCCTTCTTCAGGACAGGATACATTTGCCTTGGTGGGAGGGACAGGAGGTGGGCCAGAGGAAAAGTGCTGGAGTGGAAGGAGCGAAGGAAATAGGCAACGTTTCGGGCCGAACCCCTTGCGGGGTTCGTCCCGAAACGTTGCCTATTTCCTTCAGGGTTTCGGCCCGAAACGTTGCCCTGTTTCCTTCGCTCCATAGATGCTGCTGCAACCCGCTGAGTTTCTCCAGCAATGTTGTCCACCTTCGATTTTCCAGCATCTCAACGACTGCGTCCGGCGAAGCGGAATGCTACACCTCGGTCTTTGAAGGGGTGCAGTGCAAATTCGCCGAAAGAAAGCGGGATGAATCCAGTTCGACTTAATTGCAGACGGCAAACGGTCTTGTTTCTTCAAATCGGTTCGGAGGAGGACACACGTGTGGTGTGTGGCACACGTCTATGTGACGCGGGGGGGGGGGGGGGTTCCCTGTTGCTTTTTTTTTGCTCCAACAGCGGTGATACAAACCACGTCCCACTCTTTATTCACGGCTGACGTGCGGTGCATCCCAAACACATTGCATTCATTCAGTGGCGGCGAGCAGAAACCCCCATTCATTACCGCAAGGGCGACAAACGCGTTTCCGATCATTTGAGCCGGGTTTCGGGGGCTGGGAAGGAGGGGTGCGCCGAATAGTGGGCAGTGCACACAATGGGGCGAGATGCAGGAGCGCGTTTGGCAGCGCCCGTCACCGGTGGCTGGCACTTCGCTGCCATCCTTCACGTCCTGCGTCCTGCTGTGTGATCCTCGATCCCGGGGCGCCGGTACGTCAAGGGGGCTGGTGCAGACGTGGTTTCTTGAAAGGGAAGCTGGAACCCAGTTTGCGGAGCTTGCCGACTGCCCGATGGGCCGTTGTTGAGTGAACACCTCCCTCGTCTGCTCGCCACCCATTGACTCTGTGGCAGGCTGGGCCATTGTGGGGGGATCTCCAACCCCCCGCGCGTTGGTGTGTGTGTGTAGCTGTGTTGCACGGAGATACAACACGCTGTTGCGGGATCTTCTGATGCACAACGTTTGAAGGAGGCTGAGAATTTTTTAATTTAAAAAAAAAACGATGCATGTCCGCGAAACGTAGATCAAATGTCAGCTTGAAGCAACCCATGACCTGTCCCAGAGAGGTGAGTACGTGCCATTGAAAGGCCATTTGGGGATTGAAGGGAAAATGGGGGACAAAGAGGAGGGAGTCTGCAAGGCGAGCTATTTATTCACCTGCCGTGTTGAAGCGACTGACGATGGCATTCGCCTATCTGCCCGTGGACGTGTTCTGTGATAGAGGCTGCGCCGTAGGGCAGGACAGAGTGCAATGTGATCTTATTAAAACGACCCCGGTATCCTCCTTCCATCAGTTAACGCATTTTATTTGTGAAAGGGCTGTTCAGTGTCAATGTGTACAGTTGTTCTAGTGTATGACTGGTCTGTTGTCTGTGAGGATGAAGATCAGAACAACATTTTTATTGTCGCTTCACATCCTGATAAAATCAAATTTAAATTGTGACATTTTAATAGTAGAAATATTAAACTTTAATGAAGGCACTTGGTGTTATAAATAATGTAGTCTGTTCAGTATGAGAAATCCATTGAACCCATGGTTAGATGATTCTATATTGAGGGAAATAATTGGTATCTTCAGACCTTTCTTTCCTTGCCTACTGTCTAATAGATGACAATTAAAATAATGAAGGTATTTTGTTTTAAACAGGCAGGATAATAAACAAGGAGCTTCGTCACTACCTCAGTCTGCAGTTCCAGAAGGGGTCGGTGGACCACCAACTGCAGCAGGTGATCCGGGATAACTTGTACCTGCGAACAATCCCATGTAAGTGTGTGTGTGTGAGTGAAAATGGCACTTTAGAGTTCCTTTAGAGTTTGAGTAGAACAGGAGAGAAGCAGTGGATGTATATTTGGACATTCAATATGATGGAGGCAGACTGTTTAGTTTGGTTTATAGATACAGCGCGGAAACAGGCCCTTCAGCCCACCCAGTCCACACCGACCAGCCATCTCTGCACACTTGCACTATCCCACACACAATAGGGCCAACTTACAATTACACCAAGCCAATTAACCTTCAAACCTGTACGACTTTGGAGTGTGGGAGGAAACTGAAGATGTCGGAGAGAACCCACGCAGGTCACAGGGAGAACGTGCAAACTCCGGACAGACAAGCGTCCATAGTCGGGTATTAACCTGGGTCTCTGGTGTTGTAAGGCAGTAGCTCTAACACTGCGCCACTATGCCGACTAGAGCAAAATTAGGGCAAACTGTATTGGCTTCATTGCACTAGTGTGGATTGAGGCTTGGTTCATGGACTGAAGGCAAGGAATAAATGGGCCATAATTTCCTGGTTGTTACTGGGTTTGGGTTAGGATTGCTCAGTAAACATTGCATCGTGTTGTCGTTTTGTGTGCAATTTGTCTGCCATGTTCCCCTTGTACTATGGTGACTACAATTCATAAACTCTTCATTGGCTATGAAAGGTATGGTGTAAGTTAATGTCATTCAAAGACAGATCTATTCCATTATAATGCTGTTACGGGTCTTTCCATTAATCAATAAATTCACTTCACTTCTCAATATTCTCCGAAAATAACTTCCAAATGTGTTTATGCTGAGCGGATGCAGCTTCAGTTATATTGCTGCTCACAGTAAGAAAGAACTTGCCTTCCTTTACAAGGGAACACAAATCTGATTACAAAATGTTAAAATGAGTCAATAGTAGGATAGACCAAAGCTATCCAGGATTGGAATTCCCCAACCATATAGTGTCAGATAACCAATCTGGAAAATTAGAATTGGGCACTAGAGGAACATGTTGGAAAAGCTAATTTTTCCTTGGCAGATCAAAGTTCTTCAAATGACAATTGATCTTAAATTAATTATTAATTTCGTTTTTTTTTTTAAAGTCAAAACCTTGAGGAATATGGAGCGAATATGGCTTTTTGGGAATTGGATGAATATGTTTGTCATCTCATTAAATTGTAGAACAGGAAGGTTCCACTCCCACTTCTATCTCAATGCATTCCATCATTGCTTTTATTCTTTATTGTTTCAGGCACGACAAGGCCACCCCGGGATGGTGAAGTTCCAGGAGTTGATTATAACTTCATTTCTCTGGAAGAGTTCAAAACACTAGAAGACAGCGGAGCCCTTTTGGAGAGCGGGACGTTTGACGGTGAATTGCCAAATCCTCCCCTCGTTCAGTTGCAGGCTGCTGAGCTCAATGTTCAAAGTATAATTGGAGTTCGTAATGAAACACAGATGTCACAACTGCCTGAGTTTAACCGGAAAAAAAATAATCTTGTTCACAATCTGCTGCTTACGTTTATATATTTCCTTTATTGTGATAAAATATTTTTAAGGTGCGTCAAATGTTATCAAGAAATGTCTGAAGGAGACCACGTGCTAGAATTAGAGGAGTGATTGGATCTTACACAATTTGGAAAAATATGCTACGGTACCAAACTGCGTGGTACAGAATGGCTGTAATATTATTTGGAGAAATAGAAGTGGATTAATTGATTTTAATCCTTATTGATACCTTAAAAATGAGCAAAGTGAGGGAATTATAGGCTGGTGAGCCTCATTTGGGAAGCTACTGGAAAAGAAGCATCAGAATAGAATTTGCTTCCATTTAGAAAAGGGCTAATTGGGACCGTCAGCATAGCTTTGTACATGGCAGGTTTTGCGAACTTGATTGCGTTTTCATAGGAGGCGCCAAAGGTGATCGCTGAGGAGAGGGTGGTGAATGTTGTTTACATGGGTTTTAGTAAGGCGGATGATAAAGTTGCCCCATAGGTTGATTAAGGTGCACGGGATTCACACTGACTTGGTTGAATGGATTCAGAACTGGTTTACTAATAGAAGACGTTGTTGTGATGGAAGGCCATGATTCAGACTGGATGTGGAGTTCATCAGTCTGTGCTGGGACCTGTGCAAGCGTGAGGTGTTGCACTTTGGGCGGTTTAATGTACAAGGGGATCTTTGGGTTCAAGTCCAAAGCTTCCTAAAAGTGACAACACAAGTAGGTACAATGGTAAAGAAGAAATTCATAGATCGGGGCATTGAGTCTCAAGGTCAGTAATTCATGCTACAGCTTTATAGCACTTTGGTTGAGCCGCATCTGGAGTATTGTGTGCAGTTCTGGTTGCGCCATTGCAGGAAAGATGTGGATGATTTGGAGAGGGTGCAGAAGAGGATTACCAAAACACTGCCTGGATTAGCGTATTAGCTGTACTGGGAGGTTGGAGAAACTTGGATTGTTTTCTCTGGAGTGTTGGATGCGGATAGAAGTATATAAAATTGAGCTATAGATAGAGAGCCAGAACATTTCTCTTACAGAAATGTGTTCGACTTTGGGGGATAGATTTGAGGTGATAGGGGTAATCTTTAAAGGAGATGTGTTTGACCTGAGGGTGGTTGGTGACATGCTGCCAGGGATGCTGCTGGAGGCCGATATAATGTTTAAGAGGCTTGTAGCTGGACACATGGAAGTGGAAGCAATGGATCACAGGGTATGGGTCATGTGCAGGCAGTTGAGGTTAGTTTAGCCTGACACAGACATTGTTGGCTGAAGAGCTTGTTCCTGCGCTGCACTATCCGTTGTTCTCATAGAGTCATACATAGACATGAAATCATACAGAACAGAAACAGGTCCTTCAGACCAACTCGTCTATACCGACCAAGATGCCCCATCTAACCTAGTCCCATTTATTCACATTAGACTAACTTCCCTCTTAAATCTTTCCCATCCATGAACCTGTCCAAGTGTCTTTTAAATGTTCTAATTTCCCGTCGTGGTTCAGTGGCATCATCCCCCAAATCTTTCTCAGCTACATCTACAACTAGATTGGGGTTCTCTCCTGCACTTGTGCAGGACCTTGATTTCATCAACCTTACCACTAACTACAACCCTACTCTCAAATGCGCTTGGACCATCTCTGGCACCTCTCTCTCCCTTTCTCGATCTCTCAGTCTCCATCGCAGGGAAACTATCAACTGACATCTACTTTAAACCTACTGACTCCCGCAGTTATCTGGACTACACTTCATGCCCTACCTCTTGCCAGGATGCCATCCCCTTGTCTCAATTTCCACCATATCTGCCCCCAAGATGAGGTTTACACTCTTGGACATTTTAGATGTTCTCTTTCTTTAGTAAGCTTCACTTCCTCTAACTTCATCTGCGTCACTCGATGCTTGTAATGTGGCCTCCTCTACATCAGCAAGGCCCAGTGTGGGCAAGATGACGATTTTGCCCAACACTCTTACTCAGTCTGCCTTGGTCTACTAGATCTCCCGGCTATTATCCAATTTAACTCTCCTCACCATTCCCATACCAACCTTTTTGTCCTGGACCCAGTCCATTGCCAGAATGAGGCCACGCACAAACTGGAGGAACAGCATCTCACATTCCGCTGATGTGCAACCACCCCCACTATCTTGCCCCTTTTCCTCTCAAACCAATTCCACTGCGCCCCTCCCCCCCCCCCCCCCCCCCCCCCCCCCACACACACAGACCTTCCACCAATATCTCCCTTCTTTCTTTACATATCACTCTTCTCTCCTTATCTGACACCCTTTTGTCTCCTCCTTGGACCCACCTATCATTTGTCAGGCCTTGTCCGCCCCTCACCTCTTTCCCAGCTTTGTCCCCCGACTCTCAGTCTGAAGAAGGGTTCTGATGCAGAAACTTTGCCTATTCGTCCAGAGATGCTGCCCGACCCACTGGGTCTTTTTTTTGTATAACAGCACCTGCAACTTTTCTGCCTCCTCTAGTGTATTCTTGGAAAATGTGCCGCACAGTTTAGTTAAGAGACACAGCATGGGAGCAGGTTCTTCAGCCCTCCGAGGCCAGGCTGACCATCGATCACCCGTTCACAGCAGTTCTATGTCATTTTTAAAATCAATTTCCTACACATTAGGGGCAATTTTACAGAGACCAAGTAACCCACAATCGCCCAGCGTCTTTGGCATGTGGGAGGAAGCTGGAGCACCTGGAGGAACCCCACGCGGTCACGGGGAGAATATGAAAAATCCACCTAGACAGCACCTTGGTCAGAATCTAATCTGACTTTCCGCCACTGAGGTAGCAGCAATACCAGCTGCGTCACTGTTTGACAGAACAGCAGTTCCTCCCAACTTCATTGTACTTAAAAGCATATTTCAGGTCCCCAATTAGTCAGGTTTGGACTCGCTAACTTATTTCCTGTAAGAAATCGGTGATCTCGAATGAAATTATGCCAGCAATTCCCTCTGGCTTCGTGAAACCTGGTCCATGGGTTGACCACATGGCAAAAAAAAATGCTTTCTGCAGATTAATATACCCCACCAACTCCGTTCTGTACTGGTTAAGGAGAAACGGCTTGTCATGCTCAGCATGATCTTGTGGCTTTAGAATTGAAAGCATAAACCAATCTCCAAATGATTTAATTGCTTCTGAAACAAATTTCACCATCCCCTTAACCATTTCAGTAACTTCTCTCATAATTAATATCTGCAAAATCTTTTATCGACTGGAGTGACTGGACTGCACAAATTGCTGTAGCACACACATAGAAAATATAAGAATTACTAGACTGTTTTTGGTCTTTATTGAGCTTTGTGAATTATAAACTATATCTGGCTCATTTTATTCATTGTCTTTGAGCATCACAGCAGTAGCTTGTTTATCCCGCAGGATCCTCCATTTAAATCTGCTTTACATGCTTTCCATTGTATGTAAGTCTGTCTTGAATTCTTTTTTGTTCCTACGTAAAACACTTTTCATTCCGCTCTATCGATGTATATTGGGCTTTCATCTTACATGGCCAGTTTCTATTATGAGTGGGAATAAAGAAATGAATTATCCCTTGCATTCCAATGCTGTTTCCCTGCCAGGCTCCCATTTCAGTACTACCAGATGGGCTAACATTTGAATCCCAGTAGTGTTCAATAACCAAGATACGCAGCTGCTAGCTGTTTGACTCATAACTTACTGATACCCAAGTTTACAGCTATTGAAAACGAAAGCTGTGAATGCTGTAAATTTGAAATAAAACAGAACATTCTGAAAAATACACAGCAGATCCGGTGGAATCTGCAGAGAGCACAACAGTTAACACTTACAGCTACAAACTTGAGATCTGTATCAGTCAGCATAGACATCTAGTGTCTTTTGTATAGGAAGGAACTGCAGATGCTGGTTTAAACTGAAGGCAGGCACAAAAAGCTGGAGTAACTCAGCGGGACAGGCAGCATCTCTGGAGAGAAGGAATGGGTGACGTTTTGGGTCAGTTCGTCACCCTTTCCTACTCTCCAGTGATGCAGCCTGTCCTGCTGAGTTACTCTGGCTTTTTGTGTCTATCTGATGTCTTTTCTAAAGTAGCGTTTCTGTTTTGATTCCTGGCAGTTGTGACTTATACATTCTAGCTATTCTTTGGGCAAAAAAAGTTTCTACAGAATTTTCATCTTTATGGTCCCCGTATTTTGATTCCCCACAAGGTTAATGGCAAAATGAACTGCAGGAATTGATCATACCTGAGAGTCTGATCAGGTTGCAAGGGTATAGTGAAATGTAGAGGGGAAGTAGGGACAAACGGGATTGCTTTCCTTGGAGCAGACATAGATATGTATAGGACGGAACTACAGATGCTGGTTTATATTGAAGGTAGACACAAAATGCTGGTGTAACTCAGTGGGACAGGCAGTATCTCTGGAGAGAACAAATGTGTTGGGCTGAAATATAAGATTAACTGAAGTTGTGGCCGTTAGTGCTTTTAAACCTGTTACCCTTAGTGCTCCTGAACTTGCTGCCAATAGTACTGCGTATATCAGAGTTCCCATTCCACTTGTACTCGACCATTTATTTGTTAAACCTGTAGTTAAGAAGCTCATTTGCACTTTGTGCCCTTCCCCATCTCACGATTTGGCAGGTAATTTCTATGGGACACCAAAGCCTCCTGCAGAACCTGGTCCCTTTCAGCAGGATGTAGTGGATCAAGTTGTTCTGGATGACAACTCGGATGAGGCACAAAGGAAACGAACGACATCAGTAAGCATGATGCAGCGAGCTGACACTCTGGTCCCTGATGAAGATGATGACGATGAGAGGCCCACTGCTAATGGGACCGGTTACCCAGGTGAGCAAGTGTGGAGTCATCCTTTGACACAGTTCAAGTCTGGTCACTGTGCTAATTCTTGCTCTGCTCCTATGCTGTCACACTGCGCACATGGGGCACCTGCCACTTCTGCATGGACAGAGTTTTACATCAATCCATTGTCACAGCTAATGTATTGATCGCCTTCTTGTCAAGGTTTGCTTTAGAAACCAGCTGAGAAAGCAAATAAAATAGTTCAGTCATCATGAAAAATCTAGACCTACATGTTCTGTTCCTAATGGACTCAAACCACAATCCATCATTTATTTAAATTTACTCTCAGCTAGATATCCTATCATTTTGTTGTGCACACTTACAGGTAATATGCAGAGAAAGATCTTAACTTGTCCATCTGTATGAGATTTAATCTCAATACACTATCTGTCCCAGTCATGTAGAAATATTTAGTTTTTGTGCAAACCTTCCTGGCTTTCACATTTCAACCTAAGCACTGTAATAGAGGGGGTTATTCATTCCTCAGGGCCAGGGCCCAGCCACACTGATGGGGTCACAGAATTCAGGTACTTGGATCCGGTTGCCAGAGAGGACTCGATGGAGCCACTGCCGAGCAATTGGGAGATGGCGTACACTGACAGCGGAATGATCTACTTCATTGAGTGAGTATCACCGACTGGGGAGTGTCTGGTTAAACTGATTTTCTTATCTGTACAACTTGAGTTTCTGTAGTGATATTGCAGTCAAACATACCGAGTGGGATTACAATCAGGCAACAGTGGTCGAACATCTCAAACTATTGGGCAAAATTGACCTTGGTGAAGTAAGTTTTAAAGGGCAGTGAAATGGAGTCAGATGCATTTAGGGAGTGGAAACATTACAGCCTGTAATAGGTTGTGATATTCACAATTACATTTCATCAAGGTCTTGCCACTATTTTGTTTAATATTCAAAACCGGTCTTGGAATAAATGAGAAGAACTTGCGTTTCCTTGGTGTCTCTGAATCATGGAATTGTACAGCATGGAAACAGATAATTCAGCCCAACTTGTCCACATCTGCCAGTGGGCAGCCTTCTGCATTAACCCCATGGACCAAACAACATTTGGTCCATAGACCCCTCTGCCCCAGTGATTCAGGTGTTCAAGACATTTCTTTAATGCATTCTGAACCTATTTCACCACTCAGTGCATTCAGGTAGTTACCACTCTCTGCGTGAAGATCGTTCACATCCTCGCTAAATCTCTTCCCCTTGCTCAAAACATGTCCTCTAGTTTCATCTGCCTATTGTGTGGAAAAGCTGCCCTACCTATACCCCATCATAGTTTTATTTGCAGCTCGTCCTGCTAATATGCAACAGTTATGTTCCAAAGAAATGACGTGACACAGAAAATCACACAATAAAGACAATTGTCAATGGGGGAAAGGGGGATTTGGGACTAGAAAGTCTCTGATTTGCAATAAGTTTTTTTTTCCAAGCAGGATTTTGAAAAATAAAGGCCTTTTTAATAGCTATAAGTTTATTTTTGTCACTACAATCTAAAAATATTAAAGGCTGCATGTTACATTGTTTAATACAGGATCATGGCACAAATGTCAATTTCAATGATCACCCGTGGTGAAAGTGGCAGATGTGTTCTTTGGAGACAAAAATATCTGATTGCCACGTGGAAGCTACATGGAAATTTGTTTCCAAGACAGTTATTTTTCTGCTTCTCAATTTCCAAAATAATTTGTGGTTCTCTTCCAATCGAAATCTTGTCATAACCAATTAAGCCCGCATAACACACACAGTGTTCCCTAATTCATCGTTCTATATCCAATACGTGTGAAGCAGAACTAAATGTACCTCAGTTCTGTCCCTTCTTAACTATCACTTCTCCAGGGAGAAAGGAGCTAGTTTCTCCAGCCTCTCCTCATAACTTTATATGTTATAGGAAACATCACCATGTTATAGGAAAGATATTGTCAAGCTTGAAAAGGTTCAGAGAAGATTTACGAGGACGTGGCCAAGAGTAGAAGATGTGAGCTATGGGGCGAGGTTGAGTAGGCTGGGTCTCTATTCCTTAGAGCATAGGAGTAGGGGAATTGAGGACCAGAGGACATAGGTTCAAGGTGAAGGGGAAAATATTTAATAGGAACTGGAGGGGTAACTTTTTCACACAAAGGGAGGTGGGTATATGGAACAAGCTGCCAGATGAGGTAGTTGAGTCTGGGACTATACCAATGTTTAAGAAACAGTTAGACAGGTACATGGACAGGTTTGGAGGGATATGGACCAAGCGCAGGCAGGTGGGACTAGCGTACCTGGGACATGTTGGACGGTGGGGAAGTTGGGCTGAAGGGTCTGTTTCCACACTGTATCACTCTATGACTCTATGACTCTATAACTGAATAGTTCCATCCCAGACAATGACACGCACCCTTTTCAATGTCTTAACCTTTATCTTGGTGATCAGAATTGGATGCAGTTCTCCAGCTGACTTCTAAAAATCTAGGCTTTATGGAGTTCCCTCCTTCTGTATTCAGTGCCCTGACTAATGGAGACCAATATCCTATGGCTAACCATGTTCACGTGTGTTGTCATCTTCGAGGATGTACTCCAAAATCCCATCGTTTGCCAAAGCTCCCGGAGATCCTCCCATTCATGTTGTAGGTCGCAGCCTTGTTAGTGCTCCCAAAGTGCGTTGTCTTACATTTGTCTGGATGAAACATCCACCATTTTGTTTTTAACCTCATTTCACCCCAGCATCGATATATTTTGATTTAGCAATATCCCAGAATAGTTTAACGGTAATTAAATGCTTCTAAATCGTAGTAGCAGAGTCTGTATACTGCCCCATCTCAGTGGTCAACCACCATTGCTGTGTGGCCCAAGAATGTGGTCAAAACTTGATTTGCCCTTGTCCAAAGGCGAGGTCTCTTCCTCTCTTCAGTGCAAGCAGGTCTATGATTCAGTTAATGTACTTGCCTTTCTGTTGAGTCACCTTGGCTCCTCTATTCCCCAATGCTGTCTGCTTTTCCCATCCTCTTCTCCAGTGCTCCATGGCCAGTTGAATGTCCTCCTTTCTTTCATAGTCACAACACTAAGACGACCACATGGCTGGATCCCCGGCTTGCTAAGAAAGCAAAACCTCCTGAAGAGTGCAACGAAGGGGGTAAGTAACGGCTTTGAAAATCGACCCTTGGTAAGCTTGAGAAAATATGCAGATCAATATATTTCTATTTTAGTTAATATGTAATTTAATGCAGGCCATCACTCTTATGGGGTAGACTTGTCACTGATACGAGCTCCTCAGACCAACCTGAAATGGTGTAATTCATTTATATCCTTGAATATATGATCATCTATTGGAGGATTAATTTAGACTGACTTGGGATGGAAGCGTTTTACACAAATGTGGTGACGCGGTTGTGCTGCGATAGAGCTGCTTGCTCATGGCTGCGCCAGAGATCCCGGTTTGGTCCTGACTACCGTGCAGAGTTTGTGCGTTCTCCTTGTGACGCCTGGCTGTCCTCCCATATGCCAAAGACCTGCAGGTTTCTAGGTAGATTGGCTTCCGTAAATGTCCCCTCGTGCGTAGAGATTGAATGTGAGAGTGGGATAACTTGGAACTAATGTGAACAGGTGCCCGATGGTTGGTGGGCCGAAGGACCTGTTTTCACGCTGTATCTCTAAACTAAATGATAACTGGAAAATTGGTATTTAAGAAGGAACTGCAGATGCTGGAAAATCGAAGGTAGACAAAAGTGCTGGAGAAACTCAGCGGGTGCAGCAGCATCTATGGAGTGAAGGAAATAGGCAACGTTTCAGGCCGAAACCCTTCCGGGTTTCGTCCCGAAACGTTGCCTATTTCCTTCAGGATTTCGGCCTGAAACGTTGCCTATTTCCTTCGCTCCATAGATGCTGCTGCACCCGCTGAGTTTCTCCAGCACTTTTGTCTCAACTGGAAAATTGGGCATTGTGTGTTCTATAAATCCACTTGCAAAGGTTTGCAGAGAAACCTATCCATGCAACAGGAAACAAAATGTAAAATGAGTTTTATTAATCTAAGCGTAGGATATTCACTTCAGGTCAGTCAGCATTTGAAGTGAAAGAAGATGGATTTTGTTTTTGTCCTTGGAGGGGAATTGAATGGAAGGCCATTCAGCATTAATATGCTGATAAGATGAGGTAAAATGGAAGCTGGTTAAATGAGCAGATGGAATGAAAAGCCTGTTTCCATACACTGGTACGAGGCGGGATAAAGAGACCTATTGTTTGAGATATGGAGTTTTGATAGATGGGAGAAAAAGCACTCTGAGGTTCGTGGTCTGAGGTGGTTGGGAATATGTCGGTGTAGTTTGGATCAGATTGGTCTTATTGGTGAGGAGCTTGTATATCTGGAAGGGGAGGATTATTATATTCAAATCTGAATCGAGGTGTAGTTTTTTTAAAAGGTTAGTTTAGAGATACGGCGCGTAAACATGCCCTTCGGCCCACCGAGTCCGCACCGACCAGTGATCTCCGCACAGGAACACTGTCCTTCACATGCTAGGGGCAATTTGCACTTATAGCAAGCCAATTAGCCTACAAACAATTACGTCTTCGTAGTGTGGGAGGAAACTGAAGAACGCAGAGAAATTCCACGCAGGTCACAGGGAGAATGTACAAACTCCGTACAGACAGCTCCCGTAGTCCAGCGTTTTAAGGCAGCAACTCTACCACTGCGCCACCGTGCCGCCCTTGGTGGGCTATAACTTGTGCATTTTGGCACCTTGACCAATTTGTGAGGGTGACATGATTTCCTTTTTAAGTCTTGACTGGAAGCCTGTGTATTTGTTGGTTCAATTTGTATCCATCCTGAGGTTAACTGGTTACTTCATAACTGTGAGATTTTCTGCAACTGTCAGACTTCAAGCCCCTCTCTTGGGGCAGATGGGGGAAGTGTGATCATTAACAACAGAACCTCTATTACATGGAGAAACTGACACAAGAGCACCAGTGGCTGTCATTTGATTGAGGGTTCCAACAGCATCCCAAATAAGAGCATATCCTCAAAGGACTGGATATCTCGGGATCACTGTCTCTTCCGATTTTAAGTCGCACAATATTTAAAAAAAACCTAACCTACAGGTTTGACATTGTCACAGTCACTTCCAGGCGTTTCATTATTTGCCTCCTTGACACAAGGTGAGATTGTGTGCAATGGCACAAAGGGCTTGTGTCGCAAACAAACAATTGTTTGGAGAGTCATGTTTCCAGAGACAATTTAGCTTGCACTCATGTATCAAGTGTAAAGCATGACCAGCAAATGACCCCGGTTGGACCCTAAGATTAAATTACAGCCTGAAGTTGCTCCCTTGTATCTATTTCCATCCTCTTCCTTTTTTCCACCAATGTTCTCTCTTCCTCTCCTCAAGGCACTGATTCCTTGCTGGGGCATGGTTCCATGGGCACCCCTGGTTGTCCTCCACTATCTCGCCCAAGTGGCCATTCAACATCTTTGAGCTTATACGGTGAGTTTTGGCAGCCTATTCAACAGTAGAGGCTTCATTTCTGAGTCTGTCAGTTCTGCCGAGCCCTGTTGTCCACACATCGATGCTTGGCTACATATTTACCCGTCCGATGATCATGGAATGCATGAGCACTGACATCTGGCAGGCAGAGTGGGATCGGCCCAAGACATTTCCCAGTCTACATTTGCTAAATTGGCATCAGGAAAGTTCACATATGTAGCTTTATTTTGGTTGAAAGTGGACTTGCATATCCATAACTTTTTTTTTTGTTATCACCTTGGGGACCTTTCAAAACATTTTATAGAGTCAGTGCGACTTTTTCCCAGGTTTAATCACTGTACTAGTGAAACGTGAACTTTTGGGATGAGAATTTTTGCACTTTGGATCATGTCTCTTTTTATCGTTGATTAATCCACTTGAAACTTTAAATAGTCAAGCATGTTTAAAGGTCACGTGGAGAATGGAGATTGAAATGTGCTCATCAATGATTGAAGTCAAGCTTCTGCACTTTTTTTCCTAAAATAACTGATAACAGAACGCCACAAACATTAAGAAAATGCATTAATATAACAGTTCAAATCGCACAACATACTGAAACTTTCATTGACTGGGGTAATAGGCGTTTAGCTGCAGGAGATCTCTCCTGCTGTTGAGAGAATTTTGAGGGATTGTTTCCATCACTTCAGACAGGGTTTCATACAAAGCCTGCCTTGTAGAACCTTTTGGGACCCCATTGAGGACTTTGACCATTTTGGGTAACTCGTTAAGGTAATAAGATAGAGTAGGATTTCAGCCTTTCGATCCAAACGTTGAGCATACATTGTCTGACACCATTTCGAGATGTAGACAACATGTAATCCCATAGTAAGATGGTTTGATATGAATTGCAGGCACCTACCCAAATAGGACTGAATTAATTATGAAGGGCTGCATGATGTTTAGCAAGAATCAATCAGGGACAAAAGTTATAGTTGTTGAAACGTTTTAGAGTGCATGAAAAAGAAATTACTGCTCATTCAACAGAATGAATAAAATTTCAGGTATGCTATGACCAATTATGAGCAATGGAAAGAGTAGGCAGTTGCTCCGTTTTCTGTCATTTTGAGAAAATATACCAGATGTCAGGGTCATTTTGACTCTTTGAACACTACCATGGTGTCATTGCCATCCACCTACACAACTGTACAGGATCTTGATGTAACATCTCTCATAGGAATATGAATTTTGATTATCACTTGGGCAGTCCTTTGGAACAGAGGCCAACGTATAGCATTTGCAGATTCTGCCACGGAAGGTGACGCTGCATGAGGTGGTTTGGAATGTTGCGTGCTTTTTCCGCTGTTTGCAAATGGAATCGGCGTGCTTCTATGACGAAGATTTGAGATGTTTAGTGCCCTTGGCGAATGATGGTCATTTTGAGCTGCCAAGAGCTGAGTACTTGCATTGTTTATGAGAGTGCTGCACTTTATTTCCACGGAAGCTTTGAAAATATTGGAGCATTTTGTGTCCCTCTGGAATTCTGTATCTGTGGCAAAGCTGATTAAATTGCTTGCTTTGAGATGTTGATTTGGCCATGTGGATGAGCTGTTTGAGTGCAATCAGCACTCTGTGCTGGCCTCCAAATGGATACTGATAGTTCACTTGTGTAGGAAGGAACTGCAGATGCTGGTTTAAACCAAAGATAGACACAAAATGCTGGAGTAACTCAGCGGGACAGGCAGCATCTTTGGAGAGAAGGAATGGGTGACGTTTTGGGTCGAGGCCCTTTTTCAGGGTTCCGAAACGTCACCCATTCCTTCTCTCCAGAGATGCTGCCTGTCCTGCTGAGTTATTCTAGCATTTTATCTATCTGATCACTTATTCTGTTTTGGATGTAAAGGATTTTGCAGAGACTGCATTGGTGGGATTTCTTTAGTGTTTTGGAGGTGTCCATTGTAGATGGCTGGTAGGCCATGATCTTAGTACTGAATTGAAAGGGTCTTCAAATATGTTTTTTTTTTTTCCCTCAGTCAAGCAGGAGTAATTCTGATGTCAATTCTGTACTGTCCTTCGCTTAGGGATGGCTCCAAAAAGTGGGAACTAAAAATGTTCCAAGGCCTGATTTGTGTATCTTAATTATGTGGGAGAGTGTTGGGTGGTAGGCGGAGGTAAGGAAAGGATCTGTTATTGATGGCCATTTAGGCGTATACACTTCATTAAATCTCACTCAAGCAAATAATGGTGACTGGAACTTAGGCTTGGAATAGGTTTGTTATTATCAGACGTACAATGAGACACTTCCCTTTCCAGGCTATCTTAATAGCTCAAATAACCATTCCTACATACAATCAATTCAAACTCAATTACAATAGATAGAGCAAATGGGAAAATACAGAGAGCAGAATGTAGTTCTCAGCATTGTAGTGCATCGGTTTCTTAGACGAAGTGCAGTGTCCTCATGGGGTGAAGGGCAAGAAATCAGAGCTTGCCAAGGGCCGATGCAGTGAATGGTCCTTGAATATCTCCTCATTTAAGACTGTTTCCCATTAGTGTCCATGCTGCATCTTGCACAACACCCTGTCTGCTCTCTGTCACATCAATGAATCGAGGCTATTACCTTGAATTTGTACTCGAATGTGAAAATGGAGGCACAGTGGTGCTGCAGTGGAGTTGCTGCTTACAGCGCTGTGTTTGATCCCGACCACGGGTGCTGTCAGTACGTTCTCCCCGTGACCTGCGTGGGATTTCTGTGGTTTCCTCCCACACTCCAGAAACGTACAGGTTTGCAGGCTAATTGGCTTGGTAAAATTGTTCCAATTGTGTGTGGGATAGCGTTAGTGTGCGGGGATCGCTGGTCGGCATGGTCTCGGCGGACCGAAGAGCCTCTTTCCATGCTGTATCTCTAAACTAAACCAAACAATAACGGAAGCACTGTGCAGATCCGACTGCATCTGTGGAAAGAAAACTGAGGAGCTGAAAACTCGTCTTCAGAGCTGGGATGAAGAAAAAGCAAGTTGGTTTCAACCAGTGGGATGTAAACCGGGTGATTTTTGCTACGTTGAAGGCAGTGCAATCTCTCCCGGACAGCTACTGATTCATTGGGCTGACGTTGATTGAACTTTGAAGTAAATAATGAAAACTCTCGATACAGAATAGATTGAGAGTTAACTTATTACTCCCTACTGGCCAGTATAGTTGTACACGAGGAAAATATTATATTGCATCGAGGTTATGCATGACAAGATAAATTAAAACACTTGCATTAATAACACCTTCATATAATAGCAATGCAACACAGTTGGTAATTGGAGGTGCTGTCACCTTGTGGCACAAACATTTCCCCTGAATGCACTGGCATCTTTTATATTAATGCAGAGTGGCCACGTAAATCATTTTTATTCCTTGAAGGGTGCCACTTCCAACAATCAAGCACTCGTTTGGTACTATTAGGTGCTCATAATTATTTTGTACTATCGTATTGCTTGAAACGCTAAAGGGACTATCCCACTTACGCGACACGTCGCGGGGTGACGCCTGTATGGTCGTGAGTAGTCGCCCAAAGAGTCGTACCTTTTTCTGGTCACCGCTGGATTTTCAACATGTTGAAAATTTTCAGCAACCTGCTTGCGACTATGACGGGTGCTGGCAGTCGCCGAAAAAATCGCGGAAGTGGGAGAGGCCCTTAAGATAGTAACATTATCTGCCAGTTACAATCAAATTAATTTGGTGTTTTGAACAGATATTTACTTATAATTAGGGCAAAGCACTGAACTAATAAGAGAATAGTAAGTAAGTAAGTTTATTGGCCAAGTATTCACATACAAGGAATTTGCCTTGGTGCTCTGCCCACAAGTAACAACATGACATACATTGACAGTTACGAATGACTCAGAAAACACTAAACAATAATAATAAAACATTAATGATAAAACACCATTGATCATGCATGTGAACCAACAAAATACCAGATCAAAGGGAGGCTACAGATTTTTGGCTGTTGAGTAGAGCAACTACTCTTGGATAAAAACTGTTTTTATGTCTGGCTGTGGCAGCTTTGACAGTCTGGAGTCGCCTTCCAGAGGGAAGTGATTCAAAGAGTTTGTGGCCAGGGTGAGAGGGGTCAGAGATGATCTTGCCTGCTCGCTTCCTGGCCCTTGCAGTGTACAGTCCATCAATGGAGGGAAGGTTGCAGCCAATAACCTTCTCTGCTGATCGGACGATTCGCTGCAGCCTCCAGGTGTCGTGCTTGGTGGCTGAGCCAAACCAGACCATGATGGAGAAGGTGAGAGTAGACTCTACGATGGCCGTGTAGAGTACTTATAGTACAATAGGGTACTTCCTATTGGGCCAAGAAGTACTCACTACAGGGAGTCGTTGCTTATTTTGTGGATTTGTGGATATTAAGGTCAATGGCTGGGTAATAGGTCATGGAACATGGAAAATATTTGAGGGGGGCTTCCTCAATGTTTTTGTCTATCATGTAGGTGGGTTATCCAGTGTCACTGGGGTGCTTGCTGGTCTGGATAGAGTGTAATACCTTGTAATTGAGATTGTCTGCAGAGGTATAGGTGTATTTGATATAAGCTGTTCAAGCAGATTAGAAAGTACACAAATCACTTTTTGTTCATTTGTTCTCCTTGTGGGTAATATTGGTTTGTTATTATCCATCCCAAAAATGCATTACCACCTCACCATGTAGACATGTAATATAGGATAGATCATGCTTATCCCAGAACCATGGTTGGAAAGACAAGATAAGCAGGGAATATCTAACCCTCTCCCAAACATTTAAGGAAATTACTGTACTGAGATATTATTTCTGGAGTCAATGCTTTGGGCTTTTGAGCCTGCTCTGCATTCAGCACAGATATAGCTTCTCATTCATCTCTATCGTATTCCGAAACTCTTGATATTCCCGTATTCTTGATATCCTCCATCTAGAAAGCTACCTGTCTAACTCCTTGCATTTATTCAGTGACTTGGCTTCCTGAGCTGGGGTGGTCGAAAACCAAGCATGTCGGCTCGTAGGAGATCAATTTATTGCCTGCAGCTTCTTAACTCGTAAACTGAACTTCTGGATTAATAGAGCTGAATTTCTTGGCCTTCTACCAAATGCAGGATTAGTGCTAATATTTTAGATTTTTTTTTAAATCTTCATCCGCTTAAACCTCCTGACTATACGTGCCCCTATGGGCCATTTCTGGCAGTAGTTAAGGGTAGATCAGATTGCTACATGTTTTGTGGTGCTGAAACGGATAGATTTTGGAGGAGGGTGCCTTTGTGAGGTCCTTTTAACTTAAATAATATGACTGTACAGATTTTGCTCCATTGTTTTAGATATTTCCATTGAAGGAAGTAGTTTCTCTGTTCAATCTCACCCCTTAGAAATCTTGATTAGTTAACTCTACAACCTTAATCCAGATTTATCTAAAGATGGTCACAAAATGATGGAGTAATTCAGCAGGTCAGGCAGCACCTATGGAGAAATTGGACAAGTGATGTTTTGCATCAGGACCCTTCTTTAGACTGATTGTAGGGAGCTCGCAGCTTACAGGTTGGTGGCCTGTTTTTACGAGCTCCCGCAGCGACAGCTTCGTCCGCCGGTCTGGAGGGCGGCAGCTTCGACCACCCCGGGCCGCGAGTTGAACCGGCCCGTTCGCAGAGCTCGGTTGAACCGCGAGACTGACTTACCATCACCCGGTGGGGTCACATCATCTGAAGCCTGGATCGCCTCGGCGCAGAGGGAAACAAAGAGGGAAGAGACAGAAACTTTAAGACTTTGCCTTCCATCAGAGTGAGGAGGTGTTTGGTGAACTCACTGTGGTGGATGGTAAATTTGTGTTTATTGTGTGTTTCTGTCATTAAAAAAAAAAATTATATGTATGACTGCAGGGGAATGAAATTTCGTTCAGACCGAAAGGCCTGAATGACAAATAAATTCAATTCAATTCATTTGTAGTAGGGAAAGCGGGGAAAAAATCTGGAAGTGAAGCCAAGCAGGACACATCGGCTGGCCTCAGCCAAAGAAATTCCCTGATAACAGATTGTTGGATAGAGACATATGTGAGCCAAAGAGGGATACAGTGCCCTCCATAATGTTTTGGACAAAGGCCCATCATTTATTTATTTGCCTCTGTACTCCACAATTTGAGATTTGTAATAGAAAAAAATACATGTGGTTAAAGTGCACATTGTCAGATTTTAATAAAGGCCATTTTTATACATTTTGATTTCACCATGTAGAAATTACAGCTGTGTTTATACATAGTCCCCCCCCCCATTTCAGGGCACCATAATGTTTGGGCCACATGGCTTCACAGATGTTTGTAATTGCTCAGGTGTTTAATTGCCTCCTTAATGCAGGTATTAGAGTGCTCTCAGCACCTAGTCTTCCCTCCAGTCTTTCCATCACCTTTGGAAACTTTTATTGCTGTTTATCAACATGAGGACCAAAGTTGTGCCAATGAAAGACAAAGAAGCCATTATGAGACTGAGAAACAGGAATAAAACTGTTAGAGACATCAACCAACCCTTAGGCTTACCAAAATCATCTGTTTGGAACATCATTAAGAAGAAAGAGAGCACTGGTGAGCTTATTAATCACAAAGGGACTGGCAGGCCAAGGAAGAGCTCCACAGCTGATGACAGAAGAATTCTCTCTATAATAAAGAAACATCCCCAAACACCTGTCCGACAGATCAGAAACACTCTTCAGGTGTGAGTCAGGTGTGGATTTGTCAATGACCACTGTCCGCAGAAGACTTTGTGAATAGATATACAGAGGTTACACTGCAAGATGCAAACCACTGGTTGGCTGTAAAAATAGGATGGCCAGGTTACAGTTTGCCACGAAGTCCTTAAAAGAGCAACTACAGTTCTGGAAAAAGGTCTTGTGGACGGATGAGACGAAGATTAACTTATATCAGCATGATGGCAAGAGCAAAGTATGGAGGAGCGAAGGAACTGCCCAAGATCCAAAGCATACCACATCTGTGAAACACGGTGGTGGTGGGGGTATTATGGCTGGGCGTGTATGCCTGCTGAAGGTACTGGCTCACTTATCTTCATTGATGATATAACTGCTGATGGTAGTGGCATAATGAATTCAGAAGTGTATAGATACATCCTATCTGCTCAACTTCAAACAAATGCCTCAAAACTCATTGGCAGGCGGTTAATTCAACAGCAAGACAATGATCCCAAACATACTGCTAAAGTAACAAAGGAGTTTTTCAGCTCAAAAATGGTAAATTCTTGAGTGGCCAAGTCAATCACCCGATCTGAACCCAATTGAGCATGCCTTTTATATGCTGAAGAGAAAACTGAAGGGGATTAGCCCCCAAAACAAGCATAAGCTGAAGATGTCTGCAATACAGGCCTGGCAGAGCATCACCAGAGAAGACACCCAGCAACTGGTGATATCCATGAATCGCAGACTTCAAGCAGTCATTGCATGCAAAGGATATGCAACAAAATACTAAACATGAGTACTGTCATTTACATGACATTGCTGTGTCCCAAATATCATGGTGCCGTGAAATGGGGGGACGATGTATAAACCCGGCTGTAATTTCCACATGGTGAAAAAAAATGGCTTTTATTAAAATCTGACAGTGTGCACTTTAACCATATGTGATCTTTTCTATTACGAATCTCAAATTGTGGAGTACAGGGGCAAATAAATAAATTGTGACCTGTGTCCCATACATTATGGAGGGCACTGTATATAGTTGTGAACTGTGAGACTGATTAATGGACTTTAGAGGGGGGGTAACTGGTACAATGTCAGCCAAGTTTCAGGGGAAGAGAGTGAGAGGAAGAAAGTAAAGGAGGGGGAAGTGTTTGCGTGGGGGGGGGGAGGGAAGAGAGCGAGAGAGTGAGAAAGGGGATTGAGAAGTGAGGTGCTAGTAGCTATTACCTAAATTAATAGCTACTAACTATTAAATGATTTAATATTCATACCATTGGGATGTAAGGTACTCAAGTGGAATATGAGGTGCTGTTTCTGATTGTGGCATTGCTCTGGTGATGGTTGAGACTCGGGACAGAAAGGTCAGTATGGGAAGGGGAGTTAAAGTGGTTAGCATCTGGGAGATCCAGTAGGCCTCGGTGGACCGAGCATGAAGTGTTTGGCAAAGCGGTCGCCAAGTCTACGCTGGGTCTTGTCAATGTACAGGAGGCCACATCAGGATCACTGGTTGCAGTGGATGAGGTTAGAGGAGGTACATGTGAACCTCTGTCTCAACTGGAAGGACTGCTGGTGTTCCTGGATGGAGTCAAGGGAGGAGGTATAAGGACAGGTGCTAACATCTCCTGGGGAGGGAATGGTTTGGGTGGGAAGGGATGAGTGAACCAAGGAATTGCAGAGGGAGTGGTCTCTGCGGAAGTCAGAAAGGGGTGGACATGGGAAGTTGTATGTTTCTATGTTTCTTGTGATTGGTCTGATTATGTTGGAGGTGACAGAAGGTGAAGTTGATGTAGTGGAGAAAGAGTTGGGGGATAGGGCCTGGACCAAGGACTGTTCAACGTAGCCCATCTGTCATCATAATTTCACATGGTCCCCTCACATTTCTATGGAATCCATGTTCTATTTCATACAAGGTTAGTATAGTCGACTCACTTTCCTTCTCCATCCCATAGAGGCTGAAATCTAGTGCCAGATATTGAACTCTGCTCCATGTTGCCCGATATAAGTTTCTAAAAATACCACGTAGTTTTCTCACTTGTTTTCCATTCCCCTTGAGGTATAAATCAGGATTAAATTGTGTTTTGCAGCTGTGGATTATCTTTTAACGGTTCGTGTCTATGGGCACTCAAATTCCTTCGCTCCTTTACAGCTTCTATTCCCTTGCCTTTAAGATCCTAAGTGCGAATCGTGTTACTGAATTCCGTTTCCCAGTTTTACACAGTTTGTCGTGCTATGAAATTTGCATCCTGTGTAATTTGCATTTTTTATGGAAATCTAAGACCCTTCTACATTTTTGCTCCAGATTCCAGAACCTATAGTCGCTTGTTTCTCCATATCCTAGGGCAACTCTTTGTCTCATTTAACTAATCGGAACACTGTCCTTTATTGCAAATGTTCTTGTAATTCCCAGTTTATAGTTAGTTGTGTGAGAGGATTGCCACCAGTTCAAACTGCTCAGTTTTTCTAATTCGTGGATTCCACATTGACAACATAAATAGAAACTTGGAGACGCAAGGGACTACAGGTGCTGGAGTCTGCAGCTTTAAAACCATGTACTGGCAGAACTCAGTGGGTCAGGAAGCATCTGTGGAGGGGAATGAATTATGTTTTGGGTCTTGAGAGCTCTTCAGACTGCTGGAAAAATGCATCCAATCTGAAGAAGGGTTCCGATCCGAAACTCTGGCAGTCCAGAAATCAAAGAAACGTGTTCTATCCACTCGGCTTGGTCACTATCTCTAATAGTTTCCACAAGAATTCTAATCTACAGATATTGAAGCTGGCACTCTGATTATTTGTTAGCTGCTCACATCACAGTTGAATAAACCAGGACTGAATGGATTCTAATCCCACTCACAGCAGGAGTTCTCAGCAGCTCTTGCTGGATATTGCAGTGACTCCAACTCTCCCGCTTTCGGCGGGAGATTGCCCCCTGAAAGTGGCCTTTCAGCGGGCGATCTCCCGCCGAAAGCGGGAGAGTTGGAGTCACTGATATTGCAGTATGTGGTTGTTATCAGTACAGCACTGAGTTGCAGTTGACTTTCATTTATGGAACTGACCAAGGTGTTCTTTTCATTTTCAAACTTGCAGAGCTTCCTTATGGCTGGGAAAAGATCAGCGATCCAGTGTATGGTTTCTACTACATTGAGTAAGTTACTCTAGAACATGAGGTGCAGCTATATCTGTTTAGGACAGGACTGTTCTCAATGTTTTGATGCAAACCTGTCCTAAGGATTTTTACACATGGTTTCCCCTGTTGTCCTCCATTTGGTAGCATTTGTCCCACAGATTCCAAATGATGTATGTGACACCTACTGGGCGAAGTAGTAAATGGCTGCTGGTCTTTCCCTGTCGTGATATTAATGTCCATTATTGGTTGTCGCTTTAAAATTTACACTGTAACTTCGCTCAGCAGCCTTCCCATTGAAGGAGATAATTTGCTTTATCCTTCTGCTCATCTAACTATCCCAAAGACATTTGATGTGCAGATAGGCTTCTCTGCCAAATTTAACATCCAGCTGACGCCATCCTATATTGCCTATAGGGCCATTATTTAGTTGAGATCCAGCCGCATCTGGCATTGAATGTTATCCTGTATTATGTCTACTTTGGGTTGTGGAGTTTGAGACAACCTTTGCTTCAACCTTAGTTGTGGGAAGAGGACCTTTGCTTTCTATCATCATTATTTTTGATAGATAATCGCTCCCACCTTCCATCCTATGGCATTTTATTCTGCCACACACTTCACACGTCAAAAAGAATTAACTCAAAGATCTTTTAGTGCTGATGAAACTTACCAACCAAACATACCCATTCTTTTCCCCCTTCTGTCATTTGCCAATATGCCCATTCAGTGTCTCCTCACTGGACAACCCCTTCCACATCAGTGCTCCCTCATCTGAGGATTCCCTTCCATCTCTCTCATCTTGTCAGTCTGACTTTTTCTATTTCTTAACATGGCCATTATGCTGGAACAGCTGGCACCTGGGGACAGCTCTACAGGCCTGCGTCCCCCTGGTAATTGACCTAACTGACCAAATGACCATTTTTCAACACATATTTGAGAAAAGTTGGAATTTGCAAGAGGCACATTGCAGGAGCATGTCCACATGAGTGTATCAGTGAAACCGTTGCTGAGAAATGTTTGTGAGTAAATATGCAAAATTGGTGCTCAGACTGAGTTATCTTTTCTTTTTGTCGCCTCAGCCACGTAAACCAGAGAACCCAGTTTGAGAATCCAGTCATTGAAGCAAAGCGGAAAAAGCAGCTGGTCCACCATCGGGACAGTCAGCGAGGGTTGCATGCAGATCAGCGGCCAGGTACTGGAACCTCCATATACAATGAAATACTTTGCCTTTACATGTTTTTTTTATTACCTCCTGATGTCCCAAACCATTTAAAATGTTAGTTGAAGTTTGCTGATTATTTTAATATATACCAAGTCCATACCAACCAAGATGCCCCATCTTATACAGTCCCATTTAGCTGTATTTGGCCCGTTTCCCTCTAAATCTTTCCTATGCATGTATCTGTCCAAACGTCTTTCAAATGTTATTGTACCTATTTCAACTGGAAGTTGGCTATATATCCCACCACCCTCTGTGTAGCGAAAAAAAAATACTAGCCCTCGGGTTGCTATTAAATCTTTCCTCTGTCACCCTAATCTATGCCCTCTGGTTCTTGATTCCCCTAACCTGGGGAAAAAATACTCTGCATTCACCATATCTATCCTCTTTGTGACTTTATACACCTCTATTGCCCCTCGGCCTACTGCACTCCAAGGAAAAAATTTAATAGGAACATGAGGGGCAACTTTTTCACACAGACGGTGGCGGATACATAGAAGTGGATTTTAAAGGTTTAGAAGGATATGGCCCAAATGTGGCAGGTCGGATTAGTGTGGATGGGGCATCTTGGTCTGCATGGACAAGTTGCGTTTCCATTATGTATGACTGCTCTACAACACTTCACAGGGCCCTACCATTCACTGTGAGGGTTCTACCCTGGTTTAATTTTCCAAAATGCAACACCTCACGCTTATCTAAATTAAATTCCATTAGTCACTCATCACTTGCCCAACTTGACTTTGATCAAGATCCTGCAATAATCTTTGACAAGCATCTTCAGTGTCTACAATAACAGATTTTTTATTGATAACTTACTTATCTTGTCTTGTACATTCTCATCCGAATAATTTATAATGGTGACAAACAGCAATGGGCATGGCACCAATTTCCCGAGGCACACTCTAGACACAGACCTCCAATCTGGAAAGAAACCTCCTGTCAACACCCTCTGCTTCCTTCCATGAAACCAAATTCTATATCCAGTTAGCTGACTCTCCCTGGATCCCATGTGATCCAACCTGCCAGAGCAGCCTGCCATGTGGAACCTTATCAAAGGTCTTTCTGAAGTCCATATAGACAACATCTCTACCACTGCCCTTCTTAATAACTTCTCCAAAAATGTACTCAAATTCATGAGACACGATCTTCCTTGTGCAAAAGCATGCTGACTATCCCTTATCAGCCCTTGTCTATCCAAATGCAGGTATCTATTATCCCACAGAATAATCTCCAGTAACTGTCCTACCACAGATGCTAGGCTTACTGGTCTATAGTTCCCAGATTTGTAAGATGATCTCCCACGTACAAAGCCATGCTGACTATCCTTATCAGCCCCTATCTACCCAAATGCATATTTATCTTATTCCTCAGTGTTCCCTCTGGTAATTTGCCCTCTGCAGCTGTTCGGCTCACTGGTGTATAGTTCCCCAGGCTTTTCCTTGCAGCCCATAGAGTCGCAGAGTGATACAGTGTGGAAACAGGTCCTTCGGCCCAACTTGCCCACACCGGCCAACAATGTCCCAGCTACACTAGTCCCACTTGCCTGCGCTTGGTCCCTCCAAACCTGTCCTATCCATGTACCTGTCTAACTGTTTCTTAAAAACAGTTTCTTATATCATTAAACATGAGTGAGATGCCAGAAGACAGGCACCTCAGTCATATATCTGATATCTCAGCAAGGCCTGCTATTTCTTCTTTAGCCTCCCCCAGTATCCTTGGATGCATTTGTTAAGACCCAGGAGATTTATCTATCTTCATACCCGTTAGGACCTCGGCCTAAATGTAATTCTTATAACAGCTGAATTTCTACGAGCAACCTCCCAGAATCATTGTTGTTGTAATTTGTCACACGTTCTCGATGGAGACCTTGCCATCTCGTTTATGCTGTCGCGATGTGTACAAAGGTAGTTAGTTAGACCAATCTAGACTTGAGCATTCATTTTGCACGGATGATGGAGGAGTATGTATACTTCAGTTCTTGATTTCAAGGTTGTCCTTTCATTTTTGTTTCCTCCATTTTAGATTCCTCATATGACACACATTTGTCAGTGATTTCAGACACGAGAGAGTCTAGGCGTTGGCTGTAGGACTACTAGTGGGCAGTGTCCGACAAATCTTTGTCCACTAAATCATTTGATAAACTCTAATATCGGTTTGGGAAAATTGCTGAAATGGAAACTTTCACTGTTTGCCATTGTGTGAATTGAACTCTATGTCAAAGCATGGGGGCCTCCGGCACTATTTTCTGCTGTTCTCTCCCACTGCAGCTTCTCTGCTCCCTCCACCTTTGCATTCTCCTGCTCTCCACGTCACTACCTTGGCCATCCTCTTCCCCTCTCCACCTGCTCAACACATTAGGCGCTTAAAGGCAAATATGCTATCAGATAGCACATCAAACATGAGAGGATTGTTTTTGTTCAATAGCCAATGAAAGTCCACACCACACCCTTTCATTTAATCCCTCTCTTGTTGCTGTGAACTTTGCCCAAAAATAATTTGAAAAATGGAAATTATTTAAGGAATCTTGAGCTCCCTGATCCTTTCACTTTTCCAAATGAGCATTCCTTTGCACCCCTCTTTATGCACTCCCAGATCCATGTATCAGAGGTAACCTTGTCCTATGCATGAAAATATAGCACTACAATCAAATTGGAGTGTAAAGTGTGCATGGATGCCAAAGGTAGTTTTATAAGTAAATATTGTGCTGGAAAATATTTGCTTTAATTTGACGAGGAGATTCTAGTCCAGAAAATTGAGATATCCGCCCTCCTCGTTCTGCCTCTTTTTTTCCCGCTCCCCTCTATCTTTTGTGTTCTCCCATTCTCTTCCCCCCCTTCTGCTCTCCTCCTTGGACCCTCGCCCTCCCGTAGCCCCCATCATCTCAAAAAGCATAACAGAACAGTCCCTCAAGAATTTTACCTTTTTTGCATCAGGCCACTGTTTAAAAATGTTAATTTGTTTGCTTCTCTTCTCAACCTCTCCCACTCCCACTCGATCCCATATTAGAGAGGCCGATGTTTACTCGAGACCCCTCCCATCTTCAGGGAATGCTCATTAGGACAACACTTCAGAAGAGTGCGATGGGGTTTGGCTTCACAATCATTGGCGGAGACAGCCCCGATGAGTTCCTGCAAGTGAAGAATGTGATTCAAGATGGTCCTGCTGCTCACGATGGGAACATGTTGGCAGGCAAGTTTCCAATTCGGAACGTAAGCATGTACGTAAATGACAGAGCTTCCCCACAATACCACAAGATGCAAATGATGGGTGTTCTGGAGAGCTGGGCTTGGAAATAGTAGTGTTGGGGAATGGGAAATGTGTGGAGAATGGCCATAGAGGCTGAGGCGAATAGCACATTCAATGTGTGGAGAAGTGGTCAACAAAGGATTGGACTTAAATGGAGCAAGCGTGTTAGAAGAGGAAATAGACACAAAAAGCTGGAGTAACCAGTGGAAGAAGTGGAAATGAGTGGAGCACAGGAGGAAATGGGAACTTGAGATGTTTAAGAAGGAACTGCAGATGCTGGAAAATCGAAGATTTCGGGCCGAAACGTTGCCTATTTCCTTCGCTCCGTAGATGCTGCTGCACCTGCTGAGTTTCTCCAGCATTTTTGTCTACCTGGAAACTTGAGATCGTGGGTTTGGGGTGAAAATCTGTCTGGAAAGCATGCTTCCTTTTGTGTGTGTGAGACGTTGTGTTTAAAAGGCAATAAATACTGGGAAGTGTGACATTGGAGAAGGGAAAATGTGGAAACTGGGATCAGTATTTATCCTCCACGGCTGATCACAAAGTTATTGAATCGTTGGTATTTATTTTAACACAGATTAAGATCTGTAGTTGCCTCATTGGGCACGCCTTAGCAAGTCGGTAATGTGGTGTGCCTGGATATGATTGTTTGCTTTGGGCTTTTTATCTGCAGGTGACGTAATAGTCTATATAAACAGCACTTGTGTCCTTGGGCAGACTCACGCCGACGTGGTGCAGCTCTTCCAGTCTGTTCCCATCGGCCAGACGGTGAAGTTGATCCTGTGCCGCGGCTACCCGCTCCCCGTTGACACCCAGGTGCCAGCCATCGACGTGGTGAGCGCCACCCCCATTGTGGATGGGCTGCCTACGACTGCAAAGCCGGCCAGCGCAGCCCAGAGCCTACAAATCTCACCCGGCCTCCCGGACCACAGTGGGAGGGAGGCCCCTGCAGGCAGCATCGAGCGATCAAACGGACCTTACCTGGGCCTGACTGAAGACCGGTCATCCATGACCTCCTCGGCAGGTTCGCAGCCCGAGACACTGACCATTCCGCTGCTGAAGGGGCCAAATGGCTTTGGTTTTGCCATAGCGGACAGCCCAGCCGGGCAGAAAGTGAAAATGATTCTGGACAGCCAGTGGTGCAAAGGTCTACAGAAAGGTGACGTGATCAAGGAGGTTAACCAGCAGAGCGTGCAACAACTGAGCCACGCCCAGGTGGTGGACATCCTAAAGGACTGGCCTGTGGGCAGTGAAATATCGCTGCTCGTCCAAAGAGGAGGTTGGTTACATTTTTATCACTTTGCATCAATAGCTTTTGATACATCCCACCAAATTGTCTGTTTAGCCCAGTTAATCTTCAACCACTATGTATGTTAACATAAAAGGATATATGAAGACTTAAAAATGTGAGCAGTAGCATTTGGCTAGCATTTGTGAACCATCCCTAATTGCCCTTGTGGAGAGCACACTTCTTCAAATGCTGCAGTCTTCTGCTGAAGGTCCTCCACACTTTCCATTCTAGAATTCCTGTTAGTTGGGCTCTTGTGATGATGAAACAGTGATAGGTTTGATGTATGTCTCGGAAGGCAAGTTGCGCATGCTTGCATTTCCTTGCATCTGCTGCCCTATCTCTTTCTGGATAGTAAAAGTCACCAGTTTGCAGAATGCCACCGCAGTAGCCTCTGAATACCTGCAATGCATTTTGCTGATGGTACTTACTGCACTGGTGGTGGAGGGAGGGAATGAATAGTTGCGATGAGTGGGATACTCATCAATTGGTGGCTTAACCCTTCAAGTGCTGTTGCAGCTACACAAACTGAACCCCTGTCCCACTTGGGAAACCTAAACAGCAATCTCTGGTGACCTTGCCCGCCACCCAAGGTTTCCATGAGGTCACCGGAGGTTTTGGTCACTCTCCCTAATGGTCGAAAGTGGTTTCCGCATGGTCGAGACTTCATCTAGGTTGCTGCTATTTTTTCCATCATGATTAAAACCGGCCTTGACTAAAAATAGGTTGCCGTTTTAAAAATCGATAATTTTTTAGTCGCAGGTCTAGTCGAAGCTGGTTTTCTTCATAGTCGAGGAAGGTTTTCAACACATGTGTGGGAGGTGGTAGGAGGTTGCAGGTCACCTCGATGTTGATTTTTTTTTTTTTGGGTGGGCAAGGTCACCAGAGTTTGCTGTTTAGGTCTCGTAAGTGGGACAGGGGCTCATCACACTGCTGACACATGCTTTACAAAGGACCACATGCCTCAAGTGGTAAGTTACTTGCTGTATAATATCTGACCTCTAACTTGGTTTGGCAGCAAAAGTATGTGTTGGTGGTTCAGTTGGGTTACCAGCAATCACCACAAACTAGATGGCCCTCTATCTCCCCCCCCCCCCCTCCTCCAGCTAGCCTTTTAAGGTTGTTCATGACATTGAATATCAAAAGTGCTGTTTGCAGAAGTACTTGGTTACAGCTTCTCTTGTTGATAATTTTCTGGCAGTCTTTTGCATTGATCGTTTCTTGCCACATATGCCAATTATTTAGCAAAGTAACTCAATCATTTGTCGGCTTCTTTGTCATCTTGATTTGCGAGTTAGGTCATTGATGTAGCAGCTGTGGTGAGAGAGACCACGATGCAACCATGAGGACTGCTGCACTGATGTTCCAGGGTCAGGCGAATGACCTCCAACTCCCACATACAAGATCTGACTCCAACCATTGGAGTCTTTATCTCTTGATGCCCACGGACTTGGGTCTTGCTTGATGCTTTAATATGAAGGGTAGTCAGTGTGAGCTTGCCTCTGAAAAACACCATCTATGGTGTGAACCAAAGTAGGCTGTGAATTCCTGTGAAACTGGGCTTTGGTGAACGGGTTGTTGGAGTGCAGGTGCCAGGCTATGCCACTGTTAATGACATCTATCAGTCTGAAGAATAGACTGGGCTGTGAGCTGTGAATTGAATTTGTCCTGCTTTTTGTGTTCAAGGAGTGTGCAGGTGATTTTTCACATGGTCATCTAGATACTATGTTTGTGACACGACTGCAACAGCTTGGCTTGAGATGCAGCAGGTACGTCAGTACCACGGCTCGGGTGTCATCTGGTTCATAGTCTTTGTTGTGTGTAATGCTGTCAGACAGTTTGCTGTATCCCATGAAGTGAATTACATTGGCATCTGTGGTGGTGGCGAGTCTCGGAGAGACGGCAGCATGGGGTCACTAACTTTTGGCCAGAGATGGTTGCAACTGCTTTGGCCTTTAACACTCTCATACTGGGCCCTGATGTCAGTAAGGATGGAGCTGTCTCCTTCTGTCAGCTACTTAATTATCCAGCATTCTTCACAACTAAATGTTGATCAGTCAGTTGCAGAATTGTTTAGTTCTACTTGTTACATGCTGTTTTGTGTTTCGCAGAATGTAATTCTGTGTGACAGCCTTTCTAGGTTGGTAGCTTATTTTTCGACGCACCTGTTGGTGCTTGTGCATATTAAACACATTGATGGAAATGCTTCGTAGGTTAGGCACTGTCTGTACATAGATAAACAATTAGTCTTTCAAGTTTGTGACCTTTCAACATGTCTCTATTCATTAAATTGACATTAATTTGGCAGCTGGGCATCTGAGGCATATGGACTATCAGCAGCAGCAAAATACACTGCCACAATATATAATCTTGTGGCCTGGTAGATCATCTCTCTATGATGTTATCAGTTGTGAGCTGCCAGATCTGACTTATGACCATTCCATCGGCACATCAGTTGTGGGAGCTGTCGTCAATGTGAAGGTGGGACTTTGTTTCCAGGCGGACTGTGGCAGTCGCTTCTACCTGTCCTTCCGAAGATGTTAAGTCCACATTGCTACGGCACAACATTCCAGGATTTGGGTCCAGTGATAAGTTAATGGCGTTAAGTTTCTGAATCAAGATGGCGGATGACTTGGAGTGGTCCCACATGCCTGAAGCCCTCATCCTATGTGGGCAGGTGGATCTGTAGCTCGATTAACTTACCCAAGCTACCGCAAAAATGCATGCAGAGCCTGCAACCTCCACCACCAAAAATGATAAAGGCTTCATCTTACGATCTATTGGGAGGTTGGAAATAAATGCTGGCTTTTCAGCAATACAAAGACGTTGAATTTTTTTTTTTTAATTAATAGTCTGTGAGGGGATCTGAAGAACATCAACACTTGTATAGTCCAGTTGAACTAAATACAGATTCTGAGGCTGCTTCTGCTGTAATTCTTTTCTCACCTTTCTCTCGCTCCCTACGTGCCCCCCTCCCTTGCCTGACTTTCGTCTTTCTACATTGTTCTTTCTAGGTGAGGTTGAAAGGTACGAACCTCGTGAAATAATGCTGACACTCTTGGGGAGGTGGAGTACTGAACTAAAGCACCGATTGTGTTGATGTGTCAATACATCACTGCTTTCCAGCTGCGAACCACTATATGAATCCCACTTAGGAAAACGCCCTGGTGCATTTGTTGATTTACGATATACTATGTATAGCACATTGTGATGCTGATTTATGATATGAACTTGATCTTGCAGATTAACCATTGCGTTCCCTGTCTGCCTTCATTTTTCACTTCTGCTTCTGTCTCCTTCCACTCCAGCACTTTTCCTCTGGCCCACCTCCTGTCCCTCCCACCAAGGCAAATGTATCCTGCTCTGAAGAAGGGTTTCGGCCCGAAACTTTGCCTATTTCCTTCGCTCCATAGATGCTGCTGCACCCGCTGAGTTTTTCCAGCATTTTTGTCTACCTTTGGCTTGTACTTTTCCCACCTCCCCACCTTCTTGTTTTTTTCACTCCATTCCCCAACCTTGGTTTCTCGTTCTCCTGCTGCATTGACCCCTTTGGCCAGCTTCACTTTTTCTCTTGGTACTTCCTTCCTTCCTTCCTTCCTTCCCGCAGCCGTGCGTTTTCCTACCCTTTCTCTGCCTTGCTTCGCTGTCTATCTCTCTCTTAAGGTCATAAGTGATAGGAGTAGAATTAGGCCATTCAGCCCATCAAGTCTACTCTGACATTCAATCATGGCAATCTATCTCCCCCACTTAACCCCATTCTCTTGCCTTCTCCCCATAACCTCTGACACCCATACTAATTATTACTATCTCTCTCTCCCCTTCCCATTTATTAATATTTTTTTCTTTTTTACAGGACCTCCATCACCAACTAAAATTCCAAACATTGTAAGTTTCACAACTTTCTCGATGGTGGGAGCGGGACTTGGGGGTCTTCACATTCCCTTTGTCTCCCCCAGAGCAGTGATAAGGAGCTGGAGACGAGCAGCTAATTGCAGAGCTAATTGCAGCTCATCTGCACCTTCTGTATCTCCTGCATTTATCCCTAAATCAATTTAAATTTCCGGCCACATTTCTGGAGGATGCAATCGACTGCTATAGGAGTAACGAATCCCAAATGAATCCCTGTGATGCTAATCCCAAATAAAACAAAAGTGCAAGAAAGCACAGCATTTCAAACGGGTCTGAAGAAGGGTCTCGACCTGCAACGTTACCCATTCCTTTTCTCAAGAGTTGCTGCCTGACCCGCTGAGTTAGACCAGCATTTTGTGTCCATCTTCAGTTCAAATGGCACGTTGGCAGGAGTGATCTCATTAGCACTTTGGCGTGATGACCTTTGACCAAATCGGAAAGATTTTAATCCCTTAACCATTTTAAAATGACAAGTGGCGGTCACGATGGTGCAGCGGTAGAGTTGCTGCCTTATGCCCCTGTCCCACTTAGGAAACCTGAACGGAAACCTCTGGAGACTTTACGCCCCACCCAAGGTTTTCGTGCGGTTCCCAGAGGTTTTTGTCAGTCAACCTTAAGGGTCGAAAGTGGTTTCCGTTTTAAAAATCGGTAATTTTTTAATCAAAGCTGGTTGCGATGCTAGTTGAAGGTGGTTGCCGGAGGACAAAATCCTCGGGGAACCGCACAGAAACCTTGGGTGGGGCGCAAAGTCTCCAGAGGTTTCCATTCAGGTTTCCTAAGTGGGACAGGGGCATTACAGCGAATGCAGCGCTGGACACCCGGGTTCGATCCCGATCGCGGCTGCTCTCTGTACGGAGTTTTGCGTTCTCCCCGTGACCTGCATGCGTTTTTGCCGAGATCTTCGATTTCCTCCCACATTACAAAGACGTACAGGTTTGTAGGTTAATTGGCTTGGTAAATGTAAAATATGTCCCTAGTGGGTGTAGGATAGTGTTAGTGTGCGGGGATCGCTGGTCGGCACGGACCCGGTGGGCCGAAGGGCCTGTTTCCGTGCTGTATCTCTAAACTAAACTAAACTTTTAAAAAGTGGTGGGAGGGGTTTGGGTACATGGAAGAAATGGCAAGTTCTGTGACTAGGGCAGGGCTGATAAAAATCTAAAATGTGAAAAGAAATGTAATTTAAAATCGGTGTTCCAGGCATGGGTGATGTCCAGGTGTAAATGATTACAGTAAGGAGGGATCTTGGAGGAGAGGCATTGTATTGTGGAGACCTGGCAATGCTGACTTGGAATGAGTGCCTTGTGTTACTTTCAATGTAGCTTTTTTCTCACCTTGCTTTTCTTTTCCTAGACATCAGAGCATGAAGAAAACCAAGCAACATCCCAGAATGCCTCCCCAGGGGTTCCTATCCCCCAGCCCATGCCCTTCCCTCCCAATGCAATGCGACCCTCCTCCCCCAAGCGTGACCCAACTGAGGTGTACATACAATCCAAGATTATATTCGACAACAAACGTAAGTCATTTTGTTTTTTAAGTTTTAATGAAGTTTTTAATGAGCAGCGGGCCGGGATACTCCCGCTGCGGTCCAAGGAGAAGCCGGCGTGGAGCGAGGGGGTCGAAATGAGATGGGTCGGGACGGAATCTCGGGGTCCGTGGAGAGACCATCGAGAACAAAGAGGGAGGGCTGCCGAGAACTAGGGAATGGAAGGGACAGATATGGGCCCCATATCTGAGAAAGGGTGTGCTGGCTCTGGAGAGGGTCTAGATGAGAATCATTGCAAGAATGATCCCGGGAATGAATGGGTTACAACAAATGACAAGTGTTTGACACCATTGGACCTCTACTTGCTGGAGTTTAGAAGGTTGAGATGGGGACCTCGTTGCAACTTAGAATAATGAAAGTCATGTGTATGTGGAAAGGATGTTTCCACTGGTGGGAGAGTCGAGGTCCAGAGGTCATAGCCTCAGAATTAAAGGGCGTTCTTTTGGAAAGGTGAGGAGGAACTTCTTTAGTCAGAGGGCAGTTGATCTGTGGAACTCATTGCCACAGAGGGCTGTGGAGGCCAAGTCAGTGTATATTTCTAAGGCAGAGATAGACAAATTCTTGATAGGAACGGGTGTCAAGGGTTATGGGTAGAAGGCAGGAAAATGGGATTAGGAGGCATAGGTCAGCCATGATTGAATGACGGAGTGGACTCGATGGGCCGAATGGCCTAATTATACTTCTGTAACTTGTGATTACTTTGTCAGCAACTTTGTGCCAACTTATTTGTGTGCTCTGTATTCAAAAACAAATAGTTTCGCTGCCAGTAGCTAGGTACGTTACAGTAATGTACCATCATCGGCAATGGGTTAATTTAGGATGCTACAATTAATTCACTATGTTGCAGCTGTGTCACTTGGTTCTGGGTCTGGGATTGTAGCCTGAAGTCAGGGAATGAGATGATCCAATTCATTCATAACATTTGGAGGAAGGATTGGTGGATGATTAATGTCCACTAAAGTTAAATTCATGATCCCAATTTGATCCAACCCAACTAAGCTGAGAAGATCCGAGGTAATCAACCTGACCCTGGATAGATTATAGAGCTAGGCCAACAAGATCCAAACTGAGAAATGTTATCCTAATACACATGTGACCTGAGCTGAACAGAATCTGAAAAGACTGGTCCATTTGAGCTCAGGTCGGGTGACCAGTCTCTAATGAAGGGGTGTTCTTGTCTATAGTATAGTTCATCTTTAGTTTAGTTTAGAGATACGGCGCAGAACCAGGCCCTTCGGCCCTCTGAGTCCGCGCCGACCAGCGATCCCCGCACATTAACACTATCCTACACACACCAGAGACATTTTTACATTTATACCACGCCAATTAACCTATAAACATGTAGATCTTTGGTGTGTGGGAGGAAACTGAAGATCTGGAGAAAACCCACACAGATGACGGGGAGGGCGTAAAGACTCCATACAGACAGCACCCGTAGTCAGGATGAAACCCGGGACTCTGGAACTGTAATGCAGTAGCTTTACCGCTGCATCACCGTGCTACCTCTCTTCATCTTGTGTGAAGAAGTGATCAAATCAAAAACCTCAACACAGCATTTGAAAGCAATTGTCTTTCTGAACATTTTTATTAGTTTAGTACACAGCATGGAAACGGGCCCTTCTGCCCTTCGAGTCTGCGCCGATCATCCATCACCCCTACACTAGTTCCGCACTCTTAAGGAAAATTTACAGAAGCCAATTAATCTATAAACTTGCATGTCTTTCGGATGTGGGAGGAAACCGGAGTACCCGGAGAAAAATGTATATAGTATAAACATCGATTTAGTGGCAGGATGTTGCCGAGTTTGTTTAGTTTAGTTTGGAGATACAGCATAGAAACTGGCCCTTCGGCCCACACAGTCCACACTGACCATACATCACTCATTTACACTCATTTTATACTATCCCACCTTCTCAGCCATCCCCTACAAACTAGGGGCGATTTACAGAGGCCAATTAACCTGCAAGCCCACACGTCATTGGGGTGTGGGAGGAAACCCGGAGCACCCGGAGGAACCCTACACGGTCACAGGGCGAACGTGCAAACTCCAAACAGACAGCATCCGAGGTCAGGATCGAACTTGGGTCTCTGGTGCTGTGAGGTAGCATCTCTACCAGCTGTGCCACAGTGTTGCTCTAAATATATAGGGAAAGCGATAGTCGTTAATCCACTTGCAGAAATACTTGATTATCATATCTAAAGCTTAGGTGCTCCAGTATTCCTATACATGCATCATCCTAAAGTCTTTTAAATGTTGCTATTATACCTGCTTCAATACTTCCCCAGGCAGTTCATTCCATATACCTAACACCTCACATGTGAAACATTTGCCCCTCGGGTTCCTATCAAATCATTCCCCTCATCTTAAACCTATCTTGCCCAGTTTTTGATTTCCATAATCCTGGGAAAAAAATTGTTGCTTGCACCCTATCTGTGCTGCTCATGAAATTATACCCCTCTACAAAATCACCCCTCAGTCCCTACATGCCAAGAAATAAAGTTTCAACAGGCCCAACCTCTCCTTATAACTCAGTCCATCTTGTCCAGGCAACATCTTTATATAACTTGTATAACATAGTTGTCTGAAGAAGAGTCTCGGCCCGAAACGTCACCTATTCCTTCTCTCCAGAGATGCTGCCTGTCCCACTGAGTTGCTCCTGGTTTTTGAGCCGATCTTCGGTTTAAACCAGCATCTGCAGTTCCTTCCTTCCATAGTTGTTAATTGTTTGTAACAGATTTGTGATTTAATTTTAGAATGAGGTGTTTTCCCATTAACACCCCAGTTCTGGCTTCCTCAGTGCCTAAGATAATCAAGATGATTTCTGTGCCAAGCCAGGAAGAGTTGTAGTTCTAAACTATTGAATTGAATTGAATACATTTTATTCACCAAGTATGCATACATACAAGGAATTTGCCTCGGTGCTTTGCTCGCAAGTAGCAACTCGATACACAGTAGACAACTTAAAAATAAAACATAATTTAAACATGTGAAGAATGAAATAAAATACCACAGCAAAAGGAGGCTACAAACTTCTGGCTGTTGAGTAGAGCTGCTGCTCGTGGGAAATAAAGTTGTTTTTATGTCTGGCTGTGGCAGCTTTGACAGTCCAGAGTCGCTTTCCAGAGGGAAGTGCTTCAAAGAGTTTGTGGCCAGGGTGAGATGGTTCAGAGATTATCTTACCCACTCGCTTCCTGGCCCTTGCAGTGTACAGTTGTTAATGGGGGGGAAGGTTGCAGCTGATTGAACGATGTGCTGCAGCCTCCAGGTGTCGTGCTTGGTGACTGAACCAAACCAGACCATGATGGAGAAGGTGAGGACAGACTCTACGATGGCCGTGTAGAATTGGACCATCATTTCCTGTGGCAGATTGTGTTTCCCCAGCTGCCGCAGGAAGTACATCCTCTGTTGTGCCTTTTTGACTGTGGAGTCGATGGTGGCCTCCCATTTAAGGTCCCTGGAACTTAAATGACTCCACAGATGTGACTGTGGTGTTGTTGATGGTGAGTGGGGTGAGGGGAGGGGGAGCTCTCCTAAAGTCTACAATCAATTCCACCGTCTTAAGACCATTGAGCTCCAGGTTGTTGCGATGGCACCAGGACGCCAGCTGTGTCACTTCCTGTCTGTATGCAGATTCCTCCCCATCCTGGATCAGTCCAATCAGGGTTGTGTCATCCACAAACTTGAGAAGCTTGACAGAGGTGTCTGTGGAGGTGCAGTCGTTGGTGTAGAGAGTAAAGTACGCAGTCTTGCGGTGCTCCTATTTTGAGTGTCCGAGATTTGCTTTACCAGCCTCACATGCTGCTTCCTGTCTGTCAGGAAGTTGGTGATTCACCGACAGAGGGGTTCAGGCACAGTCAGCTGGGAAAGTTTGTAGTGTAGTAGCTCTGGTACAGTGGTGTTGAATGCAGAGCTAAAATCCGCAAACAAAATCCTTGCACAGGTCCCCTGACGGTCTAGGTGCTGGAGGATGAAGTGCAGGCCCAGGTTGACTGCATCATCCATAGATCTATTGGCCAGGTATGCAAACTGCAGAGGGTCCAGCAGGAGGTTTATGATATTTTTCAGGTGGCCCAGCACGTCTTTCAAAGGTCTTCATGACTACAGAGGTCATTAAGACCAGTAATCCTTGGGCTTTTGGGTACGGGAACAATAGTGGAGACTTTGAAGCAGGCAGGGACAGTGCAGGTTTGCAGGGACCGATTGAAAATGTCTGTGTGGACCGGTGCCATTTGTTCACCACAGAGCTTGAGGGTAGAGGGGGAAACATTGTCCGGTCCTGGAGATTTCTGATTTTTCTGTCTCCTGAATAGCTTCTTCACCTCCTCAATTGCTATTGTTAGTGATGGGGAAGTGGCCAGACTGATGTTGGGCAGCAAGGAGGGGGTGGGTAGTGGACGAGGGCCTAGTCTTTGCAGACTGGAGTCAGGCTGTAAGTGGGTATGAAGTGGTGATTGGGGAGGAGTGGGTGGGGGAGGGAGGGAGGGGTACGGAGGTTATGTTTCTGTTTATTGAACCTGCAGTAGAATTCGTTCAGGTCGTTGGTCAGCTGACGATTGTCCAAGGAGCGGGGGGCTTTCCTCTCGTAGCTGGTGATTTCTAGCAAGACCTTCCACACTGAAGAAGTGTCACTAGCTGAGAACTTGCCCCTCAACTTCTCAGAGTACCTTTCCTTGGCAGCTCTGACTCCTCTTCTCAGCTTGTACTTGGCCTGCCTGTAGAGGTCTGCATCCACACTCCTATAGGCCTCATCTTTAGACTGGCGGAGCTGTCTGAGTTCTGCTGTAAACCAGGGCTTGTTGTTGTTGTTGAACCTGATCCAGATCCCAGTGGGAATGCAACTGTCATCACAAAAGCTGACATATGATGTCACAGTGTCTGTATACTCATCGAGGCTTGTGGTTGCTTCCCTGAACACATTCCAATCAGTGCAGTCAAAGCAGGATTGTACCTTTTCAATGCCCTTGCTTGTCCACTTTTTTATTGTTCAGACCACAGGCTTAGCAGAGTTTAGTTTCTGCCTGTAGGTCGGAATAAGATGAACTAAACAATTATCAGAGAGTCCCAGAGCTGCCCAGGGAACAGAGTGATATGCGTTCCTGATCGAGTGTTCTCTCCCCTCTGGTGGGGCAGGTAACATGATGCCTGTATTTTGGAAGCTCTCGGCTGAGGTTAGCCTTGTTAAAATCCCCCAAAGCATGCTCAGCCATCTGAGCCTATCCAGCTGATGAGTTGAAGGAATTTATCCCTGTGCTGCTGGAATGGGGAAGGCAAACTCAAGTTCCTGCACCTAGTTCTAGTACAGAGTCATAAACCAAGATGTCACCTGCCATCTATGATCTATATTTAAACATCAAAGTTGGGAGGGAAAATTAACTGAAGGGAAAGAATCCATCAATTTTTCTGCCCGTGAATTCTTCAGGATGGTTAAGGGTTGCTGCCAACTGGAGACTGCAATTCCTGCCTACAGACAGGAAGTGTCACAGCTGGCGTCCTGGTGCCGTAGTAACAACCTAGAGCTCAATGCTCTTAAGACAGTGGAATTGATTGTAGACTTTAGGAGAGCTCCCCCTCCCCTCACCCCTCACCCCACTCACCATCAACAACACCACAGTCACATCTGTGGAGTCTTTTAAGTGCCTGGGAACCATCATCTCCAAGGACTTTAAGTGGGGGGCTACCGTCGACTCCACAGTCAAAAAGGCCCAACAGAGGATGTACTTCCTGCGGCAACTGAGGAAGCACAATCTGCCACAGGCAATGATGGTCCAATTCTATACGGCCATCGTAGAGTCTGTTCTCACCTTCTCCATCATGACCTGGTTTGGCTCAGCCACCAAGCACGACACCTGGAGGCTGCAGCGAATCAGCAGAGAAGGTTATTGGCTGCAACCTTCCCTCCACTGATGAACTGTGCAAGGGCCAGGAAGCGAGCGGGCAAGATCATCTCTGACCCCTCTAACCCTGGCCACAAACTCTTTGAATCACTTCCCTCTGGAATGCGACTCCGGACTGTCAAAGCTGCCACAGCCAGACATAAAAACAGTTTTTATCTACGAGTAGTTGTTCTACTCAACAGCCAAAAATCTGTAGCCTCTCTTTGATCTGGTATTTTGTTGGTTCACATGCTTGATCAATGGTGTTTTATCATTAATGTTTTATTATTATTAATGTTAGCGTTTTCTGAATCATTCGTAACTGTCACTGTATGTCATGTTACTTGTGGGAGAAGCACCAAGGCAAATTCCTTGGCCAATAAACGTACTTACTTACTTAGCCTCTGCCAACACTAATGCATACACCAGCATCACAGTGTATTCCAAATCCAAGCTGTGAGCATAGAAATGACTCCCTTTCTATCTGGTATCTTAGCAAATGGATTCAAAGCAAAGAAGAGAGATTCTGACATGCTGCATTAAAGAATTAAGGCTGGTGTGATTGTATACTCCAGGTGGTGCAGCAGTAGAGTTGCTGCTTTACAGCGCCAGAGGCCCGAGTTTGATCCTGACTACCGGTGCTGACTGTACATTTTCCCTGTGACCATGTGAGATTTCTCTGGGTGCTCTGGTTTCCTCCCACACTTCAAAGGCCTGCAAGTTTGTAGGTTAATTGGATCGGTAACATTTCAAATTGTCCATAACGATGGGTAGGATGGTGTTTGTGTATGGGTTGCTCGTGGCTGGTGCAGACTCAGTAGGCCGAAGGGCCTGTTTCCACGCTGTATGTCTAAAGTCTAAACCCTGGAAGAGATGTTATAATGCCGAATGCATCAGTTCCGACAGATTCCATGACTCCTTTGCCAGTTTCTATAGCACCTGCAGCCCTTTGGCCATTTCCACTCCATACTGTGTTTCCTCTTTGTTTAGCTCCAAACACAAAAGACATTGATATCTTCCTGCGTAAACTGGAGAGTGGATTTGGATTCCGCGTGCTGGGTGGTGATGGAGCAGACACACCTGTAAGTGTTTCTCACAGTTTTATCCTTTCTATCACAATCCGACTGGTTTCGTGACTCTTCCTCATAATCAGTTGACTGCAAGTCTCTGTGAAAATGCCAATCTGTGATACTCATGAGAAGTAACAGTGAAAGGCAACCGGTGCTGAATTGACGGAAACCTCGGTAATAGGTTTTCTCTATAGCTGAGTTAGAGAATTCATCAGAGCAATCTGTCCACATCAGAGCCAGCGAGATGGCGAACCTTTTCCAAAGTGGATGTAATATTAAATGCCATGTAAATCTGGGGCTTAACTCCTTTGCTCTTTCTACCCCATCTCCTGATCAGGTTCTAATTGGTGCCATAATCCCGCTGGGGGCGGCTGAGCGAGACGGGCGCCTTCGTGTGGCCGATGAGCTGCTGTGTGTTGACGGAGTCTTGGTTAAAGGGAGATCTCATCGCTTTGTGTTAGAACTGATGCAAAATGCAACACGAAACAGCCAGGTGCTGCTGACAGTCAGGAGAAACATCCTGTCTACTGGTGAGTGACTGGAGGGGGCAAGTGTGACGTTACAAAACCAAACCACTCCTGGCCAGAGGGAGTGCAGGTATTTTCAAATGCCCACCCTGTTCTAAATTAATAATCTTAATCATCTCCAGCAGCATATTTAAAAACTATTTAAGAAATAACTGCAGATGCTGGAAAAATCGAAGCTGGACAAAAATGCTGGAGAAACTCAGTGGAGTAAGGCAGCATCTGTGGAGCGAAGGAATAGGTGATGTTTCCGGTCGAGACCCTTCTTCAGATTGAAGGGTGACTGAAGGGTCGCCTATTCCTTCGCTCCATAGATGCTGCCTCACCCGCTTAGTTTCTATTTAAAAACGATAACCATCTGGGGAGTTGATAATGTCTAACATACCCAGTGGCACAAAGATTTGAGTCCTAACTACCCTCTGACTCATGAAAACATTCCAAGGCTTAACTTGTTTAGATGGGTTAGGTCCTACAGCACTTGTAATTCAATATTAATATGATTGGTATGGGTTTAATAAGTTGGCATCACTTACGTCCATCATAAGTAATAAGGTATACTTGCCTCAATTATAAAATGCACTGCAGCAACTTTTCAGGACTTTGTCAGCACTTTGGAAGCTTCTAAGTACAGAGTCGACAGATGCACAGGTGTGCCACCATCTTCAGATTGCACAGCGTCCCCACTTGGGAAATTCTTTCATTATTGTGGAGTTATAATTCTGGAATGCTCTCCCTTGTGAAATTGTGGCTGCACTTTCATTGGTCATTATTTCAAGGCAAGCTGGGGAAGGCCAGTGTTTGGTATTAGTTTAGATTTGTTATGTGCTCCGCGATGCAGTATGAAACTCTGCTTTAATAGGATGTAGAACAGTGCAGCAGAGAACAGGCCCTTCGGCCCACTATGTCTGTGCTGAAGATGATGCCAAGAACATCACTTATCCATCTGCACATAGCTCATATCCCTTCATTCCCTGCATATCCATATGCCTATCCAAAATTCTTAAATGCCACCAGCATAGCTGCCTCAACCACCTTCCAGACACTTGCCACCCTCTGTACAAAAATAATAACTTGCCCTGCACATCTCCTTTAAACTTTGCCCCTCTTAACATAAAGCGATGCCCTCATGTGTTTGATTTTTCTATTCGGGGGGAAAAAAGATTCTGACTGCTATGCCTCTCATAATCTGTAATGAGGCAAGCAGCACTGCACAAAATATTCCAAAAGCGACCAAACCAAAGTCGTATGAAGCTGCACATTGACTTCCTGACTCTTATAATCAATGCACGACCTCTGAAAGAAAGTAAGCATACCATTTGCCTCCTTTACCACTCTGTCTACTTGTGTTGCCACTTTCAGGAAGTTATGGATGAGGACCTCGAGGTCCCTCTAACTTTTTCACACAAAAGGTGGTGGATGTATGGAACGAGGTTGAGGTAGATGAGGGGGGTACTATCGCAATGTTTAAGAAACTTTTAGACAGGTACATGGATAGGATAGGTTTAACGGAATATGCGCCGAACGCAGGCAGGTGGGACTCCTGTAGCTGGGACATGTTGGTTGGTGTGGGCAAGTTGGGCTGAAGGGCCTGTTGCCACGCAGTATGACTCTATGACATCAGTGCTGTCATGCATCCACTGCCCCTCGCTCAATGGTCACTTTCATCACCTCAAAAAAACTCAATCAGATTAGTAAGACTCAACCAGCCATGTACAAAGCCATGCTGACTGTCCCCAATTAACCTAATCTTGAACAAATGGGTGTAAATCCCGAAGCATCATCTCCAATAGTTTCTCTCTCTACTTCCCTCATTAAATGAATGAACAAGATTAGCTACTCCCCAGGCCTCCGGAGCCTTGCCTGGCTAGAGAAGACTCAAAGATTTCCATCATGGCTCCTGCAATCTCTTCTTTTGCCTCTCTCAATAACACGTTTTGCATGCCAAATAACAGGCAAATAATACCATGCATGAGTCCATCAGGTAATGCAAAAGAGAAATAAACGGTGCAGAATATAGTGTTACAGCTGGAGAGAAAATACAGATTGGGGAATAGAAGCGGATTAATTGGACAATTCAAGCCTATCGTGCCAAATTGCCCATGTTCTGGTTCTGTGAACTCAGACTTGGAATGACTTTGTCTTTAGACTTTAGAGATACAGCATGAAAACAGGCCCTTCGGCCCACTGAGTCCGTGCTGACCAGCGATACAGTACAGGGTAGCACTATCTTACACACTAGGGACAATTTTCCAACTGTTGTCAAAGCGAATTAACCTGTACCTCTTGGAGTGTGGGAGGATAACGGAACATGCAGAGAAAACCCACAGGGTCACAGGGAGAACGTAAAAACTCCGTACAGGCAGCATCTGATTTATGATCGAACCCAGGTTTAGTGTTTTTTTAGTTTAGAGATACAGCGCGGAAACAGGCGCTTTGGCCCACTGAGTCCGCACCGATCAGCGATCCCCGCATACTAACGCTATCCTACACACACTAGGAAAAATGTATTATTATACCAAGCCTATAAACCTGAACGTCTTTGAAGTGTGGGAGGAAACCGGAGATCCCAGAGAAGACCCACGGGGGGAACGTACGGACTCCATACTGGCAGCAGCTGCAGTCCGGTTCGAGACCGGGACTCTGGTGCTGTAAGACAACAACTGTACTGCTGCGCCACTTTGCAAATCCTGAGAACTGCACTGTCCTGAGAATAAAAACAGTAACATGTGCACTGTTTAGCTTCACACCCTTCACGTGACTCATGTACCCTCTAAATTACTTTCTCTAAACAGAAGACCAACATGATGATAGTCGAGATGCAAGTTCGGACCCTGCAGAGAATGGCTCTCCAAGGATGAATCACACGGACCATGTCCACGCACTCCCTCAGGGCCCCAGCTCAACCGAGTCCCCACAGTCATACGACATTGTCCTGCAACGTAAAGAGACGGAGGGGTTCGGCTTTGTCATTATCACTTCAAAGAACAGGTCCCCAGCTGTTGGTGAGTACAAACGTTGTGGACTTCAGAAAGTGTGGTTGTTGGGAAGGACTCGTGCATCAGATCGCATGGTATCTAGGGGGAGCGCAATGGTACAGAATCAGCTTCATGGTAGGAAGCAAAGGGCGGTGGTGAAGCACTTTGTTTGGACTGGTGGCCTGTGACTAGCCCATTGTTGTATGTCTTCTGTATTAATGATTGGGATGAGAATGCTCACGGCACGATTGGTAAGTTTGCAGATGACTCTAGAATAGGTGGAATTGTAGATAATGGTTATCAAGAATTACAGCGGGGCCAGGATCAGCTGGCGAAGTGGTCTGAGGAGTGACAAATTTAATTCACAGAAGTGTGGCGCTGCCTTTTGGGAAGTTGCGCTACAGCAGGACCTTCACAGTGAATGGTGGGCCCCCAGGGAGCGTTGTAAAGCACAGGTGTCTAGGAATACCAGCACATTGCTCCCCAAAAGTGACATCGCAGGTATATAGGTTGCTGACAAAGCTTTCATCAGTCAGGGATTGGGATGTGATGTTGCAGTTTGTACATGATGTTGGTGAGGCAGCACTCGATGTAAAGTGTTCAGTTTTGCTGCAGGAAAGATGCCATTAAGCTGTAAACGGTGCAGAGATTGGTCAGGTGATTGCCGGGACTCGAGGCCTGACTATAGGGAGAGGTTAGGAAGGCTTGTACTTTAATCCTTGGATCGCAGGAGGCTGAAGGGTGAGTTTGGAGGTGTATAAAATCATGATAGGGTTGTTTTCCCAAGGAAGGGAATTCAAAAAGTAGAGAGCATTGGTTTAAGGTGAGGGGGGACTATTTTAATAGGAACCTGAAGGAGTAACATTTTCAGAGGATAGTGGGTATATGGATAAACCTGCCAGAGGAAGTCTTTTAGGCAGGTCCAATAACAGCATATAAAAGAAGTTTGATTTGTTAGATTCATTAACAAGGATAGGAAAGGTTCAGAGGGATATGGGCCATGCATGGCCAAATGAGACCCGCTTAGATGGGGCATCTTGGTCGGCATGGATGAGTTGGCTCTAAGGGCCTATTGCTGTTCATTATGACTTCCTGACTCTACCACATCGTCACAATGAATCAGCAGATCAAATCAGTATGAATGTCGTCACTTCCATGGATTCCAGACTCTTGCTAGGGTAAGGGTTCCATGGACATCATGTCAACCTACTGCCTGGATGATCAGGCATCTCTAATCATCACTGCCAAGATGATCTACATCTGGCGTCGGGGCCAAAGATTGAGTAGAGACCTTAGTTGGCACATAGAGCATGAAAGCAGGCACATTAGCCCACTTGCCCATGCTGACCAAGATGCCCCTTGGTCTACACTAGCCCCACATTAGACCCATATCCCTCTAAACCTTTCCTATCCATGTACCTGTCCAAATGCCTTTAAATGTTGTTATAGTCCCTGCCTCAACTGCCTTCTCTGTACGCTCACTCCATATACCCACCACCCACTGTATGAAAAAGTTAGCCCTTGGGTTCCTATTCAAGCTTTCCCCTCTCGTCTTAAACCATTGTTCTTTTGTTCTTGATTCCCCTATGCTGGGTTAAAAAACTCCATACATTCATCCTATTTATTCCCCTCATGATTTTATGGACCTTTAGCCTCCTGCATTCCAAGGAATAAAGTCTATGCCTGCCCAAACTCCCCATGTAGCTCAGGCTCTCAAGTCCTTTGCAACTTCCTTGTAAATTGTCTCTGTAGTCTTTCAAGCTTAACACCATCCTTCCTGTTGCAAGGTAACCAAACCTGAACACAATATGCGGCTTTGCCAATATCTTGTATATCTGTAGCGTATCATCCCAATTTCTATACTCAATACCCTGAGTGGTGAAGGCGAATGTACCAAAAGCTGCCTTGACCACACTACCTACCTGTGACACCACTTTCATGGAACAATATGGCAGCGCTCCTAGATCTGCTCTTCAACAGCCCGCAGGGCACTGTCATTTCCTGTGCAGGCCCTGCTCTGGTTAGACTTCCCAAAATGCAACACCTTGCACTTATCTACATTAACCATTCCTCAGCCCACTTGCCCAATTACTTAAAGATCCTGCTATGTATCGATAACCATCTTCACGACCGATGATCCCATCCACATTAGTATCATTTGCAAACTGACTAATCCTGCCGTCTACATTCTCATCCAAATTGTTGATATAGACCACAAGCAGCAATGATCGGGCCCAGCACCGATTTCTGAGGTACACCACTACTCAAAGGCCTCCAGTCCAAAAAAACAACCTTTGGGTTTCAACCCGAAACGTCACCCATTTATTCTATCCAAAGATGCTGCTTGTCCCGCTGAGTTAGTCCAGCATTTTGTTTCTACTTACCACCATCTCCCACTGCTTCCTTCAAATGCCTTGCTGGAGTCCATGTAGGCAATGTCGACAGCTTTGCCCTCATCAACCTTTTTGGTGACTTGACTTTGTAAGACACATACAAAACCATGCTGAGTATCCCTAATCAGTCTCTGACTATCCCTCATAATCCTCTCCAGTAGCTTGCCTACCACAGATGCAAGGTTCTGATCTGTCATTCCTGCACCATGGAGCATTTTGGTGAAGGAAAATTGGCTGGGCTGTGGTGCTTTTTAAACATAAGTGGCTGATGGAAAATTTAGTTGAGTTCTACAAAATAGTTTGTGTGGGAATTACTATTTTCCTTACCAGGATACGGTATTTTTATGGTCTTGCAAAGGGAGTAGCAACAAATAATTTATTCTGCCCTCATTCTCTCCTCTCTAACTTGACCATCTACCTCTCTTATGGAATTTGTGTGGGAGGCAATAAATTGAAGAGGTATGCAACTTTAAGATATGCTGGGAGGATTGAGTTAGAATATTACTGAGGTAATTTGTCCTTTCTCAATGCCCATTCAGACCATTCAACAATTCAATAACATCAAAGTTGATTTCTAGTTTAACTCTGTCAATCTAGTTTAATTTATTATCTATGATAACCTCTACTCCATAAACGCATTAACCTCAGTTTTTAAAACTTCATTTAATACACCCACGTAAGCTCTTCACATTTTCAACTACCCACAGCATGGTGGTGCAGCGGTAGAGCTACTGCCTATCCCTTTGGTTCTTTCTTTGGTTTCCTTCCGCACTCCAAAGACATACAGATTTGTAGGTTAATTGGCTTGGTTTAAATGTGAAATGGCCCCTAGTGCGTGCAGGGTAGAGTTAATGTGCGAGGATTGCTGGTTGGCGAAGGCTCGGTGGGCCAAAGGACCTGTTTCTGCGCTGTATCTCCAAATATCTATATCCAACTATCTCCAAATACCCTATATCTTAATTATTTTCTTTAATTATTAAAGCTTAAATCGCCCCTGATCTTAATCGGATTTTCCCTGTCTTACCGATGCTTTCTCCACAGCAGTGCCACACAAAATTGGTCGCATTATCGAAGGAAGCCCAGCCGACCACTGTGGGAAGTTGAAGGTGACGGACCGGATCTCAGCAGTGAATGGCCAGTCCATTGTGCTGATGCCCCACCATGACATCGTCCAGCTAATCAAAGATGCAGGCCAGACGGTCACACTTACTGTCACTCCCGAAGAAGGTAGGTGGTCGGAGCGATAACTGGCTCCCAACCTCCTGGGCCAGCCCACTCATTGAGTCATGTCATGTGGTCTGTGCTTCATGCTTCATGCACCTCCAGCAACTTTGAGAGACACATCTAACCTGCAAATCTGAGGTCTAGATTAATTGCTGATGCCAACACAACCCAGGCTAATGAATATAGGACAAAGAGGCAGTCTTGCCAAGGATAGCCCCTCTCTCAAACCTTTAGCCATTCTGTAATTTAATGGGGCACATTAAACAAGAGGGGGCCAGAGACTTTGGGGTGGGGAGGGGGGCATGGTACCCTCTAGCTTGGGCACAGTGACTGGTCTTATTGCAACTTTTGCTTATTCAAGATTGATAGAAAATATGACACTTCTGCAGTTTCTGCCACCTTACTGCCCAGAGGGTGGCGAAAGAAAGTAGGGGAGGCTTGCCACTCCCTTCATGTGCCTGCCAGCTTTGTTCCTTTTGATAGTTTGACTGTAGCATTCTGACCCATGGCTTTTATTTTCCTTACAATCTACATGTTTGAGATTTTCACGCGAGCTTCTATTTGTGCTCAAGGAATTTTTGTGTTGGGAAATGGGTTATTATGTTTCAAATATGCAGGTTATCTTATCCAAATGCAAAGAACGTGTCCCAAAGCCCATTGTTGTCCATTCGTGTACAGTTGAAATGTAAGCAGTATTACAATGTGAGGTAGCCATAAAATACTGGAGTAACTCAGCAGGACAGGCAGCATCTGTAGAGAAAAGGAATAGGTGACATTTCGGGTTGAGACCCTTCCTCAGACTGAGAGTCAGGGGAGAGATAAACGAGATATGAAAGGGGACAAAGAACACGATAGGTGTGAGGTATCAGTTTAACCTATCGTTGAAAGCCCGCATCACCCCTAGTCTGTGTCTGCATTACGTTGCACAACACTGTTCAGATCTGCAGAGAAATACATTGTCACCCGCGGGAGTGACGAGTAAAGGTCCATAACCTAAAACCTTGGCTTCAAAGCATCTGCTGGGTCATCAAGTAACCTTCCTCTGGCAAAAATAACATTGCCAATCAGTGTCCGCTTGCGGGTAGATTTGTGCTGCAGACTTGTGCCCACCAGGAATTCTGTAAAACTTTATCAGGTTTAAATTGTTATTTCTGTGGCAGGAGAGACTGAGTGAATGCTTTCTTGGTCAGGGCTAGATATGAACCAGATCCCAGTACGGCCATCTTCATTCCATTGGGAATTCAGGATCTCTCAGGACCAGGAAAAACGCATTAAAAAGTGTGGCACTGATCTATGCAGTGCAAGCTGTGGAGAATTGATGCAGTTCTATTGAGAAGCCTTGCCTCTTGTCTCAAACCTGCACTCTTCGGAGTGATGGGCAAGAAATGCTCGCTGTGAGGATTGTTCACGTTGGCCGCCCACATGCATTGGTTGGTAATGCCTGAACTTGTGGAGCATTGACTTGCCACTAGATTCTTGCTAAACAGCAACAAACAGTGAGCAGCATCTCTGGATAGAAAGAATGGGTGATGTTTCAGGGTCGAGACCCTTCTATCCAGAGATGCTACCTGTCCTGCTTAGTTTAGCTTAGAGATGCAGCGAGGAAACAGGCCCTTCGGTCCACCGAGTCCGCACCGACCAGCGATCCCTGCACACTAACATTCTCCTACACACACTAGGGATGGTTTACACTTCTACCAAGCCCATTTACCTACATACCTGTACGTCTTTGGAGTGGGAGAAAACCAAAGATTTTGGAGAAAACCCGCGCGGTCACGGGGAGAATGTACAAACACCGTACAGACAGCACCCGTAGTCGGGATCGAACCTGGGTCTTGGATGCTACCAGCATTTTGTGTCTATCTTTGGTGTAAACCAGCATCTGCAGCTCCTTCCTGCACAAACAATGAGCATCTCTCACTCCGTTTACACACTTTCATTTTTGTCTTCCTCCAAGATGTGACTGGCCCTCCATCAGGGGGCAGCTCGGCCAAACAGAGCCCAGCCTTGCAGCACAAACCCATGGGACAAACTCCAGCGCTGCACATGCCAGCACAGGACAACAGGTGAGAATGAGTGCTCCCCAGTAGCTTTTATTTTGCAAATGCGAATTCCTCGATGCGCCTGGCGGGGAGGTTGCATGAAGAGGTGATCATTGGGTGTGATGCCATGGAAGTTACATGACTGGGTTTGTGAGGGGAGAGAATGAACTTATACCGAGAGATGATTGGACTCAGATTTTGTTCATTCTGTCCAACAGTAAGACGGATGTAGATGAAAGGAGCAGTGGGAAGTCACGAGACTTTGTCAATCCACCTTCTAACTTCAGGCAGCCAGCATCTGACCAGTACCTCCAGCCAGCTGCTGACAGGGAGACATGGACTGCAGGCAGCAGACCTCAGGTAAGGCCCAAGGATCTGAGAACAAGGTCTCATTTCTCCAAGCATCCTGTTCACCGGCTGACTAGACAAATGCTGTCTCTATACTTTTCTGATTTAACACAAAAAATTCAGCAGTTTCCATCTTCACCTGTAGTATCATCTTAAAAAAAAATCTAGTTTTCTCGGGTGAAGGTAAATTTAAATATAAATGTGTAAGGGAAGTTAGGCTGAACCTCAAATCACTGGTTAGGCCCGAGTACAATCTCATTCTGGACATATTCTAGGATGGCAAGTCTTTGGAAATGGGCACTGAGAAGATTCCCTAAAATAGTGTCCAGCATTAGGACCTCACGGCTGTGTGTGGTGCTCTGAGAAGCTGGTGATGATCCCTTTGGAGCCGAGTTGGTGTGAAGAGATATGCACAACTGAACCACTTCAATTAAATACAAAGAAGCAATCTACTTTCACCTTATGGTCAGGAAACAAAGAATTGTCCCACACGTGTCCTTGGCACGCAAATTACGCGACCTCGTCGTCGCATTGAGGCGCACGGGCATCGTGTGGCCGCGCGGGGCCGGTCCCACTGAGAAGTGCGGAAGGGTATGTAGTTGTGCGCGGTATCGCGCGGCGCTCCGAAATTTTGTAGCGAACAAAATCTTTGTGCACCACCGGCCTGTCACGTAACTGACGGCCAAAGTGGGATAGGCCCAAGACCCCGGCGTGACGCAACGTCTCACCCCCAACAGCAGCAGAAGCAGGCAAACGATCTTCGACCTCAGCCTGGGACTCACGGCCGTTGTGATCCGCCCCCACTTCTACTCCCAGAGCGGGGCCAAGAAAATTGAAGATAGTCACAAAATGCAGGAGTAACTCAGCGGGACCGGCAGCATCTCTGGAGAGAAGGATGACGTTTTCGGTTGAGACCCTTCTTCAGATCCAAAGAAGTCTCAACCCGAAACATCACCCATTCCTTTTCTCCAGAGATGCTGCCTGTCCCGCTGAGTTACTCCTGCATTTTGTGTCTACCTTCGATTTAAACCAGCATCTGCAGTTCTTTCCTGCACATGTTGTAAAGTGGAATGTGCCTTCCAAAGTTGCTGTGATCATTTTTAAAGGGGAATTGTATAAACATTGGGTAAAGAGCCATAGAGAAATGTAAGGGAGTGGGATTCATTGGATGAATGTGCCAGGGAGCTGGCTCATGGGTCACACGATCTCCCTTTAAATGTAGTGATCTTAACTGCACCAGTTTCTGATCAAACTAAGGGTCATGTAGTACTGTAACGTTTACTAAACAATTCATCCCAAAGTAGATTCAAAGCCACAAAGTGTGCACAATGTTATTTTGTTAAATTCAACTGCTTCACTCTTGGGAAGGAAAGTTTCTGCCTTTATGTGGTTGTAGTTCCACTGCAGTGTGTGTGGCCTGTCCTCAGCCCTTGTAAGTCATTTAAGTCCTATCAAGTAGTGAAAATATGATGATCTTCAAGTGCTAATAACCTTGCTAGCATCACCCACAATGAATGAATTAAAGCATGATGGTTTAACCTTGAGATCACAATCTGCCGTGTGTTATTCGCGCTTGTGTTTTAAATGTCCCAGGTTGTCTTCCTCCTCACTGTCTTCCTCCTTGTCTTCCTTTTACAAATAGAACACTGATTGCTTCCCGGTTGAATTGGAGCGAGGACCGCGAGGGTTTGGGTTCAGTGTCCGTGGTGGCAAGGAGTACAACATGGGGCTCTTCATTCTCCGCCTGGCTGAAGGTGGCGCTGCTTTGCTTGATGGTAGAATCCAGGTACGTGTTTAAAGTGGATCTGTGCCCTTGTAGAAGGATGGCGCTCCATTCTTGTGTTTGTGGTAACTCTGGTGTTTATGGCGACCTGTGTTTGGCCTGCGATCCTTATCTCTGGGGTGACTTGGGACTGAATGTGTCTGCTGGGGAGGGAGATGATGGCACTGCAAGCTTTTGTTGCATGCTAACCAGCCAATGAAAAGACAATACATGATTACAATCTACATAAATCCTAATCATACTTTATTAGCCAGGTATGTTTTGCAACATACGAGGAATTTGATTTGCCATACAGTCATACCAATAGAAAGCAAGACACACAAAATACATTTTAACATGAACATCCATCACAGTGACTCCTCCACATTCCTCACCGTGACGGAAGGCAAAAAAAAAGTACAATATCTTCTCTTCTTTGTTCTCCCGTGGCCGGGGGCCTCGAGCCTTCCGTTGCCGGTCAAACTCCCTCACATGGGGGGATCGAACCCCGGGTCGGGGCTGGCCGAACCTCCTGCGACTTTAGAGCTTCCCGACATCAGTCTCTACCCGAGACTCCGAGCTCCTCGATGGTGAAATCCGCAGGTCGCGGTTGGAGCGTTGATCCCAGGCAAGGGATCGCAGGTTTGGATGGTAAGTCCACAGCCCCATAGTGGGGCTCAAAGTCAGTCCCGAGCAAGGCCTCCAGCTCCACGATGTTAGGCCGCAGAGCGACCGGCGATACGATCCAGAAAACAATCGCATCTCGGGCAAGGGAAGAGATTGGAAAAGTTTCCCCCAACCCCACCCCCCACATAAAACAAACCAGAGAACATTAACGCACATTTAAACATTAGTTTAAAACACGCTAAAAATAACATAAAAGACTAAATGACAGACAGACCGTTGGTGAGGCTGCCATCGCTGATGGTGCACCCGGTGTTATGTGAGAGAATACATAGTATTGGAATTTAAGCCAACTGTGAGAAATGACGACTGTTGCCTTATTAAATACCACAGAAGTAAATTTGCTGTGTTGCAAAGCATTTTTTACACATTACTGTCAGGAGTGGGACTCATTGGATTATGCAGCTGTAATGGGTAAAATGATTAGCCTCTAAGATGAGCTTGCTATATTTTGATACTGGGTTATTGATTTAAATCTCCGTCCAGCAACTCGCTTTCACCACTCACTGCCCATTCTGCGTTCTTACTTTTTGTATCGACGTCTCCAAGTAGCGTGTGACCTTCCCCATGGATGCCACCACATCAGTCAGAATGTGATTTTCTCTTTTTTCTTCCTCCACTCTTGCAGGTTGGTGATCAGATTGTTGAGATCAATGGAGAATCTACGCAAGGGATCACGCACAAAAGAGCCATCGAGCTGATTCAGTCCGGAGGCAGGAAAGCGCATCTTGTCCTGAAGCCAGGCATAGGTCAGGTGCCTGACTTTGGTGGGTTTCCGTTTCAGCCTTAACTTTACAGAACTAATTGCTGTAATATAATAAATGATTGGGGTGGGGGTGATCAAGCAGTGATTTTTTTTTTTTTTTTTGCTTCTTCCACCACCACCCAATCCAGCGAATGATATAGAGCTGAATGGTGCTTCCATCATGAGGCGGTAATGCTAGAAGATTCCTTTGAAGACCCTCTCCCCCCCCCCCTCCTTCCGTCTTGCCCCTTGGTCTGTGTGTATCTGTCTCTTCGACCTGCTCTTGACCACTGGCTTTGCAGAAATGTGATCTTCTGTGGAACTTTTTATTTTATTCTCATAGTTGCATTTAGTCCTAGGCTTCTCCCTCCCCTTCTCTAGGATTGGCACCTTGCAGTCTCTCGACATGTACGACTCATGAGCAGCGCTGAGGCTTCACATCTCCTCTCATCTCTCCTGGGACCTGGTAAATCAGCACGTCTTTTAAATTGGTTTTATTCACACTCTCAAAGCTTTTACTTTTTATCATTTTGATTCAGTGTGTCTTTCTCTCTTGCTTTTGCCCTCGCCTTTGCTGTCTTCCTGTGTACCCCTTCATCAAGCCCTTGGTCTCATCGTCATGGCAACCTCACTCTGTCCATTTGCCTGTGCGCTCACCCTCCTGCAGTCTGTTTAAATCTGCTGAATTTAAGGGAGGTCTGTGTTTACACTAAAACTTTGCTTTTAAGGAGCACATTTTTTTATACAGTACTTTTCCTGAGCTCAGGATGTACCGATGCACTTCACAGGCAATGAAGTGTCGGCATTGCTGTCGGAGATGAGACAGGCAACGTAAGCACATTACAGTTTCAAAGCAATCATGATAATAGTCCTAATCATTTTTTTTAATACTGGCACAATATTGGGAAGGACACCAGAAGTATGGCCCCCTGCTTTTGTTCAGTATCGTGTCATGAGATTCCTGCACCTTCCTGAGAATGGGTATATTGAATGATCGGTGTGAAAGATTGCATCTCAAACAGCTGGTGTGAGAAATTGGCCAGGATTGTGCTCGGATTTCCGGTAGGTCACCTGAACCCACATCGTTTGACCCTACGAGCCAATACATCTCTTGTTCCAGCACTCGAATAGAGACAGAAACTACTCGGTTTGTGGGGAAAATCAGATTTTGAAGCCAATTGATAATGTTGAATCCAACCTCTGTCAGTCAGTGATGAGCAATATATAACTCGCTGCCACAAGAGCAAATGGTCTAAATATGAAATAAAGCAAAGAACATGCAGGGAGTACCTGGACAGCTTCTGTGGAAGAGAGAAAGAATGAACATTTTGGGTAGCTGTTAAGTCCAAACAGCAGAACCACATTCCGGAGAAGCCAGGAAGAATGTTAGGATGAGACTGTAACACCAGCTACCATCATGGGCTATTTGAACCAAAAGCCTGTTTTCTCTTCTGTAATGTTCAAGAGGGAACTACAGATGCTGGAGAATCGAAGGCAGACAAAATTGCTGGAGAAACTCAGTGGGTGCGGCAGCATCTATGGAGCGAAGGAAATGGGCAACCTTTCGGGCCGAAACCCTTCAGGGTTTCGTCCCAAAATGTTGCCTATTTCCTTCAGGGTTTCGGGCCGAAAGGTTGCCCATTTCGGGTCTTAAGAATAAGGGGCAAGCCATTTAGAACGGAGACAAGGAAACACTTTTTCTCAGAGTGGTGAGTCTGTAGAATTCTCTGCCTCAGAGGGCGGTGGAGGCTGGTTCTCTGGATATTTTCAAGAGAGAGCTAGATAGAGCTCTTAAAAATAGTGGAGTCAGGGGATATGGGGAGAAGGCAGGAACGGGGTACTGATTGGGGATGATCAGCCATGATCACAATGAATGGCGGTGCTGACTCGAAGGGCCGAATGGCCTACTCCTGCACCTATTGTCTTGTATTCTATTCTATTCACTAACTCCCCTCCCCTTTGGAAGGTTTAATTAGCTCATTTGTGGGATGGTAGCCCAGATCAGGTACGGATGGCAGATGACTTCAACAGGCTGCACTGCTCATAAATCTCCAGGGTCATCACATTCATGTTTGCCCGGTCTGTCACCGTGATGTTACTGTCCCGTCTTCCCTCCACATCAACTACATTGTCTCGTCTGCTTCCACCCCTCCTCTCTCCCTCCTCTTTGCTCTCCTCTGACCTCCTGTCCCGCATTATGCATGGCTGGCACTGCGAATACACTGGTTAGGGGGAGATTGGGATTTTGTGCAGGAGAGGTTTTCATTGCAGTTGGAATGCTATTAGTTTCATGCCTAACTGAGTGCGTTGCATTTTCCAGACAATCCCGATACCCAGGACACTCCATATTCCAGCCTCCAGGAAGTACCCACAGCTCCTGAAGACTTGCTATCACCATCCGATCCACATTCCGCCCTGAACCTTCCTGATCCTGTAAAGATGCCATCAAAGGCGAAGCCAGAGAGAGAAGAGGAGCCCGGGCCCAACGTAGCGGGGGTCGCTGGGGAGGTGGAGGAGGAGGAGGCTCGCAGGGCTTTGGCAAAGGACAAGGCGGCGCAGCACAGAGCCTTTGTGCCGGGTGAGAGTGCAGGCAGCCCGAGGAGAGGGCGGCCGCTCAGCGACAGGGACAGGCGGGGTGCGAGCCCACGCAGAGCCGCGGGGACCAGGGAGCAGCCGCCGGGCGGTGGGTCCAGGGGAGGAGCAGCGGGAGAGCCGCCGCTGGACGGAGCCAGCCTGCTGCAGCTCCCAGCCGGGAGTCCCGAGCGCATCCTCCGGGCGGCCACGGGCCGTGAGCAGCCCAGTCCCCCCGGCTCCGGCTCCGGCTCCAGTCAGGACCAAAGCAAGGGTGAGCGGGGCGGCTCAACGGCACACTCCAGCCCTGGTAGCAGAAGAGCAGCAGCAGCAACCGCGAGAAAGACAATTACCCCTGGGCCCTGGAAAAAGCCCGACGCCCAGAGGCCCGTGTAACAGAAAGCAGATTATATGTTAAATTATTTTTTATAAACTTTGATTTCTGTTGAGCATCTGTTGCATCTTATTTAAAGATTATGCAGTTCAACCGAAGTTCTCTGTAAGACTGACTGTCCAAGTGAAGGAATCACTCCAGTACTCGGCTGCTGGAACATGTTTTACTGGCTGCGAAGGACGTTCTGTTGTTTGGGGGGGCGGGGGGTCCCTGTTCTGCTAATTGTTGACGAGGTATGCGCTAATGGTTGACTGTCTGTTCCTCGCTGTTTCAGTTTCACCATCCCACTGCAGTCTGGGAAAGCTCAACCTGGGATGGGGCTGCTGTGTGTCAGGCCGCAGTGCACCAAGCTGTCACGGGATGTCTTGTCTAAGATCATGGCTACAATCTTGCCATTTCTTTGCAGGCCTGAAATCACTAGTTCGTTGAAACTTTTGTTTATCATTAACCAGGGCAGCTATTTGTTTTTGATTATTTTTTTTGTCAGTCTGGACTAAAGCCTCACTGTGGGGCATTTTAATTCTCGTTTTCTCTAACACTCCGTGAAAATCTTCCTGTCGCCTGATGTTGAGCTGAATTAATTTACAGTATTCTGACCACGATTGAACTGCGATCTCTCGCCTGCTGGTTTCAGTATCTGTGAGTTCTCCTCGATCAGCCACTGAAAAGGTCCCGCAAAATGTTCTGCGCCATTCGCTGCTCCCTGGACTGATTTAAGATTAGCTGGTCACTTTAACAAGCAACGGGACCGGCACAGGACATATTGCAGATGGATTAGGGATGTGTTGCAGCTGCTGTTTACTAATGAGATCTTCAGAACTTCAGTCACATATCTTGACCTGAGCCACTGCATCTCCCATCCCACCTGCTCCAATGTCGGAGGGTACACATTGCTCCGTGTTTGATCCGCGTTCTGTGCCCCGCTGAGCTCGTTGCAGCACAAACACTTTATGTAACTGATTATTCTGGAAATGGTGGCGGCGATAGGATATTTGATCCGCCTGTAGCCTTGTTCCTCTCCGGAATGGCCTCTCCATACGTGGCCAATGCCCGTGCACTTCCTCTCTAGCCCCCACCCATCCCCACATACACTATCTGTGAGGCACATTCTCCTTCTGAATCGTTGAACATTTTGTATCTGGTACGTAACTTCCATTGCCCTGCAGGGGGCTTTGTAGCCGATAAGTATTTCTGTTATCCTCCACGGCACTGTATGTCCCTGTTCCTACCCTTCCAGCTAAGACACAGTAGGAAATAAAGACCCTGGACTGTGAGTGTGGTACAGACAGTGTATTATGACCACTTTACTGTTATATTTCATATGCGATAATGTGTAAAAGTTGAACTTAGGAATTCATGCAGAAATGTTTTGATATTCCATACCGCTCATCCACTGATCAGTTCCAGCTTTCACTCCACAGTATTCTCTCAATTTCCTTTGCGGTAGAATAGCTATTATTCATTGTTCCACCCCATCAGTAACATACAAAGCATCTTGCAGACTGTACAGTACTCAAGGCATAGGTATGGCCTTTGAGTAAAGCTGAACAAGCCTTGAGTTGTTGGTTGTAAATTTTTATACTGTACAGTCTCTATAAATACTGTCATTAGGGAGAGATCTGTAAACCCTCATTATTTTTTTATGTATGACATGAAAAATGCAATCCTTGGTCATGGTGTTGAACTGTTGCACTGTAAAATAAATCTTAACTTTCATCCTTTGTTTCAAAATGGTCAAGATCAAAGCAAACTGTCTCCAGCTGATCATAGAGTTTAGTTTGGAGATACAAAATGGAAATGGGCCCTTTGGCCGACGCTGACTCGTGGTTCATACCTGCTGTGTGTTATCACACTTTCTCACCCACTCCCTGCGCAGTAGGGGCAATGTTAGAGGTTGATTAATCTACACATTGCAGTTTATTTGTGCGGTATTTGAAGTCACTGATTTGCTGACAATTGCGAGGAAACTACATGTGTGTTTGGTGTGCTTCCTAATCTATAGGTCGAGTACCTGTGTAGGAAAGAACTGCAGATGCTGGTTTAAATGGAAGGTAGACACAACATGTTGCAGTAACTCAGTGGTACAGGCAGCATCTCTGGAGAGAAGGAATGGACAACATTTCGGGTCTCGACCCAAAACGTCGCCCATTCCTTCTCTCCAGAGTTGCTGCCTGTCCCGCTGAGTTACTCCAGTATTGTGTGTCTACCTTTGGTAATGAGTACCTGTTCTCTACCATTTGGACTTTAGAGATACAGCTTGGAAACAGGTCCTTTGGCCCACCGAGTCCAGGCCAACCATCGATTAACCCATACATACACTAGAGACGAATTAATGTTTTTTTAACCAAAGCCATTTAACCTATAAACCTGCATGTCTTTAGAGTATGGGAAGAAACTGGAGCACCTGGAGAAAACCCACGAGATCACGCACAACATCGGTACAGGCAGCACCCATACTGAGGATCAAACCTGGGTTTCTGATGCTGATACTGCGCTACCTTGCCACATTTTGTTTTTAGAGATGCAGCACAGAAACAGGCCCTGTGGCCCACCTCGAAAGCCAACAGCGATCCTGCATTATCCCACACGCGGGACAACTCACAATATTCACTGAAGCCAATTAACCTATAAACATGTATGTCTTAGGACTGTGGGAGGAAACTGGAGCACCCGATGAAAACCCACACGTCTACAGGGAGAACATACAAACTCCATACAGACAGAACATGTAGTTAGGATAGAACCCAGGTCTCTGGCGCTCTTAGGCAGCAACTCTTCTGCTGTGCCACTCGACCTTATTGACTACAATTATTATTTTTTAAAGTTCCGTTCCCCCAATTTATAGCTTGCATAGTCAATCTTCTGGTTAATATACATACAATCATTAGCATATAAAGGGGAAGAAAGAATAGAAGCCCTCAGAAACCAAAGTGTATGTGGTCTTCAATGAGGACGTCTCTGTAGAAGGACCGTGGAGAATGACAAAGACTAAGGCATGTTGATGGCTTGCGGCTCATGTCTTGAGGACTGTAAAACCTATGGAATTCTTTGTTACTAACGGCTGTGGAGGCCAGGTCAGTGACTATTTTTAAGGCAGCGATAGTTTGTTGATTAGTATGGGTGTCAGGTTATGGGGAGAAGGCAGGAGAATGGGGTTAGGAGGGAGTGATTGAATGGTGGAATAGACTTGATAGGAATAGAATTAGGCCATTCGGCCTATCACACGGTATGAAAGTAGATAAATCTCCCAGGCCCGATCAGATATATTCAGTGTTTTGTTGAGATCTTATATCTCTGTGTGGTGGTAAGGTCAAATGTGCGTTTAGGGTTAGACATGCAACTTTGAGTATTCTACAAAGGCTTTCGATAAATGTTGAACGTCACCCCAACTCTCTTCCAACACGTACTCTAACTCCGTTACTAGTATAATCTCTGGTCTCCAGCCCATTTATTAGTAAACAGATCAAATGAGAGATGCTCAAGTAGAAGCTTTGCTTTATTTTGAAAGCCAAGCTGGCAATGAATAGAAATTACAGATTTCATCAAATAACATTGTAGAACCAACCTGTGACTGTACAATTAGTCAACGGGTCACTACCTAATCAACAACTTTAGCAGCACTTTCTGTCCATGGATATAATATTTATGGTACCAGCCTTGTCTTTACCTGCTCTGCAGGATCTTTCACTCAAGCATCATACTACACACAACTAAAAATTGAGATTACTTGTTTGGATAGGGTGAAAACACAGTGGGACATTTGCAATACGAGATGGGCTGAGCCAGGGCCACTTTGTAGAGGGATGGATGAAGAAGAAATGCCTCTGCCAAAGCTCTGGTCTTTTTATACCTGATGGATCTCTTCCTTTGAATCTATTGTCAACAAAGTATGTGGTTCTAGATTGGTATGGGTCAGAGGTTTAGGGGAAGAAGGCAGGAGAATGGGGTTAGGAGGGAGAGATAGATCAGCCATGATTGAACGGCAGAGTAGACTCCTAATTCTACTCCTATTATGACCTGAACATAAGCTGCATTTACAAGTAGCAAACGGGTAATGAATTGAAGTGATTTTCAATCTGGGATCCTCCACATTTGCTGGTGGAAGTAAAAGCATGGGAGGGAGGAAAATGACAAGCATTCCTCCACCTTGTCAGTGTTCTGATAGCAATGTTGTTAGGAGGTCATGTCAGCCGAGTAGGAGTGTTCTTCACCACCTTGAACAGCAGTCATCAGTTTACTTAATCTTCCACAGCTAGGGGAAAGAAAGTTATGTTAATTGTGTGGTCTAATCAAATAACTGATACCTTAACTAGCTTTGACTTTGAGCAGTACACAAAAGGCTGGAGAAACTCAGCGGGTGCAGGTCGAGACCCTTCTCCTTTGAGCAGATGAGTTTTAAATACCATTGATGTTAAACATTGAGCTTTCACTTCAATGGAAGATATTTTGCAAGACTTCAAGCAACAATCTCACCTTGGAACAAAATATTCATGGATAGGTAGAAAAAGTGGGAAGGATGATTTTTTCACAACTGAGGTGAATATTGTTAATGACTTACCCGAAGATTGAAGCCCAGCAAATCACTGATCACTCCAGAGATGGCGGACAGAATGACAACGCGGGTGATGTTGTAGAGCAGTGGATTTGTGGTCAGTCCGTATAGTCTGAAAGGAGAGTCCAGCTCCTGCAAAGGCAAAGCATGGTACTTGGATCAGCGATGCTGGCCTGCAGACAAGCATTACTCTTACGCAGGGCCTTAACATCACAGTTGCTGTTACATTTATTTCACAACCACAAGACAGTAAGGGTTTATCTGCCTGTTTTAGTGACTGAAGGTTAAGTATTAACGTAGGCATCCAAACAAGAACTCTGTGTGCAAATATTTCAGATTTGAGCCAAGTCTCTGGAGTAGGGTTCCACTTGCAGCGCTATGCTTGTAAGATACAAGGACTTTTGCTTTTTTTGGTTACAATACAGCTCGCCCCCTCCATGACGCACTGGCCAACCTGAGGGGTACCTTCGATAGAACTTTATTTATCCCAGGAGGGAAATTGATCTGCCAACAGTCATAAAATACATGAAACATGAAATTAAATTGATGAGTGGAAAGGATTGGGGATGTGCAAAGGTGGGGGGGGGGGGGGTTCTGTCTTGCATCTTGGTGGAACTAGTCTGTTGCTGAAAGTGCTCCTCAGGTTGACCAGTGTGTCATGGAGGGGGTGAGCTGTATTGTCACCCCCTCCATGTTCCGCAGTTTGAGGAGCATCCTCCCCTCCAAGACCACTTCCCATGAATCCAACTCGGCCCCCAGGTCGGAGCCAGCCTTCCTGCTGAGTTTGTTAATCCTGTTGGTGTCCGCGGCCTTCGCCCCACTGTCCCAGCACACAGCAACGATTGGTAGAACATCTGCAGCATCTTACTGCAGATGTCGAAGGAGCGGAGCCTTCCCAAAGTGTACAGCCGGCTCTGTCCCTTCTTGTACAGGGTCTCAGCGTGCATGGACCAGTCCAGTTTACTGTCCAGGTACACTCCGAGGTATTTGCACTCCCTGGTAAACTGCTCATCCACACCATTGATGGAGACAGGACAGGGGTCCACCACTAACTCGTTAGTCTTGTTGGTGTTAAGCCCGATCAAGTCTAGTGTAGTTGTGCAGATCGCCTTTAAGCAAAAAGCTGGCGGGGCAAGAAGTGGGCAGATTTTTATCTACGATTAATAAATGCCACAGCATTATTTACACTCACAAAAAATTTAGAAACAAGAATTTGTGTTACCCATGGACAATATATCCCAAGTAGTTCTTGCAGAACTATTACACAGCACAAGAGCAATATTGTGTAGCAACACTGTGGCTTGGCAACGCAGAGTACACAAAGCCAGCCGACAAGCTGCTCACCTTCAGTAATTTTGTGGCAAGTTTCAACACATTGTTGACCAGGGTAAGCTGTTCCTTCTTGTTGGGTTTGGTCTCCATTTTAAGGTATAAATTGATCTATAAAAATAAAAGAGAAGTAATGTCAACACTAATTGGCCTGCACCACAAATGAATGATTTTCTCTATAATTTCCAACACTTTTCAGTTTTGTCATAATAAAAACAATCCCTGAATAACAAGCTAAATTCCAGCAGTGGCAAATCCCAGTTACTGAGCCTTGTGCCAGTGAAAGGCTGTGGGAACTTCATTGCAATGAACTGGTGATGTAAAGGTAAGCTCCATACCTGTTCTGTGAGCAAAATGGAAATGTTATTGTATTTCCTACTGACTTCTGACCCCAACGTAAATAGCCTCAGCAAGAAAACAGTCAGTGATGCCTCCCAGATGAGGAGCTCCCAGTTATACAAGGAGTCCAGGAAGCTGCTGTGACCATGAAGGATCTGAGGATTAAGAAAATGAGTTGTAAAAGATTCTGCACACTTATCTGGTGCCATAACAGAAGGCAGTTCCTTCCAATATAAATCACAAAACATCTCTCAGAAATAAAGAACATGCACATGTAAAAAAGACTGCTGGAGTAACTCAGCGGGTCAGGTAGCATCATGATGGAACATGGATAGGCGAGTCTGAAGCTCGCTGGCTCAGCTGGTGGAGCCAGGGTGACCCAAATGAAAACAATACTCGCAAAGTGGCCTCATCTTGTATCACTGCAACATAGCATCCCAACTTCTATACTCAATACCCTGACTGATGAAGGTACTGAGTATAGAAGTTGCTTGATCACCCCATCTACCTGTTATGTACCTGCACTCCTAGATCCCCCTGTTCTGCCATGCTCCCCAGGGACCTGTGGAAATTGTGCCCTTGTTTGACTTCCTAAATTGCTATACCCCGCACTGATCTATATTAAACTCCATTAACCATTCCTCAGCCCGCTTGCCCAACTGGGTAAGATACTGCTGCAAGTTTTAATAACCACATTTGCTAAATACGATACCATGCACTTTAATGTCACTGCAAACTTACCAATCATGCCTTCTACATTCCCATCCGAATCATTAATAGCAACCTCGCATGCGGAACCGTATCTAATGCCTTGCTGAAGTTCATATACACAATGTCTGCGGCTTTACCCGTGTCAACCTTTTTGGTTACTTCTTCAAAAACTCAGATTTGTAAGACAATCTCAGAGGTACAAAATAATAGTGACTATCCGAAATCAGTCTGTCTATCCAAATGCAGAAAACATCTTATTCCTCATTATACTCTCCAGAAACTTGCCTATCCACAGATATTTGGCATATTTGCTCCTCCAATTCCCGGTGACTATTTGGGGACCTACAGTACACTCCCAACAAGGTGATCATCCCTTTTTTATTTATCTGCTCCACCCATATAGCTTCACTGGCTGAACCATCAGCAATGTCATCTCGGCTATGACACTCTCCATCATAAAGCAACACTGCCTTAGTACAGGTGTCAGAGGTTATGTGGAGAAGGCAGGAAAATGGGGTTAGGAGGGAGAGATAGATCAGCCATGATTGAATGGCCAAATGGCCTAATTCCTTGAATGGTTATGAAAGGCCAAATGACCTAATTCCTTATGACCTTATAAACACTCCCACCTCAATCCCCTATAGCATTTGTGACTTGGTTTAAGCTGCCAATCCTGTCCATCTCTTTGCCAGGTTTCCATAACTACAACGTCTCAGTCCTGGAAACAAACTAAATAAAACTCTTCCAACTCCAGATTGTTGGTGAGGATTAACACAATATAACACAAAGCTCACAAATGCTTAAGGAATCACACCAATGAGCTATAATAGAAACCTTCTGCCCTTCTCCCTGCCAGCCCAACACCCCTGCCCCAAAGCTCATGCAAGTCATTTTCCATGAGACTCTGGCCTTTCTATAGGTTGTCAAAGAAACACTCTTCCCTTTGCCAATAAACTCAAACAAGTTCCAAGTCTTACCTGAGCACAGCAGACAAAAGCAATGGAGAGAGTAAGTAAAAATGCTGATGAAACTATAACGTCAACCGATCGCTGAGGGCCTCGCCTCTGTGAAAGAGACAGACGACAAATCTGTGTTAAATATATATATAAAGACAGAAAGTTTCAAGAGGAACAAAAATACAAGAGATAACAATAGGCAATTGAGGGCTACCAGCAGAGTAGATAAGATGGATAATTAGTGAAAAACAAAGAATCAACAAAAGAAAGAAAAAGGCACCATTATGCGGCTGAGTATTTAATCACAATTTGGAAGGCAATAGATGATATAGATTTTAATCTGTGACAAATCTCCGGTAATTCTCTGAACTGCGCTCCAAATTGGGCCATTTGCAAACATCGCACTCATGGTTCATGTTTGAGCGTTAATGTTTCAGTTTGTAGTTTTGTTTTTTCATTCTGCCAGCTTGATTCCTCAGAAGCTCGTGGATGAGTGGACTGAACAATAAGGGCACAATTTCTCAAAATTCCTGAGCGAATACCACACTGCTGGAGGAACCCAAGAAGGGAACCGACCCAAAACATCGTCTGCCAATTTCCCTCCACAGAGGCAGCTTGGCCTGCTGAGCCCTTCCAGCAGTTTGCTGGTGCTGAAATGTTGAGTAGAACATTTGTTTGTGTGTCTCTAACTCACTACCTTCTTTGGTCAATTTCAATTATTTTGCTGGAGGAAGCTGCTTAAACAGTGTTCAACACTAATTCATGGTATCCCGGATAAAGACTGCTTCCTACACTTGTGTAACTCAGCGGGACAGGCAGCATCGCTGGAAAGAAGGAATGGGTGACTTTTCGGGTCGAGACCCTGTAGATGCTGGTTTAAACTGAAGATAGACACAAAACACTGGAGTAGCTCAGCGGGTCTGTGACTCCAGCATTTTGTGTCATTAAATACACTTCACGTGCTTCATTATTTTGTGATCATTGCACCTACCTTTAGGTATGAGCGAAGGGATAACCACATCTTGATGTTCTGCACTTTCTTCAGCCTAAAATGGGGGATCTCAGACTTGCGTGCCTTCCTAGCCGACGTCAGGTGACTGAAGAGCTTGGCAAACAGCAAGCGCTGTGCAGAAATAAAGAGGAAGCTGTGAGCTTTACCCATCTCATAGGAAACGCGCAACATCAAAAGAGGACGTAAATTCAATAGGTACATTGCTCTCCAATGAAGTAAAGGATCATAAAGCAGAGACAGCACCCTGATAACCTTGCACCCATTCTAGATTGGTAGTTGTGTCCCACTGAGCAAACATTTTCTGAAATAGATTCATCACAACCTTTTTCTGCATGAAGTAACATACAGATCAGAGAATAACTTTTTTAGATAATTAGATTCGTAATATTAGGTTGCATTTACAAACGTTACCAACAAATATGGAGAAACATTTCTTGCAAAAGGAAAATAGAATACAGGAAACAAAATAGAATAGAAACAACAGAAAGCTTGAGCTCAAAAATTGAAGTAAAAGGGGGAAAGTACACATACTCGCAGGGATTAGTGTGGCTGGATGACCTGATTAAGTTTAAAACACTGAAGAAGAAATTTGCACAAATTTTAACTGAAGTACTATCATAACATTTAAGAGACATTTGGACAGGTACATGGATAGGATAGGTTTAGAGGTTATGGGCCAAGTGCGGGCAGGTGGGACTATTGTAGATGGAGATGAAGGGTCTCGACCCGAAACGTCGCCTATCTCCTTCGCTCCTTAGATGCTGCTGCACCCGCTGAGTTTCTCCAGCTTTTTGTGTAACCCCCTGTAGATGGAGCATGTTGGTCGGTGTAGGCAAGCTGGGCTGAAGGGCCTGTTGACCTGCTGTATGACTCGATGTGTCTTTGATTGGTTTCAGAAAAAGCAGCCACAAAAAAAGAGCAGGGATGAAACATAGAAAGTAGGTGCAGGAGTAGGCCATTCGGCCCTTCGGGCCTGCACCGCCATTCAATATGATCATGGCTGATCATCCAACTCAGTATCCTGTACCTGCCTTCTCTCCATGCCCCCTGATCCCTTTAGCCACAAGGGCCACATCTAACTCCCTCTTATATATAGCCAATAAACTGGCCTCAACTACCTTCTGTGGCAGAAAATTCCAGAGACTCACCACTCTCTGTGTGAAAAATGTTTTCCTCATCTCGGTCCTAAAGGAATTCCCCCTTATCCTTAAACTGTGACCCCTTGTTCTGGACTTCCCCAACATCGGGAACAATCTTCCTGCATTAAGCCTGTCCAACCCCTTAAGAATTTTGTAAGTTTCTATAAGATCCCCCCTCAATCTTCTAAATTCTAGCGAGAGAGCAATGGAAAGAAAAGGCAATGAGAGGAGAATTGCCAGAACTGCAAAGGAGGCTTAAATTGGGTTTAAACCACATGGGATCACATTAAGTGTGACGTTAAATAAGAAGATGCTCATGTTACAACGTGTTCCTATTTAGGAATGTAGCAAACCTTCCGAAAGCAGACCCGATGAGGGATATCAAACAAGACTTAACACCACGTCTCAGTGAGGAGGAACTATAGCAATAAGAAAGAGGTTTTGATTAAATGATTTATACAATTGCAGAGGTTTCATTCAGCCAGAGGGTCCAATATTAACAGACACCAACGCTGGAGCAATTACAATTATGTGCTGCCAATTTGCCCAAAATGAAGAGCTGAGATTATCAAGATAAAGGGATTAGAAATGAGGATGAAAATGAGGATGAGGCATTGTGTGAATGGGAAACACAGGAGGTGAACCTAGGGCAGAAACGTCAATGGCACTTGATGAATGAAGCCAGGTCAGCAGTTTTCAGGTGGTGGAAAATAGGAGGGCAGCCAGGAATATATACAGGATTAGCCTCAACAGTCAACGGTTTGGAGATAACAGGTTGGGTGAGGATTTCAATGCATGAGGAAGGGTTAGGTTAGATGCTGCAATCTGATAACATTAGGCCAGTGGTTAACTGAGACTCCATGTTCAAGAAAGAACAGCAGATGCTGGAAAATCGAAGGTAGACAAAAGTGCTGGAGAAACTCAGCGGGTTGCCGCAGCATCTATGGAGCGAAGGAAATGGGCAACGTTTCGGAACGAAACCCTTCCGGGTTTCGTCCCGAAACGTTGCCTATTTCCTTCAGGGTTTCGGCCTGAAACATTGCCTATTTCCTTCGCTCCATAGATGCTGCTGCAACCCGCTGGGTTTCTCCAGCACTTTTGTCTAACTGAGACTCCGTTGTTGCTCACCTGTTTATATGTTCTCTCTGCCACACAAAGAATGAAGAAAAACATCCACATCAAACAGAAACGCTCCAAAATGTTAATCAGCACCAAGGCAATGAGAGGCCCCTCAGGGTCTCCGCCACAGCTGATTGTCAGTAGCTCAGAAATAGAAGACGAGGCTAGCTGGTCCAAGGTCTTCTGTTGGAAAAGGCGAAATGCAAAGGGCAACAGGGTGAGGCCAGAAGTCACCACATATCCCAGGATCCGATAACCATTCTGCTGCTCAAAGGTGTTTGCCTGTTGGCGTAAAATATAAATAGAACATTAGGTGAGTCGGTGGGCAGAGGGAGAAATGAGAGGAAGAATAGCATTTGCAGAAATCTATAGATCTCATTCTCCCTTAAAAATCCAAAAGCTATGTCTGGAGTTTAGACACCTTTGAAGTATTCAACCGCTAATTAATCTAGGCTTTCACATTTCTTTAACAAGCATTTGGAAAGAATGGGCATTTAAACAATGGGCAGTGTAAAAAAATATTTGGACAGATAGTTTTAGAAGGATAGGGCCAAACGCAGGCAGGTGGGACTAGTGGAGATGGGGTATATTGGTCGGTTTGGGCAAATTGGGCCGTCGGACCTGTTGCCACGCTGTATGCCACTGGAAATGGAGGAGGACTGACCAAACTTTGTGCCTTCCACCACAGTGATGAATGCTGTGGTGGATGTTTGTGTTACATTTTTATTGTGTATTGCGTGTTCTTTTGCTGCTGGCAAATTCATTTCACTGCACTTTATGTGCAAGTGACGAATAAAACTTGACTTGACTGCACCACGCCCTGCCCTGCCCTCCCATCCAAAGCAACCCAGGGCTGCATCTTTCCTAAATCCAGAGGCACCTTGCCAAGACATCCCCGTACCACCCTCTCATTCACCGTCTCGTGTCAGTCCCAGAGAGAAATTGCTTTTCAAGTCACTTTCACCATTTAACACGAGATGAGTCCAGAAACGTACCCGCTTCATGATCATTCCACTGATCTCCAGGACGGACATATCAAACTTCTTGCATTCATTTCCTTCCCAGACAATGGCGCTGACTCTCTCCGAACTCTGGCTGCTGCTGTACAACCAGTTCAAGTGGTTCTAAAATTAAATAATGTTCACATTACAAAGCCACCAGTGACTGAAAGAGCACCATCATCTTTTAAACGAGGATAGCAAATACATTGGAGGTTTGCCATTTTGGAGATGATAGAGAATGAGAGTGTGAGACAGTGAGAGAGAGAGAGTGCATGTGTGTGTGAGAGAGAGAGGGCGAGAGAGGGCGAGAGAGGGCGAGAGAGGGCGAGAGAGGGCGAGAGAGGGCGAGAGAGGGCGAGAGAGGGCGAGAGAGGGCGAGAGAGGGCGAGAGAGGGCGAGAGAGGGAGAGAGAGGGAGAGAGAGGAGAGAGAGAGAGAGAGAGAGAGAGAGAGAGAGAGGGAGAGAGAGAGGAGAGAGAGAGGAGAGAGAGGGAGAGAGAGGGAGAGAGAGGGAGAGAGAGGGAGAGAGAGGGAGAGAGAGGGAGAGAGAGGATATCGAGGGGATTGAACATCAGTGAGGATTTTTTTTTAACTTCCGTCAAAGTGGAAACTAATACAAATCCGAACAACAGATAATAAAAGCAGAGGGCCTTTTTTTGTAGACTATCAGTGGAGATGGCAAGACACAATTCAGTGAAGGTAGAGTTAGTTTAAAATGCTGTCGGATCAGTCATTCACACAAACACCAGATGGTAGCTAGCATTTGGAAAGGACAGACATTCAGGAGAATGCTCTGCTGGTATTTTGTAGCAAGCCTCTCACTTCACAGGGTACATGCACTTGCTGAGCACATTGAGCTATTTGTTCTAAATCAAGCTCTCTCAACCCTTTCCCTATAGAGTATTGGTGGAGTATTTTGTGAAGAGTTTGGTTCCCAAGAATACATTGGTGTTGAGACTGTGGAATTCTACAATGCAAAGGGAGCCAGTGCCCAATGCTCGCTTCTCTGTCAACACTCTCCTGAAGCACTGGGGAACGTTTTACTGCATTAAAGGCAAGCCATCATTGAAAATAAATAAATTGTAGATGCTTTAACATCTGAAATAACAACAGAAAATACTGATCAGTCAGCATCTGCAGAAGGAGAGATACAGTGCCCTCCATAATGTTTGGGACAAAGACCCATCATTTATTTATTTGCCTCTGTACTCCACAATTTGAGATTTGTAATAGAAAAAAAAAAAAAAAAAATCACATGTAGTTAAAGTGCACATTGTCAGATTTTAATAAAGGCTATTTTTATACATTTTGGTTTCACCATGTAGAAATTCCAGCAATGTTTATACATCATCCCCGCATTTCAGGGGACCATAATGTTTGGGACACAGCAATGTCAGGTAAATGAAAGTAGGCATGTTTAGTATTTTGTTGCATATCCTTTGCATGCAATGACTGCTTGAAGTCTGCGATTCATGGACATCACCAGTTGCTGGGTGTCTTCTATTGCAAATATCAAATTGTGGAGTACAGAGGCAAATAAATAATTGATGGGTCTTTGTCCCAAACATTATGGAGGGCACTTCATCAGAGTTGGGAAAGTACAGGCCCTGTCCCACTTGCGTGTCCTTGGCACATAAATTATGCAACCTCGTGGTTGCGTCGAGGCGCACGGGCATCGTAGGGCCGCGCGGGGCCGGTCCCACTGAGAAGCGCGGAGAGGTATGTGGTTGTGCACGACATCGCGCGGGGATCCGAAACTTTGTAGCGAACAAAATCTTTGCGCGCCAACAGCCTGTCGCGTAACTGACGGCCAAAGTGGGACAGGTCCAAGACCCTGACGCGACGCAACGTCTCACCTCCAACAGCAGCAGAAGCAGGTAAACGTACGCCGAACTCGGCCTGGGGCTCACGGCCGTTGCGGATCCGGTTCCGCCCCCACTTCTACTCCCAGAGCGGGGCCAAGAAGATTGAAGATGGACACAAAATGTTGGAGTAACTCAGCGGGACCGGCAGCATCTCTGGAGAGAAGCAATGGGTGATGTTTTGGGTCGAGACCCTTCTTCAGTCTGAAAGAAGAGTCTTGACCCGAAATATCATCCATTGCTTCTCTCCAGAAATGCTGCCGGTCCCGCTGAGTCACTCCTGCATTTTGTGTCTATCTTCAAATGACGTCACGCACACCAGACAGCTGTGCGGACACATGAAGTCGTGTGCGAACTTCGTGGGACCGTCTCTCCTCAACGCGACCACGAGGCCGCATAATTAGCGTGCCAAGGACACGTAAATGGGACAGGGGCTTAAGAAAAAAGGCTAGTCACAAATTGCAAAGAAGGGGAGGCTAGAAAAGGCCAAGGTTGCAAGGTAACCCCAACATTTACGGAGGTGTCTGACTAAGTGTTATGAGAGAGCATAAATAAACAAAGGGACACATTAAAGCTCTGGCCATAGCAGTGTCTGTAGAGAGAAAATCTGTTAATATCACAGATGGTAGGATTTACTGCAGAATTAGCCAGTTCTGATACAAACAAAAAGTCACCTGAAAGAATTTAATTCAACGTGGAGTCCAAAAGGCCATACCATGCTCAGATGGAAGATACGTTGCAGCTCCTCAGGCCTATTTGGACCTTATTGGAAGAGTGCAGGAGCCCACATTCAGATAGATCAGAATGGGAATGAAATGGAAAATTACTGACGCACTGACAGGCAACTGGAAGCTCAAGGTCACTTCTGTGGACGGAACAGCAATAATCCAAGAAAACAGTGATCCAATTGTATTTAGTTTCTTCAATAAAGAGACTACATAGTGAAAACTGAATGTAGTGCACGAGAATGAACTACAAGCAAATCACTGCTATGTGTATTACAAGGTCCAGACACGCATATGTTCTTTCTCCTACCTTGCTCCTTGTAATAACTCCATTTGATTTTCACTGTTCCTATATCTCCGTTGTATCTGCTTATATTAAGAGAATTTCCATACAGATGCCTGACTAGTCTTCCTTCTTCATTTGCCTGGCTTCTCTTACATCATGAATGACAGAACCCTTGAATACATCTCATCTATTTCTCAAATCTCTGAGCTAACCTTTGTTCTGCCATCTATAATGACTTTCTCCTCACCTGTCCTCAGTTTATTCTCTCTCCGTGGAGGCATCCCGATCTGTTGGACATTTCTATCGTTCTATTGTGTAGGAAGGAACTGCAGATGCTGGTTATACACCAAAGAAAGACACACAATGCTGGAGTAACTCAGCGGGACAGGCAGCATCCCTGGAGAGAAGGAGTGGGATATGTTTCAGGTCGAGACCCTTCTTCAGACTCACTTTCCTGGTTCTGTTGAAGGATTCACAATCCGATATATGAAACGTTTCACTTTCCAGAGATGCTGAATTCTTGGTATTTCCAGCAGTTTGTGATTTTATTTAATAAATGCAAACCATTGTTGTTATAAAACGAGCTAAAACCCGTTGCACAGACCAGCAGCACCCACCTGTTCATCCTTGGACTCTTTCTTCGGCAGTGGCACTCTCTGCATGTTCTCACATTCACTCTCACTGCTGTATGACGAATGGCATCGAGGACCATTGAGAAGATCATCCCATAACATGTCCTCAGTCTCTGAGCCCTGCCGACTACTCTCCGAGTCCTGCCGGGAATTACTGCAGCTTAGGGAGCTGAAGCTCATGTACGAATTATCCTGCGAATAAATAAAGGAAGAAAAATAAAACACCCAATCATTTTACGTCTGTATCTGCGAGTCTACTTAGTTTTAGTATAGTTTAGAGATACAGCGCAAAAAACAGGCCCTTCAGCCCACCGGGTCCGCAGCGACCAGCAATCCCTGCACATTAACATTGCCCCTGCACACACAAGGGACAATTTTACATTTATACAATTATACCAAGCCAATTAACATTCAACCTGTACGCATTTGGAGTGTGGGATCTTGGAGAAAACTCACGCAGGTCACGGGGAGAACGTACAAATTCCGTACAGACAAGCACCCGTAGTCAGGGTCTAACCCGGGTCTCTGGTGCTGTATAGCTGTCACTCTACCGCTGTGCCAATGTACAGTCTACTGTTCAAACTTATTACTAACTCAGCACAATAACGAGAACTGAAACTAGAAGTGGAACTAGATAGTGGTTCAGTTACCCATTATTTAATCCTAAACGAGCTACAATACTTACACTTCTTATTGAGTAAGAGACAATTTGTACCGACAAATTCTGCAATGATTAATAATAACAATTACATATGCCTTTTGTCACCGTGTCCCCTTCAGCCTTGATGCCTGCCGACCGTGGATGAGCTAGACGCAGAGCCGACAATAGAAGAGCCCAGCAAGGCCATTGACAGCCTGGCCTCAGGCAAGGCCCCAGGCATAGATGGCCTATTTCGGGCTCTGCCAAAGATCGGCTGCCCACCAAAACTGCAGAGCATGATAGAATCCTACCACGTCAACACGAAGGGGACAGTGCAGTTCAATGGCAGCTTCTCGGAGCCCTTCGACATCCGCAGTGGTGTCAAACAAGGCTGCGTCCTCGCTCCCACACTCTTTGGGATTTTCTTTGCTCTGCTCCTGAAACATGCCTTCGGCACTGCAGCAGAGGGGATCTACCTGCGTACTAGATCAGATGGCAGGCTCTTCAACCTCACCCACCTCAGAGCAAAGACAAAAGTACGTGAAGCTCTCATCAGAGACATGTTGCTTGCCGCTGATGCCGCAGCTGTGTCCCACACCCAGCAGGAACTACCGTCACTGAGGGACCGCTTCTATCGGGCACGCAAGGACTTCGGGCTGACCATCAGCCTGAAGCAGACGGACATCCTGGGGCCGGATACAGAGGCACCGCCTGTCATCACCATCAACGGCTACGAACTTGATGCCGTCCATCAGTTCACGTGCCTCGGCTCCACCATCACCAACAACCTCTCATAGAAAATAGAAAATAGAAAATAGGTGCAGGAGGAGGCCATTCGGCCCTTTGAGCCACCAACTCACCTTGGACACAGAGATTGATAAGAGGATCTGGAAGGCAGCTACAACTCTCGCTCGCCTCACAACTCGAGTGTGGACCAACCCAAAGCTGACGGTGAAGACAAAGATAGCAGCCTACAACGCCCATGTCATCAGTACGCTGCTGTATGGCAGTGTGACATGGACTACATATGCCAGGCAGGAGAAACAGAAAGGAGCGCGGCAACTTCAACAAACCAGAGCTCACACACGCACACAAATGTGACCTTTGCCACAGAGACTGTCACTCCCGCATTGGTCTCTTCAGCCACAAGCGACGCTGCTCCAGCCGAGGTTTGGAGCAAGCAGCCAACAACTAGGATGCATCACCCATGGTCAGTCATGACTGAGGGGGCCTACCACCCTTTGCATGCAATGACTGCTTGAAGTCAGCAATTCATGGACATCACCAGTTGCTGGGTGTCGTCTCTGGTGATGTTCCGCCAGGCCTGTATTGCAGCCATCTTTGACTTATGCTTGTTTTGGGGGCTAATCCCCTTCAGTTTTCTCTTCAGCATATTAAAGACATGCTCAATTGGGTTCAGATCGGGTGATTGACTTGGCCACTCAAGAATTGACCATTTTTTAGCTTTGAAAAACTCCTTTGTTGCTTTAGCAGTATGTTTGGGATAATTGTCTTGCTGTAGAATTAACTGCCGGCCAATAAGTTTTGAGGCATTTGTTTGATGGTGAGCAGATATGATATGTCTATACACTCCAGAATTCATTATGCTACTACCATCAGCAGGTGTATCATTAATGAAGATCATGTTGAGCTCTGCTATTGGAATAACTTCAATCACACACAGTGATTAAGATCCAAAGACTTTATTAGCATCACAGCATAGGTAATTTCACCTGAACACATAACTCAAGACTGAGGAAGAACGGGAAGAGAAGCTTTCTGTTAAACTAGTGGGCGGAGCTACAAAGTATGACTCATAACATGAGTGACACTGTCCTACATCGTCCCTCTTAAAGAATTCAATGTCAGTACAAAACCATTGACTAAATAAGGCAAGCATAGCAATTGATATCAACCTTGAGGAAAGTCAAGCATAGCCCGGGTACTTCACGGTGGGCTTGCAAACACGACCAGCACGTGTGCGATAAAAACCATCTTCGTTTTTCTCCACCGGGAACAGAGTCGATGGCTTGATTGTTGACGGAGATTGAAACAACATTCCCGGTGATGAAACAGGGGACTTGGCACAGGCAGGAGGAGGCGTCGCCATTGGCAGAGCTGCTCCAGAGTGGGTTGTTGTGCTGGTACAGGCGGATCGATGCCGCTGGACGTGGACGCAAGTACACTTGTACGGTCTGGATAATACGGAGGTGGAGCCGGCTCATTCACAGGCAGGATATGCTGTCTATTACATCTGTAGGTGCCGCCATCAGCACTGACCAGATGTGGCTCAGTTCCAGAAATTACACCGATACAGTCATGGCCTTTGTCACCTGCCCCTTGGTTAATGATGGCAGCGGCCTACTTGTTTTCTCATAGCACTGTTTTTGAATGTCACGCTTCTGCTGTAACCTGGACTGGACTTCTGATGGTGGGACCACCTGCGGGATCACTGCCGGATCTGCCACAGGCACCGTGGCTCGGGTCTGCCTTGACAATAAACGTTGAGCAGGTGAACCCAAAATGGGGTCTCGGGAGCTTTTGCGCAGGTTGACCAGATCCAGGTTAACATCAGAATTAGCTCTGTGTGATCGTTCCATGAGCTGTTTGGCACTCCTGACAGCCCGCTCAGCTAGTCCATTCGACTGTGGATATTCAGGGCTGCTGGTGATGTGGTGAAAACCCCAGCGTGCAGCAAACTCCTTGAAGTGTTGGCTGGTAAATTAACTGGCGTTATCAGATAACAGTATGCACGGAGCTCCGTGGTCTGCAAAATGGCGAGCAAGCTTTAAAACTACCCCGCGAGAAGTGGGGCTGCTAAGAAAATCGATGTCAACCATCCGGAATACGTGTCGACAAGCACCAGGTACTGCTTGCCATGCCAGTCAAATATGTCAGTTGCCACTGTAGACCACGGGAGAGCTGCAGGAGCCAGTTGTGAGAGAAGTGGTTGCTTTTGTTGATGAGGTGCCAAGCTGTTACACACTGCACAGGATGTCACATTCTCGCTGATGTATTCAGCCATTCCAGGCCAGTAAACCATGTTTTTTGCTCGTAGGACGGTGGCTTCAGCGCCTGGGTGTCCTGCATGGACAGCGTTAAAATACTTGACCACAGGCTTATGGCCTTTTACGATAATGCCATCCTGCAGCACTAACTCATCGCGGATGGCAAAGAAAGGCCGAACTGGCAGCGGGACATTGTAGTGTTTGTCTGGCCAGCCACGCCTAATGACGGAGGCGAGCGATCGCAAGGTACTGTCAGCAGCAGTGTGGGCAACCAAGTCCTCCACACAGGACGAGGGAATGAAGGGCATGGTCATTACGATAAAGTCAACATCCGGCGAGGACGGACCCTCACAGGTCTTTCGAGGTGCACGCGAGAGAGTGTCAGCCAGGTGCATATCCTTACCACGTTTGTAGGTTAGAACTATGTCATATTTTTGAAATTGCAGCAGCATCTGCTGTAGGCACCCTGAGAAGCATGAATCGGTTTGTTAAAGATGCTGACCAGAGGTTGGTGGGGTCGGTTTCAATCGTGACCATTTGTCTGAAGATAAAGTCGTCAAATTTTTTGCAGGCGAAAACAACCGCCAGTAGCTCTTTCTCAATTTGAGCATAGTGTTGTTCTGTGTCAGTCTTAGTGCGCGAGGCACAGGCAACGGGCTTATTGCCGCTACCATCATTTTGAATTCATGCTGCGCCTAGTCCGTGTTGTGAAGCGTCACAAGTCAGTGTGACCGGTCGTTTAGGATCAAAATAAGCGAGAGTAGGAGCACAAGACATCTGCTGCTTAAGAGTGTCGAACGTCCTCTGCAGTTGCTCGTGCCAGGTCCAAGCAGTGTCTTTGTGGGTAAGCTGGCGCAACGGGGCCGATATTTCACAGAAGTCCAGAATCAATTTACTCAAGTAGTTAACCATGCCAAGGAATCTCTGCAGACCGAGCACGTCTGTGGGTGCTGGGAGCTCGTTGATGGCACTGGTTTTAGCCGGATCAGCTTTTAGGCCGTCCTTAGTGAACGCATGGCCTATGTATTTCACCTCACTTACCCTGAATTTGCATTTTTGAGGGTTAAGCTTGAGGTTGATGGCCTTGGCGCGATCCAGGACCTTTGTCAGATTAGCATCGTCATCTTCGATAGTTCGTCCCGCGACGAGGGTGTCACCCACTACAATGGAGCATGGGTAACCCGCAAACAACGGCTCCATTGCTCGTTGAAATACTTCACTGGCAGAGCTTCTGCCAAAGGGCATGCAAAGAAATCTGTATCGCCCAAACGATGTGCTGAAGGTAGAAGATTAACCTTCCAGCGAAATCTGCCAGAATGAACGCTTGGCATCTAGTACTGCGAATACAGTTGCTTCAGCAAGCTGATCTGCAATCTTGTCCAGTGTGCGCATGGGATAGTGAGGTCATTTAATGGCTGTGTTTAAGTCCTTGGGGTTGATACAAATCCGTATTTCGTCTTTATTCTTCTTCGTTGCCACAACCATGGTGGAGACCCAGTCCGAGGGGTCAACGATGGGAGCAATTACACCTAGAGACACCATCCTGTTGAGTTCACTTTGCCGCTCTGCCAAAAAGTCAAATAATGGCTTGTGTGGGAAAATGGCCTCCACCCTCCCATCTCCACCGGCCAGTGATGTGTTGGACGCGGAGGTCTGGAACAATCGCTGACAAGTCCCGCCCCCTGGCGACGCCAGGTCCGTTATTTGACTATTCGGCAGAGCGCTATTCGGTTAGTTGGCGTGTAAGTGACGCAGCCTTTCGGATAGGTGGCGTTTTGGCAGAGCAACCATTTGGTGAGTTTGCTCTTAGGCGATGCAGCCTTTCGGTTAGTTGGCTTTTAGGCGTCCCACCCTCTTGGTGCGTCGGCGTTTCAGCTTGTATGCTTTTGGTTATTTGGCGTTTTGGCTTAGTTTCCATTCGGCTCTTTAGCTTCAACTTCTTAGCTTCAGCTTCTCGTCCTTCGACGCCGTGTCCGGGTACCGAGGTGGTATGCTTTGGATCTTGGGCAGTTCCTTCTCTCCTCCATACTTTGCTCTTGCCATCACTTTGATTTAAGTTAATCTTCATCTCATCTGTTCACAAGACCTTTTTCTAGAACTGTGGTTGCTCTTTTAAGTCCTTCTTGGCAAACTGTAACCTGGCCATCCTATTTTTGCGGCTAACCAGTGGTTTGCATTTTGCAGCGTAGCCTCTGTATATCTATTCACAAAGTCTTCTGCGGTCAGTGGTCATTGACAAATCCACACCTGACTCCTGAAGAGTGTTTCTGATCTGTCGGACAGGTGTTTGGGGATTTTTCTTTATTATAGGAGAGAATTCTTCTGTCATCAGCTGTGGAGGTCTTCCTTGTCCTGCCAGTCCCTTTGCGATTAGTAAGCTCACCAGTGCTCTCTTTCCTCTTAAGAATGTTCCAAACATTTCATTTTGGTAAGCCCAAGGTTTGGCTGATGTCTCTAACAGTTCTATTCTTGTTTCTCTGTCTCATAATGGCTTCTTTGACTTTTATTGGCACAACTTTGGTCCTCATATTGATAAACAGCAATCCAAAGGTGATGTCAAGACTGGAGGAAAGACTAGGTGCTGAGAGCTCTGTTATACCTACATTAGGGAGGCAATTAAACACACCTCAGCAATTACAAACACCCGTGAAGCCATGTGTCCCAAATATTATGGTGCCTTGAAATGGGGGGACTATGTATAAACACAGCTGTAATTACTACATGGTGAAACCAAATTGTATAAAAATGGCCTATAATAAAATCTGACAATGTGCACTTTAACCACATGTGATTTTTTTCTTTTACAAATCTCAAATTGTGGAGCGCAGAGGCAAATAAATAAATGATGGGTCTTTGTCCCAAACATTATGGAGCGCACTATACCTCCCATGCTTCTCTCTCATATTAAGCTACCTGGTTTCCCCTTAAATGAAACTAAGCCATTTGCCTGAGACTTCCAAATTCTGACCACCCTGGGTTAAGAAGTTCTTCCCGGATTCTTGAGTAGATTACTAGTAACCAACATGTTTATGATGGATATTTGCAAAAGAATAAACACTAAGTTTAACCCACCAGATCTTTTTATGACGTTAAAAGATCAGGACACCCTCATCTTTTCTGGAGAACACAAACCTACACATTCTTTTCTAACTTTTCATTCTTATTAATGCTTTCTGCTTACACTTTTTGTGAAGAACCGTCTTGCCCAGAGGTAGAAGTAGATAGTTCACCATCAAAAAGGAAGCAACTCCTGGAATGATTTGTGTGGGAAGGAACTGTAGACGCTGGTTTAAATTGAAGATAGACACTAAAAGCTGGAGTAGCTCAGCGGGTCAGACAGCATCTTTGGAGAAAAGGAATAGGTGATGTTTCAACTTGAGAAGAATCTCGACCTGAAACTTCACCTATTCCTTCTCTCCAGAGATGCCGCCTGACCCGCTGAGTTACTCCAGCTTTTTGTGCCTATCCCGAGATGATTTTATCCCTTGCTCCCTCCCCTCCTCTTTAAATGGGCAGACTGAGAAAGACAAACACCAACTATGTCAGGGAGCCCAATCTTGGTCTTATGGCAGATACTTTGATAAATTCATCATTGAAGTTCATACCTGATCTGGGGCTGGAGATTCAAACTCGGAGTCCTGAAAGCTGTCAGAATCCCCCACCAGCCGTTTAGGAATCTCCCACCTTGGAATCTTCTCTCTACCCTGTAAGTAGAAGGGAAAGTGATTGCAGTGACAAAGGCAGGACTTAGTTTAAGTTGCTCCAAATACATGCCGAACTTAACTTGCAGTCTGTAATTAACTTGGGTGGGGGTGGTGTGAATAGAACAGAAATGTTTGTGGAGATGTGGTTTTAATGTTATGTGTGAAGAGAGAGAGAGAGACTACCTCTGCAACTCCAGTTGTTTTTGATTGTGCACTCCTTCGCAGTCGTAACATGCTCAAAGTTCCCTTCACCCTTTGCTGCGATAGCAAGTGCCGTGCTTGGCCCTCTGTTTCTTCACTGGAATTATCCTCTGAACCTCGGCAGGCAGCTCGTTGCTGTGTATCCTGGGAACATGACAGAGGTTTAGAGCCTGGTGTATTGCTGTGCAGACTTTACTGAGGACAAAACAGTTCGACTGGTCTGAACAAGAACTAAGTGACTACCAGAAAATGAAATTCATTTTCTAATCCTTATTACAGGCATGAAGGCATGCAGCTGACAAAACAGGCCCTTCGGCCCAACTTGCCCACATCAACCAACATGTCCCAACTACACTAGTCCCGCCTGCCTGTGTTTGCCACATATCCCTCCAAACCTATCGTATCCATGCACATGCCCAAATGTTTTTTTAAATGTTGTGATAGTCCCTACCTCAAGCAGCTCGTTCCATACACCCACCACTTGTGCAAAACAGTAGCCCCTCAGGTTCCTATTAAATCTTTTCTCCTTCACCTATTCTTAACAACAAGAGGCTCCAGCTCTAATTAAATCATACATCATTATCGATCTACGGATGACTTCCAAATCGTCATCTAAATAATAGATAAATTGAGAATTAATCCACAGATTGATCAATCTGCAAGCAACATATCTGAAGTAGGTGTGTACAAACTGAGTGGAAATACAAATCAGCAACTATGGACTCACGCAATTGAATGATACACCCCTGCTGCTGTTGGCCATAAATTATGAATCAGAAGCATCAGACCATAACAATTAGGGGTACGGACTTACTTTCCCATTGGGCGTGGGGACCATGGAGCCACGCTCAGCCTTCCTAGATAGGTGTCTTGTTTGTGTAGTTCTGAGGATTAAGGAAAAGACACTTCATTCCATGCAATACACTCTCTGGAATAAAACAGAGCACCAGCATTTATTCCTCAGATTTGGAAGGGAGGTTTATGGAAGGGAGATTTTCATGGCTAGATTGTCATCTCTGGGATGTTCATGATCCACAAATAGTCTCATCATTTTCAATCCGCCACCTAGAATCACCAGGTCTCAAAAATAAATGGAAACTGAATGCGGAAAAGCTTCACTGGATAGATTAGTAAAGAGTTATAAAGACACTGCTCAATCTGGATGTTATCTCGATAAGAATGTATCGGACGAACTCGGCCCAGTCCTGGGAAAAGTTAATATCATCAAATTCATTGAATATATTAGTCAAGGGAAATTAGGTTACTGGGCCTTCCATGTCCAATACAGCCCTGCCAATTAGTCCCCAGACAATTCCCTTTCTAATCCCCATTGAAGGCAATAGGGGAAGATAGACGTTTCAGAGAGAAGGAATGGGTGACGTTTCGGGCCGAAGACCCTTCTTCTCTGGTTTCTAACCTTCCGCCAGTGGAAGTTTCTCCCATTTTTCTACCCACGTCCCTCATCGATTTGAGCACCTTCATTAAATATTCCTTAACTTATTCTGTTTCAAGGATAAAATTCCAGCTTCTTCAGATCTACATAATTGGTTCCTCAAGCTGGTATAATTCCAACAATCTCCAGTGTTCTCTCTTTCAAGCATTGATATCCTAAAGCTTAGAGTCACATTTGAACAATCCTTCCTCTGCATCTAACAAGCGATTTATAGTGGTTTGCTACTTTGGCAAGAACCTCTACTTCCTTGCTTTTACCGAGTGAGCCTCTTTGTAAAATCGAGATCTCTGAATGTTTTTGCAACAGTCCACGTTAGACTATCTTGATTCTGAAGCAGTCTATTTCACTTGTATTTCCATAAAGCTTCTTATGCTGGCATTTATAACTGCCTATGTTAACGTGCCAGACTGTAATTCCATTCACCCATCTACACAGGTTCACCAGTTGCCTCCTTCTCCTTCTGCTCCAGAGTTGCCGCCATCTTCCCCCTTGGACACGTTGGACTCCCGGGGAGAAGGAGGAGGGAGCAGTGGAGTGGCCAAAGCAATGGGAGACGGAGGAGGAGGCAGTGGAAGGGGGTGGAGGGGAAAGGGAGCAAAGCGACGACCGACAGGATGAAACGGCAGCTGGAGAGAGGGGAGGGAGCCCCATAGCGCCCTGTCAGTAGCTGCGGCCTGATGGAAGCGCTGTTGGTCAGGGGCTACAACGTGAGCCGCAACAACAGCCGTCGATGGGGCGGTAGCTGGTGAAGAAGGTCTCGCTGGTGCAGAACAGCAGTATCAACACCTTGTTTTAAGGTGAAACGACACAAAGTGCTGAAATAACCGTGGGTCAGACAGCATCTATGGAGAACATAGATAGGTGGCAATTCAGGTCTGGACCCTTATCCAGTCATTTTGTGTATTAACCTGCATCTGCAGTTCTTTGTTTCCGTCTAGTCTTAAGGCGATTCCAACGCATAATCTCTGTCCTAATTATGGGTTTGTGAAAAGTAACTCTTATGTAAGGTGGGAAGTGTCTGTGATTAGAAATGCCAACAAGAATTTAAAAAAGGATAAGCCACGACTGAATGTATAGGAAGGAACGGCAGATGCTGGTTTAAACCGAAGATAGACACAAAATGCTGGAATAACTCTGCAGGACAGGCAGCATCTCTGGAGCGAAGGAATGGGTGACATTTCGGGTCGAGACCCTTTGTCAGACTGATGGTCCGAAGTCTGAAGAGTCTCGATCCGAAGCATCACCCATTCCTTCTCTCCAGAGATGCTGCCTATCCCACTGAGTTACTCCATCATTTTGTGTATATCTTGACCGTGCAAAAGTTTTCATACCCCTTGAACTTTTCCACATTTTGTCACGTTACAACCACAAACATAAATGTATTTTATTGGGATTTTATGTGATAGACCAACACAAAGTGGCACATAATTGTGAAGTGGAAGGAAAATGATACATGGTTTCCAATTTTTTTTTACATCATATGAATATGCTTTGATCTAAACCATTCCATTGTAGCTCTGGCTGTATGTTTAGGGTTGTTGTCCTGCTGGAAGGTGAACCTCCGCCCCAGTCTCGAGTCTTTTGCAGACTCTACCAGGTTTTCTTCCAAGATTGCCCTGTATTTGGCTCCATCCATCTTCCCATCAACTCTGACCAGCTTCCCTGTCCCTGCTGAAGAAAAGCATCCCCACAGCATGATGCTGCCACCACCATGTTTCACAGTGGGGATGGTGTGTTCAGTGTGATGTGCAGTGTTAGTTTTCTGCCACACATAGCGTTTTGCATTTAGGCCAAAACTTTCAATTTTGCTCTCATCAGACCAGAGCATCCTCCGCCACATGTTTTGCTGTGCCCCCCACATGGCTCGTGGAAAACTGCAAACGGGACTTCTTAATGGCTTTATTTCAACAATGGCTTTCTTATGGGCCACTCTTCCATAACGGCCCGATTTGTGAGTGCACGACTAATAGTTTTGTCCTGGGGACAGATTATCCCACCTTGAGCTGTGGATCTCTGCAGCTCCTCCAGAGTTATACCAAATGGGCCTCTCTTGGCTGCTTTCTCTGATCAATGCTCTCCTTGCCCAGCCTGTCAGTTTGAGTGGAACGGGCCATGTCATGGTAGGTTTGCAGTTGTGCCATACTCTTTCCATTTTCAGATGAAAAGTGGATTGAACAGTGCTCCGTGAGATGTACTTCAAAAAATTGGGATATTTTTTTTATAACCTAACCCTGCTTTAAAACTTCTCCACAACTTTATCCTGCTGACCTGTCCACCCCTGGTGTGTTCCTTGGGCTTCATGATGCCCAAAGAACCTTGTTTGTTCACTGATGTTCTCTAACAAACCTCTGAGGTCTTTACCAGAACAGCTGTATTTATACTGAGATTAGATTACACACAAGTGGACTCTATTTTACTAATTAGGTTTGACTTCTGAAGCAAATTGTTTTAGCACTTAGATTTTAAATTTAGGGGTTGTCAGAGTCAAGGGGGCTGAATACTTTTGCATGCCACACTTCATTCTCAGTTTTTTATTTGTAAAAAAAAAATTAAAAAACCGTGTATCATTTTCCTTTTTTTAAAAACTTCACAATTCTGCGCCACTCATTTTGTGTTGGTCTATCACATAAAATTCCAATAAAAATACATTTACGTTTGTGGTTGTAACGTGACAAAATGTGGAAAAGTTCAAGGGGTATGAATACTTTTGCAAGCCACTGTATATACACGTATATATGTATATACACACACACACACACACACACACACAAGGCATATATATATATATATATGCTAAATTGTTTTACATTAGTGTATTATAGGGCAGTCGTTGGCATTCATCCATCAAAAGACTCACCTCCTGCGCTTGCCTCCATTTGTGGGGGAGGGAGTTTGCCTCTGGGTGGAGACTATCTGGCAGTGGACAGTCCCCAGTAGCAGCATCAGGACCATGGGGTTGATGATTTCATTGACGTACAACACTGGAGCGTGCAGGTAAAGGCCGATGGCAATCACTTAAAATAGAAAAAAAATAGTCGATGAAGGCCGTGTCATCTTACACAAAGCTGCAAATAAAATGACAACAGGCGAAGACATGGTCCTATGTTCACAGAACCCACCTTCCAAGAAGTAGAGCAGCAGAAGCCATGCGAAGATGCCTAGTGAGGTTACCCGGATCCACCACTGGCAGAAAAATGGAAAAAACAACACTCGTACTATCCCCTTGCGTGTTAAAGCCGTCCATGGACTTTCAGGTTTAGTTTTGACAAAGGTTGATCCTGGACAATGAACACAATTAGTTAAAACATTGCAGCAGCGTCAGAGGGAACAATAAAAAAACATACTAAAAGCTGATACCAGCCAGACATGGACATTTATAACATCAGAAAGAATCGAACGTGCCAGGCTTTGCTTGCTTATACAAAGATAGACACAAAATGCTGGAGTAACTCAGCAGGACAGCCAGCATCTCTGGAGAGAAGGAATGGGTGACGTTTTGGGTCGAGACCCTTCTTCAGACCACGTTTCGGGTCGAGACCCTTCTTCAGACCCATTCCTTCTCTCCAGAGATGCTGCCTGTCCTGCTGAGTTACTCCANAAAGGCTTTTTGTGTCTATCTTCAGTTTAAACCAGCATCTGCAGTTCCCTGCTACACGTTGCTTAAACAAAGCTTTGAAATTAGTATTTTAAATTATTATTCACAGCTGTTTGACACAACTGTGTAGTTTACTGGACTGGTTTAGAGGACAGCTAAGAGTTAAGAATTAAATTATTGGTCCAGGGAAACAGGGAAGTTATAATTCCTTTGTTAAATGACATTACTGGGCATGGATTAGCTTGGGGAACTGGGATATTACAGTCAAAACATGGCTGACAGAAGATCAGAACTGGCAGCTAAATGTTCCTAGCATAGATGGTACAGGCATGATAGAAATGCAGGTAAGAGAGGAGATCGGGTGGGGGGGGGGGAAATTGCTGTTCAATTAGAGAAGACTATGCTCAGAGATGGTCATCGGGGGGGGAAATTGTTCAGTGAGACAATATTGAATTGAATTGAATACTTTATCACATGTGACAAGTCACAGTGAAATTCTTTGCTTGTATACCCAAGGTATGCAAATAGTCGCCAATAACTTGCGCTTACAAGGTACCCCCGCGCCAGGATCCCCCTTGGTTCTCCCCCCCCCTCCTCCTCCTCTCAGTGGTCCACCCACTCCGGGTCCTCCATTGTCCATTCGTCTTCCCCCTCCCCCACGCCGGGTCCCCATTCTACTAAGTTCTAAATAGAACTCTGAAATAGGAAGGGAATGATCACTTTGATTGTACTGTCTTATAGGCTTCCCAATAATCAGCTGTGCCACCGTGATTCCCCAAAGGTGGGAAGGTGCAAAGGAATGGCAAATAGTGATCAATATGAGGTGTTCTACTTTGATGTCAATCCATGGAAGCAGTGATACATGCTATATTTAAGAGGGAGGTAGATGTGGCCCTTGTGGCTAAAGGGATCAGGGCGTATGGAGAGAAGGCAGGTACGGGATACTGAGTTGGATGATCAGCCATGATCACATTGAATGGCGGTGCAGGCTCGAAGGGCCGAATGGCCTACTCCTGCACCTATTTTCTATGTTTCTATGGAGCCCAGGAGATTGTTTTGCATCAGAGAGGTGCAGGAATTGGGGTGGTATAGGGGCGCAGCAGTAGAGTTGCTGCCACTGTAAGTGTAAGTTTTGCAGCTCGTCTACGGTTAAATAATGGGTAACTGAACCACTATCCAGTTCCACTTCTAGTTTCAGTTCTAGTTATTTTGCTGAATCAGTAATAAATTTGAATAGTCGACTGCGAGGTGGCGTAGCGGTAGAGCGACTGCCATACAGCTCCAGACCCAGGTTCGATCCTGACTACAGTTGCTTGTCTGCACAGAGTTTGTACGTTTTCCACGTGACCTGTGTGGGTTTTCTCTGAGATCTTCGGTTTCCTCCCACACTCCAAAGATGGACAGTCTTGTAGCTTAACTGGCTTCTGTAAATTGTACCTATTGTATGTAGAATAGTGCCAGAGCACAGGGTGATTGCTGATCGACACGGTGGGCCGAAGAGCCTGTTTCCACGCTGTATCTCTAAAGAGAGATCCCCCCTTTTCTCTAACGTAAAGTCTAAAGAGAGATCTAAGACCACAGGCACATGGTTCCGTGAAAGTGGCAAGTCGGGGAACAGTGTGATGAAGGACGCCTTTGCCATGCTTTCCTTAATTGGAAAGGTTATTGAGTACAAAGGTTGGCACATCCGTAGCAATACACATTTTTAGTGAGACCATGCTTGGAGTGCCATGTGAGTTTTGGTCACCCAGATATAGGAAGAATGTCATTAAGTTAGAAAGGATGCAGAAGAGATTCACCAGCATGTTACCTGGGCTTGCGAGCTTGAGTTATAGGGAGAAGTGAGATATGCTGGAACCTTTCTCCTTGGAGTGTAGGAGGCTGAGGGGTGATCTTATTGAGAGGGACAAGAGCCTGAGTGGCATGGGTAAAGTGAATGCTCACAGTTTTCCCAGGGCAGACCATTCTAAAACAAGAGGGCATGTGCTTAAGGTGATGGGGAAAGATTCAAGAGGTGCCTCAGGGACAATCTTTTCACTTGAAGGGCAGTTCGCATCTGGAATGATTACCAGATAAAGTAATGGAAGCAAGTAAAATTATGACTTTTAAGAGACATTTGGACACATATATGAATAGAAAGTAGTTAGAGGGATTTGAACCAACTACAGGCAAACCAGATTTGCCCAGTGTGCCAACTTGTTCGGCAGTCAATGTGGGCCGATGGACCTGTTTCCATCCTATATAGCTCCACAATTCTACTGAGTCAATTGCATTTTTGGCTATCGTTTCACAGTACTGACACTGGCTTTTCATTTAATTAACTTTGGAGGCAAGTCAGTGGATATTTTTAAGATTGACAAATTCTTGATTAGAACAGGTGTCAAAGGTTATGGGGAGGGCATGAAAATGGGATTAGGAAGATTAGGATCCGCTGATGGAATGGCGGAGTAGACTCAATGGGCCGAATGGACTAATTCTACTCCTATAACGCGAATTGAATTTAAATTTCCCGACTGCCTGCTGGTATTTGAATATGTTGCTTTAGTTTATCGGACAGAGGGAGGCTAAAGAAAATTACTGGGGACAACATTCTTGGCAGTCTCACCTCTTACAAGGTCAACATCAATCAGGTCAGACTTTATTCGGCCAGTCTTTTTTGGTTTACTTCGCAGACCCTGTAATTAAGCAAACAATTCTGGTGAATTTCAAAATCTCATCGGTGCCTGCAATACTGATCGAGCTGCCAGGAAACTGTGACTTGTTTTGTTATATTCGCACCGAGCCCCTGGTGTGTCAAGTTGGAGATTGCCAGCTGCTCTGACTAAACCAATCGAGAATCAAGGCAATTAATTTTGTTCATGGGGTGTTCACCAGTTCACCTGGCACTGTTCCCCAAGGTGATTGACTTTTATAGTTCCCAATTCTACCGAAGAAAGTCACCATTTGATTGTATAGTGATCATTGGGAAATAAAAGTGTTTGGCCAAAGAAAATCTCATTCAGAATTATTTGCTACAACATTTTTAGGTAACAACTTGTATTTATACACTTTAAATCTGTAGTTCAAATAGCTATGTTTGGAGACATACAAAATTTGAATGCTCATACAATCAGGATTCCCATTGAAATTCATCACAAGCTTCCAGGTTGTGAATTTTCGTGTGCTGCCAGACCCTACACATTGGAGAAATACAATAAATAAATAATTTATCATTGTTTTACATATTTCTATATAAACGACAATTACATTAAAATATCAGGTATACAAAAGAAACCTTGTTAAATGGTGACTAAGTTTGCTGACTGCAATTCAAATAAATCTGTACTTCAATTAAATCAACTGAGATGAGAAGCCATTGATCCCTGCAATGTTAACTGATTATCTCACCACAGATGTTGTCTGGCCCTGGCCTGCTGATTTTGTCCAAACGTCACTAACTGCTTTCATTTTCAGATTTACAAACATCTGCAGTCTTTTGCTATGCTAACGCTATGCTCTAAATGGGATTTAGTCTCGAGTATTTCCTGCAGAATCTCAAGCAAAATTGTACACCCATGGTGCAGGCAGTTGGGATCACATATATCCCTGGAGGATTTTAAAGGAACTGAGGAGCATACTTCAGGAGGAAATCCAGGGGGCAAAAGGGGAGCATGAGGTAGCGTTGGTGGATACGATTAAGGGGAATCCAAAGCAATCTTGTGTATATTAAGGGTAATATATAAAACAAGGGTAACTAGGGAACGAATAGGCCCCCTCCAGTCAGTCAGTTTAGTTTATTGTCACGTGTACCGAGGTACAGTGAAAAGCTTTTGTGACGTGCCAACCAGTCAGCAGAAAGACAATACGTGATTACAATCGAGCCATTTACAGTGCATCGATACATAAGGGAATAACATTTAGTGCAAAGTCTGATCAAGGATAGTCCGAGGGTCACCAAAAAGGTAGATAATAGTTCAAGACTGCTCTCTGGTTGTGGTAGGATGATTCAGTTGCCTGATAACATCTTTGAAGAAAATGTCCCTGAATCTGGAGGTGTGCTTTTTTACACTTCTATACCTTCTGCCTGACAGGAGAGGGGAGAAGATGGAGTGGCCATGGTGTGACTCGTCCTTCATTATGCTGCTGACCTTGCCGAGGCTGTCATCTATGTGAGGATCTGCAAATCACAGGTTTGTACTTGCCAAAGAGGTCACAATGAGTGCAAACACTGACCATTGCCAACAAATTCTGGTCCATGGATTTTACTTCAAGCTTTCGTTTAAAATTCCTGGAAAAGGCCCCTGCAGCCAGAAACCTACCAGTCAGGTTTGACTATAGCAGCAGCTGATTCTTCGAATTGCCAGTCCTTGTCTTGGTATTGACAACACTGCAGTTATCAATGGGAACTAGCTCACATTTTCCAATGCACGCATCATAAATGCTGACCTTGGCACCTTGCAACATTCTATTTAAGGTTTTACAAAGAACCCAAACCGTTTCTCACAACCAGGAATGCCATCTATTCCAATTTTTATGTTTCATCTAGGCTCTGAGAGCAGGAACATTTTACCAGACTGTTATTCCCACCTTAATCTCCTTCTGCTCAATCGACTTTTCCCAGATTTGTTGATCGTAAGCTCCAATCTGAAACACAGCAAGTTATTTGGTGAAAGGTCTCACAGTTGTTTTTGTTACAGCAACGGTACTTTCAGACTTGTTGATCTAATACCATACGTACAATCATTCAATGGAAAAGCTCCAAATACAAAGATTAGAGGGAGCAAGCTAGTGTACGAGTAAGCAAGCCAGCATATCAATGAACGGATCTGTACATTTGTTAGTTTGTGAGAGAAAATTGGGATATAAAGGTGAAATTTCTTGAATCATACCTGGAGTGAAATCTTGTCCAACCAGAGGACCACCACCAACCACAGTGGTTTTTATTACATAGCCATCACCATCACTTGATTAAATTAATAATTGCAAAACTAGCCACAGACATTTTTTGACCGTACTTATCTTGCACTGAATAGGTTCAAAGAAGCTGTAACCATCAGGAAATGGTGAACATGTGGTCTTATATCTAAAATAGAGAAAACTAAAGGAGCCCTGGTTTGTGTGATGGTCTGGGCTGCGTCCACAATTCCCTGCTATTTCTTGCGGTCTTGGATGAAGCTGTTCCCAAACCATGCTGTGATGCATCCAATAAAATGTTTCCTACGGCGCCTCTGTAGAAGCTGGTGAGAATTGTTGGGAACACACCAAACTTCAAGGCGTCAAGGTTTCAAGCTTAGTTTATTGTCAAATGTACCAATTAAGGTACAGTGAAATCCAAATAATCCTTCTAAGGAAATGGAGGCGTTGGTGTGCATTCTTGACCATTGCTTCAACCATGACCATGGGTGTCCAGGACAAATTGCTGGTGATATTTACTCCTCGGAACCTGAACTATCTCTACTTCGGTGCTGTCAGTGCAAACTGGGGCATGTAGGAGAACTGCAGTGGGTCAAGGATGCTTGGTAGACTGGATTTAATGTTTTCCATAACTAACTTCTCAAAGCATTTCATGATGGTGGATGTCAAGGCCACTGGTCGATAGTTGTTCAGGCAGGACATCTTGTTTTTCAGAAGGTGTCGGATAAGAAGAGAAAGTGGAGTGAAATGTAAAGCCAGAGGAAGGGATATGGGATGGGATGGGAAAGATGGGAGATAAAAGGGAAATGGAGGACTTGGGGATAGGAGATGACTTCACAAAGGAGGGAAAAAGAGGGTGTCAGAAATAGTCTGTGAGGTTGAGTAAGGTAGTTGAACCACTGGCATCTCTCTCACCAATATCGATTTTATTATCTCCATCACAGGGGAAATACATCTACCTATACAACCCCCCCCCCCCCCCCCCCCCCCCCCCCCCCCCCACCACCACCTCCCTCCCACTTTGCTTCTTGCAAGAACACCATCTCTTAAGGGCCTGTCCCACTTACGCGACCTTTACAGAATTCAACATGTCAACTTCAGCAGCGACCAGAAAGACGCTATGACTCTTTGGAGACCTCTCACGACCATACAGGCTGTATGGTCGTGAGAGGTCTCCTATGGTCGTGAGAGGTCACCCGCGACATGTCGCCAGTTTGGTTGTGAGAGGTCTCCTATGGTCGTGAGAGATCTCCAAAGAGTCATAGCGTCTTTCTGGTTGCCGCTGAATTTTCAACACGTTGAGAATTTCGGTGACCTATCACGGGTGCCGGTAGTCACCTGTAGAGGTCGCATAAGTGGGACAGGCCCTTTACTCTCAATGTCTCTGTCATAGAAACATAAAAAATAGGAGCAGGAGGAGGCCATTCGGCCCTTCGAGCCAGCACCACCATTCATTGTGATCATAGCTGATCGTCGCCAATCAATAACCCGTGCCTGCTTTCTCCCCCGTTCCCTTGATTCCACCAGCCCCTAGAGCTCTATCTAACTCTCTCTTAAATCCATCCAGTGATTTGGCCTCCACTGCCCTCTGTGGCAGGGAATTCCACAAATTCACCTCTCCAGGTGAAAACGTTTTTTCACACCTCAGTCTTAAATGACCTCCCTTTTATTCTAAGACTGTGGCCCCTAGTTCTGGACTCGCCCCACATTGGGAACATTTTTCCTGCATCTAGCTTGTCCAGTCCTTTTATAATTTTATATGTTTCTATAAGGATCCCCCCCCCCCTCATCCATCTAAACTCCAATGAATACAAGCCTAGTCTTTTCAATCTTTTCTCATATGACAGTCCCGCCATCCCCGGGATCAATTTCGTGAACCTACGCTGCACTGCCTCAATCACAAGGATGTCCTTCCTCAAATTAGGAGACCAAAACTGTACACAATACTCCAGATGTGGTCTCACCAGAGCCCTATACAACTTCAGAAGAACCTCTCTACTCCTATACTGAAATCCTCTAGTTATGAAGGCCAACATTCCATTAGCACGCCCTATACTGTCCCAGAATGATGTTTTCCACGGTGCCCTCTTTCTTCAGTAAACATGGTCCCCCCCCCCGCTGTTGTGGACAGAGTCCTTACCTTATGTCTACTCAGTTCTGCTCTCGCTGCCCTATCCCAGTCGGATAGAATTCTCCTGGCCCTCACCTTTCAGCAGCCTCCGTAACCAACACATCATTGTCCAACATTTCTACCAGTTTTAACATGATCCCACCAGCAGTCACGTCTTCCCAACCACACACATTTGCATAGAGAATGCATTTAAGAAACATTTGGACAGGTGCATGGGTAGGAAAGGTTTAGAAGGATATGGGTCAAAACTGCAGACATGTGGGACTAGTGCAGATGGGCATCTTGCATCCCCTATTCCCAATTCCTCCGTCTACGCCGCATCTGCTCCCAGGATGAGGTGTTCCACACCAGGTCATCACAAATGGCCTCATTCTTCAGAGAACGGGGATTCCCCTCCCCCACTATTGATGAGGCTCGCACCAGGGTCTCCTCCATACCCCGCAACACTGCCCTCGCTCCCCATTCCCCCACTCGCAAACAGGGCAGAGTCCCCCTGGTCCTCACCTTTCACCCCACCAGCCGGCAAATACAACATATAGTCCTCCGCCAGTTTCGCCACCTCCCAAACGTGACCCCTCCACCCGCCACATCTTCCCATCTCCCCCCCTGTCTGCCTTCCGCAAAGACCGTTCCCTCCGCAACTCCCTTGTCCATTCTTCCCTCCCCTCCCACTCTACCCCTTCCCCCCGGCACTTTCCCTTGCAACCGCAAGAAATGCAACACTTGTCCCCTTCACCTCCCCCCTCCACTCCTTTCAGGGACCCAAGCAGTCCTTCCAGGTCCACAGAGGTTCACCTGCACCTCCTCCAACCTCATCTACTGCATTGGCTGCTCCAATGCCAGATGATCTAAATATCGTGAGACCAAGCGGAGGCTTGGCGATCGCTTCGCCGAACACCTCCGCTCGGTCCGCAATAACCACCCGGGACCTCCCGTGGCTCAGCACTTCAACTCCCCTCCTCCCCATTCCAACATCCGACCTCTCGTCCTGGGCCGCTCCTCCACGCCAGAGTGAGCAAAACACCGCAAGCTGGAGGAACAGCACCTCATATTCCGCTTGGGGAGTCTGCATCCTTTGGGCTTGAAATATTGAATTTTCTCAATTCGTTAACCCTTGCTGTCTCCTCCCCTTCCCACCTCTCCCTCAGCCCTCGGCCCTGGCATTCCCTCTATCTCTATCTCCCTCCCCCACCCCAGTCGCACCACTTCTCATTTTCACACCACAAACAGCTTACAATGGCTTGTTCCCTTCATCACCGATACTTTTTTGCATATCTTTCACTCATTGTTCCTTATCTCTCCACATCACCGTCTATATCTCTCGTTTCCCTGATCCCTGACCAGTCTGAAGAAGGGTCTCGACCCGAAACGTCGCCTATCTCCTTCGCTCCTTAGATGCTGCTGCACCCGCTGAGTTTCTACAGCTTTTTGTGTACCCTCGATTCTCCAGCATCTGCAGTTCCTTCTTTAAAACTTGGTCGGCATGGCAAGTTGGGCTGAAGGGCCCGTTTCCATGCTGTATGACTACGTCCTCCCCAATGAATGACTGTATGACCGCTCCCCTCCGTGGTTCACTCATCCCTCCCCACCAGCACACTGCATCCCCAGGTAAACCCCTAAAACCGCAGGAGATATAACTGGATGAGGGAATTGAAGGCAATATCTCCAAGTTTGCGGATGACACTAAGCTGGGGGGCAGTGTTCGCTGTGAGGAGGATGCTAGGAGACTGCAAGGTGACTTGGATAGGCTGGGTGAGTGGGCAAATGTTTGGCAGATGCAGTATAATGTGGATAAATGTGAGGTTATCCACTTTGGTGGCAAAAACAGGAAAGCAGACTATTATTTAAATGGTGGCCGATTAGGAAAAGGGGAGATGCAGCGAGACCTGGGTGTCATGGTACACCAGTCATGAAAGTAGGCATGCAGGTGCAGCCGGCAGTGAAAAAAGCGAATGGTATGTTAGCTTTCATAGCAAAAGGATTTGATACATAGGAGCAGGGAGTTCTACTTCAGTGTACCGGGTCTTGGTGAGACCACACCTGGAGTATTCGTGCAGCTTTGGTCCCAAATCTGAGGAAGGACATTATGCCATAGAGGGAGTGCAGAGAAGGTTCACCAGACTGATTCCTGGGATGTCAGACTGTCTTATGAAGAAAGACTGGATAGACTTTGGTTTATACACTCTGGAATTTAGGAATTGAGAGGGGATCTTATAGAAACTTACAAAATTCTTTAAGGGGGTTGGACAGGCTAGATGCAGGAAGATTGTTCCGATGTTGGGGAAGTCCAGGACAAGGGGTCACAGCTTAAGGATAAGGGGGAAATCCTTTAAGAACCGAGATGAGAAAGACTTTTTTCCCACAGAGAGTGTGAGTCTCTGGAACTCTCTGCCACAGAGGGTAGTTGAGGCCAGTTCATTGGCTATATTTAAGAGTGAGTTGGATGTGGCCCTTGTGGCTAAGGGGATCAGAGGGTATGGAGAGAAGGCAGGTACGGGATACTGAGTTGGATGATCAGCCATGATCATATTGAATGGTGGTGCAGGCTCGAAGGGCTGAATGGCCTACTCCTGCACCTAATTTCTATGTTTCTATGTTTCTACCTGTCCCTGCACCCCCTCTCTCACTTCCTTTAGCAGTCCTTCCAAGTGAGGTAGCAGTTCACAGGCACCTCTTCAAACTTCGTCTATTAAATCTACTGCTCCCCATGTGGCCTCCTTTACACCAGAGAGATTAAGTATAGACTAGGCCAAAGTTTTGCCGAACACTTGCGCTCCATCCGCCAAGGCATGCTGGATCTCCTGGTTGCTAACCACTGTAACTGTCCTTTGATTCCCACACCGATCTTTCTGTACTTGGCTTCTTCCATTGTCGGTGAGAGGCCACAAGCAAACCATAGGAACATCAGCCATTATTCAATTTCAGTAACTCACAACCCAAAGGTATTAACATTGAATTCTCTGATCTCACGTAACCTCTCCAGCCCCCTTTCCCATGCCTCCCCCACCCCAGTGCACACCGACCTCTCACCACACCCCAACCACAAAGTCACCTCGCTCCTTTACCCCTCTTTCACACATTCATCTCCCATCTTCAAGACATTTTCCTTTTATTTCCCTGTCTTTCCTTTCCCCTGTCCCCTTCCATAGCCAAAAGATAAGGTAACTCAGCGGGACAGGCTGCATCTCTGGATAGAAGGAATGGGTGATGTTTCCGGTCCAGACGTTTCTTCAATCTGAATAACTCCAGCATTTTGTGTCTATCTTCAATGTAAATCAGCATCTGCAGTTCCTTCCCACACCTTCCATATCCAGATTTACAATTCCTCCTCTTTTATCCTAATCTGACAACCTTTTGTCACCTTTTCACCTCCAGCCTTTGTCACTTACTGCACCTATCGATCATTAACCTAACCCCCCCACCCCCCCCCCCCCCCACCACCACCTTTATTCACCTAACACTTCCCAGATTTTGTACCACCCCTGGCTCTTTTTTCCAGCTTTCTCACCTTTCCCCCCCCACCCCTATCTGTCTGAAGAAGGATCCTGACCCAAATCATGTGACAATTTCTTCCACCACCATTGCCTGACCTGCTGAGTAGCTTCAGCACTTTGCTTTTTGCTCAAGATTCCAGATTCTGCAGTTTCTTGTATCTCCACTCGTTCCAAATGAATGCGACACATTTGCAATAGCCTCACTGAACATTTGGAACATACAGGTTAGGTGCATTGAAGGGAAATGTTGCTAAGCATCAAGAGGGAAAGAAAAATAAGAAAATATTGGCCCATCAAGAGCAAATAGACAGGAATGAGACACACGAGGAGCATAAACAGTAGATTAGTTTTGTTGATCCAAAGGGTTGATGCTGTGCTGCAAGTTCCATCAACACCCATTTACTGCTTGTACTGGGTGTGACAAGTTGTGCACATACCTTCCTCTGGTACCAAGTTATGGCGTCTCTTGCTTTCAAGGCCATCTGTCATTCATCTTACCTAGATACAAATAAAGTTGATGCAGTTCAGGGCTCAGAGTGTAACTGGCGTGATTCCAATAATGGTCAAACAAGGTCGCACATGAAAATTACACATGGTCCAGCAGTGAAACAAGGTAGGTTGTGCCACTTGCAAATCTTCCCAACCCATCTCCTAATCCACCCCACAAACCCTGCTGCCCTCTACTCACCCCTATTTCCACACCCCCAGACACATCACCAGAATCCCACCACTTCTTCACCCACCAGAACAACTTATCTCCCCTTATTCCCCCTTCTGCAACAAAACACATCCTCACCCAGAGACCTCTCCCATTCTTTCTCCCCACCAGAAGCCCCCTCCCATTCTCCACACCAGAACATTCCTCATCTTCTCCCATCCCCCAGACTTTACCCCGTTCTTCACCCCTCACCTCAATCTCTCCCCTCCTTCACTCTCCACCTCCACCCACCTCCCTTCACTCCAAAGATACTAGAGGGAGCTTGATCCCGACCACCGAGATCCTCCTTGTCCCCCTCACCTAGAGCCCGAGTCCTCCCTCCCCCCCCCCCCCCCCCCACCCCACCACCCCACAACCCCGACCCTCTCTCCCTTTCATCCGGAATCACAACAATTCTCCCCGACCGTCCGCCCGTCCCCACAGACCGCTTGTCCCCTCTCCCTCCTCATCCTCCTCCCGCCGTGCGGCCTAACGGGGATCCGCGGCCCAGCGCGCCCTGCACTCACCTGCTGCCGCCGCCCTGCGACCAGGCACCGGGCCGCGGGGGGGGGAGAACGGGGCGGAGTCTGGTCCAGACCGGGCCGGGGCGAGGAGAGGAGAGGGGGCCGGGCCGGGCCGGCCGGGGCGAGGAGAGGGGGCCGGGCCGGGCCGGCCGGGGCGAGGAGAGGGGAGGGGGCCGGGCCGGGGCGAGGAGAGGAGAGGGGGCCGGGGCGAGGAGAGGGGGGCCGGGCAGGGCCGGGGCGAGGAGAGGAGAGGGGGCCGGGCCGGGCCGGGGGCGGGGCGAGGAGAGGAGAGGGGGCCGGGCCGGGCCGGGGCGAGGAGAAGGAGGGGGGGGCCGGCAGGCCGGGCGAGGAGAGAGGGGGCAGGGGCCGGGGCGAGGAGAGAGAGGGGCCGGGCCGGGCGGGGCGAGGAGAGGAGAGGGGGCCGGGCCGGGCCGAGGAGGAGAGGAGAGGGGGGCCGGGCCGGGCCGGGGCGAGGAGAGGAGAGGAGAGGGGGGGGCCGGGGGGCGAGGGCCGGGGCGAGGAGAGGAGAGGGGGCCGGGGGGCCGGGGGCGAGGAGAGGCCGGCCGAGGAGAGGGGCCGGGCCGGGGCGAGGAGAGGAGAGGGGGCCGGGCAGGGCCGGGACGAGAAGAGGAGAGGGGGCCGGGCCGGGGGGCGAGGAGAGGCAGAGGGGGCCGGGCCGGGCCCGGGGCGAGGAGAGGAGAGGGGGCCGGGCAGGGCCGGGGCGAGGAGAGGAGAGGGGGCCGGCCGGGCCGGGCCGGGGCGAGGAGAGGAGAGGAAGGGGGCCGCGGGGAGAGGAGAGGAGAGGGGGCCGGGCCGGGGCGAGGAGAGGAGAGGAGAGGGGGCCGGGCCGGGGCGAGGAGAGGAGTGGGGGCCGGGCCGGGCCGGGGCGAGGAGAGGAGAGGGGGCCGGGCCGGGGCGAGGGGAGAAGCCGCGCCGCTTGTTGGACAGAGCGGGGCCGCACAGCCCGCTACACGGACGGAGGAAGACGCGCTCCTCTCCTCGTGAATATTAACGTCGCACCCGTATACAACACCAATGAATAGTAATCTTTTTAAATATTTAACGAGACGCCGCCTCCTGGAGCGCTCGCTGTTGTGTTTAAAGAACCAGGAATTCGCTCAACAAATTGTTGCGTGATCCCAGATTCGTTTAAAACACCGTGATGTGAGCGTTAAATTACAAGTTCAGGAGCAGAAAAGTTGGTCGCGTAACTACATTCACTGGCCTTAGGGTCATTGAGTTGGACACCATAGTAACAGGCTCTCCGGCCCACTGCATCGAAACCATTCATCCCACCTGCCGGTATTAATCCCATATTCCTTTATTCCTTCTCATTCAAGTACATGTCCCGATGCCTCTTAAATATTGTTATTGCTCCTGCCTCCACTATCTCTTCTGGCAGCTCATTTAAACCTCCCTTCTCTTATCCCTATGTTCTCTAGTTTTGGGCAGCCTGTTAGACACTGTTTATCCTTCCCCACTCTCAGTCTGAAGAGGGGTCTCAACCCAAAACATCACCTATTAATTTTCCGCTGAGTTACTCCAGGATTTTGTGTCTATCTTCAGTGTAAGCCAGCATCAACAGTTCCTTACCACACTATCCCGTTGTACATACCTCTATCATGTTACCTCTCAACCTCCTGTGCTCCAGAGAAAACAAACCCAGCCTTTACAATCCCTCGTGATAACTGAATATTTCCAGTTGAAGCAACTCCTGCGAATATTTTCTCCACCCACTCCCAATCATATCTTTCCTGGAACTTATCGACCTAACCAACGTTTTGTATAACTGTAACATAACATCCAAACTCTTGAGCTCAATTGAGACACGAGACTGCAGATACTGAAATCTTGAGCAAAAAAACAAACTGCTGGAGGAACTCAGCAGGTCAGGCACCATCGATGAAGATATTGGACTGACATTTCAGCTCGGGTTCCTTTTTCAAACTGATGTAGGGGAGAGAAAGCCGGAAAAGAGAGGTGGGGGTGGGACAAAACGTGGCAAGTGAGAGGTGGATACAGGTGAGGGGACAAAGACTAGAGGTGCAAAATGTAAAGCTAGGGGAAGGGATGTGAGTATAATCAGAAGAGGAATAAAAGGGAACTATGGGATGTACATACTGTTGGGTTTAAGTTACTCAAGCAGGAGATGAGGTGCAGTTTTCCCAGTTTGCTTGGGACCTCACTCTGGCAATGAAGGAGGCCAAGTACGGTATGTATGGGATTGGGATGAGGAGTTAAAGTGGTTCGTAACTGTGAGCTTCCAACAGGCCTTGGTGGACAGAGCACAAACGTTCTGTGAAATAATCACTTAGTCTATGCTTAGTCTTGGCACGGTGGCATAGTGGTAGAACTATTGCCTTGCAGCACCAGAAACCGGGGTTCAATCCTGACTATGGGTGCTTGTCAGTACGAAGTTTGTATGTTCTCGCCGTGACCTGCGTGGGCTTTCTCCGAGATCTTCAGTTTCCTCCCACACGCCAAAGACATACAGGTTTGTAGGTTAATTGGCTTAGTATAAATGTAAAATTGTCCTTAGTGTGTGTTCCTAAAGCTGGAGTAACTCAGCTGGACAGTCAGCATCTTTGGAGAGAAGGAATGGGTGATGTTTCGGGTCGAGACCCTTCTTCAGGCTTGTTAGGGATAAGGGAAAGGAGAGATATGAATGGTGATGTGGAGAGATAAAGAACAATGAATGAAAGATATGCAATAAAGTAACAATCATAAAGGAAACAGGTCATTGTTAGCTGTTTGTAGGGTGAAAATGAAAAGCTAGTGCGACTTGGGTGGGGAGGGATAGAGAGAAAGGGAATGCCGGGGCTACCTGAAGTATGATAAATCAATATTTATACCACTGGGCTGAAAGCTGCCCAAGCGAAATATGAGATGGTGGTGCTCCAATTTGTGTTTAGCCTCACTCTGGCAATGGAGGAGACCTAGGACAGAAAGGTCTGTGTAGGAATGGATAGGAGAATTAATGTGACCAGCAACTGGGAGATCAGGTTGGTTCACGTGGGCTGAGCGAAGGTGTTCCGCATTTCTATTACAAACCCACTGACTCCCACAACTATCTCGACTACACTTCTTCCCACCCTGCTACCTGCAAAAACTCTATCCCCTACTCCCAATTACTCCGTCTATCCCGCATCTGTGCCCAAGATGAGGTGTTCCTTACTAGAACATCCGAGATGTCCTCATTCTTTAGGGAATGGGGATTCTCCTCTCCTATCATAGAATAAGCCCTCGCTCGCGTCTCCTCAGTACCCCGCAGCTCCGCCCTTGCCATCCATCCCCCTCGTCGCAAAAGAGACAGATTCCCCCTAGACCTCACCTTCCACCCCATCAGTCGTCGCAGTGCCGGCCTTAGGAGGTGCGGGAACAATTTTGGCGAGCCGCAGGTTCCCAGCCAGGGTCTGTAGAATCATGGAAATATAAATAAAGTCTATTAGAGACTTTATATCTCTATGGTAGAATGGAAAGTAATCAAAATGTGCACTTAAAAAGTGCATGCGAGTTAATGGACCAAACAGATCTAAGCTACATCTATATATATATAAAACAAAGAGTCTGTCTGTCTGTCTGTGTCTGCGCGAGAATCTCAGAAACGACTTTACCGATCTGGACCAAACTTGGCATGGATAGCAAGTGTTATGTGGGGATCTCAAAAAACTACAACCAACCCGATTTGACACACCCAACCTGACCGGACACGCGTGAGAGAAAGAGCCATTATGGCTTACTTTTCTCTGCATCTAACCTCCTTCCGTTACACCACACATAAGTTGTATCCCATCCCACGTATTATAGCTAATTTTATCCTTATGCTCTCTCATCTTTTACCTGATGTTTTATGAACATTTTGTACTGCTCTTTACAGTAATCTTCCGAAAATCAGTGACTTCATATTTCAGATATATGGTTTCCATCTTGGTCACTAAAACTTACCTCATTTGTGGGACTGTGACACAAAATTAATCAGCTGGTAGTAAGATCCAGTCAGCTGTGTTTACACTCAATGGAAGGGAAACTCACACCATGAGATGGAAACAAACATAAATCAGGCGACCTCTAGAAACTTTGGTCAGTCACCATGCCAAAGAATTTTTTTTTAACAATGCGAGTCGAGAGTAGATTACTCTAGCGCGGGGCCCAACTAGGAGCAATTGGTCCAATTGGCATAAGGCCAGCCCTGAGTCATCGCATACAACGCATAATCCTCCAAAATCTCCGCCACCTCCAACAGGATCCCACCACCAGCCACATATTCCCATCTCCACCCCTTTCTGCCTTCCAGAGACCGTTCCCTCCACAACTCCCTGGTTGACATATCCCTTCCCACCCAAACCACCCCCTCCCCAGGTACCTTCCCCTGCAACAGCAGAAGATGCAACACCTGTCGCTATACCTCCTCCCTCGACTCTGCCCAGGGATCCGACAGTCCTTTCAGATTAGGCAGAGGTTCACTTGCACCTCCTCCAACCTCATCTACTGTATCCGTTGTTCAAGATGTGGACTCTTCTACATCGGTGAGACCAAACGTAGACTGGGCGATCGTTTCGCGGAACACCTTCGCTCAGCCCACGTGAACCAACCTGATCTCCCGGTTGCTGGACACTTTAATTCTTCTCATTCCTACACAGGTCTCCTCCGTTGTCAGAGTGAGGCTAAACGCAAATTGGAGGAACAGCATCTCATATTTTGCTTGGGCAGCTTACAGCCCAGTGGTATGAATATTGTTTATCTTACTTCAGGTAGCCCCAGCATTCCCTCTCTCTATCCCTTCCCCACCCAAGTCTCACTAGCTTCTCATTTTCACTCTACAAAAAGCTCACAATGGCCTGTTTCCTTTGTAATCATTACTTTTTTGCATATCTTTCATTATCTCTCCACATCACTGTCTATGTCTCTTGTTTCCCTTATCCCTAACCAGTCTGAAGAAGGGTCTCAACCCAAAACGTCACCCATTCCTTCTCTCCAGAGATGCTGCCTGTCCTGCTGAGTTACTCCAGCTTTTTGTGTCTATCTTTGGTTTAAACCACCATCTGCAGTTCCTGCAGACATTAATGTAGATGATTTGGTTGGTAAGTCTGCTGATAACACCAAAATTGGAGGAGTTACACACAATGGGGGATGCTGTCAGAAGATAGAGTGGGATATAGACCAGCTGCAGAAATGGGCGGAAAAATGGCAGATGAACGTTTACCCGAGCAAGTGTGAGGTGTTGCATTTTGGAGCTCGATAGGACTTTGGTGTGGCCACATTTGGAGCATTGCATGCAGTTCTAGTCGCCCCATTGCAAGAAAGATGTGGAGGGTTTGGAAAGGGTGCAGAGGAGGTTCACCAGAATGCTGCCTGGATTGGTGGGTTTCAGCTACAGGGAGAGATTGGATAGACTTGAATTGTTTTCTCTGGAACGTCGGAGGTTGAGGAAAGACTCGATAGGAGTATATAAAAACCAGGAGTGCTTGATGGAATTTAATACAGAGACATGTGTTGCATTTTGGGAAGTCGAACTTGGGCAGGACCTACTGTGAATAGCAGAGGGGTCTGGGAGAGCAGGCACATAGTTCCTTGAAAGTGGCATCACAGGTAGATAAGGTGGTCAAAAAGGCTTTCAACACATTGGCCTTCATCATTCATTAGTATTGCTTATAGAAGTTGGGAGGTCATGTTGCACTTATATAATACATTGGTGAGGCCACATTTATAGGAAATATATTGGCAAGCCGTAAAGGGTGCAGAGAAGATTGAGAAGAATGTTTCCAAGACTCGAGGGCCTGTGCTGAAGGCAGGGATTGAGCAGGCTAGGCCTTTATTCCTTGTGTGCAGGAGGATGAGGGGTGATTTTGAATGGAATAAATCAGGTAAATGCACAGTCTTTTGACCAGAGCAGGGGAATCGAGAACCAGAGGCCATAGGTTTAAGGTGAGGGGGGAAGGATTTAATAGGAACCTGAGGGATAACATATTTCAAGATTCAAGAGAGTTTATTGTCATGTGTCCTAGATAGGACAATGAAATTCTTGCTTTGCTTTAGCACACCAGAACATAGTAGGCACGAATACAGAACAGAGTGTGTCCATATACCATACACATGAATAAATAAACTGATTAAGTCCAAATAAACAGATTATGGCCTATTAATGTTCAGTGTTTTGTCCGAGCCGAGTTTAATAGCCTGATGGCTGTGGGGAAGTAGCTGTTCCTGAACCTGGTCGTTGCAGTCTTCAGGCTCCTGTACCTTCTACCTGAAGGTAGTGGGGAGATGAGTGTATGGCCCAGATGGTGTGGGTCCTTGATGATGCTGCCAGCCTTTTTGAGACAGCGACTGCGGTAAATCCCCTCGATAGAAGGGAGGTCAGAGCCGATGATGGACTGGGCAGTGTTTACTACTTTTTGTAGTCTTTTCCGCTCCTGGGCACTCAAGTTGCCGAACCAAGCCACGATGCAACCGGTCAGCATGCTCTCTACTGTGCACCTGTAGAAGTTAGAGAGAGTCCTCCTTGACAGACCGACTCTCCGTAATGTTCTCAGGAAGTAGAGGCGCTGATGTGCTTTCGTTATGATTGCATCAGTGTTCTCCGACCAGGAAAGATCTTCACAGATGTGCACGCTCAGGAATTTGAAGCTCTTGACCCTTTCCACCATCGACCCGTTGATATAAACGGGACTGTGGGTCCCATTCCTACTCCTTCCAAAGTTCACACTCAGTTCCTTGGTTTTGCTGGTGTTGAGAGCCAGGTTATTGTGCTGGCACCATTTGGTCAGTCGGTCGATCTCACTTCTCTACTCTGACTCGTCCCCATCAGTGATACGTCCCCCAACAGTGGTATCATCAGCAAACTTGATGATGGAGTTCGCACTGTGACCGGGTACGCAGTCATGAGTATAGAATGTGTACAGCAGGGGTCTGAGCACGCAGCCGTGAGGTGCTCCCATGCTGATTGTCATCGAGGCTGACACATTTCCTCCAATACGAACAGACTGTGGTCTGTGAATGAGGAAGTCGAGGATGGTGGTGGTGGGTGTATGAAACGAGCTGCCGGATGAGGAGTTGAGGCAGGTACTATAGCAATGTTTAAGAAACATTTGGACAGGTACAGGATATGATAGGTTTGAGGGATATGGGCCAAGTGCGGGACTAGTGTAGATGGGGAATGGTGGTCGGCATGGGCAAGTTGGGGCAAAGGACCTGTTCTACACTCTATGACTCTATGACATACCTCTAAGTGAGAAAGGAAAAGTTTAATGCAGAGATGTGCTGAGAAAGATTTTTTTGTACACAAGAGTGGTGGGGGGCCTGGAATGCATCACAGAGGGGTGGCGGTGGAGGCAGATCAAGTAATAGTAAAGATGGTCATCAAAAAATTACAGCAGTATCTTGATCAGTTGGGAGAGTGGGCTGTGGAATGGTTAATGGAGTTTGATGCAAATAAGTGTGAGATGTTGCATTTTAGGAAGTAAAACCAAGCAGGACCTTCACAGTGAATGGCAGGTCCCTAAGGAGTGCTTTAGAGCAGAGGAATCTGGGAGTGCAGGTACATAGTTCCTTGAAAGTGGCATTGCAGGTAGATAGGGTGGTCAAGAAGGCGATCTGTATAATGGCATTCGACTGTCAGGGTATTGAATATGAAAAATGGGATATTACGTTACAGTTGTACTAGACATTGGTGAGGCTGCATTAGAAGGGTTGTGTTCAGTATTGGTCACCCTGTTATAGAAAGGATGTTGTTAAGCTGGAAAGAGTGCAGAGAAGATTTACAAGGATGTTGCCAGGAAGGAAGAGGGCCTGAACTAGAGGAAGAAATTGTACGTGCTAGGACTTTGTTCCTTGGAGGATAAGGGGTGATCTTAAAGAGGTGCATAAGATCATGAGGGATAAGGGTCTTTTCCCCAGAATTGGGGAGTCAAGAACCATGGGGCATAGGTTTAAGGTGAGGGGAAAGATTTAATAGGAACCCAAAGGGCAACTTTTTCCACACCATGAGTGGTGGGTATATGGAACGAGTTCCCAGTGGATGTAGGTACTAACACAACATTTAAAAGACATTGGACAAGTACAAGATAGAGGAATATGGGCCAGGTAGAGGAATAAAGGCAGGTGGGAAGAATGTAGATGGGCTTGGACAAGTTGGGCTGAGAGGCCTGTTTCCATGTTGTATAACTTTGTGACTCTAAATGGTTGAGAAATGGCAGATGGAGTTGAATCCAAGCGAGATGTTGCACTGGGGGAAGTCAAATGTCAAGAGAAATTATATATTTAATGGGAAGACCCTTAACAGCATTGATGTACTGAGGGATCTTGGAGACCAAGTCCAGCGCTCCTTGAGTGTAGCAACACACATAGAAGGAGTGGTAAAGGCGTATGGAATGGTTGCTTTCATCAATCGGGCACAGAATGTAAGTCAGGAAGTAATGTTGCAGCTTTATAGGACTTTGGTTTGGCTGCATTTGGAGCATTGTGAGCAGCTTTGGTTGTCCGTTTAGGACATGGAGGCTTTGGAAAGGGTGCGGAAGAGGTTACCAGAATGCTGCATGGATTAAAGAGTATTCGCTATAAGGAGAGGTTGCACAAACTAAGATAGTCTGTTGTTCCAGAAAAAAAAACTAAGGGGAGACCAATTAGAAGTATATATGACTATGAGAGGCATAGATCCGGTAGACAGAACTTTTATCTCCAGGGTGAAAATATCAAAGACTAGAGGTGAGAGGCACAAAGTTTAAAGAATACGAGTGGACGTATTTATCCCCCCAGAATGGGTGCCTGGAACGTGCTACCATGTGTGGTGGTGCAGGCAGATACAATAGTGGCATTTAAGAGGCTTTCAGACAGGCATGTGGATATGCAGGGATTGGAGGGTATGGGTCATGAGCAGGCAGAGGAGATCAGTTTAACTTGGCTTTATGTTCAGCACAGACATTATGAGCCAAAGGGTCAGTTCCTGTGCTGTATTGTTCTCTGTTCTGTGTTAAACAGATACTGTGTGAATACTTGTCCCGAACCAACCTCATTGAAGCTACAGCGAAGAAAATACAACAACGCCACTACTTTGTCAGAAGACGGATGGCACGGTGGCGCAGCGGTAGAGTTGCTGCCTTACAGCGATAGAGACCCGGGTTCAATCCTGACTATGTGTGCTTGTCTGTACAGAATTTGCACGTTCTCCCCGTGACCTGCGTGGGTTTTCACCAGGATTTCGGTTTCCTCCCATGCTCCAAAGTCGTTCAGTTTTTTTGTAGGCTAATTGGCTTGGAATAATTGTAATAAAATGGTTGCTAGTGTGTGTAGGATAGTGTAGGCGTGTGGGGATTGCCTGTTGGCGTGAACTCAGTGGGCCAAAGGGCCTGTTTCCACACTGTATCTCTAAACTAAACTAAACTAAAAAGACTAAGGACATTCGACATGTCACTAATGACTCTTACCAATGCACTGTAGAAAGCATCCTATCAAATGCATCACAGCTTAGTTTGGCAACAACTCTGCCCAAGGCCTCAAGAAATTGCAGAGAGATGTGGGTATAGTTCAGTCTATCACACAAACGAGCCTCCCCCATCGACTCAATTTACATTTCACGCTTCCTTGGAAAAGCTGCCAACATAATCAAGTACTATTTTCACCCTGGTCATTCCCTCTTACCCCCTCAACCATCATGCAGAAGATACAAGTTCTTCAAAGCTTACAGCACCAAATTGAGGAACATCGTCGTACCCAGTATCAAATTACTGAACAGTCCTCCCATTAATTAGGATATAATCTTTATCTTCCAACCTACCTCATTCCGTACCTTGCACTTTTAAAATCTGCACTTTCTCTGTAACTAACACAAGAATACTGTACCACTGTATTCTGGTATTTTTCTCTTTGTGCTACATGTACTTGTGTATGGCTTGATTGTACTGGTGTATAGTGTTATTTGATGGATGGCAAGCAAACAAAGCTTTTCACTTTACCTCAGCACATGCAAAAAATAACAGACTAATATCACTAGTAAATTATTGACAGGGTCTAGAATCTCCTCATCAGACCCCAGGGATTTAACTCCGACACTTCCATTGTAATATTGATAGGCTCCAAAATATTACTGCACTGACTTTTCTGTCCTGGGCCTCCTCCATTGCCAGAGTGGGGCCAAACGCAAATTGGAGGAACAACTTCTCATATTTCGCTTGGGCAGCTTACAGCCCAGTGGTATGAATATTGATTTCTCTAACTCCAAGTGATCCCTGCATTCCCTCTGTCCCCAAGCCTCCCCCACCCAAGTCACGCCAGCTTCAAAGTAGTCTCGTTGAGTCCCATTGTCTGTACTCATTCTCACCTAACAGCAAACAATGGCATGTTTCCTTTATTATTTTTGCATATCTTTCATTCATTTCTTCTATATCTCTCCACATCACCATCTATATCTCTAGTTTCCCTTTCCCCTGACTCTCAGTCTGAAGAAGGATCTCGACCCTTTTCTCCAGATATGCTGTCTGACCCGCTGAGTTAAGGGCCTGTCCCACTGCCACGACCTAATTCACGACCTTTTTTACTCGTGGACATTTTTCATCAGGCTAGAAAAAAACGCCCCGACCTACTTGATGCCACGATTACCTCCGACTACAATCACGACCTACCTACAACCTCCTACGACCTCGTGACGACCATGCTGCGAGTATGAGTCAAGGGCAAATTCGGCAAAGGTCATGAAAGTGGGACAGGCCCTATACTCCAGCTTTTTGTGTCTATCCAAAATATCACTTATCACTGAATGCATAAGCTTCCATGTCCTTCTAAATGTTAAATATGGGCAGAAAGTATGCATTTAAGATCTCTCTCATTTCCCATGGCATACATAGATCACCATGGTGATCCTTAAGGGGACCTGCTCTCCCTGGCTACTCTTTTCATGCCTACAGAATATTTTATGATTTTCCTTTACCTTACCTGCCAGTGATATTTCATGGCCCCTTTTCACCTTTTTTAATTTCCTTCTTAAGTGGACATAATTTCGTGAGCTTGGCCATATCTGAGATATTGTCCCTGTCTGGAGCTGATTTTTTGACTATATAATTATACAATGTACCCCTCCGTGGTGAGTAAATTTGCAGATGACACAAAGCTGGGCTGCAGTGTGAACTGTGAGGAGGATGCTATGAGAATGCAGGGCGACTTGGACAGGTTGGGGGAGTGGGCAGATGCATGGCAGATGAAGTTTAATGTGGATAAATGTGAGGTTATCCACTTTGGCAGCAAAAGCAGAAAGGCAGATTACTATCTAAATGGCGTCAAGTTGGGAAAAGGGGAAGTACAACGGGATCTGGATCCTTGTTCATCAGTCTATGAAAGTAAGTATGCAGGTACAGCAGGCAGTGAAGAAAGCGAATGGCATGTTGGCCTTTATAACGAGGTGTCGAGCATAGGAGCAAAGAGGTCCTTCTGCAGTTGTACAGAGCCCTAGTGAGACCACACCTGGAGTATTGTGTGCAGTTTTGGTCCCCTAATTTGAGGAAGGACATTCTTCCTATTGAGGGAGTGCAGGATAGGTTTACAAGGTTAATTCCCGGGAGGGCGGGACTGTCATATGCTGAGAGAATGGAGCGACTGGCCTTGTACACCCTGGAGTTTAGAAGGATGAGAGGGGATCTTATGGAAACACATAAGATTGTTAAGGGTTTGGACACGCTAGAGGCAGGAAACATGTTCCCGATGTTGGGGGAGTCCAGAACCAGAGGCCACAGTTTATGAATAAGGGGTAAGCCATTTAGAACAGAGACGAGGAAACACTTTTTCTCACAGAGGGTTGTGAGTCTGTGGGATTCACTGCCTCAGAGGGTGGTGGGGGCCGGTTCTCTGGATACTTTCAAGAGAGAGCTAGATAGGGCTCTTAAAGATAGCAGTCAGGGGATATGGGGAGAAGGCAGGAACGGGGGTACTGATTGGGGATGATCAGCCATGATCACATTGAATGGCGGTGCTGGCTCGAAGGGCCGAATGGCCTACTCCTGTACCTATCGTCTATTGAATAGCTGGCTACCTGCACCACACTCTAGAACATATTGGCACGTGCGTGGAGAAGAGCGATAGGTTCTCCGATACGTTTCGGCGAGAAATGTCACAGGATCTGAAGATTATCTTGGAGATAGAGATCACAATCCGAGTATTAACTCACCAAACACGTTCACTAACCACAGGGTAGCAATTGAGCTCGGCCACTGATACTAAGAATGAAACATGAACAAGTGGACTCATCAATAAGTCAGTGATACATTGTTCAGCCAGAGTAAATAGGATGTTGTTTTGGAAAATAAATGGAGATGAGGTTGGAAAAAGAAACTAACCCTGTTTTAAATTATCACATAGCTGATGTTCATACATCGGGCTCTCTTTTAAGTGAGGATCAAGATAGCGTCTAATGGGAAAATGTGCTGTGGTGCGAAATGTATTCTTTAATTTGTTCTTAAAGACTCCTAATAAGTGTTGCATTTATTACGTAATCCCATTTGCCGCTGAGGAGGCACTGGCTGGTTGCTGTGTGGAATGACTGCAGCCATGTTGTGAAAGACCTGCACAAAGCTGCTCGGAAGAGATTTGCAGGATTTTGAACAGCAAAGGCAATAGATTGGCAATGCAGTTGTAACTTGAATCGTGATCTATGCACGTGCTGGCTTTGTTCCAGATATCATAGGTGAGGAGAGTACTGACAAAGAAGAATTACTGCAGTTCATTACGTAGATTAAACACAGCTCAGATAGTCTCTGTCAGTGGTAGCTATGATGCCTTTCTGAATGTCTTCCTCTTTAGCTCCAATCATCTTGGTTCCCTTGCCATTGGAATGAGTTGATTGATTTGTGAAGGACCACGTGCCTCTTGGAGTGCAACATCAAGTACACGTTAAACAAACGCACGCAAAGGCGTCTTCGTTCTGTGAGCTGCAAAGCCAGGATTGGACTCATAAGCCACCTGAGAGTCCGTAAAAACAACAGAACATAGACCATCATCTTCGACCTCGAGGGATAGCCATGACGACAAACACATGCCCTATGGTTTTAGACACCAGAAACAGATTCACACTGTCTACCTTTAATCCCTCAGTTTTGCCTACTTCTACCAGACTTCTCCACTCCAAGGGAAACAAACCCAGCCCATCTAATCTCCCCCGGTCCAAATCAAGCAACATCATGGCAAATCTTGTCTGCACACTTCCCAATTACATAATTTCTACAAGGACCAGAACTGCACACAATAGTCCATAAGGCCTGGCCAATATTTCATAAAGTTAACAGAACAGAGTATAGAACATGGATAACTACAGCACAACTACAGAACAACAGGCTCTTTGACCCACAACATCTGTGATGCCAAGGAAAACATGATCCAACTTGAAACGTGGCATCCCTGCTGCTAATGAAATATTTATATTCTCTGCTGCTGCTAATGAAATAAAGCATCCTGTATGCCTTCTTCATCACCCTCTGTAACTTGTGCTGCCCCTTTCAGGTATCAGTGGACTTGTATCCCAAGGTTCACCTGCCAAGTCAAGTCAAGTCAAATCCAGTTTAATGGCATATGCACCTTGCAGCTACATCACAGGCACATAGAAACACGTAAAGACATAAATTATACATCAATTACACGTAATATTCCGCAAGAGAGTTAAACAGTCTGAAAAAAACCCTGTACAAAAATACAATTAGAAATAAAAAACACATCAATGATAAAGGCAAGGTAGACAAAAGTGCTGGAGAAACTCAGCGGGTGCGGCAGCATCTATGGAGCGTAGGAAATAGGCAGGGTTTTGGCCCGAAACCCTGAAGGAAATAGGCAACGTTTCGGGACGAAACCCGGAAGGGTTTCGGCCCGAAACGTTGCCTATTTCCTTCGCTCCATAGATGCTGCCGCACCTGCTGAGTTTCTCCAGCACTTTTGTCTACCTTCGATTTTCCAGCATCTGCAGTTCCTTCTTAAACTCAATGATAAAGACATGCAGGCCCTACCATTTGTATATGTCCTACCCTTACTGATCTTCTAAAATGCATCAATTTACACTCTACAGGATTAAATTCCATGGACCATTGCTTCCCAACTGATCAATTTCACCGCGTAGCTTAAAGCTATCTTTACCATAAGACTGGGTAGAACTTTTTTTCTTCACCAGAATCTCACAGAATTTCACATCATCCCGAAGGACAGTTAAACCTTGGTTTAACGTCTTATTTGAAAGATACTACTCTGACAGCACAGCCCTCGCTCAGTGTAACAGAATAACCAACCTAATCATGTTTTTGATATGGAATTTGGAACGCACAACCCTCTTTCTCGGAGAATGCCAGCTATCAAGCCATATCTGGCATGTTTCCACGTTACACAGATCCCTCCAACAAAGATGTCAGGATAAAACAGGGAGCAGCTTGACCCCTCCCCACTTCCAGACAGAAAATAAGCACTTTTGCTGAAGTGTGATTTTCATCAGTTGCTATTATCAACAGCACACATTATCTGTGTCCTTTAAAAGCAAGCCAAAAGATGCTGGTAATTAGAAAAAATGAATTAGAATAGACAGCTGAGGCAGTTGACATAGGCCAACTAGTTCATGCCATTACTTGCACCTCTCACCCTTCATCTAGTTATTTAACAGTACAGCACAAGAACATTACGTAGCCCTTCTGCCCACAATGTCTGTGTCCCGAACATGATGTCAAGACCATCATAAATCTGCCTGCACACAGTGGCGGACTGAGTCTAAAAATATCGGTTGCCAGGAGACAAAGGGCCCACTTGATATAGGGGGCCCACTTCATCAGGGGCCTACTTGCCATCGGTCAAGCTGACACCCTGGCCAGTTCGCCACTGCCTGCACATAGCCCATATTCCTCCATTCCCTGAATATAGACCTATCCAAAAGTCTTAATTGTCACTAACATATCTAATTAAACCACCACGCCCGGCAGTGCATTCCAGGCACTCAACACTCTGTGCGTAAATAAATTGCCCTGCACATCATCCTTTAAACTTTTCCCATTCTCATCTTAAAGCTATGCCATCTGGTATTTGATTTTTTCATCCTGGTAAAGAGATTCTGACCGTCTATCCTACCCATGCGTTCTCATAATATTACAATATATAATATATGACAGCCTCTGTCATTCCAGAGAAAAAAATCCATGTCTGTCCAACCTCTCCCCGTAACTAATACCCACGAATCCAGGCATCATTTTGATGAAGCATCTTGAACATTGAATTTTCTCAATTCTGTTAACCCTTGCTGTCTCCTCCCCTTCCCACCTCTCCCTCAGCCCTCGGGCCCCGGCATTCCCTCTATCTCTATCTCCCTCCCCCACCCCAGTCGCACCAGCTTCTCATTTTCACACCACAAACAGCTTACAATGGCTTGTTCCCTTTATCATCGATACTTTTTTGCATATCTTTCATTCATTGTTCCTTATCTCTCCACATCACCGCCTATATCTCTCGTTTCCCTGATCCCTGACCAGTCTGAAGAAGGGTCTCGACCCGAAACGTCGCCTATCTCCTTCACTCCTTAGATGCTGCTGCACCCGCTGAGTTTCTCCAGCTTTTTGTGTACCCTCGATTCTCCAGCATCTGCAGTTCCTTCTTTAACATTCTGATGAAGCATCTCTGCACCCTTTCAAAAGCCTCCATATCTTTCATGTAATGGGGCGACCAGAACTGCACACAGTATTCTAAATGCTGACTAACCAGATTTCTATAAAGCTGTATCATGACTTCCTGACTGTTATACTCAATGCCCCAAACTATGAAAGCAAGCATACCAAATGCCTTCTTTCCCACTCTATCCACTTGTGCTGCCACTTTCAGGGAGTTATGGACTTGGACCCCAAGATCCCTCTGTACATCAATGTTGTTAGGGGTCATGCCATTAATTGTACATTTCCCCCTTACATTTGACCTCCCAAAGTGCAGCACCTTAAACTTGCACGGATTAAACATCATCTGCCATTTCTCTGCCCAATTCTGTAGCTGATCTATATCCCGATGTACACGTTGACAGCCTTCCTCAAAGTCCCCAACCTCAGCATTCTTGATGTGATCTGCATACTTACTAACAGACCAATGGATGTCCAAGTCATTTGTTGATTTTAGCTCTGCATTCAACACCATTGTGCCAGAGCTACTACACTACAAACTCTCCAAGTTGACTGTGCCTGAACCCCTCTGTCGGTGGATCACCTTCCTGACAGACAGGAAGCAGCATGTGAGGCTGGGAAAGCACATCTCGGACCCGCAGACCCTCAGCATAGGAGCACCGCAAGGCTGCGTACTCTCCCCTCTCCTCTACTCTCTCTACACTAACGACTGCACCTCCACAGACACCTCTGTCAAGCTTCTCAACTTTGCGGATGACACAACTCTGATTGGACTGATCCAGAATGGGGAGGAATCTACCTACAGACAGGAAGTGTCACAGCTGGCGTCCTGGTGCCATCACAACAACCTGGAGCTCAATGCTCTTAAGACAATGGAATTGATTGTAGACTTTAGGAGAGCTCCCCCTCCCCTCAACCCTCTCACCATAAACAACACCACAGTCACATCTGCGGAGTGAGGGATAAAGTGATTAAACCCCATTAAAGGAGATAGGTAATGGATAAGGTGTGTTGGGGATGTGAACAGGTACGATAATTAGGAAATAATAATAATAATAATAATAATGATGATGATAATAATATTAAGATAATGGTGAACATAGCTATGGTAAGAACATTAAGAAGAGGTATTAAATACACCTAGGCTAGGATGCGGCAGCGTTTTAAATACTAGCGCCGTGTTTTTAATCAGATGTTGTAGGCAGATTTGGAAGGTGTTGATATAGTATGTGAATGATTTGTTGGTTTGTTCCACAAGTGAGGAGCAATGTGAGAGAGAGATATTGTAATTATCTTGGAAAAGGTGGCACAGGAGGTCATGATGTATCAAGGATGAAGTTTTTGTTTTGTCAGCAGCAGGTAGAATATTTTGGACGAGTAATATCTAAAGAAGTAAAAGCTATAGCGCAGGATCAAATTGGAAGCTTGCCTGCAATCTTGCTTAGCTCAATTGGCAGAAATTAAGGCTTTAAGAGCAGCATATGTACATGGAGTCTGGCACATGTTTGGAGCAGTAGGGAAACAGAAAGGCTTTGAGAAAAGCAACGGAGACCCCATGCAAAGTTAGCAGTGTCCTCCTATGAAATGTTGTTTGGGTTACCTTATTTGGGAAAGATAGAAGGAATACCCACCATAGAGGGCAGTGATGTATTCTTAAGGAACTATTTACTGGCAGTATCTCGTTCCCTTACAGAATTAAAAGCTAAAGGACTATTGGCTCAAAGACCACCACTCGACTTTCCAATACATGCTGTAAAGGCCGGCGACTGGGTACTGGTCAAGAATTGGAAGGAGGAGAAACTCCAGCCCAGGTGGACCGGACCGTACCTAGTATTACTGACAACCGAGACAGCAGTACGAACAAAAGAAAAAGGGTGGACCCACGCAATCCGGGTTAAAGGACCCGTTGATCCACCCGTCCCTGATGAGGAGGAACAGTGGATGGTGAAGCCAGGAAGCAAACCCCTAACAGTAATTTTAAAAAAAAGCATTGAATGTATAACTGACAGTATGAAAGGAGCAGTCGTGGTATTGTTTGCTTTGTATGTAATTGTGGTAAAAAGTGTTAATAATTGTGATAAATGTTATCATCCTATCAGATATGGAGGGCGGACGACCAGATCATTTACCTATCATTCCCATGTGAACGATGCATGCTATAATGTGAGGACTAGAACAATTTGTGAAGAAGGGGGAAAGAGGTATTTGATGATAGGGATTAGGGGGTATATAGGGAGGTTTGGGTACGTTACCTGCCCAAAGGGGAGAGAGATGGGTTTGTGTAACCAAGGCAGGACAGTTAGGTTTCCCTTTCCAGGTCGTAAAATGGGCAATAGATAAGATGAAAGAGGAAGTAATAAAAGAGTTTACAGAAGTAGTAGTCACCAAGCCTCCCCCTCCCCCACCTACTCAGCCTCAATTGCACCAGACACTGTACGAAGAAATAAAGAAGCAGATTGAGATCCCTCAAGGAGAAAAAAAACCTGTTTGTGGACTTGGCCCTCCGGATAGCTGGAATCCTGAATGTGACTTAACTGCTGGGTCTGTGGCGGACCACTGATGAGCTCACGTTGGCCGTGGAAGGGATCCATTATTGAAGTATGGGACCTGATGGAGTGGAACCTGACAGTTGGACAAGACCGTGATCCCCAGGCATGGGTCCTGACAGGCGCTCCGGTAGGGACTGAGTGTATCGCTAGGTCCTGGGCAAAGGATGCCGTCCTAGTAGGCAGCAGCCCCTGCCAGCGCATCGTCACCCAGTGGCCAAATCAGTCCCGAGTGTGGTGGCCAGAGGAGCCTAAATGGTATCCAACTAAGAAATACGGGAAAAACCGCGCTATCTGGATGAAGACTGATGGAATGGAATCGACTGGACTATGGAACTGCACCGGGAACAACCCTTATCAAGGAATCCCAGGGTTGCGAGACATATGGAACAAGGTTACCTCTAGTGGACCAGCCCCTGAAGGACTGTTATGGGTATGCGGATACAAGGCATACTCGGTGTTACCGATAAATTGGAATGGGACTTGTTTTATTGGACTGGTACAACCTGGATTTTTCCTGTTAAACACCGAAGAAGGCAGGTCGCTAGGAACACCTGTATTTGACGGCCTATATCGGAAGAAGAGGAAAATAGACATTGGAGAATGGGAAGATGATGAATGGCCACCAGCAAGAATCATCTCATACTACGGACCAGCCACTTGGGCACAGGATGGATCCTGGGGCTACCGAACCCCAGTATACATGTTAAACCTCCTGGCAGAAGAAGGAGGGGTATGCGGGAAATTCAACCTCTCTAATTGCTGTTTGAACATCGATGATAATGGACAGGCAGTGATGGACGTATCAGAAGGTATCCGTAAGTTGGCACATGTTCCAATACAAAAGTGGAATTCGATTATGGAAACCCAATGGTGCGATTCCATCCTCGGAGGAACATGGTGGAGAACGGTGGGACTCGTGTTTCTATGTGCAGAGGCTGGACTGATCTTTATCCCCTGTTGCATCCCTTGTTTTAGGGAACTTATTACTAGAAGTATCAGTCAGATGCAGGCTGTAGTCATGCCTATGGGAGAGAAAGGGGAAATACAGAGAATAATGATAATGCGGCCAGGGGAGGTCCATGATCTACAGGAAAAGAAGATTAGGACAATGTTATGTCAATTCGAGTTGAGGGAACTTGAAATGGGGGTTTAATCAGTATATGCGTAGCAAAAGAAAAAGGGAGGATTGTGAGGGATAAAGTGATTAAACCCCATTAAAGTAAGGAGCTTTAAAGAGAATTCAAACTGATAGGGGCTGGAGAGAGGGTTCTGACACAGCTGTATCTAAAGGTTACCAGACCCATCCTTGAGTCCTTGAGTAAGAAGTAATAGCATTGTATAGCGGTAGAAGGGAGTGATGTAGAGAGATCCCTATCAGTGGAATGGAGTGATAGATGGGACCCTTGTCACTATAGCTTAGCTTTAGTATTGATATAGGAGAACTGAGAGGGTTCACTAGGAGGTGAGTAAAACTAGGGTAGGTCATGAGCAACTGAGCATGCTTAATAGAATAAATGAATATTACAACACACCCCTGGTCAAGAAACTGCTCATTACCATGAACATGTTTGAACATGCGATGTATGATATGGGAGGTACGGGGGGATGTACGGGGGGATGTACCTACAGATTGTGCACCTCAGACCCTGATTGGACAAGAGTCCGGAGGGGAGGTTGAATATGAAATTCTGTGTATAAAGGGGGATGACTTCTTTGGCTTCGGTGTGTCTCGACTTGGAGAGGCACCCGGGTCTGCAGAGTCGTGAAAAATAAAGAAACTCTTGCTTCCAAGATTTAGTTTTTGAGCAGTGATTGTGAGCACAAAGCGTATCTCACACTGGGAACCATCATTTCCAAGGACCTTAAATGGGGTCCACCATTGACTCCACAGTCAAAAAGGCACAACAGACGATCTACTTCCTGCGGCAGCTGAGGAAACGCAATCTACCACAGGCAATGATGGTCCAGTTCTATACTGCCTCTTACAGAGTCTGTCCTCACCTTCTCCATCATGGTCTGGTTTGGCTCAGCCACCAAGCACAACACTCGGATGCTGCAAACGAATCGTCCGATCAGCTGAGAAGAGTGTTGGCTGCAACCTTCCCACCATTGATGAACTGTACACTGCAAGGGCCAGGAAGCGAGCGGGCAAGATCATCTCTGACCCCTCTCACCCTGGCCATGAACTCTTTGAATCACTTCCCTCTGGAAGGTGACTCCGGACTGTCAAAGCTGCCACAGCCAGACATAAAAACAGCTTTTTTTCCACGAGTAGTAGCTCTACTCAATAACCAAAAATCTGTAGCCTCCTTTTGCTCTGGTATTTTATGTAATTCACATGTTTAATCAATAATGTTTTATTATTAATGTTTTATGTGTCATTCTTAATTGTCACTTGCGAGCGGAGCACCAAGGCAAATTCCTTGTATGTGAACATACTTGGCCAATAAACTTATTCATCATTCAAACAGCAGCAGTCCCAACACATATCCTTGCACAACTCCACTGGTCACAAACCTCCAGCATGATCATTGTCCTTTCATCACAACCCTCCGTCTTCTATCAGTAAGCCAGCTCCAAATCCATATGACCTAGTCACTATTAATCCTGTGCATCTTAATCTTCTGGCTCAGCCTACCGTGGGCAACCTGATCAAATGCCTGACTAAAATCCATGTAGACAACATCCACCACAGTACCCTCATCCATTAACATCATCACCACCTCTAAAAAACCTGATCAAGTTTGTAAGACACAGCCTTTCTCTGACATGCACAGCCGGCTTTCCCTGAGTTCTGACAAAGATTCTTCCACCTGAAGCACTGCCTCTGTTTCTCTGGCTACAGATGCAGTCTGATACTTCCAACCTTTTCAGTTTTTACATTTTCGGCACTTGTATTTTTTTAATTTTCTGCTTTCCCTTCCGTGCACTTTTTGCATCAACGACTCCCTGTGTTAACAAACCCCATGGAGATAAGGTCAGCTAGAGGTGTTTTCTATGGATGCCAATGTTTCCTTTTGTGGTATCGATCTTTATTAATGCATTTTAAATTTGCTCTTTCCCAGACGTGGAAACATCGTCCATTCCTTTATATTAATATAAAAAATCTTTATTAGGTCGTTCCTCAGCCTTTTCTTCGCAGGAGATGCAGACATTTGTCCTTTCCAATTAAGCATAACCTTGCAGTTCTGATATCACCCTTACAAATCATTTTGGCATTATCTCGTGTCACTGTATCCTTTTTTTTTATGAAACAACAATCAGAAAAGTACTCCAACTGTGGTCCAGCCTTTTGATACACATTTAATATAATTTTATGCAAATAGGAAGCAGAGTGCTGGGCTCAGCTGCAATCATTAATTCTTGTGAAATGTTTTTGTGCACAAATGCAGACTCATGCTGCTTTCCAGCAATGGCACCAGGCAATCCATTTGCTCTTATTCTTATTTCAATGTCAATTGCCAAACTATTGCACACACTGGGAAATAACCTAGATTTATAGTCACTGATTGTCCATCAATCCAATTACATCTGAGTTGGTCACATTCAACTTTACATTCAGCCTGATGTCAATTAGCTAATTGCTCATTTTCTATCTGTTCAATTCTCAGGGAGGTGAAAGGCACGAGATTGGCCAGGCAGATAACTGTTACCTCAGATGATGCTCAGTTCAAGTTCCATTGGCTGCATTTAAGCAGGCAGACATGCAGGTAAGAATTTAAATCAGATCATTAAAATTAAATTATGCATCCTGAATTTAGGTCTAAAAAATTGAGTTAGAGGTAATTGGTATTAAGCAACATTAAGAGAATTGCCACCGGGGCAATGCATCAGCAGTGTGTAGAACATTTGTCAATCATTGTACTATGGTGTATTTAACGACAGTACTTTGTAACAGTAACCACATTTCAGAAGCACTCCATTAGCTGTTCATAGATTATAGAACAGTACAATACAGGAACGGGCTCTTTGGCCTGCAATGTCTATGCCAAACATGGTGCCAAGACCAACATTGGGAAGACGAGCATACCATATGCCTTCTTTACCCCTTTATCAACTTATGTTGCCACTTTCTGGGAGTTATGGATATGGACTGCAAGATCCTTCTGTACATCAATGCCATTAAGGGCCTTTCCATGAACTGCATATTTCCCCTCACATTCAACCTCCCCAAATGGCCTTCAACCACACATTTCTCAGATTTAACTCCATCTGTCATTTGTGTAGTTGATGATATCCCATTGTCTTCCTCACTGTCTGCAACTCCAGCAATCTCGCTGTAGTTTGTTTTATCCTAAAGGGGAGGTGAAAGCCACATAGCATAGGCATATCTTTCTTTGATCAGAGTTTAAAGTCATGATGTAATGGAACATGAATCTTTCTGACACCTGAAGATTTCTGTAGTTGCATACGGTTTCAATCCAGTTACTAAAAGAGCAAAGATGTCTGAAATGGGAGTGTAAGGGGGAGGGAAGAAAGTGGGTGATGATTTATTCTATGGAGACTGGGAGTGGAAACAAAAAGACGGGTGTAAGGGATACAGCAGGGAGAAGCAGCATGAACGGAGTGCAGTGTGAGAGGGGGAAGGAGATAGACATAGGAAAGCAGGAAATAGAATGACAGACACCAACTTGCCTATTTCCTAATAAGGCTTAGGAAGTTCGGCATGACCACAATTCTCAGCAAAGTCTATAGATGCGCCGTAGAAGGCATTTTATCAGGATGCATCACAACTTGGCCACAAGAAATTGCTGCGAATTGTGGACACAGCGTAGACCATCACACAAACCAACCTCCCTTCCATTAACTCCATTTATACCTCACACTGCCTCGGCAAGGCCAGCAGCATAATCAAGGTGGAGTCACACCCTGGCCACTCCCTCTTCTCTCATCGGGCAAAAGGTATGGAAGTGTGAAAACGCACACTTCCAGATTCAGGGACAGTTTCTTCCCAGCTGATAACAGGCAACTAAATCATCCTGCCGCAACCAGAGAGCAGTCCTGAGCTACTAGCTATCTCATTGGGGACCCTCAGACTATCTTTGATCGGATTTTATTTTGCACTAAAGGTTATTTCCTTATCACGTATCTGTACACTGTGAATGGCATGATTTTAATCATGTATTGTCTTTCCGCTGGCTGGTTATCCCTGTACCTTGGTATGCAACCAGTTGTAACTTGATGTTGGGCAATCAGTCTAAATGTATTTTAAATGTATTAATTGCTCTTTTACGAAGATATTCTGCCATGAAACTAACTGCCTAACCTTCTATGAAAACTTTAAAGCTATTTATTCCACTTTAAAGCTATTTATACACAGCATGTATAAACCCAGCATGTTCAGACTTTGCAAGGCGTCATTTTGAAATTTGCAGATGTGTAAGGGTAGTAAATAGTGATGATGATATTAAAGACTTTAAAACGACAAGGACATAGGGTGTTGAAATAGGCGTTTCACAGCAGATGATATTCAAATGCAGCAAAGTGTGAGCTGATACATTCTGGTACAACAAAGAAAAATAACATGAGGTTCAAGAACAGAGACCAGGTTGTTTTACAAAAGTCTTTGAAAGCACTAAGATAACATTCCTGCATACGAACAGAACAACATTCCTGCATACGAACAATAAGCTTTGTTAAATCTATATTAAGTAACAGTTAGTTAAGCTTAAGTGGTGTCTCATTCTTGGCACGAGACAGGAAGATCATAGAAGCTGTGGGCAGATTGTGAAGTAGCCCACGAGAACATTCATTGCATTATGTTTAAAATCCTGATGGGTTTAGTTAAGGAAAAACTGTTCCAATGGCTGAAGGTCAATAACCAGATGATGGGTAAAAGCAGTCCTGAATTACTATCTACCTCATTGGAGACCCTTGAACTATCTGTGATTGAACCTTACTGATTTTATTTCGCACTAAATGTTATAGCCTTTATCATGCATCTGTACGACGAACAGCTCGATTGTAATGTGTTAGAAAGAACTGCAGATGCTGGTTTAAATCGAAGGTAGACACAAAATGCTGGAGTAACTCAGCGGGTGAGGCAGCAACCCTGGAGAGAAGGAATGGGCGACATTTCGGGTCGAGACCCTTCTTCAGACTGAAGAAGGGTCAACTGTAATCATGTATTGTCTTTCCGCTGACTGGTAAGCTTGTAACAAAAGCTTTTCACAGTACCTCAGTTCACGTGACAATAAACCAAAGTAAGTGATGATACCAATGAAACTTTAAAATGACTATGTAATTACATTTTCGGAAGTCCAGCATGATGGGGTGATGGACAGAGAATCCATGGGAGCCTTATAACGAGAATTGGATAAATATTTAGAGAGGAAAAAAAATCACCTTTCAGGCATACGTGGGAAAAAGTGGTATGTCGGACTAACTGGATAAGACAACACAGGCTAGATGGGTGGAGCAGCCTTTTGAGTTACTATTCTACGATCCTGGAATACTGAATCACTGGTGGAAAAGATGAAAAGCAAGGAGTAATGTTAAGAATCCTTACTGGTAAATCCGAACTGACTGCTGAGAACATGGAATCCATTGCCACAGAAGAGACTAGCATAGATTCAGTTATACAGGATGGAAACAGGCCTTTCAGACCAACTCATACATGTCAACCAAAATACCTATCTATGCTATTCCCCTCTGCCTGCATTTGGCCCATATCCCTCCAAACCTTTCCTATCCATGTACCTGTCCAAATTATTTTAATCATAGTGTTTGTGCCTGCCTCAACCATCTCCTCTGACAAGCTTGGAGGGTCTCAACCTGAAACATCACCTATTCCTTTTCTCTAGAGATGCTGTCTGGCCCGCTGAGTTACTCCAGCTTTTTGCGTCTATCATCCCCTCTGGCATCCCGTTCAGCTCGGCACGAGATGCAAGCTAAATAATTACAAGGGAGATGGGAATGCAAGGACATTCTGATAAAATTAAACAGAACAATAGTCTCATACTCTGAAGAACACTACTCTGAAGATTAGTAGGGTTAAATGGCCTATTGTGTGTGCTAATTTCTAAGTAACACAAATAACACCAATGAATGACAACTTCAGAACTTTTTCCAGTTTATTTAAAAAAATACTTCAAAGAAATTTTCTATGTATTCCATCTGCACGCTGAAATTTAAAATCTTACAAAGCAACATTTTAAAAGGTTAAAACATGCTTCATATAGTGGAACTAAAGAAATTCACTGCGCAAAAGATTAATATCACGTAGAGATTTATTTATCTTAAAATGTACCATCTGCTCACACTCCGTATCATTAAAAAGTTATTACACCCTCCGGAAAGACTTGAATTTATAGGATTTGTGGTGGAACTAAGGCCAAAGCAAAGCTTACTTCCCAAGCAAATGCCAATCTGAAATTTTATTTGCAAGTGAGGTTCATATGACCAGTTTCCGCAGTGGACCGCCGATTATACAGATTCATACATGTTTGTGTGTGGACATGGCTGTCTGTGCACAATAATCAGAGTCCAGTGTCAACCAGCTAACACAGACTGCGTATATCTCTTTAATTTTGATTTGTACAGGGCGAGGGGAGAATAGAAGTCAACTGATGCATCAAAAGAAACTTATCCGTTCTGTTTATTCCAAGAAATGACAAATATTCTTTATACCATTTTCCACTTTCCAGTGGATCGACCAAGGAACCATTCCTTCTTCATAGATATTGATTGTGTTCTTCACAGGTCACTCATTTCCAGCAAATAGCACTGGACATCAAAGGCCTAGAAGGCTATGATGATTCTTTCTATTGCCATCCCACAACTCAGACCATCATCACAGACCTAACTGAAATGAAGAGACTAGCAACACAATCTGAAGACTTTCTGTGAAACATTGTGATTATGAAAATTGTGATTAGGATATTTCCTTGTAGGCTATTTAAACTTAGGCCACATACAGTGGTAAGTTTAAATATACAGGATGAAAACGGGACCATCGACCCACAGACTATTAATCGTCTGTTTTACCCTAGTTCTATACCAGCTCCCATTCTAATCCATTCCTCACACACTAGGGGAAATTTACAATAACCAATTAACCTACTGCATTTCTTTGGGATGTGGAAGGAAACCACGAGGCCACAGGAAGAATGTGGTCCACGGACAGGACCAAAGTCAGGATCAAACTCTGGCATTGTGTTATATCAACTGTTATTCACCAATTAAATTCAGGACAAACTCCTTTACTTCAAAAATGGTGAGAATGTAGAGCCCAATGCCACATAAATACTCAACGAATAGGTTTGATGCGCTTCACCATTGGTGGACTTGCCTTCTTGTGTTGCATGTTATGTGGTGACAGATATTCTGACAGTCTTGATCTATTATTGCAAGTATTTAAAATTCATCACGTTTTTAACGAAACCTGCTTAACTGCAGACCTCTCCCCACCCTCCTGCCCATGAACATCTCTGTAACTGGTCTGCAGTTAATAGTGTTGCAGTGCAGAGGAGTGGACATAAATCAAAATATTTCTCTTAGGTAGGGAGAGCTTAGATTGAAGTCAACGACTGACGAGCGACCATCAATCAATATGCTACAATCTATTTTACACCACCCTCTTTCTGAAGCAAAAGTCTAAAATGAGAGATGTACTCAATTTGACAGTCCAATGGACACACACACAAAGCACAGCAATGGATCAACTACAAGAATGGATGAGTGCACTGACCCCCAGAATGATTGACCACACTTGCAGCTTGATTGTGCAGATATCTGATGACAGGATATGCACACCTGGAGTGTGGCACCATGTCACAGTACTGTGAAGATTTAGAAGCCAATTATATCAATAATGCATGCAGATTGGCTGAAAAGTTTACATTAATGTAAATATACTTAACAGAAATACAAAAATACAATCCCCCTTTGGGCATTAACTCTGCTACACTGATAGAAATGTTCAAAAATAAAGTAAATGTCTTCATAAATTACTGCTCGATACACTGAAGCATTTCAATAATGCTGACTATTGGTAAAGTAAGATAAACCTGAAAGAATTCTCCTGCTAGGTACAATATTACAATATCTTAAAGGAGCCATTTTTCCTTTGAAAACAGCTTACGATTATAAATGGATAAAAAATTACAAATACACTACAGTGAATAAAAAATACAAGTGCCTGGGAAGCAAGTTTTACTCTGAACAACGAAAATTTAAGCTCTAGAAATCTCAGGACAAGACAACAGAATGAGTTTGTGGAATTTCTACCCCAGCCCGCACACCTCCCCCATCCTGTGTCTGAAGGATAAAATTATTTTTCAATATAAAGGTTGTCCATTGTGTTAACAAGTGCTTGTTGCTCAGGAACCCTGTTTACACAGATATCACTTGATTGCACATTCCATTACATAGAGTCTTTAAAAAAAAAACAATGTTCCCATCTATTCAGCTTTTGTTGATGTCTCAGTATTAAAGGAAACATATGACTGGAACTGGAACAGATATAGAATTGGCTGAAGAGAGCCGCGTGTTGGCTCATTAGAAAATTGATGTTGAAATATAAATTAATTGATGAAAGCGGTGATAGCCATGCAGGGCTTCTAACTTGGAATGAAGGAACTGGACAAATCTATAGGAAAAACAAAACCAAGCAGGAAGAAGGCCAGCATTGGCATTCAACATCTCCATCATGTAAAGATGGGACAAAAAGTTCAAGGTACCACAGTCGGGTAGTCATTTGGGCTGGAAAAAGATACAAAGGGGCAAATGCCCTGATTTTGTACATATGATCTCACTGGGGATATTATGCAAAAGATTGCCAGGGAGGGAATACTGAGGCAGAACACACCAAAGTGCATACATGTCACAGTGGTGCCACTCAGTGTCCAAAGTGCAGAGTACAAGTAGCCAGTTTCATGCCATGCACAAAACTTGTTCCACAAAAACTGACATTTTCTTAAGTCTGGGCATTTTTGTTGAATTGGTTGAAAGAATGATACATTTGGAGTGTTAAAATTGGTCAACGTAAAAATCTTTCCCATTTCGCTCAGACGCTTCGGTGATTTTCCTACATACCCCCAGAACATTGCAACTCTTGTCAATGTTACATTGCTTCCATACCAAACTGAGTCTGAACAGAGGTGGCCACTCAATCCCTCATATATGCTATATCTAGGCTCCAGTTCAACTCCTATCATCCACCATTAATCTATAATTCTTACTTAAAATTCAATGCATCTCAGTCCGAGAAGTTAACCTGACCCTCCATATCCACAATTATACTGTGTTCTGGATGAACATACTGAGTTTGCACAGAGATGCAGGATTTCACTTTGAGACAAAATCACACCCCTTTGCTCTGAATCCCCAAACCAGATGTAAATTTCTCTGATCTATTGACTCTATTCATCATTTTAAGCACCTTGATTAGATCCCTTAATCATCTAAACTGAAGGTTATATAAGGGTCTTAATGTTCGTAATATAGCAAGCTCGCAAGTGGGAAATATGGCTGCCAACCGAGCTCCCAGCCCCACAGCCGATGAGAAATCGGAAATGGTCGTTCATACGTACGGGCTGTACCTGTTGAGTGTTTTTGAGCTGCAGTGGACCTGTACGAGCCTATCCTCACTTCAGCTGTCCGCTGAGTGTCAGTGTAAGTTGGGTATTGTCATGTCATTTTAAAATGCAGCACTAGTCTACTCCAAATTTCTTCATCACACCGAGGCAACAATTGGGATTCGACCAAATTCAAATTAGGCAATACATTTCTGAATTCAAAGCACTTTGAGCCATTGTGCCATGTAATTTCCTCTGCGTCAGACTGGCTTCCTGATCCCACTGTCATTGTCTCTGAAGCAGAAGAAGCACACAGATCAACAAAATAAACTAAGGCACGGTGAAAAGACAAACTTGTATTGTAATCGTATAGCATAGGTGTCCACCATTTGACCGCTCATGCCTGTCTTGGCTTCGTGGAAAAGGAAGAATGGGGAAATGTTCCACTTCAAGTAATCCTCCTATTTGCCTTTTGAAAACAAGTCTGGTTAAACTGGATCAGCAATCTGTGGCAGTGCATTCCAGGTCACAAACGTTAACCCTATGTGTCTCCCTGGGATTGGCCCTTTTAATCAGCAAGATGGGGAAACAAATCCATGCATTTTCTTTCCATTCTGAGTGGAAATTACTCTCAGGAGAGATTAAAAATAAATTCTATATTAAGCTTTCTGTCAATTAGCTCCAATCAGTGATTGCTGCTGGACAGTGACTGCAGTGTATGACTTGTGTATGAGGCAGGCAGTTCAGAAAATTAAATGCAGTAATTAACACAATGAGTTTCCTTGTACTTTCAGGGTTTGGGCTCATATGCCCAACATTACTCAGTTGATTCTTCTGGATCAAATGCATACTGTTCTTAGGACATTTGCTACACATTGCAAAAGCCAAGTCAGCTCAGCATCAGATTACTGCAAAACAAAACTAAATTGCAGCTAGACAAAATGTAACAAGAATTATTTATTTTCTTTAAAAGGCCATAATTCTCAATATCTTACTGAGGTTGAATTAGAGGAAGGTTTATTCTGATGTAAAAATAGCCAGCTTGCTGACAATTTAAAACAGGACAGTATTGAGATAGAGTAAGCAATGATTAGCCAATATTAAAATTACAACACTAAGTAAGTTATTTGTCGAAGATGAGATATGGCTCTCTAAGCTTTGCACCAAAGCTTTTTTTCCTCACATTTTATTGGAGTCTATTGCAGACTAATAAGGACTTATTGCTGTAATTAGTTTTGTTTCAATTTAGTTAAGAGATACAGCGTGGAAACAGTCCGCGCTGATCAGGGATCCCTGTACACTAACACGATCCTACACACAAGGGACAAGTTACATTTATACCAAGCCAAATAACCTACAAAAGTACTACTTTGGAGTGTGGAAACCGGAGATCCCAGAGAAAACCCATGCAGGTCACGGGGAGAAAGTACAAACTCTATAGTCAGGATGGAACCCGGGTCTCTGGCGCTGTAAGGCAGAAACTCTACCGCTATTCAGCAACTACTTCAACTTTGCATCATGCAACGGATCAAACGGTGAACTGGTAATTCCTGTGTTCAGAGGCCTGGCAAGGAGCAAGTTAGAGAAGGAAATAAGATGAGCATTGGACTATTCAACCTCTGGAGCCTGTTCTACCGTTCAATCTGATAACATCCAATTTGGATCTTAATTCCACTTATTTTACCTAATCCTTACAATCTTTGCCAAACACAAATATCTACCTTTTCTTTCAAATACTACCTCTGAGACCTAACAGTTTTCTCATGGCTTTAGATTTGCACTATCCAATTAGAAGAAGCACATTCTGCTACAGCTAATGGCAAGACCTTTAACAACATTGATGTGTAAAGGAATCTTGGAGTCCAAGTTCAAAGCTCACTAAAGGTGGCAGCAGAAGTAGGTAGGACAGTAAAGAAGGTGCAGGGTATGCTTGCCTTCATTGCCAGGTGCATTGAGTATAAGAGTCGGGAAGTCATGATGCAGCTCTACAGGACTAGTTAGGCTGCTTTTACAGTATTGATTGTGGTTCTGGTCGTCCGCTTACAGGAAGGATGTGGAGGCTTTGGGGACATTGCAGAGGAGGTTCACCAGAATGCTGCCTGGATTAGAGGATCTCAGATACAAGGAGAAGTTGGGTAAATTTGGATTGGTTTCTCTGGAATGTCAACAGTTGAAGGGAGACTGATAGAAGTATATACAAATATGAGTGGCATGGAGAGGGTAGACAGCCAGAACCTTTATACAAGGGAGAAATGTCCAGCACTATGTTTGATCATCCCAGTTATGATTTAAGAATATTTAAGGTAGACACAAAATGCTGGAGTAACTCAGCGGGACAGGCACCATTTCTGGAGAGAAGGAATGGGTGACGTTTCGGGTCGAGATCCTTCTTCAGACTGATGTCAGGGGAGGGGGCAGGTCAAAGATAGAATGTAGGCAGAGATAGAAAGACTGGTGGGAGAACTAGGAAGGAGGATGGGATGGAGAGAGATGGAGAGGGAAAGCAAGGGCTATCTGAAGTTAGAGAAGTCAATGGGTAGTTTTTAAGTTGTCTGGTGCAAATTTGCCTCTTCCCAAAAGTGTACTTTTGCATTACTTCAACTGAAAAGTTCCTGGTTGAGAATTTAATTAAAAATAGAACTGTGATGGGGAGACCTTGAGTATTTTTTGTTACTTAAGTTAGATTGGGGTGGAAGTTCTTTCTCATTTTAACAGCTGTGCCCCTGTACTTCATGAGAACGATTTAAGATATTAATTCATGACTTTGTGGCTGAAGGACGTAAGCAACATCATCAAACAGCAACTGACAGAAAATACCCATCCTTCCTTTCCCAGGCAATCTTATTAGATAAATTCAATGTTATTCTGCCAAATTCACAGGGAAGCAATTCAAAGATGTATGCCTTAAGCTGGAGTACAGTGATTGACTAAATCGCATACTTCAACTCAAAAGGCGAATGGAACTCAATGCCAGCAAATTAACAGTAGGAAATTTGGGGAAAGCGGACTTCACAGCCGAGGCTATCACTGACCTGGACATAAGGTGTTAGTGAACGCAGTATCTCAGTAGTCATACTAAATATCTCATGAATATCAGCAATGAATTCCAACAGGAGTTTGGGACAATGTTAAAATTGTGAAGACTTTCAGAACCAGCCTCTTAGGAGCAACCAATCCCTCAGTATTCAAAGCTGGGGAAAATGTGTGAGTGCATATTGACCTCAAACATTATTTAAAAATACTATGGTCATGGGGATGCCTTTAGACTTGCTGACATCAACACCATTGGCTGCAAAGAACACACGCATTTCATGGAGGCTTCATGCATAAAAGGACTGGTATATGTTGGCAAAATCAGATGCAGTAATTAAGGATGGCTTAGTTTTGCATAAGGTTTAAACATTGACATCAACCAGCTTTTGTGGTACTGTACAATCTCTAACCAATCGGGAGTCTATTTTGGCGGACAGTTACTAACCAAATATTTCACACAGCCCATGGCTAGAGTTTTGTTTTTGTTTCAAGGTTTTTAGATGTTCGTTTTGAGTTTGTGGCAGAACCTGAAATCAATTACTCCTGCTCAAACACCATCTCCTACTTTTGTAAATTCACTGGTTACGGAGGTCAATTCAAGGGGCAGTTAATGGTTAATGACATTGGCGCGGGACTGAAACCATGAAGGGACGCAGAGGAGGCAAAGATACTGCTTTTCCTGCTTCAAAGAAATTAGTGAAGACTAGGAAATCCTCACGTTGCATTTCATCCACAGATTAATTCTCTGGCTGCCTGTAAGATGCAAAACAACAGTGGCAAGTCTTCATTATGTACGCTCTATTCTGAAGATAAAGAATGGAATCCTTCAATTATGTTTGTTTTATCGTGCCAGATACACATGCTGTATTATTCCCTCTGAATGACCATTACCTTTTCAGGACTGCACCAGAAACAAATTAAAAGAGCTAAATTCCTAGCCGTGAGTGGCCTGATGATCTGTGTAAACAGGGACTGGCATTCACTCGCTGAGTGCATTTTTAATGTCATCGCAATTCAAGGGATACACTTTAAGAACGGCACGATTTCTTCACCAAAATTTGAATCCCAGCTAACTTATAAAACTAAAACTTCACATCCCTGTTTAAAAAGAAAGAAAAAATATTTATTTAAAAAGTCGAGTATATACACACGTTATTGTGGAAAATTTTGCTGATCTTGGGGGTGATGACTGTGATCTTCCTGTATTACAGGCAACTTGGCCTGGACTGCAGGCTCCACTGCCATATCACCTGAACAACTCGCATCAGTTTCTGTCTTCATTTCTTTAGTGGCAATGTCAGAGTCTGTGTTTGGTTCAGTTTTTGTCTCCTCCTGGTGGTAACTCTTCAGGCGTATATGCCACGCTAGGCTGCAAACAGCAGACACAGTTTTGAACTGATGTATGACATTTCGAGGAATAAAATAAATGTCGTTGTCTGAGAGCTGGATTTTGGAGTAGCGGATACCTTCTCTCCGTAATTGGTTGAGCTTTGCTTCATCCACCCATTGCACACACTGAAAAGAAATAAATGAGTTTAGTGTATTGTCCTAGCTGTAAATGACTCTGGCTCAAGAGGTATTTGGGGCAAAGCAGCTTACACCTACTCCATTCATTAGACACTGTCACTCAACCACATTATTGGCTGGTGAGCCTTACCTCAGCAGTAGAGAAATGACTGAAGATTCTTTTGCACAGAATTTACTCTCATTTAGAAAATCACAGATAAAGGTTTTGTGCGGGAGAGATTTGTCTCACAAATTTAGTGCGAGTTTTTAAATTAGATAACAAAGATGAATGATGAGGGTGGAAACAGGCCCTTCGGCCCAACTTGCCCACACTGGCCAATATGTCCCAGCTACACTAGTCCCACCTGCCAGCATTTGGTCCATATCCCTCCAAACCTGTCCTATCCATGTACCTGTGTAACAGCTTCTTAAATGTTGGGATAGTCCCTGCCTCAACTACCTCCTCAGGTAGCTTTTTCCATACATACATTACCCTTTGTGTGAAAACGATACTATACTGTTGTATATTCTAATTTTCAATTCAAATTTGTTTTTACTCTGCAAGTGTGAGCTGATGGCAGCCTGGGAAGGGAACGGGTTTTCTCGGACTTGACAGAACCACAGATCAAATAGTCTAACAGTTAGATGTCAGGTTTCAGGAACAAAACTCTGCAACATGGCACAATGAGTCAAACATCCAATGGACAACATGTTACATGAGTAACTCTACATGTGAATTCCTGCTGAACTCTGGAGCAAGAGTTGAACATAATACCTGCGACACAGGTGGCTCGTGTAGATCCAGCTGTAATCGTTGTACAACATCTGTAAAGTCCTCTGCATGAAAACATACCACATCTTTGGTTATCCGAATCTGGTCACTCCTGCCAAGAAGGGAACACAAGTTTTATTAAGTGCTATTTCAAAATTATTTCTATCCTTGTGATAGTTATATTAATTTCTGAAAGAGTGGGGTGGGGTGGGGGGGGGGGGAGGGGTTCTTCTTCAGATTCTTTCTAGAACCTTTACCCCTTAAACCTTAATCTATGCCCTCTAAAATTAGATCACTCTTATATGGGGAAAAGGTTCTTCCCATCTTGCCTACCTATCCCCTTGAATTTTATACATCTTCGCCGTCTCTGCTTCCCGGATAAGAAAGCATGGTTGCCTCTTAACTCAAGCAACATCCTCTGGGAATTTGCTGTGCATGCTGCCCACATTCCTCCCATTGTGTAGCAGTCATCAGCAGATATTACCCTGAATTCTGAGGTTATCAGGGATCAACGCTAGGGCTCATGGCCAGTATCTTCCCCTGAACAGCAGGACGAGGAATGAGCTGATTAATAAAGAAGCTACTTGATATAGCACTGTTGAGAGCATGGTAGGTAAAATTAAAGTACTTTGACGGCCGACATGCTGAATAAATCTGCAATGGAAAGAAATGGACGGAAATCATGATCTTCTTACCACTCTCCATACTGCACAGCCTTCAGCACGCCTACGGCTGCTGTGCTCTTCCAATCAAAGCCTTGCCCCACATGGTCTGCATGAGCTCGCGTCCTATCTTCAAAGAGTATTTCGCGAGGTTCACTGGCCCGAGGTAGATACTGGAGATTCTTGATTTCATTCATTGATCTGTGAAAGAATAGATAGTAGTCAAAGCCAAGCTTGCCATGAGTCATGGAAAAGATTATCAAAAGTTGTTACGTCACAGGCATATTCCTACCGTCGCCTCTTGAAGGGGGACTTTGGCATATCTGCAGTTGGAATCATCTGTTCACCGGGTCTCACCCACATGATAGGGCCATCGTCACTCTGCGACCGGCAGTGCAGCTGAAGGTTGGACAGTGTCCCCCAAGGCAGAGTCATCTGGTTATGAAGATACACCCATAAAAAATGACTGAACAATTCAGGATCCCATGTGCATAATAAATGGCCACATTTCTTAGAGTAAGAGTACAGAAGCAATCCACTCAGCCCGTGTTGCCTTAGGGCCAATTTTATTCTTATTGGCATCAATCTGAACTTTCCTTCAGTCCCGCAACGTTTTTAAAATCACATTTTATAAAAATTGCATTAAGTGTTCATTTGTTACTTGCGCTGTAAATACTTTGTACTTTGCAATATTTATCCAGCTCCATTTTAAAGTTACTACCAAATCCGATCCACCAACCTTTTTGGTTGTGCATTCCAGTTCATAATGATTCACACTATTCTAAAACAAATCTCTCATCTCTCTGGTGGCTTTCAGCAGAGTGTGTTGTTCTATTGGCAAGTTTCAAAAGTTCTAATTTGTCCTTGGCACTTGGTCTACCAAGGACTAGAGACCTCCCAGTTGCTAACCATTCCCCTTCTAAACTCCCCTTCCTGACCTTTCTGTCCTGGGCCTCCGTCACTGACAGAGTGAAGCCACACTCAAACTGGAGGAACAGCCCCTCATGTTCTGCTTGGGTAGCTTACAACCCAATGGTATGAACATTGAATTCACCAATTTTAGCTAACCCCTCACTAGCACCCCCCTCCCCTCTCTCCCCCCTATTTCTCCCTTCACGCCACATTCCTTTCTCTGGCTTTACAATCTGCAACTCTTCAGACCAGTCTCACAACTTCCTTCCCTATCTTTGGCATTTGTTCCAACCATCTGCCTATCAACACCCCCCCCCCCTCCCATGCCGACCTATTCCTGCCATGCTTTGCCCTGTGCCTCCCCTTTTCCAGCTTTCTTTTCCCTCCCTCAACAATCAACCTATAGAAGGGTCTCGACCCAAAACGTCACCTATCAATGTTCTCTAGGAATGGTGCATGACCCGCTGAGTTACTCCAGCACTTTGTGTCCTTTTGTGTATTAACCAGTATCTGCAGTTCTTTGTTTCAACTTCTTACTTATTTTATATCCTCCTCAGATTAGAAGCATTGCTTCTAAGGACAACGTGTACTTGATCACTACGAGAAGATTGTGGTGAACTACCTTCTTGAACCAGAATAATCTTTGTGGCAAAAAATAGCCTACAGTAGGTGGGTAGAAACAAAATGGTGACTCGGAAGAAAAATAGCGATTTTATTTTCGAGTCAAGTTTGTCGCCATATGCACAAGGTACTTGTGCCATGAAAATCTTGCTTTCAGCAGCATCACAGGCACAAGATTGTCATTGTACATGTACGTCACCATATTTGTGCCAATAAACTCAACTTGAATAAGAATGTCATTATTTCTTCACTTCTGAGACAAAATATCAAGTTTTCACCCAACTACGGAATGAAAACCTTTTGGGCTACTATGCAATATTTTCTATAGTTAACTCCTAACAGTCTTCCAAACTTCCAAAAGATTCTTACTGGAGAGAACTACATCCGAGTGTGGATTGCAAAGGAAATGTATCGTTGTGTTGGATTTATAGTTTGACATAAGAACAATTACAAAGAAACTGGCAAAAAGTCCAAAAAACTTTTCTAAACAATAATTGCACAGACATCTCATCAATCCATTCAATCCACAACATTCAACTTATTTCTAACATGGAGCCAATTGATTACATCTCAATAGAAAGCTAATTATAGATTAGATACCCACAAATGCTTAGCTTAAGGTTGACAAACGTGAATAGACTAGTTATATGAAAGCCTTGCCCCATTCGCTGGGTGTTTTCTCATCAAATCCACAGGGCATCGTATTCCTTGTGGCAAACTAAGGCAGCACAGTTGTTGATCAATGAGATAGCAAGTCCATGAGCACAGTTAAAGGTCTCAGGATCTTCCAAAACACTTCTGTCAATAGAACATGTTTAGAAACTATTGGCACTGTTGTAAAGCTGGTTAATATTGTAAAGCTGGAAACAGTAATAATGCCAACTGATGCACATCAACATGACAATAACCAGATATCTGTTTGGGTAATGTTGATCAGAACGTTGGAGACAACGCCATTGCTCCTCTTTACAATGGGGGGGAAGGGGCATAAGATCTATTATGACAGCAATAAAGGGCAGATTTCTGAAAGGCAACTCGAACAATGGGAATACCAGCTTAGAATATGGGCTCAGGTTTCTGGACTAGGACATGAACCACAATTTTCTGAGTCAGAAAGCACTACGCAAGAAATAAATAAATACCATTCCTGCAGCAAAATGAAAGTCACTACAGTAAACTTACTTTCAAAAATGGAGATTCTTCCAAAATATCAAGAAACTCTGGGAAGTAATCTCCAACTTCTTCATCCACTGCTCCCACCAAGCTGATCTGTCTCATTGGGCCCGCTCTGTATGTGCCAGAACAGTAAGTCCGTGAAACCTGCTTGGTGGAGAAAGAAGTTCAGTTAACAATTCCTAGGAATTGGGTGTATTTTCCCACAGATGACAGTTACACAATAGAGGCATTTATTCAGCATTCAATTTGGATAGGCAATTCTGCTTCACCCGTCCAATTGATAATTACTCTGTGCCTGGGCTTGCATTCTAAGGATCTATCTCCACTTACACGACTTTTTTGGCGACTGCCGGCACCCGTGGCGGCGATCAGAAAGACGCTACAACTCTTTGGGTGACTAGGAGACTGATCACGATCATACAGGCGACATGTTGCGGGGTGAAGCCTGTAAGGTTGTGAGTAGTTGCCCAAATTCTGGACTGGGTCGTTGAAAATTTTTGGCAACCTGTAACGACTTAGGATGGATGCCAGCAGTCGCCGAAAAAGTCGCGTAAGTGGGACAGGGCCTTAAGTCGCACACTTCTTTTTTCCATAACTTTGCAGATTTTATTTTTTTTAAGTATATATCATTTGAAAGTCATTTTTAAAAGTGTTTTCATCACTCTTTTTGGCAATTCATCCCGGCCAAATTAGAATGTCACCAACACTCCACAGATTGTCGCAGTACAGGGTCTGTACTGTAATCTCTACAGTACAGAGTCTGTACTACAGACTGCAGATCCCATCATTTTCTCAAGAGCAGTTAAGGACATGCAATAAATACTACTCTGGTCAATGATGCACATCTCATAGAAACATAGAAACATAGAAATTAGGTGCAGGAGTAGGCCATTCAGCCCTTCGAGCCTGCACCGCCATTCAATATGATCATGGCTGATCATCCAACTCAGTATCCCGTACCTGCCTTCTCTCCATACCCTCTGATCCCCTTAGCCACAAGGGCCACATCCAACTCACTCTTAAATATAGCCAATGAACTGGCCTCAACTACCCTCTGTGGCAGAGAGTTCCAGAGACTCACCACTCTCTGTGTGAAAAAAGTCTTTCTCATCTCGGTCTTAAAGGATTTCCCCCTTATCCTTAAGCTGTGACCCCTTGTCCTGGACTTCCCCAACATCGGGAACAATCTTCCTGCATCTAGCCTGTCCAACCCCTTAAGAATTTTGTAAGTTTCTATAAGATCCCCTCTCAATCTCCTAAATTCCAGAGAGTATAAACCGAGTCTATCCAGTCTTTCTTCATAAGACAGTCCTGACATCCCAGGAATCAGTCTGGTGAACCTTCTCTGCACTCCCTCTATGGCAATAATGTCCTTCCTCAGATTTGGAGACCAAAACTGTACGCAATACTCCAGGTGTGGTCTCACCAAGACCCTGTACAACTGAAGTAGAACCTCCCTGCTCCTGTACTCAAATCCTTTTGCTATGAAAGCTAACATACCATTCGCTTTTTTCACTGCCTGCTGCACCTGCATGCCTACTTTCAATGACTGGTGTACCATGACACCCAGGTCTCGCTGCATCTCCCCTTTTCCTAATCGGCCACCATTTAAATAATAGTCTGCTTTCCTGTTTTTGCCACCAAAGTGGATAACCTCACATTTATCCACATTATACAGCATCTGCCAAACATTTGCCCACTCACCCAGCCTATCCAAGTCACCTTGCAGTCTCCTAGCATCCTCCTCACAGCGAACACTGCCCCCCAGCTTAGTGTCATCCGTCATCCGCAAACTTGGAGATATTGCCTTCAATTCCCTCATCCAGATCATTAATATATATTGTAAATAGCTGGGGTCCCAGCACTGAGCCCTGCGGTACCCCACTAGTTACTGCCTGCCATTGTGAAAAGGACCCGTTTACTCCTACTCTTTGCTTCCTGTTTGCCAGCCAGTTCTCTATTCACATCAATACTGAACCCCTAATACCGTATGCTTTAAGTTTGTATACTAATCTCTTATGTGGGACCTTGTCGAAAGCCTTCTGGAAGTCCAGATATACCACATCCACTGGTTCTCCCTTATCCACGCTACTAGTTACATCCTCGAAAAATTCCACAAGATTCGTCAGACATGATTTACCTTTTGTAAATCCATGCTGACTTTGTCCAATGATTTCACCACTTTCCAAATGTGCTGCTATCCCATCTTTAATAACTGACTCTAGCAGTTTCCCCACTACCGATGTTAGACTAACTGGTCTGTAATTCCCCGTTTTCTCTCTCCCTCCCTTCTTAAAAAGAGGGGTTACATTTGCTACCCGCCAATCCTCAGGAACTACTCCAGAATCTAAAGAGTTTTGAAATTCCTGAATTTAAAAAAATCACAACAGAGTGCAAAAAAAAAATGTTTCCTTTATCGATTACCTTGAACATGTGAACTGAATTAACTTATCGGCACAGTATTAAACGCATCTATGGTAAGCAATGCTCGTTTTATAAACAGGTGATGCATAAAAATGAAAATATTTAGGATAAAGGTGATGCCTGATAGAGATATTAAACTCGTCTCCTTAAGGTGTTCCTGTTATGATAAGGACTTGTGTTCCCATAACCAAAAAGCTCGCTCCAGAACACGGCTGGGTTATAATCTCTAGTACCAAAAATGCTATTCGCACACATTTTTACACTTTAGTAATGCTAATTCCTATGACAGTATCAGCTTTATAAAATATGCAGAGCTTAATTTTTCACCAATTTACAATTATATTTTGCTTCAGACTATCCAGACAATAAATCAAGAAAACATACTGCATTTAGAAAAAACTCCAATTACCTTAAACTTTAAATTAAATTGAAACAGGATCAATCCATCTTAAATGACTGGCTGCTCACCAAAAACACAATTTAGATGTACTTTTCTCAAATCACTTAGAGTGTGCAGGCATCAATGGCAAGGTCAGTATTTATGGCCCATCTTTAATTGCTTGATAGGTCATTTCAAAGGACAATTAAGAGTCAACTACATTGCTGATATTCGAATGGCAGATCTGAAAAGTGTTATTCTCTTCTCAAAAGACCGCTGATGAACCAATGGATTTTTAATGACCTTTTGCTCATTATACAATGGACATTAATTATTTTTTCCCCTCTTTTTAATTAATTCATTAAATTTAAATTCATGATAGCTCTGAAATTTGAACTCTGTTCTGGATCGCAAAGGTTATGCTTTTGGGCTGCTACCTTCCATCGCCCAGCCTGTCAAACGTGACAACTGATGGCCATAGGCAATATGATGAGCACTTGCACCTATTTGGCTGGGATAAATCCAAGTTACAGAAATCAAATCCTTGTCCTCTGAGGGCACAGCATGCCTCCCTCCAGAGCCACGAAAGACATTGCCTTTCAGTAGTTCCTGGGTGAGCAGATAATACTCAAAATTAGTTCGACCACGCCTCCTATTATTTTTTAAAATGCCATGTATTGTTTAGCTTAGCAATACTGCGAGGAAACAGGCCCTTCAGCCCACCAAGTCCGCTGTGACCACTGATCACCTGTACACTAGATTCTAGTCATGCGCACTTGGGACAATTTACAGAGGCCAATTAACCTACAAACCTGCACATCTTTGGAATGTGGGAGGAAACTGGAGCACCCGAAGAAAACCGACGTGGTCACAGGGAGAACGTGCAAACTACTTGATTACGGCACCCATAATCATGATCGGATAAGGCAGCAACTCTACTGCTGTGCTACTGAAAAGGTCACCCTGTAACTAATTTGAACTAGTTACCAGTGATACTTTATGGTATCCAACTCTAGGTGGAAGAATTTAAAGAAATGTATAATCCCTGCAGCTCCACCACTTAAACAATGATCTAAGGCCCGAGGTAAATATTAAGTAAAGTCAATATTTCATACACAGTCTCTGATCAGATATAGTGTCATAGAGTGATATAGTGTGGAAACAGGCCCTTTGGCCCAACTTGCCCACACCGGCCAACATGTCTCAACTACACTGGTCCCACCTGCCCGCGTTTGGTCGATATCCCTCCAAACCTGTCCTATCCATGCACCTCTCTAACTGTTTCTTAAATGTTGGGCTGGTCCCTGCCTCAACTACCTCCTCTGATCTAATGCCATTTCTTACAGTAGGGATATAATAACTACTGTAATTTAATATAGAGACATGATTCCAACAGATTGTTGGAATTTAATACAGAAAAATGAGAGGTGTTGCATTTTGGAAAGTCCAACATGGGCAGGTCCTACACAGTGAGTGGTAGGGCTTTGAGAAGTGTTGTAGAGCAGAGGGATCTAGGAGTGCAGGTATATAGTTCTTTGAAGTATGTGAGGTGGTCAAAAAGGCTTTTGGCACATTAGCCTTCATCAGTCAGAGTATTAAATTTGGAAGTTGGGAGGTCATGTCGCAGTTATACAGGACGTTGGTGAGGCTGCATTTAGAATATGTTATAGGAAAGATGTTGTTAAGTTGGAAAGGGTAGAGATTTACAAGGATGTTGCCAGGACTCGAGGGCCTAAGCGATGGGGAGAGGTTGGGCTGGCTGGGACTCAATTCCCTGGAGCGCAGGACAAAGAGGGGTGATCTTATAGAGGTGTATAAAATCGTGAGAGGAATAAATCAGGTAGATGCAGAGCCTCTTGCGCAGAGTAGGGGAATTGAGAGGTTTAAGGTAAAGTGGGAAAGACTTTCTAGGAATCTGACAGGTAACTTTTTCACAAAGAGGGTGGTGGGTGTATGGAACGAGCTGCCAGAGGAGGTAGTTGAGGCAGGGACTATCACAATGTTTAAGAAACAGACAGGTACATGGATAGAAACAGGTTTTGAGGGATATGGGCCAAACGCAGCCAAGTGGGACTTATGTACCTTGACATGTTGGTCGGTATGGGCAAGTTGGGCCGAAGGGCCAGTTTCCACAGTGTATGACTCTTTGACTATCTAGGACTTCCAGAGAGATCATTCATTTCTGTCAGGGGCAAAGAACATGAGATTCAGAAGGGAAAGAGCTGAATCTGTAAAGAGCAAATGTAATGGGGCCTCATGTTATTAATTCAATTGCTGGATGTGGATGCTGTCAACATTGCCAGCATTTCTTGTCCCTATTAGTCCTTAAATTCAGTTGGCAAATCACACATGGCGGTTCTGTATTCATATATAAGGACCATATTGTTCTTCCCTAGGATGATGTCAGGGGACTAAATATATTTTTACTGACAATCTAGTGATTTCCTACTGCTGCTCTTATTTCTGAAAATGCAATTTCTAAAATAGCTGCACTATACCCACAAATACCTCAACTCTCTCCTAGTCTTGAGCTGAAAATTTCCCTTAGAGCCCAGAGATTCCCAACATAATATTGCGAGCCTGGACTATCAATTACAGCTTTTACACAGTGCTTTACAGAACTAAAAAAGGTGCCTTCAATGCAACAGGCATGTCCGAGGATCAAGAAAAATTCCTAACCCACAATATCTTCACGGATCCTCTAATTATCACAAAACCTTTCCTACCTGCATACATTTCCAAAATATCCAACTTCCCACTATCAAATTGCATATTAGTCACCAACCTCAGCATCCAAGGTGGCTAGGCAGGTTAGATGTTGAGATGCTTTCATTGATAGGAGAATCACAAACAAGGGAACCAGAATAAGGACCAGTCATTTAATATTGAGGTGCCTGAAAATGTCTTCTCTTGGAGGGAGGTGAATCTGGAATTTTCTGCTGCCAATAGTAGTGGAAGCCAGGGTAGCACAGAGGCGGTAGAGATGCCGCCTAATAGCATCAGAGAATGGGTTTGATCCTGTCAGGGAATCTTCTTCCATAGATCCTGACTTTGAGTGCTGTTTGTACGGAGTTTGTACATTCTCCCTGTGACACGTGAGTTTTCTCCTGGAGCTCTGGTTTCCTCCCACACTCCAAAGATGGTTTGTAGGTTAATTGGCTTCTGAAAATTGTAAACTGTCCCTATTGGGTCGGATGGTGCTAGAGTAGGGGGTGATCACTCGTCCGCACTGACTCGGTGGGTCGATGGGCCTGTTTCCACGCTGTATCTCTAGAGTCTAAAGTAAAGTTTAAATCATTGGATGTATTTAAGGTGGAGACAAATAAAGATTTGAAAGTTTGAGGAATTGAGGAGTTGAAGCAAGCATAGATTAGCCATAATCTTATTGAATGGGCAATGGGTATAGTAGAGTGTTTTTTTGTTCAATTTCCACATTTAAAAACAAACATTCAAGAGCAGTTCTGATGAAGTACTAGATCCAGGCAAGGAGGAATTCGAGTTACTTTTGCACTTTGTATCTATCTTTGGTATAAACCAGCATCTGCAGTTCTTTATTTCTACAAGGAGGAATCAATGCTGTGTTCTATTCTTTCCACTCGATGGCGCTGTAATCAAGTGTCAAGAAAGTAATACCGGGCATATTTATTTGTCATATACACCAGATAAAAACATAGAAATTAGGTGCAGGAGCAGGCCATTCGGCCCTTCGAGCCTGCACCGCCATTCAATATGATCATGGCTGATCATCCAACTCAATGTCCTGTACCTGCCTTCTCTCCATACCCCCTGATCCCTTCAGCCGCAAGGACCACATCCAACTCCCTCTTAAATATGGCCAACGAACTGGCCTCAACTACCTTCTGTGCAGAGAATTCCACAGATTCACCACTCTCTGTGTGAAAAACGATTTTCTCATCTCGGTCCTAAAAGACTTCCCCCTTATCCTTAAACTGTGACCCCTTGTCCTGGACTTCCCCAACATCGGGAACAATCTTCCTGCATCTAGCCTGTCCAACCCCTTAAGAATTTTGTAAGTCTCTATAAGATCACCCATCAATCTTCTAAATTCAAGCGAGTACAAGCCGAGTCTATCCAGTCTTTCTTCATATGGAAGTCGTGCCATCCCAGGAATCAGTCTGGTGAACCTTCTCTGTACTCCCTCTATGGCAAGAATGTCTTTCCTCAGATTAGGAGACCAAAACTGTACGCAATACTCCAGGTGTGGCCTCACCAAGACCCTGTACAACTGCAGTAGAACCTCCCTGCTCTTGTACTCAAATCCTTTTGCTATGAATGCCAACATTGATATACACAGAAATAATGAAAGTGCTCATTAGACCCAATAACAAAATAAAAATAACAATTCACTCATTGTGTAAGTAAACCAAATCACAATTGTGCAAAAGGCAAATCATGTGGAGCAACCAAACTCCAGAGTCGTTCGCTACTGAGACAGGGTTGTGGTTAGTGTTGCACAGAGTGGTTCAAGAGCCTGATAGTTGCTGTTCTTGAATCTGTAGGTGATGGTTCTCCGACTCCTATACTCTCTTCCCAATGGTAGCTATGAGAGAGTGTGGCTAGGATATTGTAGGTCTTTAATATTTGCTCTCCTCTTCTAATTACTGAACAAGGCTTTGATGCAACCAGTCACCATACTCTCCACAGTACACCTGCAGAAGTTCGATAAAGTATTCAGTAACATGCTGAATCTCCGCAAATGTTGGAAATAGTAGAGATGCTTCTTCTTCTTGCGTATGGCGTGCACAGGCAAAGTTGTAGGACAACTTGTTCTATTTGATCCTACTTGATTGTGCACGCCAGGTTGATTGCATTCGTCGAAACAGGGCGGACCACGTGAAGGTTGCAATCTTCCACCCCGTAGAGATGCTGGTGAGCTTTCTTTATGATTGCATCAATGTGCTGGGCTCAGGACATAGCTGTGTACACCCAGGAACTTGAAGGTGTTGACTCTCGCCATTGTTGGCCTGCCAATGAAGGCAGATGCATGGTCGCTTAGTATTCTCTTCCTGAAGTCAATAAACACCAAGCTAATGTTTTGGCCTCGCTAATGTTGATAGCAAGATTGTTCATAGGGCACCACTGAAACAGATTAATCAACGGTGAATTTAAATGTGACTTTGGAGTCGTTTCTGGCTACACAATCATGGGCATATAGAGAGAGTAGAGCAGGAGACTAAGCCCATAGCCAAGCTGCCTGTGATTATCTTTAACGAGATGTTGTTATCAATCCGTACTGATTGAGCTCTGCTGATGAAGTTAAAGGTCTAGTTGCACAGGGAAGAGTTGGAAACCCAGTTTCCTGTGTTTGACAATGGGTCTGGAGTGGTGGTGTTGAATGCAGTGATGTAGACGATGAACAATGTACTTATTCTTGTTGTCTAAGTGGACCTTTCGCAGAGTTGTAGCCAGTGAGATCTCATCCACTGCCAATACGAATTGAAATGGGTCCGGGTCATCACTGAGGCAAGAGTTGATTTGTGTTATACCAAACCTCTCAAACATCTTTGTCACAAACGACCAGAGTGCCACTGGTCAGTAGTCATTGAGGCATGTCACCTTGCTCTTCTTGGCAATCAATATTATGGACGTCCCTTTAAAGTAGATGGGGAACTTAAATCATAAAGTGAGAGGTTGGAGATATGTGAAAACTTCACCCTGTTGGTCTGCACAGGCTTTGGGAATGTAGCCAGGTACACCATGAGGGCTGGATGCTTTCTGGCATAAGAGTTCACCCTCATTAAGGATGTTCTGAAGTCGGCAGCAAAGACTAAGATCACACAAAGTCGTTGGGCACTGTGATGGTTCGTGAAGGTACACCATTGTTCACATGCATATTATTTGTGAGCCAAGGCCATTTTTCACAGAAAGAGTGGACAATTTCCAAATTAATTCTGAAGTATCAGTTGGTATATATTTTTTTAAAACATGATTTTGCTGCAGTCTTAAACGATAGTGGCAGTTTTAAAAAAGGACAGTGCTGCTAGCTTGGACAATGCATCTTTAGATAGGATTTACAAATTGGACATGAATATGTAAACGTATGTATTCTTTTTACGTTCAAAATTCCAGCTAGTGTCAAGAACATTAAGAAACAAGGAACTGCAGATGCTGGTTTACAAAAAGAGATGCAAAGTGCTGGAGTAACTCAGCAGGTTAGGCAGCATCTCTGGAGACCATTGATATATAAGGTCATAAGGAATAGGAGTAGAATTAGGCCATTCGACCCATCATGTCTTTCAATCATGGCTGATCTACCTCTCTCTCCTAACCCCATTCTCCTGCCTTCTCCCTATAATCTCTGATATCTGTACTAATCAAGAATCGATCTCTGCCTTAAAAATATCCACTGACTTGGCTTCCACAGCCTTCTCTGGCAAGGAATTCCAGGATTCCCCACCTTCTGACTAAAGCATTCATGGCGGTTCAGGTTGGGACCCTTCTTCAGACTGTGGGATTGGGGAGTAGGTAGAGAATAATTTTTTTGAAGAAAGGAGGGGCAGGACAAAGCCTGGCAAGTGAGGGTTTATTTTTGAAAGGCAGACGGCTGGACAAAGGCCAGAGATGGAAAGACAAAGTGTGGAGACCAAAGGGATGAATTGTATAGCTTGAGGATGGAATGTAAGTGGAAGGGAGAGGGAGGAGAAAAATTGGGGAATTCAATGTTCATACTGTAAGCTCTGCAAGCAGAATATGAGGTCCTGTTCCTCCAGTTTGCGTGTGGCCTTCCTCTGGCAATGGAGGCCCAGGACAGCAACAGTCAGTTTGGGAATGGGAAGAGGATTCCTTCTAGCTTTATAATTCGCAACTCTTTAATCCTTTCGTCTCACACCTGTCTTTTCATCTCCAGCATTTGTCCAACCATCTGCTTATCAAAACCCCTCCTCACTTGCCGGGCTTTGACACACCCTCCCCTCCTCTCTTCCAGCTTCCTTCTCTCCCACCCTCCCAATCATTCTGAAGAAGAATCCTGACTTGAAACATCACCTATCCATGTTCTCTAGAGATGCAGCCTGACCTGCAGTAACTCCTGCACTTCGTGTCTTTTTGTAATGTCAAGAAAAGTTCCTTGCAGCCCACAGCAGCCGACAAATCCAACCCTGTCTACCCCATTGATCTTTCACATGCTTGTTTGTATGAACAGGCTGTACACCAGTTGTGCATTCTTGAGCTCTGGAGGATATTAACAGTTTCTACAGAAAGTGCAATATTTTAACTTTGGCGGCATTGTACAGTACATCTGTAATTTGCAATGAGTGTGTCAGAATTTACACAATTCAACAAGAACATATCAGTGGGTACACAAAAAGCTGGAGAAACTCAGCGGGTGCAGCAGCATCTAAGGAGCGAAGGAGATAGGTGACGTTTCGGGTCGAGACCCTTCTTCAGACTGGTCAGGGATCAGGGAAACGAGAGATATAGACGGTGATGTGGAGAGATAAAGAACAATGAATGAAAGATATGCAAAAATGTATCGATGATAAAGGGAACAAGCCATTGTAAGCTGTTTGTGGTGTGAAAATGAGAAGCTAGTGCGACTAGGGTGGGGGAGGGAGATAGAGATAGAGGGAATGTCAGGGCCAGAGGGCTGAGGGAGAGGTGGGAAGGGGAGGAGACAGCAAGGGTTCACAGAATTGAGAAAATTCAATGTTCAAGCCCAAAGGATGCAGACTCCCCAAGCGGAATATGAGGTGCTGTTCCTCCAACTTGCGGTGTTGCTCACTCTGGCCGTGGAGGAGGCCCAGGACCGAGAGGTCGAATACGGAATGGGAGGGGGAGTTGAAGTGCTGAGCTACCGGGAGGTCGGGTTGGTTTTTGCGGACCGAACGGAGGTGTTCGGCGAAACGATCGCCAAGCCTCCGCTTGGTCTCACCGATATAGATCATCTGGCATCTGGAGCAGCCAATGCAGTAGATGAGGTTGGAGGAGGTGCAGGTGAACCTCTGTCGGACCTGGAAGGACTGCTTGGGTCCCTGAAAGGAGTGGAGGGGGGAGGTGAAGGGACAAGTGTTGCATTTCTTGCGGTTGCAAGGGAAAGTGCCCGGGGAAGGGGTAGAGCGGGAGGGGATTGCAGAATTGACAAGGGAGTTGCGGAGGGAGCGGTCTTTGGGGAAGGCAGACGGGGGGGGGGGGGGGAGAAGGGAAGCTGTGGCGGGTGGAGGGGTCACGTTGGAGGTGGCGAAACTGGCGGAGGACTATGTGTTGTATTTGCCGGCTGGTGGGGTGAAAGGTGAGGACCAGGGGGACTCTGCCCTGTTTGCGAGTGGGGGAATGGGGAGAGAGGGCAGTGTTGCGGGGTATGGAGGAGACCCTGGTGCGAGCCTCATCAATAGTGGGGGAGGGGAATTCCCGTTCTCTGAAGAATGAGGCCATTTGTGATGACCTGGTGTGGAACACCTCATCCTGGGAGCAGATGCGGCGTAGACGGAGGAATTGGGAATAGGGGATGGAGTCCTTACAGGAAGCAGGGTGGGAGGAAGAGTAGTCCAGGTAGCTGTGGGAGTCAGTTGGTTTGTAGTGGATGTAGGTCAGGAGTGCAATAGAGATGGTGAGGTCAAGGAATGGTAGGGAAATGTCGGAAATGGTCCAAGTGTATTTGAGTGCCGGATGGAAGTTGGTGGTGAAATGAATGAAGTCAGTCAGTTGTGTGCGGGTGCAGGAGGTGACACCAAAGAACATATCAGTATTCATTGCAGATCCCCTAAAATATGTTGAGATTTATAATACAGGGGAGCAGGTTAGTATTGAAGGAGACGCAGGTATGTGCATATTTATAAGGGATCTAGGAATGTTTGATTTACAGATTATCCCAGGAAGTTATAATTAGAGTGTTTCTGGAAAGTGCTAGTCTTTATAATGGTCTGCAGTAATGTGTGGCCATGATATGACAATATGTTGTGCAGCTGTTTGAGTTTAAAACAACATCTGTAGGGCTCTCTCGGATGTTTCTCATGTCAGTAAACATTATCGTTCGCAATAAGGCTGAACCTTACTGCTAAAGCTTTTGAATTTTACCCACATGCTGCTCAGAGTTGGACTTCGGTGGGTAATAACATTCTCCAGCCAATACTAGGTAAACATTAAACACAGCAGATCATAAACTGGCATCAATTCAGTGTGCTCAACCAAACCACAAGCCGATGGGACTGTAAGCACGCATGCACGCACACCACACACACAATTATAATTAATAAACCTTCAACCTGCAGGAAGCTGCAGCCAGACAACAATCCAGTTGTATTTTCCACCAGTCCTCCAGCAGTAGGCTCTGATATTTCAATCTGTGAACGTGAAGTCACGGGACAGAAGTTTTCTATCAGTAGGTCATGGTGGAATATTGGCCAGGTTTAGTGTTCTGCCTTGGGCATTGTGTTCAATGACATGCAATCTAGCAAAATGATTTGCCCCCTCACCCAGAAATGAACGGTTGAGATGCAATTCATTTCAAATCATTTATGAACTGCTGTTAAAGTACTGCAAAGGATAAGCTAAATTATAGTCAAGGGGCAGTCCCTGCAAGTCAGAACAAATCCCCCAGCTTTGTTGGGAGGATTAAAAGAATATTTGGGAAGCTGCCAACTATAAAACACATCATGGTACAGTTGAACTCGAGCAGCCAGCTGGCGCAGGTGTAGTTGTTACTGTGGACTCCTTAGTAATAGGTCACTTATTCAGTTAAAACAAGAGGAAGCGGCAGCTTCAAGGATTATACAATGTTATAGCAAGATTATTAATCATAAGAACATAGATTAAAGGGTGATCCAATTGAGAATTTTTCAAGAAACTAATGTTTTGATGAAAGGAAACCACCAGGACTGATGGATGAGCCTACAGCAGGGGGATATAATCTTACAGCTAGTCATTCTGGAGAGATATATTGGGAACGGAGAGCAGAACTATAAAACCATACAAAACGTGCAATACATTTTAATTCAGAAATTGATGAATTTTACGTAAAAGATAATGGAGCCAAGTATACTTTCAATGTATACTTCACAGGATTTGCATTATATAGTCATAGTCATACAGCACAGAGACAGGTTCTTTGGCCCAACATGCCCACTCATGTGCCTCATCTACACCAGTCCCACCTGCCTGCGTTTGACCCGTATCCCTCCAAACTTCATTTAAGGGAGAACTAGGTAAGAACTTATGGGAGGTTTTGTTAATTGTAGTCTTTTCTGGTGTTTTTTTTTTTTTGCAGTACATTTAAGGGGTGGTACAAGAGGTTTAACTTTCAGATGAGATTTTAAATTGGTTCACCATGCAATTAAAAATAAACATCCCCTCAGATGGAGAAAGGGAATGTGTCCGATCTACAGTTTATCCTACAACCAACTTCACAAAAGATTTATCAGGTTTTGGACATCACTGCATTTTGTAGAGGCTTGTTGTGCACAAATTGGCTGTCTTACTTTTATTTAATGTAGTACATTCATGGATGCAATGTGTTTTTGGATATCCAGAGAATGTGAAAAATGACATGCAAAAACAATGTATTTTCTTATTTTGAGCACAAAGATGTCATGCCATTGATCAATGGCCAGCACTGCATTTCAGAGTCACAATGCCATGGTTTCCAGTCTCACTCCACAGAATCGAGCACAAAATCTAGTCCAACAGATTAGCATTGAAGTGAGGAAATGCTGAACTGGCAGGCATGGCATCTGATGAATGAGACGTGAAACCATGGCCCCTACTCACCTCAATATGGCTGCAAAAGGCTTCCACGGCACCACTTGAAAAGAGTTTGCCATTTTCAGTCCAATATCATTCCTCAGTTAACATTGCTTAATGCCTGATTTTTGAAATGGGTGACGTTTGGGTCGAAGCCCTTTTTCAGACGGTCTCGACCCGAAACATCACCCATTCCTTCTATCCAGAGATGTTGCCTGTCCCGCTAAGTTTATCCAGCATTTTGCATCTATCTTTAGTGGACACCTTAGATATATATACCTCTAGTAAACAAACACCAGTGAAAACTGCATGTACGACATATTCAGGAACCAGAACTAATTGGACACTTTATATGATACGATAGAACTTTATTTAGGGAAATTGGTCTGCCAACAATCATAGAACACAACAAAATACATGAAACATGAAATAAAGGTTAAAGTGATGAGTGGAAAGTCCAAGATTTGGGATGTAACTACCCCACGACAAACGGAGAGGAGTTGTACAGTTTGATAGCCACAGGGAAACAGGATCTCCTGTGGCGTCTGTGCTGCTTACAGAGCTAAACACAAAGTGCTGGAGGAACTCAGTGAGTCAGGCTGTATCTGTGGAGTCAAACATTCCTTCTCTCCAGAGATGCTGCCTGTCCCACTGAGTAACTCCAGCATTTTGTCTCTCTCTTCGGTGTCGTTCCTCCCTACACAGTATCTGTGGAGGGAATGGATAGGCGCGTGTCAGGTCAGAACCCTTCTTCAAACATTTATTCGGAATCAACACAACCATATTGATTCGTCTGAATATATAGATCTAAAGAAAATTAATTTAAAAAAAGCACATCTGGCACAAGGTTATGGGATGTTTCCAATTATAATATTAACTTTCCCAAGTGTTCAATTTGTGGCATTACTAATTTGTACCTTTCTCAGAAAACAGAACCGAATTGTAGCAAGCAATTCTCACCATAAATTCATACAATCTTAAAAAACAAAAACAAAGAGAGCTCATTCAAAATTCTGAAACCACCGAGCAAAATTTCATAAAGCCATTAGTAAAATTGGACAAACTAACTGTTAGTTCTTTGACTGGAGACTTTGGAACGGAGCCTTCAAACTAAGGGGTCTGAAACTGGGCAGAGTCCGAAGAAAGGAATCAACCCGAAACGTCACCCATTCCTTCTCTCCAGAGATGTTGCCTGTCCCACTGAGTTACTGCAGCTTTTTGTGTCTACCTTCGACCTAAGGAATGTTTTTAGCCTTGCTGAAAAACAGGAAATAGGTTTGGAAGGGCAGGGGAATGACATTCTTCAAGTTGCTGTTGCGCAAAGTTTACAAAGCAAAATCGAGGAGAGAAATTTGCAGATGCGAAGATAGCTCTGAGCATATATAATGGGTAAAAGATGAACATCAAGACACCACTGAATTCTTTGATATTCAGCAGCTTATTTCACAAGAAAAAATGAAAAAAATGGAAACAAACTACACCAGGTGGCATTAGTGTAAAGAGACAGAGACAGTGGGTTGATGCTTCAGGTCAAAGACTCCGTACGAACTGAAAAAGTGTGAACACAAGTTAACGTTGCAGAAAGGGCGAGGGAAGGCTGAATATAACAAAGGAAATATCTCTAATGGGGAGAAGTCACGTTTGCCATGATAAACATGTATAGTATTTCCACTGACTGGATAGCATGCACCTAAAAGCTTTTCATTGTACCTCGGTACACAACACATTAAACTAAACTAAACCAGTTCAGGTGGAAATGTCCAGCAAGTCGGGCTGTGCTACTGAGTTATTACTACAGATGGTGGATCTAGAGCAGAAATGGTCAATTCAGTCACGGAGTTACCTCAAACTACTGAATTTGACATAATCTGGTAGGTTGCAACATTTCATCACGCTAACATTAGGCCTTGTTATACCAGTGCAGGAGGATAGCGGTTGAAGTGGAATAGTGACAGGAAGACAGACAGAATGCAAGTGGTAGGCAAAATAATTATCCCATCTGTGTTTTGTTTCCCCAATGTAGAATTCATATTCCACATACTGAATACAGTATATACATTTGCAAGGGTAGGTGAATTGCTCTATCATAGAGGTAATTTAGTGAAACTAATTTTATGTACAAATGTATAGTCACTGTTGATTAAGAATCCAGGTAGCCAATTTGCAGATATCCAGCCCTCAAAGACAGCAATTATGAATAAATGGACAAAGAGGGATTGGTTGGCACATCCTTGGTCTTCAAATAATAAGTGGTATATTTTATAACCAGCTGGAAATACAGACACTGCCTTGTTTTAATGAATTATGGCACTTGTTTTCATGAACATTTAGTGTTGTATTTACTTAAGTGATCTGTGTTTTGTTATCCCAGTCATTCAAGGCATCTGAAATATTATTCCCTGAATAGTTTAAGTCGTCACTTTATTAAATCTTGATTATTTAAACAAAAAATGCAGACTTTGTCATTTGAGTTTAAAGAAAATCTAACCAATGTTCATGGGGATGGGCTGTGCACTCTAGATTTGTGCAGGCTTATTAAACTTATTACACAACATGGCTCTTTTAAGGAATGTACGTTACAGTGAAAGCTAGATTTTAAATGGAAGTGACAGTGCCTCTTAGACGTGCACACAAAGGCAACATATCTTTCAAGATTCTTTTCAAAGAGTCCATTAGCAGCAAGGGTGAAAGGACAATATGCTGCAGCATATTTTTAATGTCGGAAATTGACAGGATAGCATAATGCAAGTACATTCTGGCAGCAAGAACTGGATATTGTATAAAAATAGTACATTATTTTGATTTTGCACTGAAGAACCCATTCAACCAATTGGGAAGTATCGGTTATGTAAAGAAATTCAAGTGGCCTGCTCCCTTATCCTTACACCATGGCCCCAATTTTTCTTCCCAAGGAACTAATTCCAGGTCCTTCTGAAGGTATGACAGGGTTTTGTTCCCGAGAACTGTTCACAATCCGAACAATTTGTGCAAGTTGATAATGCAGCCACAAACCGAGTTCCCACAGAAGTTACTCTGGAACAGTCGGCAAATCCATCTTGCTGGCTTCACAAATGCTTATTGGTATGTATGAGCTGTACACAAGTCAGGTGTTTGTAACCGAAGATCGACACAAAATGCTGGAGTAACTCAGCGGGTCAGGCAGCATCTCTGGAGAGATCTTCTCCCCAGAGATGTAGCCTGTCCTGTTGAGTTACTCCAGCATTTTGTATCTATCTTCAGGTTAAACCAGCATCTGCAGTTCCCTCCCACACATTAGGTATTTGTTAGCTGTTTCCACCATTCCCTCATCTACTGAATTTCAAAACAGAAAAGATCAATTGCTAAGTTTCTGGTTGTCGGGTAAATATAAAGATTTTCCATGTTATCTCTGACTCTTTCCCCAATTACTTTAAATGTGTAAACATTGTTAGTCACTCGCACTGAAATCAGCCTTACTTTACTTTCTATGTCAAAGTCAATCATGATCTTGAAGACTTCAATCAAATATTTGCTTTCGGGAGAATCGCCAGCAGTTCCAGTTTTTCTACATTACTGAATTCCTCATCCCTTGCACCATTTTAGAAAATATTTGCTTCAGCTTCTCCAAGACCAACAGATTCTCCTTGAATTAAGTTGTCTGAAAGTGAACAAAATGTTCCAGCTGGGGTTTAACCAGTGTTTCGCAATTTTTCTGCATTATTGCTCAATGGCTCGCTCCATTCACAAACTATAGATCCCACATATTTTATTTTCCAATTGTTACATAAGGTCATAAGTGATAGGAGCAGAATTCGGCCCATCAAGTCTACGCTGCCATTCAATCATGGCTGATCTATCTCTCCGTTCTAACCCCTTTCCAACTCAATTTGTCCTCCCACCTTCAAAGGTATTATGCATAAATCGCCATGATCCCCATTATAATTACACTTACTGCAGAAGGCTTCTCCACATTCTTCCCACCAAAATACATTACTTCACAATTACCAATTATACTCACGCACAAAATATTCCACAAGGCTAACCCCTCACGAAGTACATGACTATTCTTGTGGTTATTCATTACTTTTGAGTGTTTTGGCAAAACATCAAAATTGTGTTGTACCTAAAATCCAAGAGCTGTTAATCTCAAAGAACAAACTTGGCTATATATTTTTCTCCTGTATTGAAAAGCAACCATCTCTCGTTACTGTGTAGGAAGGAACTGCAAGTGCTGGTTTATACTGACGATAGTCACAAAATGATGGAGTAACTCAGCGGGTCAGGCAGCATCTTTGGGGAAAATGAATAGGTGATGTTTTGGGTTGGGACCCTTCTTCAAACAGTGGAACTTCAGTCTGACGAAGGATCTCGACCTGAAACGTCACCCATTCCTTCTATCCAGAGATGCTGCCTGTCCCGCTGAGTTACCCCAGCATTTTGTGTCTATTTTTTGCTGCCTGACTCGCTGAGTTGTTCCAGCATTTTTTGTTTGTCATCTCTGCTTACTGGTTTGCAGTCATCAGTATTTTGTATTCATGCTGCCACACTTGCCTTATTCCCAGGGGGCTTTAGTTTCCTTAATACGTCTACATTATCAAATATATTTGAAGAGTCTATACATATCTGCACTTAATTCAATGTTCTACAGTTTTGCAAATAATTCAATCATCAATCAAAAAATGTAATAATGTAAATAAACTGAGCATAACAAGGTTGGGAGTGGCGAGGGTTACAAGTAATTATTTTCCTTTGGTTGGCCGGTTGGCTGCGAGAGTAATGTGATTGTCGTCACATTGATAGCTACAGTGGCTTGCAAATGTTTTCATACCCCTTGAACTTTTCCACATTTTGTCACGTTACAACCACAAACGTAAATGTATTTTATTGGGATCTTATGTGATAGACCAACACAAAGTGGTGCACAATTGTGAAGTGGAAGGAAAATGATACATGGTTTCCAAATTTTATTACAAATAAAAAACTGAAAAGTGTGGCGTGCAAAAGTATTCAGCCCCCCTGAGTCAATACTTCGTAGAACCACCTTTCGCTGCAATTGCAGCTGCAAGTCTTTTGGGGTATGTGTCTACCAGCTTTGCACATCTAGAGACTGAAATTTTTGCCCATTCTTCTTTGCAAAATAGCTCAAGCTCAGTCAGATTGGATGGAGAGCGTCTGTGAACAGCAATTTTCAAGTCTTGCCAGAGATTCTCAATTGGATTTAGGTCTGCACTTTGACTGGGCCATTCTAACACATGAATATGCTTTAATCTAAATCATTCCATTGTAGCTCTGGCTGTATGTTTAGGGTCGTTGTCCTGCTGGAAGGTGAACCTCCGCCCCAGTCTCAAGTCTTTTGCAGATTCTACCAGGTTTTCTTTCAAGAGTGCCCTGTATTTGGCTCCATCCATCTTCCCATCAACTCTGACCAGCTTCCCTGTCCCTGCTGAAGAAAAGCATCCCCACAGCATGATGCCACCACCACCATGTTTCACAGTTCAGGGTGACGTGCAGTGTTAGTTTTCTGCCACACATAGCGTTTTGCATTTAGGCCAAAAACTTAAATTTTGGTCTCATCAGACCAGAGCACCTTCCTCCATATGTTTGCTGTGCCCCCCACATGGTTGTGGGAAAGTGCAAACGGGACTTCTTATGGCTTTGTTTCAACAATGCCTTTCTTCTTGCCACTCTTCCATAAAGGCCCGATTTGTGGAGTGCACGACTAATAGTTGGCCTGTGGACAGATTCTCCCACCTGAGCTGTGGATCTCTGCAGCTCCTCCAGAATTATCATGGGCCTCTTGGCTGCTTCTCTGATCAATGCTCTCCTTGCCCGGCCTGTCAGTTTAGGTGGACGGCCATGTCTTGGTAGGTTTGCAATTGTGCCATACTCTTTCCATTTTCGGATGATGGATTGAACAGTGCTCCGTGAGATGCTCAAAGCTTGGGATATTTTTTTATAACCTAACCCTGCTTTAAACTTCTCCACAACTTTATCCCTGACCTGTCTGGTGTGTTCCTTGGGCTTCATGATGCTGTTTGTTCACTAATGTTCTCTAACAAACCTCTGAGGCCTTCACAGAACAGCTGTATTTATACTGAGATTAGATTACACACAAGTGGACTCTATTTACTAATTAGGTGACTTCTGAAGGCAATTGGTTGCACTGGATTTTATTTAGAGGTATCAGAGTAAAGGGGGCTGAATACTTTTGCACGCCACACTTTTCAGTCTTTTATTTGTAAAAAAATGTGAAAACCATGTATCATTTTCCTTCCACTTCACAATTATGCGCCACTTTGTGTTGGTCTATCACATAAAATCCCAATAAAATACACTTACGGTTGTGGTTGTAACGTGACAAAATGTGGAAAAGTTCAAGGGGTATGAAAACTTTTGCAAGCCACTTGTGTGTTGACTAAGGCATCAAGTGAACTTGCCTGCTTTTCACCAAAGATAGACAAAGAAAGCTGAACGTAGTGGGTCAGGCAGCATCTCTGGAGAGAAGGAATTAGTGATGAATCAGGTTGAAGGAAAACAAGAGTGTATAAAATCATGAGAGGAATAGATTGGGTAGATGCACAGAGTCTCTTGCACAGAGTAGGTGAATCGAGGACCAGAGGAGGACATAGATTTAAGGCGAAGGGGAAAAGATTTAATAGAAATCTGAGGGGTAACTTTTTCACACAAAGGGTGGTGAGTGTATGGAACAAGCTGCCAGAGGAGGCAGGGGCTATCCCAAAATTTAAGAAACAGTTAGACAGGTACATGGATAGATACAAAAAGCTGAAGTAACTCAGCGGGACAGGCAGCCTCTCTGGAGAGAAGGAATGGGTGACGTTTCTTCAGACATGGATAGGACAGGTTTGGAGGGATATGGACCAAACATGGATAGGTGGGACTAGCGTTGCTGGGATATGTTGGCCGGTGTGGGCGTTGGGTCGAAGGGTCTGTTTCCCCACTGTACCACTCAATGACTCTATGAGAGATGAAGACAGTAATATAGAGAGATAGAGAAGAAATGAATGAAAGATATGCCCGCTTTTCCTCTAACCGAGTCATGGATTTTTTTTGGGTGCTTTCCAGAGGGCAGGCATAAGCTTCTCTTAATATTGGATTGCATCATAGTACTTCCAACAATGTAGCCACCCAACTATAGCACTGAAATATCAGTTTTGTTTTTAGCTAAAATGACCAATGGAATTTGAAGCCTTTAAAACAAGAGGTTAAAACACAACTAATCAACTTGCTAAATTCAAAAGTATGAGTACAATTGCACAATATTTACCCAATTCAAATGAGAGAATACGGTTGATCCAAAGCCAAATCTAATTCCCACTAGTATAAACAAATCGCAGAAGAATAGTATCCAAGTGGGAGGTTTGTTACGTTTACTCCACTAAATCTGGCTTCCTCATCATGACAACAGGCATATGCAAATAGGGTAAGCTAATGCACGTCACCCGCAATGTGAATCATTGTCAACAAGGGTAAAAATACCTAAAGAGCCAACTTCAGGGACAGGTGTGGCATACCCTCAATTTAGACAGTTTGTTTGTCTTAAATATCTTATTTTTAACTTCATACGGTTGAATCTCTGCTCAAATCTACATTTTAAATATTCCCAAGAGGGAGAGGCGTTAAATAACATGTGAACCAAGTGTGCTTGCTTGTATTTTTGCTTTCATGCTTCTCTCATGAGAATCAGGAAGCTGTAACAGGAAACTACGATGGTCTGGCAGATGTGTCACACAGTGCAGTCTGAAAGGTCAGCTGAAGTAGAATTTAAAGAAGTCTGCTTAGTCCTAAAGTTTAGACAGTCCCACAAACGTTTACATTTTTGATGCATGGTTAAACGTAGCAGAATTACCTACAGGCACCACCAGATACACTGAAGTGCACATGTACCAAGTTTCTCTCTCTGCACTTCATTCTAACTCCTAATCTCTACATTATCAGAGGTCCTCAAGCAATACAGCATCTTGTCTCCCTGACACAGACATTTAAAAACAATTGTTAATGCTTGTAAAATACAAATACCCATGCTCCACAATGTGCTTTGGATATCGCAGAGCACCTATATATGAATGACTTTGTTTCAAAGGGCTATTACTATTGTTAAACAAGTTAACGTTTAAAAAATGTATACACAGCAAGATAGCACAAACAATAAATTGATATTTTAAAACAGCGGATTAACACTTAAATGCAAACACTTTAATTTGGTTTACTTTTCCCTTTCACAAAACGTACTTGCCATAATAGGAAATATTTCAATACATCATCTAAATGGATAAGGCACAATGTGCTCCCTTTTGAGTCTTTCACAGTGCAACCTTAATCAACATAAGCTGAACAGAGGTTTCAGTCTGGAAACATTTCTGATAGACGGAGGAAGAGGAACAATGCAACAAAGGGAAGAAGATTTCACATTAATACGAGATCAATCATCATAAACCAGAACAAATGCAGCCAGGGGAGGAGAGGTCAGAGGGAAAAATAAATCAAGATTTTAAAAAGACAATTTCAAAATAACTTTTAGGATATAATCCTTCATGCTTTCTTTCACTGGAGGTCACCTTCACAGTCAAGTAAATAGATCACCACCAGAAAATTAAGTGGAATGAGCACAAATGCCTGACATACTGCACAAACTATACCTGCACAGTACCCCCTCCTCCATTTCAGAGGTTAATTGCATCCTTCAAGGCAAGTGGAACAAATGATGCAAAAGGATTGATGAAAAAGAAAACTACAGTAATTTGAGAAGTAGGAAAGTAGTAGAGCAACAAAAGGAGCCAGTAAGAGGAGTTGCAAACTAAATCTCGTTGCACTTATGTGTAATGACAATAAAATATGTTATTATTAAGACTTTACAATCAATGGCTAATGGTTGTAACATTACATCAGTAATCTACTGATGTAACATCACACTTTACATTTGTTTATTTTAGGTTAGAGATACAGCATGCAAACAGGCCCTTCCATCCACCTACACAACGGCCATCACTCACCCATTCGCACTTGTTCCATGTTTTCCCACTTTCTCATCAACTCTCTACACCCGAGGGGCAATTTATAGAAGCCAATTAATCTACAAACCTATCTTTGGGATGTGAGAGGAAACCCATGTGGTCATATGGTCAAACTATTCACAGCACTCAAGGGCAGGAACGAACCCAGGTCTCTGGCACTGAGGCAGCAGCTCCATTAGCTGTGCCACTGTGCTGCCCTTCCGCAAAATAATGATACAGTAATAAAGGTTTACTGAACAGATAAGGAAAGGGGCAAACAGTGTAGCAGGAATTCATAGAAAGCTACAAGACACTGATGCGACCATGCTCTGACTTAGTCTGCTACAGATGGGTGTAATTACTCATTTTAAGACTTCTGAACAAAACATTTCTGTCTCACCATGCAGCCCTACTCTATACACAAAACAGCTACTTACAACCAGAATTTTTCTGCCAAATGCAGCAACTGCACCAAGTTCACCTGCTTCAGTCACACTAAATAAAGTGCACTTGTATTGGATTCCAACATATACGGTGCCCTCCATAATGTTTGGGAAAAAGACCCATCATTTATTTATTTATCTTATTTACCTTACCTCACCTTACCTTATTTATTTAGGAGGACTATATTTAAACACAGTTGTAATTTCTACATGGTGAAACCAAAATGTATAAAAATACCCTTTAATAAAATTTGACAATGTGCACTTTAACCACATGTGATTTTTTTCTATTACAAATCTCAAATTGTGGAGTACAGAGGCAAATAAATAAATGATGGGACTTTGTCCCAAACATTATGGAGGGCACTGTAGCTGCATTTTCATTTCCAGATCGGCTGCAGGCATAAAAGTACACTTGATCTTAATTGCTGCACCAGGGCCCTTCATCCAAAACATTCCTATCACCATTTCCTCTTCCCATGTCCAGTCAGTCAATGAATCCCTTGTCTCCCATTGTCTTTTGCCATATGTCCACCAGCTTGATCTAGTTTGTCTTCATTCTTCAGACACAGCCTTCAACTTCTCGGGCCTTCAGGCCTCCTTCCTGTCCACCTCCCAACCACATTTCCATTAAACAGCAGACAGCTTAAGTAAAAAACAAAGTGCTGGAGGAACTCAATGGGTCAGACAGCATCTGTGGAGGGAGTGGACAGACAAGGTTTTGTGTCAGGACCCTTATTTAGACTGGAGCAGCTGGAAAATATTGGCAAGTGATGGGTGGATTCAAGTGAGGGCTGATTGGTGGAAGGGTGCAGCGACAAAGGCAGAGTAAAAAGGAGACAAACAGGTGCAGAAAAAAGGGGAAGTATGAAATGTAAAGAAAGAGGGGGAATATATAGCAAGGGACTACTATGGATCGAAGATTAGCTGACTGGCGGAAGGCATAGAATGGGAATAAAGGGGGCCTTTTCTGGTTAGCTGCCGGTGATTAGTGGTGTCTCACAGGAGTTGTATTGGACCCCCTACTTTTCACGTTATATGTTAATGATCTGGATAATGACATTGATGGCTTTGTTTGCAGAGGATACAAAGATAGGTGGAGGGGCAGGTAGCGTTGAGGAGGCATGGAGTCTGCAGAAGGACTTGAACAGGGTGGGAGAGTGGCCAAAGTGGCAGCAAGTGAAATACAGTGTAGCAAGGTCATGCACTTTGGCAGAAGGACTAAAGGCGTAGATTATTTTCCAAATAAGGAGAAGATTCAGAAATCTGGGATGCAAAGCGACTTGGGCATGATGGTACAGTTTTCCCAAAATGCTAATTTGCAGGTTGACTCGGTAGTAAGGAGGGCAAATACAATGTAGGCATTTGTTTGAAGAGGACTAGAACATAAAAGCAAAAAATGTAATGCTGAGGATTTAAGGAGCTGGTCAGACCACATCTTGAATATTAAGATGTTTTGGGCCTAATATCTAAGGATGGATGTGCCGGCATTAGACAGGTTCCACAGGAGGATTACGAGAACGATACTGGAATTGATTAGGTTAATGTATTACGAGTATTTGATGTCTCTGGGTCTGTACTCGCTGGAGTTTAGAAGCATGAGAGGAGATCTCATCGAAACCCACCAAAGGTAACGAAAGGTTTAGATAGAGTGGATGGGGAAGCTGTTTCCAGCAGTGGAGCGTTTAGGACACTGTGGGCAAATGGAACTAGCGCAGATAAATATCTTAGTTTAGTTGATATCATGTGTACCAGACCCTACTCTAGCTGGTGAGAGGTCTTTTGGACAAGAAGTCGTGGATCAAGTTGCAGAGGGGAGTGCTGACTCCAAGTTCCGTGAGTTTGGAGATGAGCTTGATGGGGATAATGGTATTGAAAGTAGAGTTGTAGTCTATGAATAGTAGTCAGACGTAGGTGTCCTTCTTATTCAGGTGTTCTACAGATGAGTGTAGGGCCAGGTAGATGGCATCAGTCATGGACCTGTTGTGGCGGTAGGTGAACTGCAGTGGATTAAGGCTGATTGGTGGACTGGGTTTAATGTGTGCCATAGCCACTTCATGATGTCAAGGCCACTGGACGTAGTCATTAAGGCATGAGGTGGGTACCTCAGAACGGAATAGGGCGAGATTAAAGATGTCCATGTACACTCCTGCTAGTTGGTCCGTGCAGTTCCTAAGGACACGGCCAGGGACACCATCCGGGCCAGTTGCTTTTCATGGGTTCACCCTGAGAAAAACCAATCTAACAGTGATTCTGGTAAAAGGCAGACTGGGGTTTGACCAGATGGATGTCATCGCCCTATTCGCCTTCAGCTCAAAGCGAGCATAGAATGCTTTAAGTTCATCAGGAAGGGCTGCACCATCACCAGCGATGATGCCTGACTTTGCTTTGCAGCCAGTTATAATGTTCAGGGCTTGCCGCAGTCTACGGGTGTCCATGCGATTATGGTGGGACTCGCGTTTGGCCTGGTATTATCCCTTGGCCTTTCTGATGGCTTTGCGAAGATCGTAGCGAGATCTATTTTACCACTCAGGATCCTTTGAACTGTATGCAGCAGTATTGGTGGTGGCATGGAAAGTTGGGCCAACGGCCTGTTTTTGTGCTGTATGACTTTGACTTAAGGCAAGGTGAATGCATTTAAATTAAACAAGAAGTTAAAAGCTTAAATGCCAAGAATGCACCCAGCATAGGACACGAGGAACGGGCTCATATTTTCAAGCAGAACCTCAACAGGGAGTTTTCCACAAGTCTTTTAAATGTTATTGTACCTGCCTCACTACTTCCTCTGGGAGCTCGTTCCATACATCTATCACCCTCTGTATGAAAATGTTGCCGTTCAGGTTCCTATTAAATCTTTCCCTTCTCACCGTAAACCTATGCCCTCTAGTTTTTCATTCCCCAACTCTGGGGAAAAAAAACTGTGTATTCACCCTACCTATTCCACTCATGATTTTATACACCTCGATAAGATCACCCCTCAGCTCGTGCTCCGAGGAATGAGGCCCGAGCTTGCTCAACCTCTCCTGATAGTTTAGGCTCTCGAGTCCTGGCAACCTCTTCATGAAACGTCTCTGCACCCTTTCCAGCTCAGTGGCATCTTTCCTAGAGCAGGGTGCCCAAAACTGAACACAAAACTATAACTGTGACCTCGCTAACATCTTGTTCAACTGTAACATCCAAGTTTCTATACTCAGTCCCCTGATTGGTGAAGGCCAACATGCCAAATTTCTACTCCAACTACATGTGCGTTTGCAGACCATGCCACAGTTATGGGCTGGCTCCTAAACAATGATGAGTAAGGTACAGCATCTGTACCTTACTCTGTACAGTAAGGTACAGAGATAGAGTACCTTGAGACATGGTGTCAGAGCAAGGCAGGTTGGGAGTAAGGAAGCTTAGATGATGAGAGAAAATGATGGTCTGGACAGGAAAAAGTAGGAGGTATGGGGCAGGTAGATGCCGTGCGATCCCGCAATTCCTGGAATTTAGGGAACCGAGGAGCATACTTAAGGTGGAAATCAGGGAGGCAAAAAGCGGACAGGAGATAGCACAGACAGATAATATGGAAAATCCAAGGATATTTTATGTTCATTAAGGAAAAGAGGACAACTAGAGAGAGAATAGGGCCCCTCAGAAACCAAAGCTGTCATCTGTGTGGAGCCGCAGGAGATGGAAAGGTCAATGAGTATTTCTCCACTTTAATGTGGGGAACAACATGAAGACTGGGGAACTTGGAACGGAATATCTTAAGGACACGTATCGGAAATGCCTTAAGGACTGTTAATGGAAATGCCTTGAGGACAGTCCAATCACAGTTGAGGAAGTACGAAGGTAGATAAATCTCTCAGCCTAATCAGATACATCCGAGGACACTGTGGGAAGCTAAAGAAATTGCAGGTGCTGACTGAATTACATGAATCATCATTAAACTCTGGTGAGATGCCATGTGACAGATGCTAAATTTATGCCTCAATTTAAGAAGGGCTGCAAGGAAATGCTTCAAAACTACAGACCAATGTGTCTAATGTACGTGGGAGATCATGTCCTAAGAATCTGAATGGTTTTTTTTAAAGGAGTAACCTAAAAGGTTGATGGGGGCAAAGTTGTTAACATTGACTATATGGACTTAGGCAAGGCATTTGATAAGGTTCTGCACGGAACACACTGGCAGTGTACAAAAAAACATTAACCTTTCTTTATTACGACTGCAATGGCCCATTTTTTTGGTTTTCCAAATTCTGGTTGGCAATACAAATTCTGGAATGACATATTCTCTTGAGATTTGTCAAGTCTATAGCTCAATATAGTGCACAATGACTCTGGTATAATGGAAAATTATAAAGTTATAAAGTGCTTTCTGAAGAATGAAATATATATTCTCAGTTTATACCTATACTTTCAATTAGCTCGACCCAGCGATACAACCTTAGCCCGAGTTAGGAGGCCATAAATTCAAGTCCCATCAATAATGTTAAGGGGATAATTATCAGTCCACACTTTATTACAGAACTAAGAGAGAAGGAAAAAATCTTTTTTTCAGAAGTGATATTAAATAGAGGCCCTATCAACTGTTCATGTTAGCCATAATTAAGGCCATTAGTTTTATTGGGATATTTGCTAACATTCATCCCTCAATTATTAATGTATTGAAAATTATTTTGTGGGATCTGGGTGAATGCAAACTAGCTGCCATGTTTGCCTCCAGAATCATAGAAAATAGGTGCAGGAGTAGGCCATTTGGCCCTTCGACCCTGCACCGCCATTCAATATGATCATGGCTGATCATCCAACTCAGTGTCCTGTACCTGCCTTCTCTCCATACCCCCTGATCCCTTTAGCCACAAGGGCCACATCTAACTCCCTCTTAAATATAGCCAATGAACTGGCCTCAACTACCTTCTGTGGCAGAGAATTCCACAGACTCACCACTCTGTGTGAAAAATTATCTTCTCATCTCGGTCCTAAAAGACCTCCCCCTTATCCTTAAACTGTGACCCCTTGTTCTGGAGTTCCCCAACATCGGGAACAATCTTCCTGCATCTAGCCTGTCCAACCCCTTAAGAATTTTGTAAGTCTCTATAAGATCCCCCCTCAATCTCCTAAATTCCAGCGAGTACAAGCCGAGTCTATCCAGTCTTTCTTCATATGGAAGTCCTGCCATCCCAGGAATCAGTCTGGTGAACCTTCTCTGTACTCCCTCTATGGCAAGAATGGCAAGAAAACGGACTCCAGATTAAAGGTAATTCATAGAATTCTGGATATCATGATGGAATGCATCTTGTGAATGGGTGGCATGTAATTCAATTATTGTTAAAGATGAATGTATGGGAGAAACACCAATTGCAAGTCTCTAAGCAAGGAAGTGGAGAGAAAATAGTCAATTTTTCACTTCAATTGCCCTTCAGAGCTGGAAAAGTGTGGAGACAAGAATGCTTTAAATCAAGGAAGGGTAAAGTGTACAGAGGACAAAGAATGTTTGCAGCGACACTATGGTAGGGGGGGAAATAGGTCACCTTTAGTCAGATTTAAGGGGCAGCGAAGAGGCACATATAGTAAAAATGTTGCCTCAGTTCCAGGGTTCAATAGTGATCTCTGGGGCCATGAGTGGACTTTGCAAATTCTCTGTGGCCGCATGGGTTTCTGCTATGATATCCTCCTACATCCCCAAAACACAAGTTGTTAGGTTAAATGGCCAGTAAATTGCTCCTGGTGTGTAGAGTTGTGGTAGAATCTGAGGGTTGCAGTTAGGGGAGAGTTCAGGGATGAGGTGGTATAGTTGATGGGAATGCTGAGAGCTAGGGCATGGTTAGTATAAAAAATGTAGCTTGATATTTGAGGAGGTGACAAAGGTGATCAGTGTGAGTAGGGCAGTAAATGCAATCGACATGGATTTTAGTAAGACATTAGATAAAGTCCCTCACAGTAGGTCGATCCAAAAGATCAAGATACATGGGATCCACGGTGATTTGGTCATTTGAAGGCACTTATAGAAGGCAGAAGGTTGTAGAGGAAGAGTGTCATTGTGATTGGAGGCCTGTGACCTTTGCAGTTCCTCAGGGATCAGTGCTGGGACCTTGTGATACAGCTTGGACATAATTGTAGATATATTGGTTAGTAAGTTTGCAGATGACACTAAAATTGGCGTAGTTATGGACAGAAAGTAAGGTTGTCAAAGTATATAGCAGGATATATATCAGCTGCACATATGAGCGGAGGAAATGGCAGATGCAGTATAATTGTATGCAATACCTCATACTATTTAAGAGTATGAGGTATTGCACTTTTGAAGGTTGAATGTGTATAGTTAATGGCAAGTCCCTTAATAGCACTGATGTACAGAGGGATTTTAGGGTCCAAGTCTACAGTGACTAAAAGTGGTAACGCAAGTAGACAGTGTGAGAAAGAAGGCATATTGTGTGCTTGCGGCAGTAGAAATGTCTAAGATTACACTACATAGCTTTTAGGTGACGGGCAAAGTGTAAAGGAGGTGTGCATGGCAAGTTTTTTTTTTACACAGAACATGGTGGGTGCCTGGAACAGGGATGAAGGTGGAGGCAGATATGATATGCATTCACTAGGTTTTTGGATAAGCACATGGATATGCACGAAATGGAGGGATATGGATCACCTGTGGGCAGAGGAGATTAGTTTAACCTTGTGTCATGTTCAGCACGGGCATTGTGGGCTGAAGGGCCCGTTCCTGTACTGTACTGTTCTAGTTTTGATTGGCCAAAAGAACCCATTTCTGTGCTATGATGATGCCAGAAATAAATCGTACGCACTCTTTTTGAGATACATTTTATTTCACCATTTCACTCACCTTTTTTTATAGATGTTGATTGCCTCAGTTGCTGCACTGTAACAAACACAATACCGCTCAGTATGTTCTAACGTCAATTAACATGTCACCAGGCCAAAAGCCACAGGGTTAGATTTCCTTAGAAGCAAGCTCCCACTCACAATTATTCAGGAGCTTCTGATTACAACGTAGCCCAGTCACAAAAGGTATATGGTTCTAGTAAGGAAAAAGCGATTATATATTCTTTTTTTAAAATAAAGATGTAATCAACCTGTCTTGCACCTCAAAAAAGAACGTTAATGTGTTCAAGATGGAGGAGAATCTATGAGAAAAACTAGCTCAAGGACAAAAGAGCAATGACAAAGGAAGAGATTTACAGAATCTGCACAGTGGCGCAGTGGTAGGTAGAGCTGTGGCAGCACAGTACCAGAGACCCTGTTTCCATTCTGACTGTAGGTGCTGTCTGCAGAGTGTGTACGGTTTCCCATCTGAATGTTGGGGTTTTCTCCACATGCTGCAATTTCCTTCCACGTTCCAAGGACGTGCAAGTTTGTAGGTTAATTGGCTTCTGTAAATTGCCTCTAGTGTGTAGGATGCAGAAGTGGGATAACATGGAACTAAAAGTGCAGGTGATCAATGGTGGGTGTGGACTCGATGGCCTGAAGAGCCTGTTTCTGTGTTGTATTTCTAAACTAAACCCAGGTTCAATTGCTGCAGTATATATGCTACACACTTCCATTTGATCAAAAAATATTTTCAACCTGAACAAGTTAATGCATACGTTCTCACTGTTCACAATTTCCTTTGATTCCTCCAATTTCCTACAAATTAAAAGGTGTAGACACCAAAGATCCTATCAAGCGGAGCAAGATAGACCACTCCTTCTAAATGCAATGGGCTGACGTGTAGTACGCAACTGAGCGGAACGTGGGCCTTTTTTTTCATCCATTTCAGTAACCCGGCTCGCAGTGTGATCAACGCTGCGAGGGAACAGTTTGTGTTAATAAATTAAAATTCTGAATACGCGAAGACTTTTACCAAAGAACTTTTATTTTTTACGAGGATGTTTCCGTAACCGGCTTCAGACTTCGCACTAGTATCTTTGCTCAGCTATGGGATCTTTGGTGCGGAGACGGAAGCCGGTTACGGAAATAGGGCCGAAAATTACCCATGAATCTGCCCATGACCGTACTACGTCTTTTTCGTCGAGTGATCTATCTTGCTCGCTATAGGATCTTTGGTAGACACGGCCCCTAGCCTCTACGTGGAGCAACTTTGTTTCAAGCCTACTCCAGCACCATTCCCCAACACCTCCTCCACTACACTGTAAACTGCGCTGGTGTGCTGCTGTCTGCATCCATAGGGAACTCATCAATTTTATTACCTTCACCACTATCCTCCATCCTGCCCTCAAATTCGCTTGATTCATTTCCAACACCTCTCTCCCTTTCTTGATATCTCTGTCTCCATCTCAGGAGACTTACTATACGATACCATAGAGCTTTATTTAACCCAGGAGGGAAATTGGTCTGCCAACAGTCATAAAACACAACAAGATACATGAAACATGAAATTAATCGATGTGATGTCTACTTTAAACTCACCAACTTCCACAGTAAGCTAAGACAACACCTCCTTCCACACTGACTCTTCCACACCATCACCTTCTCCCAGATTCCCTGTGCCTACCACATCTGTTGTTGAGAGGAGGTTTCACTTCAGGACATCAGAATGTGCTCCTTGGCATTACCTGATAATCAATCACTCTACAGATGCTTCCTGAACTGCCGAATTCCTCCAACTATGACAGAAATATTTCAAATGTCATTAGAAACGGGAATAGTGCCGGAGGATTGGCGTACTGCGCATGTTGTTCCATTGTTTAAAAAGGGTTCAAAGAATAAACCTAGCAATTATAGACCTATTAGTTTGACGTCGGTGGTGGGCAAATTAATGGAAAGGATACTTAGAGATAATATATATAAGCATCTGGATAAACGGGGTCTGATCAGGAACAGTCAACATGGATTTGTGCCTGGAAGGTCATGTTTGACAGAGGAGATTTACTAGAATGTTGCCAGGGTTCCAGCAACTATGTTACAGAGAAAGGTTGGACAAGTTAGGTCTTTATTCTTTGGAGCGCAGAAGGTTAAGGGGGGACTTGATTGAGGTCTTTAAAATGATGAAAGGGATAGACAGAGTTGACGTGGATACGTTTTTTCCCATTGAGGGTAGGGAAGATTCAAACAAGAGGGCATGACATGAGAATTAAGGGACAGAAGTTTCGGGGTAACGTGAGGGGGAACTTCTTTACTCAGAGGGTGGTGACTGTGTGGAATGAGCTTCCAGTAGAAGTGGTGGAGGCAGGATCGATTTTAACATTTAAGAGTAAAGTGGATAGGTATATGGACGTGAAGGGAATGGAGGGGTATGGTCTGAGTGCAGGTAGATGGGACTAGGGGAAAACAAATGGTCGGCACGGACTGGAAGGGCCGAGAGGGCCTGTTTCCGTGCTGTAATTGTTATATGGTTATATGGTTACTCTCCTTTAAAAATCACATGGTCTACGGTTTGCACAGTTCACATTTAGTTTATCATGACTGCGAGTTTCCATTGCTAATTGTTGGCTTCAACTATCCAAAGTCAATTCTTCACCTTTCCATATACATTTTTGTCCATTACTAATTTCTTCTAATCTGTTGACCTACAATGACTACAGGCCCTACACGTTCTCAAATGTAACATTCTCAGCTCATTTTCAGCAACTGCGCAGCATCATGTCACTTGACTACAATCACAGCAGATTTCTGCATCTTTTCTAGCCTCAGTTATATGCCTGATTTCCAACATTTCACATTTGGAGAATGTGCCAAGTCGCCAGTTGCTGTAGTTCCCTCCACAAATCCTGCAGCCACTAAAAATCTTTCTCAAAATCTTTGCATTTGTTTTATTTCTGAATTTATTGTCACATTTTGTCTGTTAAAACACCTGTGAACATTTCAGTCACATTTTACTTTTACTTAATATATAAATACATTAGTAAGTCCATCCTTTTGCCTACAATTTATAGGCTCTAACTGTGAGGAAGTGTAATTTTGCAAAGATTGTGTATTGTAGAAATAATTTCATATTTCTCACGAGATACGTTATTGGGCTCAATGTGGATTCTCAAATCATTTCTTAGTTACATTCCCTCATTTATTGTCCTGTAAACCTTCCTCTCTCATATGCTTATCAACTCTTCCTTAATTCTCCTGCTACCCACTGAAATTAGGGGGCAATTAACAGGAGCCAACTATCCTGTCTTAGGTGTGTGGAGGACACATAGTCTTGCACAGAACGAAACTTCACACATTCATCTGCAGAATCCACTGAACTCAGAGTTTAAAAGCTGTAATTTCTAACCTGTCTCACGTCAGATGAGAACTTTAAATTCTCGCCTCCTCATTTAGCTCCCTCACAGACAGTACATTTTCCCAGCTGTTATCAAGCAACTAAACCATCTTATCAGCTAGAGAACTGTCCTGACCTACCATCTACCTCATTGAAGATCCTTGGACGATCTTTAACCTACTGGACATTATCCTGTACTAAATGTTATCCCTGTCATCATGTACCTGTAAACTGTTAATGGCTTGATTGCAATCATGTATTGTCTCCGCTGACTGGATAGCACGCAACAAAAAACTTTTCACTGAACCTCAGTGCACATGACAATGATTAACTAAACAAAATGTCCAGAATTCTTGCTTTTGGTGAAGAACCTGCTGTAGTTCGTTTCTCTGCTCTGATTAGCACGAGCATTGGTGTTATCAATTTACTTACACCTGAAAAGGTCAACAAGAACTATTGGACTTCATCTCTTGATTTCTAACCTTCCAGTGGGTAAGCACTTGTATGGTGCTTTGCACTTGCCCTCGATCACTGTCCAATTAATCAGTATGTAATTTTCTAATGTAGGAAATGCTGTGGCTAGGCCTCACCAACAGCATCAAGATTAATATAAAATATGTGGGTGCATGTTATATACAAATTTTTACATGCGTATAATGTAGTTGGCAAAACATACTGGAATAGCTGCTTATAAAAAAAGCATGACATCTTTTGCATATAGAAGAGAAAGTACACTCTGAAACACTACATTGGCATCAATGGGAGTATCATATTAATCTTCGGGCATAATACTTTACAACAGCCCTTTAGGGGCATAGAGGAGATTGACAAGAATGATCCAGAGATGATTATTGGACTGATTTGAAAAGCTGCAGGTTATTTTAGAGATACAACGATGAAACAGGCACACCGAGTCTACTCCGACCAGCGATCATCCATACACATAGGGACAATTTACAATTTAACCAAAGCCAATTGACATACAAACATGTATGTCTTTGGAGTGCGGGAGGAAACCAGACGACCCGGAGAAAACCCATGCAGCCACAGGGAGAACTTACAAACTCCATACAAACAGCACCCGTAGTCAGGGTTGAATCTGGGTCTCTGGCGCTGTAAGGCAGCAACTCCACCTTGCGCCATTGCGCCGCCCACTCAGGATGAGATTTCATAAGACATTCAAAATCATTAGTTGATAAGACTAAATGACAGGAAACACTTTCCAGCGGCAAAGGAATCAATATCAAGAGACCATTTACTTTTGGTAGACACAAAATGCTGGAGTAACTCAGAGGGACAGGCAGCATCTCTGGAGAGAACGAAAGGGAGATGTTTCGGGTTCCGTCTGAAGAAGGATCTCGACTCGAAACGTCACCCATTCCATTTCTTCAGAGATGCTACCTTTCCTGCTGAGTTACTCCAGAATTTTGTGTCTACCTTCGATTTAAACCAGCATCTGTAGTTCTTTCCTACACATTTATTTTTGGTGTACAAGAACTAGAGACCACACGAGGAAATTACTCTTCTGAAAATTGCCATACCTGCAATACAATTCCTCAAAAGGTAGTGGAAGCAGATTGGGTCAGAATGTCGAAAGAGAATTAAATGGGCCATTGAGTACAAAAGAGTGGGGCTAATTGCATAGTTCTGCCGAGAGGTCAGCACAATATGAATGGCTGAATAGCCAACTCCCGAACTTTATTCCATCATAGTGTTTTAGTGATGCTCGTTGAGAAATAAATACTGGCAAGCATACCAGGGATATGTCAGCTGGTCTTCCTCTGAAACAACAAAGCTTTAGAGGGATATTTTCCACTAAAGAAAATGTAGTGGGGGCATCGGTTAATATCCCATCTGCAAAACAGCACCACTAACTGTGAAACTCAGCACAAACTGAGCGCCAGCCAGCAGCAAGTCATAACTTCAAGGCCTGTAGAACTAAGATTGATGATGGCTGATGCAAATCACAGCATGCACAGTCCCACGTCAGCTGAAAAAAAGCCAAAGCATATGGACACTGACTATGCAAGAAAGGATTGAAAATTAATAAATAGCAGCTACTGGTCAAACGCTCAACACAGAAAATTAAAGAAATGTTTTGCCACAGTGACAAGATAAAGAGCTGACTGTATTATGGCCGCTCAGTAGAATTAATGTTCCTTTTAATGTACACAGGGTTCATTTAAGCAAAGCCAGGCTTGCTAACATATATCCAGGGACGGACGCTGGCTGTGACAGGTGCTCGTTCTCTCCAGCCAATCTAGCTCATGCATTCTGGTCTTGCCCCAAACTTGTTAACTGCTGGGCAGTGGTTTTTAAAACCATCAGTGAAGTCCTTGGGATGACAGTGAGACCTTGCCCGCTTGTAGCTGTATTTGGTGTAGCAGATAAAACCTTGGGTTTAAATACAACCCAGTCTGATATAATTACATTTACATCACTTTTGGCCCGTAGGAGAATCTTGCTGGTCTGGAAATCTAACACTCCTCCATCTGCCGCTGCTTGGCTGGAAGACGTCATGTTTTTTTTAAGGTTAGAAAAGATTAAATTCACATTGAGGGGGTCTGCGAAAAAGTTGTATTGGGAACCCTTTTTATCATACTTTGAGGGTTTAAAGGAACTACCTGTTGACTGAGGGCACTTGACATTAAGTGGGGATCTGCCTTTATTCTGTTTTGTTACTTTATTATTGTTAAAAAGTGCATTTGATTTTGTGATATATTTGGATTGTGAAAAAATGCTGCCAAGGGGCGTTTAGGGAGGGTGGGTCAGGATTATTTTGTTTATATTATTATTATTATTATTTATAAAAAACAAAATGGAGGAAAATGTAATGCTATACATCAGATGTACTGTGAATTTTTTTTCCCTCCAATAAAAAGCTATTAATTTAAAAAAAAACAATTAATGTTCTAATCTAGTTCGGTACCACGCTGCCATTTTCCTGCTGCCGGAGTATAAACAGAGATAGTTCGGGAAGCGGCAGAGACGAGGGACGTAAATCGGTGGTCCGACCAGTCAGAGGCCATGCTGCAAGATGCACTGAGCGATGTCGACTGGAATATGTTCCAAGCAAGTTCCAGCGACGTCAGTGAGTTCGCGGAAGCAGTCACGGACTTCAGTGCAACAATAACCGACAACATCGTCCACACGGTAAGGGTAAGCACCTTTCCGAATCAAAAACCCTGGGTAGACAGGTCCATTCGTGTTGCCTTGAATGCTCGCACCGCTGCCTACAACTCTGGCCTGGCATCAGGAAACACGGACGTCTACAAGGTAGAGTCCTACCGACTGCGAAGGGCGGTGAAGGACGCAAAAAGGAGGTACAGGGACAAGATGGAGTCACATATGGAGCAGCAGGACACCAGACGCCTGTGGCAGGGGCTACGGACTATAACCAACTACCGGAGCACCCCACCCTCATCCGCAAGTGCCGGCACCTCCCTAGCTGATGACCTGAACTCTTTTTACGCTCGGTTCAAGATGGGCAACACCACCCCAGGTCTGCCGACTATCGACAATACCGCCAGCGGGCTGGCTAACGAAGCTGATGGGAGGAATGAGCACACATTCTCGCTGTCCGAGCACGATGTGAGGAGGGCTCTGACACGGGTGAACACGAGGAAAGCTGCAGGCTCCGATGGCATCTTGGGGCGAGTACTTAAGTCCTGTGCTAGCTCCGATGCTCACTACAATATTCAACCTCTCCCTGGACAAGTCTGTAGTCCCTGCCTGCTTCAAAAGATCCATCATTGTACCTGTACCAAAGAATGCCTCCCCAGCCTGTCTGAATGACTACCGTCCGGTGGCCCTCACCTCGGTAGTCATGAAATGTTTTGAGAGGCTGGTGAAGAAACACATCTGCGCCTTCCTCCCTCGCAACATGGACCCGTTACAATTTGCATACTGTCCGAACAGATCCACGGACGATGCTGTCTCCCAGGTTTTGCACACCGCTCTCTCCCATCTTGACAGCCAGAAGGGGGGCTACGTGAGGATGCTGTTCATAGACTTCAGTTCAGCCTTCAACACGATAGTCCCCACCAGACTGGCCGCGAAGCTACTGGATTTAGGGCTCAACACCCCCCTGTGTGCCTGGGTCCTAGACTTTCTTACTGCCAGGCCCCAGGTAGTCAAGATGGGAGGGAGTGCATCGAAGTCCTTCACCCTGAGCACAGGATCCCCCCAGGGTTGCGTCGTCAGCCCCCTATTGTACTCCCTGTACACACATGACTGTGTGGCTAGGTTCAGCTCCAACTCGATAATCAAGTTTGCTGATGACACCGTGGTGGTGGGCCTGATCTCAGACAACGATGAGAAGGCCTACCGGGAGGAGGTGGCTGATCTGGCACTCTAGTGTCAGGACAACAGCCTCCTCTTGAACATCAAAAAAACTAAGGAGCTGATCGTGGACTTTAGGAGGGCACATCATCCGAGGACGTACACACCATTGAGGATAAATGGGATACTGTGGATAGGGTGAGCTGTTTTAAATACCTGGGAGTCCACATCTCTGAGGATATGACATGGACATCACACGCTGCAGCACTTGTGAGTAAGGCAAGGCAGCGCCTTTACCACCTCAGACAATTGAGGAAATTCAGAGTGTCTCCGAGGATCCTCCAGTGCTTCTACTCTGCGGCTGTGGAAAGCATCTTGTCTGGAAATATTACAATCTGGTTTGGGAATTGCTCTGCCCAGGACAGGAAGGCTCTGCAGAGAGTAGTGCATTCGGCCGAACGCACTATGGGAACTTCACTCGCCCCTCTGCAGGAACTATACATCAGGAGGTGCAACTCCAGAGCCAATAAGATCATGGGAGACCCCTTCCACCCCTGCCACGGACTGTTCCAGCTGCTACGGTCAGGCAAACGCCTCCGTTGCCATGCTGTGAGAACGGAGAGGATGAGAAGGAGTTTCTTCCCAGAGGCCATTCGGACTGTAAACTCCTATCTCACCAGGGACTAACTCTACTAACTTACTGTACCACAATACCGCCAACAATATTTAATATGAAAAAGAACATGATTCTGTTTGTAGTTGGTGGTTGTTTGTTTTTTGAAAACAATTTCCGCGAGCATTGCCACTTTTCATTTCGCTGCACATCCCGTATGTGTATGTGACGAATAAACTTGACTTGACTTGACTACTGAGCCTTTGGCAGACCACATCTGGAGAACTGCCCAGTTTTTGGCAAAAGGAAATATTGCCCTTGGATAAGATGCAGTGAGAATAAAACTCTTGTATCTCACTTGGTGTGCAGGATGTGTTCACAGAAATTAGTGTGCTGACAGAATCAGCATTAAATTGGGTCATCGTAACATTATAGAGAGAGAGAGAGAGAGAGATACATTATGGACATTGCTGCTCTGCCGAGATTCTTGTACAAACTCTTGCCTTCCCTGCTGCTGCATTGGTAACAGGAATCTTTCTCTCAATGTTAGCAAGACCAATGAGCCGATTGCTGACTTAAGGAGAGGAAAAACAAGGATCCACAAGCCTGTCTTCATTGACAGGATGGCAGTGGAGAGAGTCAACAGCTTCAAGTTCCTGGGTGTGCATATCTCTGAAGATCTGTTCTGAGCCAAGCACATTGATGCAATCACAAAGAAAGCACATCAATGCCTTTACTTTCTTGGAAGATTGAGGAGATTCGGTAGGTCGTCGAATACTCTATTGAACTTTTACAGGTGTACAGTAGAGTGCATATTGACAAGTTGCATCACAGTCTGGTTCAGCAAACACACAGTTTGAACAGGGTACACAAAATGCTGGAGAAACTCAGCGGGTGCAGCAGCATCTATGGAGCGAAGGAGATAGGTGAGTCTGAAGAAGGGTTTCAGCCCGAAACGTTACCTATCTCATTCGCTCCATAGATGCTACTGCACCCGCTGAGTTTCTCCAGCATTTTGTGTACCCTCGATTTTCCAGCATCTGCCGTTCCTTCTTTAACACAGTTTGAACATCCAGGAAAGAAGGAGACTAGAGGGTGGCATAACAGGTACTGACTTTCCCACCATTGAAGAAGTGCATAGGTGCTTCCATAAAATGACTGCTGATATCAACATCCCACACCACTCTGGCCATGCTCTCATTTCGCTACGACCATTGGGAAGATAGCATAGGAAGGAGCCTGTAAAGGTGACCACCAGGTTTAAGAACAGCTTTTTCCTAGCAACAATCAGGCACTTGGATATTACACAACACTAATCTCAACAACTGTGTTCTTTGACGGACTGTGCCGTTGGTTGCTTTGTGGACTTTGTTTTGTTTTGCACTACTATGGTTACCTAGTATTACGGTCATTCATTTATTGGAAATTCTGATCATTACATTTTGATCTGTATGCTATTGCGGTTACAAGCCTGTTAAACTGCAGCAAGAAAGAAATTCATTGTTCCTTTGTTGGTAAATTTGGCAGTTAAACACCCTTGACTTTGTGTTAACCACTGCCCTCCCCATGTTGGTTATCGCGATGGAGCCACTCAGCACTGAGAAGGGCTGCACTGGCTGGCTTGATGAGTGTGGGCCACGACACCATTTGTCAACTATTACTTCCTGTCGGACATGATAAAAAACTAACATTGTCTCTTTGTAATGATGTGCGGCCCGATAAACTTTTAACAAAGAGAAATCTCTGGACTGCAGAAATAGTTATGTGGTGACACAGGGTGAGCGAGACAAATGCTTCTGTCCAATAGGTGAAGGCAGAGACTGGTGTCCACTATTCATCCACACTCACGATGATGTTGGGTACAGCCTGTCAGCACTCCTAGGCAATCTCTACACCTTTAACTGTGGGGAGATTCATGCTGGGAGAGAACCAGCAGGGGATAGGGGTCCAGCACAGCAACATATAGCAACAGGAAAAGCAGGGGTTTGCACCGGGTTTGTGACATTACTGCACATAGCCTGACTGGACGCATGTTTAAATTCAAGGGTTGTGTTGAGACTGGAAGACCAAAGGTGCTATGAATTGAACCCCTGCAGGGTTTCAAAATGAACTAACAGCGTGCCGCAATTTAGAAGATTAGATTGAGAATAGATTCCACAATCTTTGTTTTAGTTCCATTTAATTTAAATAGATGTGGGGCGACATAAACAAAATGTTTAAAGATGCAAGAAATAAATAAGGTCACAGCAGGGTAATTATTTTCCCAGTTACATCGAGAAAAAGCACAATCTAAGCATGAAGATATGCCATTCCGGCATGAAATCAGGAAATATAAAACAGTGGAATTCTGAAACAGTCATCTTCAAATGGCTGCAAATTATTGAAATTTTCTCGAATGGTTCTGACAGATTTTCAATGGACTCGGAAAATAAGGACTATGAACAGAAGAATAGGATGCAACTACAGATCACACAACCTCTGACTATTTACAAAATCTACGGGTTGAAGGATATTTCCTGTATCCGGATTCCATTCAGCATTTTATAGAGATTCAAGGGCCTGTCCCACTTATGCGATTTTTTTCGGCGAAGCGTCAGTCGCAGCAGGTTGCCGAAATTTTTCAACATGTTGAAAATCCAGCAGCGACCAGAAAAATGGTGACTGCCCACGACCATACAGGCGTCACCCGCAACTCGCGTAAGTGGGACAGGCCCTTCACAACATTTAAGCTAATTGCTGGACCACGTTATCAACATTATCAGGACCACAAGCAACCTAGCCGTTAATCTATACAGCTTATTGCACTTTTATTACATCCATTACCTGCGGCCCTCGTTCAACAACATTTCAGAGCAGAGAACCCTGCAAAAACATTTTTAATCAACATGCTAGCCTGCATCACTAAATGCAAATTCATTTCCGTGACAAAAAAAAACAAATACTAGAGATTTTGTTCACACTTTAAAACAAATTAATTTAAATAATAAAAATTGATTTCAATGAATTGAAATAAATACTCCTACTACACCATCAACAATTCCTTACAATCCCGTTTCTGCAGAGGGCTTGATATGGATTTAACTGGAAGGAATGAGCTTGAGAGCCTGGATCAGTGCTTGAAAGGGACAGGACTGGCAGCTCAGCGTGCCTGGATTTCAATGTTTCAGGTGAGATAGAGAAGGAGGTAAATGAGATGGAGGAGTTGCTTTGCTAATCAGGAGAATGTTACGGCAGTATTTCTCAGAGTTTAATGGTGCTTTTTTATCACCTGTGCACTGCACCGTGAAATTATTTTTGCATTGATCAAACATGCACGAGTCATCATATTTTGGCACCATTTACAAGTCCAGAGTCCAGTCCATGTGCTCGATGTACTGGAGCAGCTCCCGATCCAGGTAAGCCTCAGGCTGCCTGGTGAGAGGACACACTGGGGGACATTGCACTCAAAAATAAGAATAGAGCAATTGCTTTAATGGGATTATATTATAGGCCACACAATAGACGGCGGGAGATAGTGGATCAGATACATACACCGATTACAGATGTAAGAACCATACTGTGGGTGGCACAGCGGTAGAGTTGCTGCCTTACAATGTCAGAGACTCCAGTTTGATCCTGACTACAGGCGCTTGTCTGTACGGAGTTTGTACATTCTCCTCATGACCTGCATGGGTTTTCTCCTGGAGCTCCGGATTCCTCCCACACACCAAAGACGTACAGATTGTAGGCCAGTTGATTTGATAAAATTGTAAATTGTCCCTAGTGTGTGTGTAGGATAGTGTTAGTCCGCGGGGATCGCGGGTCAGTGGGTCGAAGTGCCGTTTCCTTGCTATATCTTTAAACTAAACTAAAAAGAAACTTTGTTGTCGTGGGTGACTAACTTCCCCAATATAGACTGGAAATTACTCAGTGCAAGAGGATGAGACAGGACATATGTTTGATGTATTCAAGGAGGTTTCATTAAACAGTATATGGATCGTCCGACTCGGGGAGGGAGCATACAGCACTTTGTATTGGTAAACCAGCCTGGCCAGATGACTGGTGTTGCAGTGGATGAAGAATTTGAGGACAGTGATCACAACACCATAAGTTTTAAGATTGTTTTGCATAGGGATTGGTCTGGATGTTGGAGAAAGCTACTCAATTGGGGCAAGGCAGTAGCTTTCATGTAAATTAGGCAGGCGCAAAAGAGGGTAGATTCAGATCAGTTGTTACGGGGCAAATTCACAGAGGACAGGTGGGAATAATTTAAAGGCAGGCTAATCAAAGTAGAGGGTCAGCATGTTCCAGTAAAGAGATACGGATGGCAAGGTAAGGGAACCGAGGGTGACCAGGGAGAAGGCAGGGCTGCTCAAGATAAAGGAGGAAATCTACATTTGGAGTCAGACGATGTGGGTGAGGTACTAAACGAATACTTTGTATCTATATTCACAGAGGACTGGAGAACAGCGAGGTCAGTGTGGTGAATACAAATATGCTAGGCAGTTTGAGATGGAGAACAAGGTGGTGCTGAAGCTCTTGAAGAACATTGATGTGGATAAGTCCTCAGGGTCTAATTGGATCTATCTAAGGTTATTGAGTTAAGTAAGAGACGAGATTGCAGGGGCCTTCACAAGAATCTTTGTTTCTTCTATAGCCACAGCAAACTCCCAGAGGACTGGAAGGTTGACTTGTTTAAGAAAGGAAGTAGAGAGAATCCAGGGAACTATAGGCCAGGTAGCCTCACATCAGTGGTAGATAAACTATTGGAGAGAATTCTGGCGAGATAAGATTTACTCTCATTTGGAAGAGAATTAGATAATTAAGGATAGCCAGGAAGGCTTTGTACTTGGCAGGTCGTGATTGAGTTTTTCTTGAGAGGCGACAGAGATTGATGAAGGTAGGGTGGTGAGTGTTATGTACATGGAGTTCAGTAAAGCTTTTGATAAGGTCCCTCATGCTAGACTGATCTAGAACATTAAGATGTATAGGATTCATGATGACAGTGGCATGGATTCAGAACTGCCTTTGTCATAGAAGGCAGAGGGTTGGTGTGGAAAGTAGATATTCTGGCTGGAGGTTTGTGACCAGTGGAGTTTTGCAGGGATTTGTGCTGGGACCTCTGCTGTTTGTGATGTATATATATATATATAAATGATCCAGACGTAAAAGCAGACAAAAATGCTGGAGAAACTCAGTGGGTGAGGCAGCATCTATGGAGCGAAGGAATAGGTGACGTTTCGGGTCGAATGATTTGTTTCCAGCATGTGCAGATCCTTGTACAAAATACAAAGCATTAATTTATACTTTTTTAACCATCACACTATGACAGGTATTGGTTTTGTAATGTTTTGTGTTAACCTTGTTCAAAGACTGCAAATGTTTAATTTTATACAGTACCAGCTTAACATAAATGAAGTCAGATCCAAGCAGTCTAATAAAACTGTGGTCAGATCTGGAAGCCTAAAATATATATATTGTCAATTCAAATGGGATAGAGAGCTTGCAGACTTAAACATTTTTTAAAAAGTGCAAAATAAATAACACACATATAGGTACTCCTGAAGTTTAATGCCACAATGAATCCTGATATTGTATAAGCAGCCCTCAGTGGATCAGTCCTGACCCAAACATTGTCTGTCCTTTCCCTCCACAGATGTCTCCTGGCCTTCTGTGTTTTGCTCCAGCACTGTGTTTTGCTCAAGATTCTAGCATCTGCAGTTTCTTGCATCTCCTCAGAACTATTTTGTTCTACAATTCAATAAGATGCATACGCTAAGCCACGAAAAACCTTGCCGACGATAACACAGAATGCAGCAGAGAAAGACATTCACACGAGATGCAGATGTGTAACAGCAGCCAGTATAATCCGTTTAAATGCTTAGGATGGCTGCAAATAGCATTCGGCCGTGGGTGCTTTTCAGACACATTACACAAATAGGTTGGTGGTAGGAACCAGCTCATTGGTATCAGAGACTTGTTCTATATAATGTAAACCCTAGCATATTTCAGTTCAGCTAGACAGACTACTACAAACATCTGCATGTCAGAGTTCTATAATGTGTGTATTAATCGCATGATAGATGTGGAGAGTGGGCAGAATATATTAAAATCTGAAGGATGGCTGTAAGAAAGCATGTTTTTTAAAATAAAATTTAGACTAAAGTCATGAGTGAAATAAATTCCAATAAAACCACATGAGCACAAAGAGCAACATCTTGCATTTGCACAGCCATTTCCCCAAACACTTCTGCATCCCACTGCATTGAAAATGTTAAATGCTTTTAAATATATAAAAGATACATGGTGGCATATTTGACGAGGTTGTAGCTTGTATTCCAAGAGAGAGAGACAAGCCCAGGCTTGTCTCAGGTTGATGTATATTGAGGCAATGACCAATGCCTTTTAAATGTCTTGTCCTGGAAGTACCAACTGATAAGATGCATTTGAAATGTGTCTACTAATTGATAAGAGAGAAGCTCAGACACATCCTGGCGATCGTTTCGCCGAACACCTACGCTCTGTCCGCATTAACCAACCCGACCTCCCGGTGGCTCAGCACTTCAACCCCCCCCCCCTCCCATTCCGTATCCAACCTCTCGGTCCTGGGCCTCCTCCATGGCCAGAGTGAGCAACACCGCAAGTTGGAGGAACAGCACCTCATATTCCGCTTGGGGAGTCTGCATCCTCTGGGCTTGAACATTGAATTTTCTAAATTCTGTTAACCCTTGCTGTCTCCTCCCCTTCCCACTCTCCCTCAGCCTTCGGGCCCTGGCATTCCCTCTCTAGCTATCTCTCCCCCACCCTAGTCGCACTAGCTTCTCATTTTCACACTACAAACAGCTTACAATGGCTTGTTCCCTTTATCATCAATACTTTTTTGCATATCTTCCATTCATTGTTCTTTATCTCTCCACATCACCGTCTATATCTCTCGTTTCCCTGATCCCTGACCAGTCTGAGGAAGGGTCTCGACCCGAAACATCGCCTATCTCCTTCGCTCTTTAGATGCTGCTGCACCGCGCTGAATTTCTCCAGCCTTTTGTGTACCCTCCTGTAATGATATATGGGCTGCATCTTGTGACCATCACTAACATCTTTGGAATGTGACTAAGTGACACACAGTATAAAACACCATGCAAATCTTTATTCATTGAAGTGGTGGCGCTGGGAAGTCAAGTGTCTGTAGCTTACTTGACTGGTGTATCCCCGTCACTTCCGCCGGCTGATGATCAGTAAAGCTTGAGTTGGTTTACCTAAAGTTTTTGTGAGTTGTCTGTTTATTAAGAAGTGAACCATATCAGCATAGCCCTCCTCACCATCCACCAATGCGTTGTCTGTAGTTCTCCACACTAACCTCACAAGGACCATGTCCTTTCCCTTGATGAATACAGATGCAAGGTACTTGTTTAGTCATTAAATGATTCATGGACCGCAAACCTTTATCTGAAGGACCAGAACAATAAAACAGCTACATGAGTAAGACGAGACGCAAAGATATTGGTGATTATGCATTTCCGTTTACAGTAAGCAGAGGTTGGTCACATCTGAACAAGTGCAGAATGTGTTGATCCATACACTGGGAGCAGTAAGTACTATTATGGTTGCCTTAATATTAAGAGTACAAAGATCCCTGATGCAGCAGCACAGGTAGATAGGCAGAAAAATGCAGCATATAGAATGTTAGCCAGACCATAGGAGCAGGCAAGTTACGGAACAGCTTTATAAAACATTGTTGAGGCCACATATGAAATATTGCACAATTTTGATCACAACAGAGAAATCGGTCATTTGTCCAGGAGAGGGTGCAAAGATTTATCAGGCAATTGCAGGAATGGAGGAGAGACTGGATAGCCCAGGCCTGTTTGGATTGGAGAAGAAAAGCAAGGAGGGTGGGAGGAAAGAGGCTGACAGAGGTGCAAAATATTATGAGGTTGTGGATAGGGTAAACATTGTAAGGACTCAATAAGAGGAATAAATACAAAATGCTGGGGTAACTCCTGGTCAGGCAGCATCTCTGGAGAAAATGGATAGGTGACGTTTCAGGTTGGGACCCTTCTTCAGATTTATAATTGTCAATAACAGAGCATGTGTCTAAGATAAGGATTTAGAGGTTTGGATGAGTCACAAGAGCATATTCTTCACCTAGAAGGTAGATGGAATTTGGAAGTTGCTACCCAAAGTGGTGGTGGTGGTGGAGGTCTCTCAACAGTTAAGGAATATGTCCAGACAAGCTTTTGAATTGCTATGGTTTAGAAAACTATAAACCAAGCACTGTGAAATGGGATTAGCATTGATGGGTTGCCTTGGACCGGGTGGGCCTGTTTCTATGCAGTGTATCTGTTTGAGGAGGTACAATGACACTTTGAAGTAGTGCCACTCCTATTATATTTGTTTATAGCAATCAACCAACCACACAATATAAATGCAGCATATTCAGAACGATTAATTGTGTTTAACAATTTTTTTTCAGTAATAAATGGAAACAAATCATACTACAGGTCTCACAATTGATCAAACCTGTTTCGAACAGTATTATTAGACAACTGCAAGTTGTTTTTTTACAACAACCAGATATTGCCAAGACTTTTGACTTTAATCTGAAACTGTCACCAAAGGACACCGCCAGACAGCCAAGTTACAGTCTCCAAGTGAGACTTTCAGCAAATATTTATAACCACTGCTTACTCAGACTCTCTGGCATTCTTCCAGCGTCCTCGTTTATTCAGAGCAAGCACTAATCTGGAAGCAGCTCCCACGAAAAGGAACCCATTAGGATAGATTATATTTTTAAATGCACACACGCTTTATTGAATCTTCTGAAAAGCTACTACTGTATTAGGTGAGGCCATTAGTGTATTCTAAACAAGTGCCCATGTGCAGAGGTTTTACACACATCATTACACCTCCCCAGCTTTCCTTTCACTATTGTGCTGCATTCACTCAAAAATAAGATTAAACTACCTGCAGATTGCAATCAACTTCAGTAAATGTAGCTGTACCGTTGGATGTGTTTTTGTTATATTTTATTCACATTAATGTTGAAGACTCAAGGGACTAGAAAGTGGATTTCACATGTTTATGGTGTATAAAATGGACCCAATATTTGGTTATAATTCCAAATTGGGGGTCACAAATAAATATAAAAATCACCAAACTGGCACATACTCAAATTGAGAAATTGTCCTTATGGTTCGATCAATAGATTTTTATATATCAAGGGCTATAGGATTAGTGCAGGAAAGTGGCACGGAGGAAGATGATCAGCCATGACCTTATCAAATGAAGGTGCAGGCATAAGGGCTGAAAGGCCTACACCTCTTTCTGACTCTGCATCGCCGTGATGAGAAAAAATATCATCTGAGGTGTCACTGCTATGTCACATAATTTATTTGTTTGATTTCTGACTTTTTTTTCATGTTTCTGTGGCTCTTATCAATAAAATATTCCAGAACTCTTAGAGAATTTTATTATTTCAGATTTAGGCAATGGTAACCAACAACTAAACCTCCACATTTTTAAGTTATAGAATTCATAATCTTACAAACTTTTCATACAGATTTTCGATGAGTCAAGAAGTAAAATGCAGACTGGCCAACATCTAACAAAATGGGTACATAAGAAAAATGAGTAAGACTCAGTTGTTTGGCCCCTTTCTATGCAGATTTTCTACCCTGGTCCCAGTTTTCTACCCTAATCCTTTGGCTCTTCTAATATCCAGAACTCTGTCAATCTGAGGTGGGCTACAGTTTTCATCTATTAACACAGCATTTGCAGAATGCAAGGATGCCGACTCAAGATTGATAAGGAAGTGCAGTTATGTGCAAGATCTTGGAGACTGCTAGACTGGTGACCAGCCTCATTTATCCAGCCATTGACAGCAGTTCAGCTTCTGTTTCTTCCACCAACCTCATTTAGATATTGAGTAATCTGGGTTAGATGATGTCAATTGCAAAGCATAATACGGGGCCTTGTCTTGTACTGAAGTGGCAGACAATCTAGGTTGCCTTTCCAGAGACCTAATTAATACAACATTGCTCATACTCTCAAAAGAGAGTCTTGAATGTAGATCAGTATAAGAGTTGACAGCATTATTTAGCCAAACTTTTGTAGAGGGTCGAAAGCCAACATGCCCAGTACACAAAATAAGCCTACATTGTTTCCAGCAACCCTTTACCTCATCTCTTGTTCAGTTTTTTTTTGTAACTATTGAATTCCATCAATATTTTGTATATTGAAAATTGAACATCTTTAAAAGTTCAATAAATTATTTTTGCTGGTTGTCCATGGAGTCTGCTAAATCTTCTCAGAGGACATAATGCCCTGCACAATCCCCAGTTTGATATACGTATGAGAGTTCTATATTTTCCAGCTGGCTTGTCGTTACCCCATGATCACAGATTGAGAATGTCAGCCAATTTATTATTGCTGCGATTCCAGCTTCCCAAGGTTACCAGATGGGATTGAGGATCAGAGGACACTGGTAGTACAAATACACAAATTACCAAAAGCTCGGCACACTCTCATAACGTTTCAATGAAAACAAATTAACGGTTCTGGTTCATTTTTAATGTGAAAGAATTCAAAAATAGATAGCAAAATTATTCTAAACCTGCCTGCAACCTTGGTTAGACCATGTTTGGAGTGCTTTACACAGTTCTGGTTGCCAGGATCTCAAAAGGATATGGTGAGATTGGTGAAGATTCAAAAAAAGATTTGAACTAGATGTTCCCACAACTGTAAAGTTATAGTGCACAGCTTACATTTCTTGTCTCATGAAGGACACGACTAAGGAGCGTTGTAATGGGCATCAAAAAGGTAAATTGACAAAGTAGACATGGTAAATGCCTCTATTTGTATGGTAAAACAAGATATTTAAGACGGTCAATAACAAAAATTAAACACCTCTGCCCAGAGAATAGTAAATGTGGAAGTCGCTATCACAGTAATTGAGTAATTGAGCAGTGTCGATGCTTTAAAGGCACATATGGAGAAGGAACAGAATGGATGAAGATTGCATTAGATTAGGCTAGAATGCAGCATGAAATGTTTGGGTTGAATGTGCCATGTATTTGTTCTAAAATTGCAGGAACAGACTGGCATTGAGGGATTACATGCTCCAGAATGTTTGGGTCAAAGACACATCATTTATTTATTTGCTTCTGTACTCCGCAATTTGAGATTTGTAATAGAACAAAATCACATGTGGTTAAAGTGCACATTGTCAGATTGTGCCATTTTATACATTTTGGTTTCACCATGAAGAAATTACAGCAGTGTTTATACATAGTACCCCCATTTCAAGGCACCATAATGTTTGGGACACAGCAATGTAATGTAAATGAAAGTAGTCATGTTTAGTATTTTGTTGCATATCCTTTGCATGCAATGACTGCTTGACAATGTCTGCGATTCATGGAAATCACCGGTTGTTGGGTGTCTTCTCTGGTGATGCTCTACCAGGCCTGTATTGACAATAGACAATGAGTGCTGGAGTAGGATGACATAGTCGTGATGTCTAATGCCCGAAACTAAACCTCATCAAGAACATGTTTAAGAAGGAACTGCAGATGCTGGTTTACACCAAATATAGACAATAGACAATAGGTGCAGGAGTAGGCCATTCGGCCCTTCGAGCCAGCACCACCATTCAATGTGATCATGGCTGATCATCCCAATCAGTGCCCAGTTCCTGCCTTCTCCCCGTATCCCCTGACTCCACTATCTTCAAGAGCCCTATCTAGCTCGCTCTTGAAAGTATCCAGAGAACCGGCCTCCATCGTCCTGAGGCAGAGAATTCCACACTCACAACTGTGTGAAAAAGTGTTTCCTCATCTCCGTTCTAAATGGCTTGCCCCTTATTCTTAAACTGTGCCCCTGGTTCTGGACTCCCCCAACATCGGGAACATGTTTCCTGCCTCTTGCATGTCCAAACCCTTAATAATCTTATATGTCTCAATGAGATCCCCTCTCCTCCTTCTAAACTCCAGAGTATACAAGCCCAGCCACTCCATTCTCTCAGCAAACCTACACTGCACTTACGCAATAGCATGAATGTCCTTCCTCAAATTAGGGGACCAAAACGGCACACAATACTCCAGGTGTGGTCTCACTAGGACCCAATACAACTGCAGAAGGACCTCTTTGCTCCTATACTAAACTCCTCTTGTTATGAACGCCAACATGCCATTTGCTTTCGTCACTGCCTGCTGTATTGTCGCCATCTTTAGCTTAAGCTTGTTTTGGGGGCTAGTCCCCTTCAGCTTTCACTTCAGCATATAAAACACATGCTCAATTGGGTTCAGATCGGGTGATTGACTTGGCCACTCAAGAATTGACCATTTTTTAGCTTCAAAAAACTACATTGTTGCTTTAGCAGTATGTTTTGGGATCATTGTCTTGCTGTAGAATGAACTGCCAGCCAATGAGTTTTGAGGCCTTTGTTTGAACTTGAGCAGATAGGATGTGTCTTTACACTTCATAATTCACTATGCTTCTCCCTTCAGCAGTTGTATCGTCAGTGCAGATAAGTGAGTCAGTACCTTCAGCAGATATACATGCCCAGGCCATAACACTCCCACCACCCTGTTTCACAGATGAGGTGGTAGGCTTTGGATCTTGGGCAGTTCCTTAACTCCTCCATTACTCTTCTCCTCCATACTTTGCTCTTGCCATCACTCTGATATAAGTTAATCTTCGTCTCATCTGTCCACAAGACCTTTTTCCAGAACTGTGGTTGATCTTTTAAGTACTTCTTGGCAAACTGTAACTGGGCCATCCTATTTTTGCGTCAACCAGTGGTTTGCATCTTGCAGTGTAGCCTCTATTTCAGTTCTTGAAGTCTTCTGTGGACAGTGGTCATTGACAAATCCACACCTGACTCCTGAAGAGTGTTTCTGATCTGTTGAACATGTGGTTGGGGATTTTTCTTTATTATTATAAAGAATTCTTCTGTCATCAGCTGTGGAGGTCTTCCTTGGCCTGCCAGTCCCTTTGCAATTAGTGATCTCACTACTGCTCTCTTTCTTAATGATGTTCCAAGCAGTTGATTATAGTAAGCCTAAGGTTTGGCTGATGCCTCTAACAGTTTCATTCTTGTTTATCAGTCTCATAATGGCTTATTTGACTTTAATTGGCACAACTTTGGTCCTCATGTTGATAAACACCAATAAAAGTTTCCAAAGGTGATGGAAAGACTGGAGGGAAGACTAGGTGCTGAGAGCTCTCTTATACCTGCATTCAGGAGGCAATTACACACGCCTGAGCAATTACAAACACCTGTGAGGGCATGTGTCCCAATTATTATGGTGCTCTGAAATTTGGGGGGGGGGGGGGGGGGGGGGGGGGGGGGGAGGACGCTATGTATAAACACTGCTGTAATTTATACATGGTGAAACCAAAATGTATAAAAATACCCTTTAATAAAATCTGACAATGTGCACTTTAAGCACGTGATTTTTTTTAAAATTACAAATCTCAAATTGTGGAGTACAAAGGCAAATAAATAAATGATGGGTCTTTGTTCCAAACATTATGGAGGGCACTATAGAAACAGATCTTTTGTGCCATGTTGTATTATTTTCTGGTGCAAATGTTTAGCTATGAAGTTACTGCCTGAAATGGGACAAAGGAGATTTTAAGTTCAGCTATAATTTTATTTAGAAAATAGAACATCGAACAGCGCAGCAGCAGTCCTTTCGGCCCAAAATGCCAGTGTCTAACAGGATGCCACGACATACTCTTCTGTGCCTGCAAATAATCTATAATCCCTCCTTTGTACAATGTGCCCATCCAAAAGTCTCTTAAATATCACTATCATATCTGCCTTGACCACCACCACTGGCAGCACTTTTCAGGCACCCGTCACTGTGTAAAAATAACTTGCCTCGCACATCTCCTTTAAACTCTGGCTCTCTCATCTTAAAGCTGTGCCCTCTAGTATTTGATGTTTCCATCCTGAGAAACCTGTCTACCCTATGTAAGGTTTCAATTTTATACACTTCTATCACCTCGACCTCCTTCCTGGATTGGAGGTCCAGAACTGCAAATGCGGCCTATCCAAAACCTTATAAAGTTGGACTATGACTTACTGACTCTTCAATGCCCTGACCACGCAGACCATATGCCTTCTTTACTACTTGTATTGCCACTTTCAGGGAGTTATGGACTTTGAGGAATAAGTGTTAATATTCTCCTGCTTGCACTTTGAAACCGTAGAATAAAAGCAACAAAGCTAAATCTGCAGATTTGGTGTAAACCACAATGTATCAGATTGAACCAGTGTGGGTTAAATGAAGTCTAGACTGGTTGAGGTGCCATTTTCCTGCCCCTGCAGGATAACATTGTATAATCACATAATTAATTTAATTTTAGCAAAGCCAGTTGAGAAGCTTATATTGAAAATCTAAGTAGATTTTAGTATCCATAATTCCCATATAAATAAATTTATTTCAAGATGGGTGCTTTTGGGATGTGGTTTAAGTAATAGATGGTATTCAGCGGTAATAGATCTTTCAGCACCCTTCACTTCGAATGGAAGGTTATCAGTTTATGCCCCTGAAGAATATGGTTTCAGGTGGGAGTCAGAAACAACTTCTGTATAACCATCTTTCTTGATAGTCAATGCTACTTTGGTAGAGGCTTCCACCTGTACAGGAACACCATACAAAGTATGTTTTCCATTCTGCAGGTAATGGCTGGCAGACTTTGCTAATCAGCACAGAGTATGATAATTTTAAGACATGCATCATTCTGAGAATGGGGAACATGGGAGGATGGCATTAGAATTTGTAACAGACAATAAATAATTTTTAACAACAGTTTTAACACTACCCTTTTCTAGGCATTAGTTCTGAGGTCTTTATATTCCAGTTTAAAAAAATGATTGAAAGAAGAAAGGCCACAAAGCACTCAGTCTTACCTGAGTCCGAAAGTTTGAGATGGTTGTAGTTTCTATATCCTTCTTCCCAAGTATTTCCATTTTTACTGGAGTATTGGGAAAGTTGAAAGCAAAATAATCCAGAAAGTCTGGCAGGTACGTTGCTGCTCCATGTATAATGGCCATCACGTAATGTGCTGCGCTCTTCTCATTTTCACTGAAAGTCAACGCAAGAAATTCTTCGGCAAACCTCTCCATCTCCATAGGAGACAAGAAAGAGAGTTCGTCCATGTATGCATGGAGTACTGGAGCACCACCATTTGGCTGATGTTCCACATGAATTAAGTGGGCATATTTAGAGGAACCTGTCCGCAAGAGTCCTTTCCGGACACAGTAGTCTCTGTGTGATAAGTATGGCAACTGTGCACACGAAGGGATAGGACAATGGCTCATTTTCAAATCCAATATGTTGAGCTTTTCCTCATGCTTAGTTGAAGTTTTGTTGATTATATTCGACACATCAGAAGAACCTTGACCCACAGGATCAAGGTCAACACGTGTGAGCCCTGCGCAGGTAGTCTGTACCTCTTTATTGTATGTTTTTAACTGTCTTGGTCGGTCACCTTCTCTATGTTTCTTTTTCTTCTTTTTCTTTGTTTTTTTACCCAAGTATTCATCTGGTCTCCGACTTTTTCCATTTTCATCAGAGCCACCTGTGATGGGGAATAAATTTTAAGATTCCATCAAATACATATTTTATTTGATCAATATAAATACATATTGAAAATATTCTAAATCATTTAGGAGCAGGAAGAAAACATACCCATTCTATCACACAATAAATTACTTGCCTTCTAATATATGCGGCTTTATCAGTTGAGTTGAGGGAAATACTTTATCTGTATACTACATATGGACACTCTGTATATGGAAACTAAGGACCAAACTGGCACCTTCCATACCATAAATTGTGAGAAAAGTATTTGTTGTTAAGTGGTTTTGAATGCTCAGATCAAAGAATTATATAGGTGCAAACTCTTTTTTATTTCACTCTGATTAAAACAAAAATTGCATTGTGACTGGATTGTGCCTTAAAGGCCTGTCCCACTTTCACAACCTAATTCAGAATCAGATCAGAATCAAAATCATACTTTATTCGCCAAGTATGTTTTGCACCACACGAGGAATTTCATTGGCCAGGTCAGTCATACAATTAAAAATAACAGATCACTCAAAAACACATTTTAACATGAACATCCACCACAGTGACTCCTACACATTCCTCACTGTGATGGAAGGCGAAATAAAGTTCAAGTCTCTTCCTTTGTTCATCCTCGGTCGGGGCCTCGAGCCCTCCGTTGACAGGATGATCTTGACTCTCGTAGCCGGCGGCGTTCTGGCCCTTCTTTTCGAGGTGATCTGCTCCCGCTTCGGGGGGGATGTCTGTTCTCCCGCGCCGGTCGATCGAACCTCGCGTTGGGGCTAGTCGAACGTTCTGCAGCGTTGGTGCCCCCGACTAGCCTCACCCGAGACAGCGAGCCCTTGTTGTTAAGTCCACGGTAGTCGCGGTGGGAGCGATCCCAGGCAAGGGATCCGCTCCAATGTTAAAGTCCACGCCCCGCGGTGGGGCTCACTCCAGCGATCTCGTGACGACCGTGCTGCGAGTACGGTGGGTATGTCCGAGTAGGCATCCAGCTCCAGCGATATTAGGCCGCAGAGCTCGGAGAATGTGATCCGAAAATTGATCACATCTCCGGGAAGGTAAGAAACTTGAAAATAAGTTTCCCTCAGTCCCCTCCCCCCCACATAAAACATACCAAAGAACATTAAAACAAAACTGTTAAACTAAAAATAAGAAAAATAAAGAAAAAAACGAAACAGACAGGGCTGCAATCTCCCCCAGCACCCCTGGTGGTATTCACGACCTTTTTTACTCGTGGACATTTTTCATCTGGCTTGAAAAACGCCCCGACTATTTGATGCCATGAGTACCTACGTTCAGCATCACGGCCCGCTACGACCTACCTACGATCTCGTGACGACCGTGCTGCGAGTACGAGTCAAGGGCAAACTCGGCAGTGGTCGTGAATTAGGTCGTGAAAGTGGGACAGGCCCGTTACACTTCTCCATGTGATAGCAGAATTTGACTTTTTAAATATTTCTCAGACCCATCTTCCTGCGATAAGTGAAGAGTATATTATTATTGCCCAACCCCTATTACACAGATTTATATCATTTTAAACTTTTCCCCATGACTTGACTTTCTCCGCAAACCCAGTAGGGAAACTCTAATCATATTTTCTTTCACATACATATATTTTTACCCTACACCAATTATTACCTTATTCTCTAACTAGTTTAACTCAAGGGCTTGTTATCTAAAAAGATTGTCTTAAAAACCATAAAGTTCTTTTAGCTGGACACTAAATGTGGTTACAATTGTAACCACATTTAGTGTCCATCTAAAATAACTATGCATTGCCTTAATGTGCTTGTTCTAAGCTGATGCAAAATGACAAGCATTTTTTTTTAATAATTATGAGAAATCCTTTAATGAGAAAGACCTCTCTGCCACAGAAGGGTAGTTGAGGGCCAGTTCATTGGCTATATTTGGATGTGGCCTTGTGGCTAAGGGGATCAGAGGGTATCAGGTACGGGATTCAGAATGGCAACCTAATTTCTATGTTTCTATGTTTCTATGTTGTACATTCTTTCCAGACTATTGTTACCAAAAGATAATGGCTTAAAAGAAATTCCCAGTTAGATTGATTGATTCTTGGAGAACATCCCATTCTTCTCAAAGCACAAGTGCACTTCAGCATGAAACGAGTAAACACGGTGAGATCTGGATAAACTTCAAGGTCACAAGGATCATGCACTGAATAGTCATCACTTGCATTCACACTGATTTAGGTGTACAAATCCAGCTTCTAAAATTGTTTGAAACATGTTTGAATTGCTGGTCAGACTATTTAACCACTGACAAATGAATCTTACAACTAAAAGGAAATAGTCTAAAATACAAAATAAATTAAAATATCCAACTAACCTTTTACATTCTTGAATCTCAGTCTTATACCCTTTACAGGGTTAGATTAATGCTATAATAACCCATTTTTGACTAAGTCTCTGGACGAATGGTATTACTCAAAGGTAGCCTTGTAATAATTAAATCACTGATATAATTAATCACAAGCTGGTGACAAATATAAATTCTGGTTAGTCAAATAAGAACAGGAGCTTGCTAGCCCTCAGCTGTGTATGTGGAGGTTGTTAAAATGACCAGCAGGATGAAGTGTAGGGCAGAAGGACTATTTCCTTTAGCTAACTTTCTCAGACATCCCGGAGGGCTGGATCCCTCCAGGAGGGCAAGGTGCCCCCGTGGTAGGTGAGGAAAGAAATTGGCAACTAATATTCCTGCTATATCCAAGATATCTCTTTCAGCCATGTAATAACAAAACACTAAAGCTGAAAGGAAGTCAGTTTAACTATATCTGAACATCATTGCTATGACATTAACCTGTCAAATTCCACAATATCTCTCCAACATATTTATTACCACAAATACCTCCTATACAGACAAGTCCGAAAGCTGATCTTGTCACACGTGGTGTTAAGAAAATGAAGGATATCATGCTGCTGCTTAAGGAGCTACACTAAAGAGTGTAAGAAAGAACTGCAGATGATGGTTTAAATCAAAGGTAGACACAAAACGCTGGAGTAACTCAGCGGGTCAAGCAGCATCTCTGGAGAGAAGAAATGGGTGATGTTTCGGGTAAATGATTATTTAATGGATTATTTTAGAAACATAGAAACATAGAAATTAGGTGCAGGAGTAGGCCATTCAGCCCTTCGAGCCTGCACCGCCATTCAATATGATCATGGCTGATCATCCAACTCAGTATCCCGTACCTGCCTTCTCTCCATACCCTCTGATCCCCTTAGCCACAAGGGCCACATCCAACTCACTCTTAAATATAGCCAATGAACTGGCCTCAACTACCCTCTGTGGCAGAGAGTTCCAGAGACTCACCACTCTCTGTGTGAAAAAAGGGTCTTAAAGGATTTCCCCCTTATCCGTAAACCCCTTGGGACTTCCCCAACATCGGGAACAATCTTCCTGCATCTAGCCTGTTTAAGAATTTTGTAAGTTTCTATAAGATCCCCTCTCATCTCCTAAATTCCAGAGAGTATAGAGTGTCATAAGACAGTCCTGACATCCCAGGAATCAGTCGGTGAACCTTCTCTGCACTCCCTCTTATGGCAATAATGTCTTCCTGGAGACCAAAACTGTACGCAATACTCCACTCACCAAGACCCTGTCAACTGAAGTAGAACCTCCCTGCTCCTGTACTCAAATCCTTTTGCTATGAAAGCTAACATACCATTCGCTTTTTTCACTGCCTGCTGCACCTGCATGCCTACTTTCAATGACTGGTGTACCATGACACCCAGGTCTCGCTGCATCTCCCCTTTTCCTAATCGGCCACCATTTAAATAATAGTCTTCTTTCCTGTTTTTGCCACAAAGTGGATAACCTCACATTTATCCACATTATACTGCATCTGCCAAACATTTGCCCACTCACCCAGCCTATCCAAGTCACCTTGCAGTCTCCTAGCATCCTCCTCACAGCGAACACTGCCCCCCAGCTTAGTGTCATCCGCAAACTTGGAGATATTGCCTTCAATTCCCTCATCCAGATCATTAATATATATTGTAAATAGCTGGGGTCCCAGCACTGAGCCCTGCGGTACCCCACTAGTTACTGCTGCCATTGTGAAAAGGACCCGTTTTACTCCTACTCTTTGCTTCCTGTTTTGCCAGCCAGTTCTCTATCCACATCAATACTGAACCCCTAAAACCGTATGCTTTAAGTTTGTATACTAATCTCTTATGTGGGACCTTGTCGAAAGCCTTCTGGAAGTCCAGATATACCACATCCCCTGGTTCTCCCTTATCCACGCTACTAGTTACATCCTCGAAAAATTCCACCAGATTCGTCAGACATGATTTACCTTTTGTAAATCCATGCTGACTTTGTCCAATGATTTCACCACTTTCCAAATGTGCTGGTATCTTAATAACTGACTCTAGTTTCCCCACTACCGATGTTAAATTCCCCGTTTTCTCTCTCCTCCCTTCTTAAAAAAGAGGGGTTACATTTGCTAAACTACTCCAGAATCTAAAGAGTTATCACTAATGCATCCACTATTTCCTGAGCTACTTCCTTAAGTACTCTGGGATGCAGCCTATCTGGCCCTGGGGATTTATCGGCCTTTAAACTATTCAATTTACCCAACACCACTTCCCGACTGACCTGGATTTCACTCAATTCCTCCTTTAACCCACAGTACCCTGCTATTTCAGGCAGATTATTTATGTCTTCCTTAGTGAAGACGGAACCAAAGTAGTTATTCAATTGGTCCGCCATATCCTTGTTCCCCATGATCAACTCACCTGTTTCTGACTGCAAGGGACCTACATTTGTTTTAACTAACCTCTTTCTCTTCACATATCTATGGGTAAAGGATAAAAGACTAAAGGGTAGATGGTTAGCATGGCTATATTGTCACTCCTGGCTAAATGTAGCAACAAACCTGTTACGAGGATATTGTGGGATTTGGCAAGATGAAATGTGCCATGACAATGATATTACAATCTGATTAACAGGATCGACTGACCTCCTTTCACTCTGGCACCCTGGTATTCAGCAATACCCATCATTCATGGACTGATTAAGCAAAAAAGATCTAAAAACTGTTGACTTTAATAACAATGCAGATTGTTGTAAACTTCTCCTATGTGGGATAGCTGTGAACATAGTATCAGTTCGCAAAGAAAACCCCTGGTCAATTGATGAAACCTTTTTCTAGCTGAAAATATTGTGGGATAATTGGCATGAGGAACTCAAGCAAAGCACAAACATTACTCAGTTTAAGAAGTGCAAAAACAATATTTTCCAGAGGTATAGGAATGAGGAAGGGCTGTGATTACAGTTAAGTTTATATATGTATGGATATATGTAGGTTGGTGTACATATATATATATATATATATGTGTTTAGATGAGATAACGTTTGTGAATTAATTGATGAGTAGCGGAGATGGGGTAGGTATAAATAAGTGTATACTTCCTCCTACTCCTTTTCGAACATGTAAGATTTAATTTGTGAGGTTTACGATTAGTTATTCAATGAATTGTGTTTAGGTTTATTGTTCATTTCATTGTTATTTTGCTTTGTTTTTAACTTTTTTGTTTTACAGGTTCGAAATAAAATATATACTACAAGGACACAAGGATACAAAGGACATTTATTATCACATACACCAATTGGTGTAGTGAAATTTGACTTGCCATTGCAGCACACGAATAAAGATAAGACAGAACATTAAAGAATTTAACAATAAACATAAAACATCCCCCCACAATGGTTCCCACTGTGGGGGAAGGCACAAAGTCCAGTCCCATCCCCTGTTCACCCATAGTCGGGCCTATTGCGGCCTCCGCAGCCAGTCTGATGTTTCCAGGCCCTCTTGCCGGAAAGCTGGAACTCTGGCGTCGGGTGAACACTCAGCGGCTTGGAAATGTTTGGAGTGGCCGCTTCCTTCCCGGAGACCACTACTACTAAATGATGTAATGTTAATGCGTGACAAAAACAGTCAACCAGTGATTTACGGGAAAACCAACTCGAAATTGCATACATTGAGTATAACTTATTTTAGATGACTTCTATTTACCCCCCCCCCCAAAAAAAAACTAAAGGTTAGTTAACCAGTCCCATAGCTCCTAACATAGTATCCCTCTTGGATCACACCAACAATTGACTTATGAGGTCAGCCAGCCCTCATTTGTCCTGTTTTTTTTTCCTTGCTTCTGTCCGTTCCCCCCCCCCCCCACCCAATTAGTCTGAGAACGGGTCCCATCACCTCTATTTCCTCCAGAGATTTGTCTGACCCACTGAGTTACTCCAGCATTTTGTATCCATCCAAATCACATACATGCTTGTGCCTAGATTTTAGAACCAGTGTGATGCAACACTCCAAAATCAATTCAAAAGTAAATATCAAATCAAGAAAAGTTGCTGTCTAGTCAATTTCAACATGAACGCTTAACAGTCTGGAAGTGGTAATAGAGGGCTAGTATTGGCTAGGGTGTAATTTTAAGTTAAATGTGGTAATTATCTTGTTTCAGGGTCTCAGCTGATTTTGGTTAGCTCTCCAATGGGCTATGGTACCGGAACCTTGATAATATTCAAATCAAAACTAAATATCGGCTTCCCACACATGCATGGAACACCCCAAGATGTTCTTCAAACCTCAAAGATTTGACTCAATTTTTGGCCTTTTAAATATCCAATTCTTCTCATTCTGGATCAGAGACAATATCTTCAATATCGAAGATAGACACAAAATGTTGGAGTAACTCAGCGAGACAGGCAGCATCTCTGGAGAGAAGGAATTGGTGACGTTTCGGGTCTCAACCCTTCTTCAGACCTGAAGGGTCTCGACCCGAAACGTTATCCACTCCTTCTCTCCAGAGATGCTGCCTGTCCCGCTGAGTTACTCCAGCATTTTGCATCTATCTGTGGTTTAAACCAGCATCCGCAGTTCCTTCCTACACTCTAAGGTATGGAATTCCTTTCGTAAACATTTCTATTTTTTCCTTCCTTAGAATCCTGAAAGTCTACTCCTCTGAACAAACATTTGATCACAAATTCCATACCTTCTGCATCTCAGTTGTATAAAATCCCACGCAGAGATAAAAGGCTGCGGGCTCAAGTGGCACTCCAGAGACATTAGCTGAAAACCAAACTGAAAAAACTCATTGCCACAATACTGATAAATTAGAAATATCCAAGGCACTGTCCAATGTTGTATGAATATAACAGACCCCGTAAAGAAATGTAGTGTCAATTTTTCTTGCATCATTCCAATATTTATCACTCATCAGATTTCAAAGAAAACAGAGTGCTAATGCGATTCTACATAAGCTCTGAACTACGTAGACTATTAATGTGCTATTATCGTTTGATTTTTATGTGCACATAGGTGATCGTGCATTTGTAAGCGTGCGTGTGTGTGTGCGCGCGTGTGTGTGTGTGTGTGTGTGTGTGTGTGTGTGTGTGTGTGTGTGTGTGTGTATATATATATATATATATATATGACACACACACATATATATATATGATCTATATACGTAGGGGCGCCGTCGAGTATGGCTGCCCTGCCAGTAGCTTTTAGTCCTTTCACCTTTTTATTTTTAATTTTTAGTGAGTTAAAAGTGTTTGTTTTGGAGGTCTTCTAGTCTTTTTATGTGGGGGATGGGGGGGGTGGGGATGGGGGAAGGGGGAAACTATTTTTCTCAGTCCCTACCTGGTCGGAGATGCGGCTTTTCTCCGAGCCGCATCTTCGCCCCAACCTCGCGACCTACCAACAGACTGGAGCGGCATTTTCCTGCCTGGATCGGCCAGAACTTCAGCTTCAGCTGCGGCGATCACGGAGCGGGCGATGCCTTACCCGGGTCACCGTGCGGTGGGCTCCGGTGTGCTGTGACCGCAAAGCTGTGGTCTGTGGAGCGTCCAGCTGCGGCGGCACTGAACTTTGAACACCGCGGAGCGTGGGATCTCTCGCCGAGATCACCAGTGATGGAGTTCCGACCAGCGCGGCCTGTGGACTTCGTGTGCCCGGTCTCCGCGGAGGAAGCAGCTGCTCCAGACGGTCCGAGCCACTGAAGTGTCCTTCCGACGCCGGAGCTCCATCATCCGGCAAGAGGGCCTGAAGCATCGGGCTGCTGTAGTGGCGACTGCGGAGGCCTCAATAGGCCCTGACCGTAGGTGAACAGGGGACGGGACTGGACTTTGCTGCCTTCCCTCACAGTGGGAACACATTGTGGGGGGATGTTTTTTATGTTTATTGTTAAATTCTTTAATGTTGCATCTTATCTTTATTCGTGTGCTGCAATGGCTAGTCAAATTTCACTACACCAATTGGTGTATGTGATAATAAATGTATTTTGTTTGTATCCTTTTGTTTGTATATACATGTTTATTTGTGAGTATGTGTATATAGATACACACACTGAACTTTATTTTCCTCCCTCGTTTATTCTATTGTTTACACTGTATTATAGTTACATATTCTGTTGTGCTGCAACAAGTAAGAATTTCACTGTTCTATCTGGGATATAGAACAACAAAACACTCTTGACTCTCTCTTGAACATCATACTGTTCAAGAGAGAACATAGAAATGTACTGCCTTTAGGTCCATCTTGTCCATGCTGACTCTTTAGTCTATCTGAGCTATTTGCTATTACTGCACTAGCTGCATAATAGTCAACGCCTTTTCCATCCATGTATCTATTGGTTAAAATATGGGAAGCATTGCACTTGAAATTCTCCCCCCCCCCTCCGAAAATGTGGCACCTAGACCGCGTGAGACAGTCAATCTTGACCATTCCCATAGACTTCCGAGTTGGTTTTGCAGGCCGGTATCGCGGGACTTGGCAGCCTAAGCTGACCGTTCTGGTGCCGCTGGACTTCTCTTGGAGGCCAGCGTCAGACGATGGAGGAAGAGAGTGCGTCCGGACTACCACATTTTCGGCAAATCTCGAGTCAGCGAGGTAGTCCTGCCAGAAAAGTGGCGCCTCGACCCCGTGGGCGGCAGCAATCCAACCGTTATCAGACTTTCAAGCTCAACTCGTTAACTGGCATGCCTGTGCAAAAAATGCAAGTTTTTCTGTAAAATTAATTTATGTTTAATATATGGAGATTATCGCCTTCCATCACAGTGAGGAATGTAAATTCTATTGTGTATTGTGTTATCTTTACTTGTATGGTAATTCAAATTATCATTGTACCTTAATTGGTGCATGTGACAATAAATGTGAACTTGAACTTGAACTATTTGGTTTATTTAAGCCTCTAGCAGTCCATGGTGCTTTAGGGATACAGGAGGGGTATAATTAATATTCAGAGGTGTATTGTTGTATCATCATTACTTGAGCTGTGTTGGTCCAGCAAAATGGATAATATGGCAAGGCTCGGGAACAAAGGGTCCCGGAAATCTGTAGTGGACCTGTAGCTGGACAAGTGCATTACGCATTCTATCCAAGTAAGCCTACAGATGAGTTTTCACAATGCAAAAATATCAGAATGTGAACTTGCATTCATATAGTACCTTTTAATAACCTCATTGATACAAAACAATTTACAATTGATGCAATATTGTCGAAGACAACATAGATACATAGGCAATAGGTGCAGGAGCAGGCCATTTGGCCCTTCGAGCCAGCACCCTCATTCAATGTGATCATGGCTGATCATCCATAATCAGTACCCCGTTCCTGCCTTCTCCCCATATCTCGTGATTCCGCTAGCCCTAAGAGCTCTACCGAACTCTCCTTTGAATGTATCCAGTGAATCAGCTTCCACTGCCTTCTGAGAATTCTACAAATTCACAACTCTAAGGTGGAAATGTTTTTCCTCATCTCAGTTCGAAATGGCCTTCCCCTTATTCTTAAACTGTGGCCCCTGGTTTTGGACTCCCCCAAAATCGGGAACATGTTTCCTGCATCTAGGGTGTCCAATCCCTTAATAATTTTAAATGTTTGTATTAGATCCCTCTCATCCTTCTAAATTCCAGTGAATACAAGCCCAACCACTCCATTCTATCAACATATGACATTCCCGCCATCCCGGGAATTAACCGCATGAACCTACACTGCACTCCCTCAATAGCAAGGATGTCCTTTCTCAAATTAGGAGACCAAAACTGCACACAATACTATAGGTGTGGTCTCACCAGGGCCCTCTACAACTGCAGGAAGACCTCTTTGCTCCTATACTCAACTCCTCTAGTTATAGCCAACATGCCATTAGCTTTCTTCAATGCCTGCTATACCAGCATGCTTACTTTCATTGACTGACGCACAAGGACACCCAGATCTCGTTATACTTCCTTTTCCTAACCCGACACCATTCAGATAATAATCTGCCTTCCTGTTCTTGGCGCCAAAGTGGATAACCTCACAATTATCCACATTATACTGCATCTGCCCACTCACCCGTCCAAGTCACACTGCATCCTCATTGCATTCTCTCATAGTTTACACTACCCCCCTGCTTTGTGTCATTTGCAAATTTGCTAATGTCATTTTTAATTCCTTCATCTAAATCATTAATGTATATTTGTAAAAAGCTGCAGTCCCAGCACGGAGCCTTGCAACACTGCCTGCCATTCTGAAAGGGACCCGTTAATCCCTACTCTTTGTTTCCTGTCTGCCAACCAATTTTCTACCCATGTCAATATCCTACCCCCAATACATGTGCTCTATTTTGCCCACCAGTGTGGGACCTTATCAAAGGCTTTCTGAAAGTCCAGGTACACCACATCCACTGGCTCTCCCATGTCCATTTTCCTAGTTACATCCCCTTCGTAAATCCATGCTGACTTGGGCCGATCCTGGTTACTGCTATCCAAATGCGCTGTTATTACATTTTTAATAATCGACTCCAGCATCTTTCCCAACACCAGGCTAACTGGTCTATAATTCCCGGCTTTCTCTTTCCTCCTTTCTTAAAAAGTGGGATAACATTAGCTACCCTCCAATCCACAGGAACTGATCCAGAATCTACAGAACATTGGAAAATGATCACCAATGCAGCCACCTTCTTGAGTACCTGACAGGAATTGCTTAAAGTTGAAGGTTAAGGTCGATGCAAAACTATTGACTAGGATACAATGGAGAACATTGCTCTTCAAATAATGGCATGGAATCTTACGTCCAAAGGTGGCTGAGAAGTCATTATATTTTACCATTTCATTCTGAGAACAACAACTCTGATGCAATCATAATCCCGCAGTATAGCAATTAACTGTTACTTTTTCCAAGAATTTAAAGTGGTGTTTAAACTTTCTGACTTCAATGCAAGTATGTTCTCCTTTCAGTTGTGGCCAACTATTCTTCATTGAATTTGTGCTGCCCTTACCAACTACACTGCAGCTGGTGCACAAATTCTCATTAGAGCCTACAGCAAGTACTTCAGGTTGACATAAATTACATACACAGCTAAAGGTTTGTGTGCCCAAGTGTTTTGTGAAATTAAATCAGCTTTCAAAATTGTTCTACAAATCTGGCACTTCAATCAGGGTGAGAAACAAGCAACATTTTTTGGGGATGTGCCAGATTTTCAGGGAGATTTATCACAACCAGAGAATATGAGGTTAGGAAATAGCTGTTTTGCCTCCAGACCACTGTACAACATCAATGCTCAACAGCAATGGCATTCATTCAAATTGAACCAATGAAACGGCTCACATACAGGAATAAATCAGTTATTTAAAAAATATATATATATTTAAATGCGATCGGTTAACCTAAAGACATCATGTTTGCAATCCAGGGATCATACTCAGAATTATACTTTTGCATTTTTACCACACAACATTAAACAGCATGACTATGCAGGAAGGAACTGTAGATGCTGGCTTAAACTAAAGATTGACATACAGTGCCCTCCATAATGTTTTGGACAAAAGTCCATCATTTATTTATTTGCCTCTGTACTCCACAATTTGAGATTTGTAATAGAAAAAATTACATGTGGTTAAAGTGCACATTGTCAGATTTTAATAAAGGCCATTTTTAAACATTATGGTTTCACCATTTAGAAATGACAGCTGTGTTTATACATAGTCCCCCCATTTCAGGGCACCATAATGTTTGGGACACATGGCTTCACAGGTGTTTGTAATTGCTCAGGTGTGTTTAATTGCCTCCTTAATGCAGGTATAAGAGAACTCTCAGCACCTAGTCTTCCCTCCAGTCTTTCCATCACCTTTGGAAACTTTTATTGCTGTTTATCAACATGAAAGTCAAAGAAGCTGTTATGAGACTGAGAAACAAGAATAATACTGTTAGAGACATCAGCCAAACCTTAGGCTTACAAAAATCATCTGTTTGGAACATCATTAAGAGGGGGCACTGGAGAGCTTACTAATTGCAAAGGATCTGGCAGGCCAAGGAAGATCTCCACAGCTGATGACAGAATAATTCTCTCTATAAACCTCCAGCCACATGTTCGTCGGATCAGAAAAACTCTTCAGGAGTGGATTTGTCAATGACCACTGACCACAGAAGACTTCAAGAACAGAAATAGAGGCTACACAGCAAGATGCAAACCACTGGTTGATGCAAAAATAGGATGGCCAGGTTACAGTTTGCCAAAAAGTACTTAAAAGAGCAACCACAGTTCTGAAAAGGTCTTGTGGGCAGATGAGACGAAGGTTAACTTATATCAGAGTGATGGCAAGAGCAAAATATGGAGGAGAAGAGTGATGGAATAGATAAGGAACTGCCCAAGATCCAAAGCGTACCACCTCATCTGTGAAACAGGGTGGTGGGGGTGTTATGGCCTGGGCATGTATGGCTGCTGAAGGTACTTATTTGCATTGATGATACAACTGCTGATGGTAGTAGCATAATGAATTCTGAAGTGTATAGACACATCCTATCTGCTTAAGTTCAAACAAATGCCTCAAAAATCATTGCCCGGCAGTTAATTCTACAGCAAGACAATGATCCCAAACATACTGCTAAAGCAACAAAGCAGTTTTTCAAAGCTAAAAAAGTAAATTATTGAGTGGCCAAGTCAATCACCCGATCTGAACCCAATTGAGCATGCCTTTTATATGCTGAAGAGAAAACTGAAGAGGATTAGCCCCCAAAACTAGCAGAAGCTAAAGATGGCTGCAGCACAGGCCTGGCAGAGCATCACCAGAGAAGACACCCAGCAACTGGTGATGTCCATGAAAAGCAGTTATTGCATGCAAAGGAAATGCAATAAAATACTAAACATGATTACTTTCATTTACATGACATTGCTGTGTCCAAAACATTATGGTGCCCTGAAATGGAGGAGGGGGAGGGGGGGGGGGCTATGTATAAATACTGCTGTAATTTCTGGATGGTGAAACCAAAATGTATAAAAATGGCCTTTATTAAAATCTGACTGTGCACTTTAACCACGTGTGATTTTTTTTCCTATTGCAAATCTTTCCCCTTTCACCTTTCATCTTCTTTTATTCCAGGGTAAATATACCTAGCCTAATCAACTCTGCTGAAAACTCAAGCCCTCCAATCCGAGCAACAACCTTGTTAATCTTTTCTGCACTCTTTTTAGTTTAATCTTATCCTCTTTGAAAGGAAATAAAAAATCTCAAATCTTCAATGCCAAATATAAAACTATAGTCAAGGAATTTGTAGCAATTTTGGTTTGTCTGACTTCAGAAAGTAGGGCATGAAATCTAGGCTAATGCACGTAATGCAGCAGTGTTGCAATAAAGGTGTCAGCTTTCAGGTGAGATAACAACATACACTTGACGCAGCATCTCAAACTTGAAGAATTTCCAATGGTTCACAGGTGCATTAGCTAATAAAATCTGGATCCAAGCCACAAAAGGAGATATCAGATGACAACAATTTTAGTCCAAAGTTGTTCAAGGAGCAGCCTTGGAAATTGAAGCACAGTTTAATATGTGAATACCAGAGTTTTCTGCCTTGCGTGGCTGAAAAAAACATCTATTAATAATGAAACTATTAAAATTCTGGTTGTGCAAGAGGCCAGAAGGGGTAAGCTGTGAGATCTTAGAAAAAATAATACATGACGTTTGACTGATATGAAAAAGACTACACAAGGGTTTTGAAAATAATATAGGGAAGCTTTAAAATGAGGATGCTGACAAACTTAGGATATGTCCTGCAATGGTTTGAAGTCCATCGTCAATCAGGGGAATGGTGAAATTGTCATGTCGAGGCAACAGTTAAAGTCAAGGCCAAGTGATTTAAGAGAAAGGCAAAAAAAGAAACAACATACTGGAGTAACTCAGCAGGTCAGGCGTTTTAGGCCGCCACACTTCTTCAGACAGATATGTAACTTGGCTGTTGTATGCAAGCAGATTCAAGTCAATGGTTCATTTGGCTCCACAGGTGAATATTAAAGATTGCATATGAAAACCTAAAACTGTATTCCCCACTAATTATTTTCAACATTGGAAGCATACACAAAAATATTATCTGGGCTCCAAATAGAACCAGCAAAGCCTATTGATAGAATGCAGGAAATTCTTAATAGGTCTGACAGCATCTGTGGGGAGTCAATGCACAAGGTTGATAGCCTTTCCTCAAACATACTTTTTTGATTAATGGGAAGATACAGCATGGAAACGGACCCTTCAGCCTGCCGAGACGACGCCAACCATTGATCATCCGTTCAGACCAGTCCTATGTTATCCCACTTTTGAACACACAAGGAACAATTTACTGAGGCCATTTAATCTACTAACCCTTTGGGATGAGGGAAGAAACTGGAGCAGCAAGAGGATCCCAATGCAGTTACAGGGAGAACATTTAAATTGCAAACAGGATGAGGACTGAACTAAGATCTCTGGCACTGTGAGGCAGCAGATCTATCGTCTGCGCCACTGTGCTGCCCCATTCTTGAAGTATGTTCTAGAGGTATCTTCGAGTGAGGATATTTTGTCACAACCAATTCATATTGGTCAGCCTTTGATGCCCCAGAACGACATTTTATAAAGCCATTGCCTTTAACAAACTGGTTTTCCAGTTTAAGTACAAATTAGCTCTGTAGCATTGAAGGCAGAAGACACATGTATGCTAGACTGGATAAGGATGATCCAGCATTTGATGCTTTTTTTTGTTAAACCAGCAGCTGCAGTTCCTTGATTCTACGTCACCTACCCATGTTCTCTAGTGATAAACACAAAAAGATGGAGTAACTCAGCGAATCAGACAGCATCTCTGGAGAAAAAGGAATAGGTGGCATTTCGGAATAGGTGACGTTTCGGGTCGAGACCCTTCTTCAGACTGAGAGTCAGGGGAAAGGGAAACGAGAGATATAGGCAATGATGTAGAGATATAGAACAAATGAAAGAAAGATATACAAAAGAGTAACTCTGATAAAGGAAACAGGCCATTGTTAGCTGTGTGCTAATTGAGAACCAGTAGACAATGAGACTCAACACGACTTTGAAGCTGGTATGACTTGGGTGAGGAAGGGATAGAGAGAGAGGGAATGCAGCCCAAGCGAAATTTGAGACGCTGTTCCGCCAATTTGCGTTTGGCCTCACTCTGACAACGGAGGCGGCCTAGGATGGAAAGGTCAGTGTGCGAATGGGAAGGGAAATTAAAGTGTTTGGCTAATGAGAGAGCAGGTAGGTCAAGGTGGACTGAGTGACGGAGTTCAGTGACACGATCACCAGTCTACGTTTGTACTCGCCGATGTATAAGAGTCCACACCTTGAACAACGGATAAAGTAGATGAGGTTGGAGGAGGTGCAAGTGAATCTCTGCCTAACCTGAAAGGACCGTCGGGTCCTAGGACAGAGTCGAGGGTGGAAGTATAGCGACAGGTGTTGCATCTCCTGTGGTTGCAGGGGAAGGTGCCTGGGGAGGGGATGGTTTGGGTGGGAAGAGATGAGTTAACCAGAGAGTTGCAGAATGAATGGTCTCTGCGGATGGCGGAAAGGGGTGAAGGTGGGAAGATGTGGCTAGTGGTGGGATCCCGTTGGAGGTGGCAGAAATGTTGGAAGATTATGTGTTGTATGCGACGGCTGAAGGGGTGAAAGGCAAGGGCTTGGGGGACACTGTCCCTGTTGTGACTAGGGGGAGGGGGCCGGAGGGCAGACCGTGGATGGTGCCTGACCCACTGAGATACTCCAGCATATTTATGTCTTTCTTTGTTAAACCAGCGTCTGCATTTCCTTGTTTCTATGTCACCTATCCATGCTCTCCAGGAATGCTACCTGATGTGTTGAGTTGCTCCAGCATTTTGTCTCTTCGGATGGGGATGCAGCATTGTTTCATTTAAAGAAATTAGCTAATCAGTTGGGTAATCACTTCATTCTGGAAACTCCTGATCTTTATGTACTAGTCCAAAACTTACATGATTTTTCAAAACCAGCATCTTCCATCTTCTATTCTCAGCTGGTCTACTACACAGAGTTTAACCATTTAGACACCTGAAGGGCACATAGAGTCATGGAGCCTGGAAACAGGCAGTTCTGCCCAACATGACCAAGATGTCCCATTTACACTAGTTTCAGTAATATATCTGTACCCCTCACCTTAAACTTATGTCCCCTGGCTAATGATTACTCTTCTGACTGTGTGTTTACCCTGTCTATTTCCTTCATGATCTTATGCCATAACATCACCCCTCACCCTCCAGCACTCTGAAGAATAAAGTGCTAGCAAATCCATTCTCTCACTATAGCTCAGGACTTTAAGTCCTACAACATCCTGATAAATCAAATCTGCACCCTTAACAGCTAAACTACAGCTTTCATATAACAGGCTTACCAAAACTCAACACAATGCTCCAAATCTGGCCTCACCAATGTCTTGTACAACAGTAACATAACATCCCAACTTCTATGTGTAGGAAAGAACTGAAGATATTGGTTTAAATCGAAGATAGACACATAATGCTGGAGTAACTCAGCGGGACAGGCAGGATCTTGGGAGAGAAGGAATGGGTGACGTTTCGGGTCTGAAGGAGTGTCTCGAGCCGAAACGTCACCCATTCCTTCTCTCCAGAGATGCTGCCTGTCCCACTGAGTCACTCCAGCATTTTGTGTCTATCTTCGATCCCAACTTCTACACTGAACTTCCTGACTGAAGGCCAATGTGCCAAATTCTTGACAACTATCTACCTGTGACACCAATTTCAAGGAACTGTGTACCTGCCCTCCTCAATCCCTCTGCTCTACAACACTCCTCAGAGCCCTACCATTTACTATGAAGGTCCTGCCCTGGTTTGACTTCCCAAAATGCAACACCTCGCACTTACCTGTATTAAAGTCCATTAACCATTCCTCAACCCCGCGTGCCAAGTGATTAAGATCACGCTGTGACGTTTGATAAGCATCTTTGGTATCAGCAATGTCACCCACTTTTGTGTCGTGCGTAGCCATAAACATCTGCAAACATCTGATAAATAGTGAAAGCACCAAGACCCCACTTTCAATCAAACCTACTTCAGCCTCCTCACCAAAATGGACAATTAATATAACTAAAAAGTTACCGGTTACTAATCATTTAAGGACAACCCAAGGGCATGATATGGCATTATGTATCTCCAGTCAAGCAAACAAACAACTGAACTGTAACTCCAGCAGTATAGGGAATTTCTTTATATCAGGAACAGATGGCAATGCCCAAGAGCAGAATAAAGTCACCATCAGAGACTTCCACATTCTCTGTTAATAACGCGTCCCATTTTGTACAAGTTATCCCTACCTTTCAGATGAGATGTTAAACCAGGGCCCTCTATTCTCTTGGCTAAAAGTGAGAAAAAAAATTGTTTCACGTTTTGAAGAGCAATTGAAATTCCCCCGAGCCCCCCTCATCCAACACCTAAACACAACTAAAACACAGCTTGTGGAACATTGCTTTGATTCCAAAGTTACTTCAGACATCACCACACTTGTGTTACTATGAAATGACTATGGATATCCCAAGAATGTGAAAGCCTATACCCAAACGTCAATTCTCTTTAGATCACAGCCAAAAAAGGAAATAGTACATTATAACTCCTGCTCATTTTTGAAATTTGTCCCCCATGATGTTTTTCATGACATCAAAATCTGGTAACAATGTATAGCTCCAAAGCAAAGAACAGTTCAATTTCCCCAAAGCTAATGGGTAATACAAACAATTTCATCACCTCCAAAATTGGCAATCTATTTTACTCAGAAAACATTTTATTTTCTACTTGCAGCAAAACAATTCATTTCTCGTAAACAAAGGACAGAATTTTATAAAAGACCGAGGCAGGATAGCTAATTAATCACTAAAAACAAAGCCCCAAAATTGGATGAGAATAGCTATATTTCATAAACTTTTGTTTAATATAGGACATTGATTCAGTGGAACGAAGAGCTTCAGCCCATATTCTGTTTTGAACTTCTCAAAAGTACTATCTAGCTGATGAATTTATCTTCTGCTGTGGACATGTAGGCTGACGTGTCAGGAATTGTACACATTAAGATGGGAACCAACTAAGCAAATTGTCAAATTTTAGGCTCGAGTGTGACGATTTAAGAACAAAGTTACTCAACTACTCTTAGATTCAGCTTAAAAACCATAAATCCCTACTCTCACCCCGGTGTCACAGGCTTAGATGTCGGATGCTTGTGAGCAAAAGACCGACTAAGAGAGAGCTGCCCTGCCGGAGGTCCCGTCCTTTAAACTGGGAGTGGGGCGCCCGGAGGTTTGTACTGACCCCAGCGAGGGGTTTGCACTGACCCAGTGGCTACAACAGGTCAGACTAATCCGTGGGGCAGGCGTACCTTTCCGCGGAGGCCCGCCGTCGCTATTCTCCTTCCTCGGCCGGTGCTTCTTCTCCCTCTCCCTCTCCCTCTCCCGGTGAGGGTGCTTGTCTCTCGGGTTCTTGTTCTTGGGGAGGGCGGCGGCGGCGGCGGCGGCGGCGGGGGTGGGGGTGGCGGCGGGCCGCGGGCAGGGTTTGGGGCCGGGGCCGGGGCCGCAGGCTGGCGCTGGCGCTGTGGGCGGACACAGCGAGTACACGGCGCCAGGTAGACCGCCGCTGACAGGAGCGGGGGGCGGGTAACGGAGCGCGGGTGCCGAGGTGGCGGGGCCGCGGAGGAGGCCGTGGGGGTGAGCTTTGCGGCGCTTGGCGACGGGGTGCGGGCCGGGCCGCGGGCTCGGGTCGGGGCTCGGGCCGGGCTCCCGCGACTCCTTGTTCGGCGCCTTCAGGCGGATCAGGCCGAGCTGCGCCATCGCAAACCGGCAGTGACGTCCCCGGCTGCCGGAAGGGCCCCGCGGATAGAGCGGCTCGTGCCCCGCAGCACGGCTCCCGGAAGCGGGGCAAAGCGGCGGAAGTGGCGTCACTGTGCTGGGCGACCTTCCCATGGACCAGCTTCAGCGCCATCTTGGGCGAGGCAGAGCCCAGTTCAGTCCCCAGCAATGTCAAGTCCAAAGATTATAGAGGAGCTGATCTTTGGTCAAGTCGAGTCACTTTTATTTATATAGCACATTTAAAAAACAACTCTCGTTGGCCAAAGTGCTTTACAATTGATATAAGAATAGTATAACAAACAACAGTGGTTCATAGATTAAATACTAGATGCTCCTCCAGTATCTTTGGTACACAGCAAACACTGAAGATAGACACAAAATGCTGGAGTCACTCAGTGGGTCAGACAGCATCACTGGAGCGAAGGAATGGGTGATGTCTCAGGCCGAAACCCTCCTTCAGACTGAGAGTCAAGGGAGAGGGAGACACAGAGATATGGAGGGGAAAGGTGTGAAAACGACAGATCAAAGGGGTCCACATGTTGTTTAAGAAAGAACTGCAGACGCTGGAAAAATCAAAGGTAGACAAAAAAGGAGAAACTCAGCGAGTGAGGCAGTATCTATGGAGAGAAGGAAATAGGCAACGTTTCGGGTCGAGACCCTTCTTCAGACTGATGTGAGGGTGTGGGTGGGGGGGAGACAGTGGGCTGTGGGAGAGCTGGGAAGGGGGAGGGGAAGGAGGAAGAAAGCAAGGACTACCTGAAATAATTGTTCAAACTGCTGGGGTGTAAACTACCCAAGCAAAATATGAGGTGCTGTTCCTCCAATTTGCGCTGGGCCTCACTCTGGTCATGGAGGCGGCCCAGGACAGAAAGGTCAGATTGGGAATGAGAGGGGGAGTTAAAACATAGAAAATAGGTGCAGGAGTAGGCCATTCGGCCTTTCGAGGCTGCACTGAAGTGCTGAGCAACCAGGCGATCAGCTTATTTAATGCATACTTTGCGGAGGTGTTGAGCGAAGCGATCGCCAAGCCTGCGCTTGGTCTCGCTGGTGTAGAAAAGTTGACACCTGGAACAGCGGATGCAGTAGATGAGGATGGAGGTGGTGCAGGTGAACATCTGCCTCACCTGGAAAGAGTGATTTGGTCCTTGGATGGAGTCAAGCGGGGAAGTAAAGGGACAAGTGTTGCATTTCCTGTGGTTGCAGGGAAAAGTACCCGGGGAGGGATGGTTTGGGTGGGAAGGGACGGATTGACCACGGAGTTACAGAGGGAATGGACCGTGCGGAAAGCAGAAAGGGGAGGAGATGGGAAGATGTGGCCAGTAGTGGGATCCCGTTGGAGGTGGCGAAAATGTCAGAGGATTATATGTTGTATGCGATGGCTGACGGAGTGGAAGGTGAAGACAAGGGGGACTCTGTCCTTGTTATGAATAGGGGGAGGGGGAGTAAGAGCGGAGCTGTGGGACCTGGAGGAGACCCTGGTGAGAGTCTCATTTATAATGGAAGACAAGAACCCCCGTTCCCTAAAGAATGAGGACATCTCCAAAGGGTGCGATGGTCAAGAAAATGTAGAATGGTTCATTGTGTAGGAAAGAACTGCAGGTGCTGGATTTTAATCGAAGATAGACACAAAATGCTGGAGTAACTCAGCAGGTCAGATGGCAACTCTAGGGAAAAGGAATAGGTGGCGTTTTGAGTTAAGACCCTTATTCAGACTTCATTTTCTCCAGATCTTTTCCTTTTCTCCAGAGATGCAGCCTGACCCACTGAGTTACTCCAGCATTTTGCTTCTATAGAATGTTTATTTGTTGGCTGAGGGAAAGATGACAACGGTGCATCCAATCAGTAAAATTAATCAGGAGGACAGTGAAACTAGTCGGAGAACTAGGGTGGGGAAGGACAGAGAGAGGGGATGAAAAGGTTAATTAAATTTAGAAAAATCAATATTCATGCGAGTGGGCTGTAAGGCGGCCAAGTGAAATATGAGGTACTGTTTCCCCAATTTGCATCCTAGGCCTGTTGTTTGTACAAATAATGAAATTATGTCCCGGTGTGTTCTCCTCTCAGTGGCTTATTTTAAACGGGTGCAAATAGTGGGAAACTTAACCACCACCTGATATTGGAAATGCAATTAAAACTGAATTTCTGCTAATCCAGCACTTTGGGGGATTGGTGGTACTGGACAGCACATTTTCTAAACCACAACTCCTTTGGTATTCTCAGTGAGCAATGCAGCATCTGCGGAGGGACTTTTAATTTGCTTCTTTATGGATGTTAGACAGTGGTATTACACATTTTTCAGAGAACAAGGTGAATTTAAACCCAACGTGGGAAATATGTTTAAAGGGAGATCAAGAAATAAGACTCTATAATGTTTAAAAGGAACATGTGATCCCATGAGCTGAACCATTGGGATTACTGAGCAACCAGATAGTGGATTACCAGTGCAAGAAATTATTCAAGAAATTATAGGCTCTCTCATTGGATCCAAAAATCGCTTGCTGATAGGAGGTGGAAGGAAGCGCTGGAGGTATGTTTTTTTCTAATTGGAAATTTGTGACTAGTGGAGCACTTCAGGAATCAATGCTTGGTCCTTTGCTGTTACTGATACATAATAATCACCTGTGTGTGGATGTGATGGGAGCAATTCGTATGATGGCACAAGAATTGGTAGTGTTGTGGATAGCGATGAAGATCAGATATTCTGTTGAGCAGAGCGTAGGCAAATGGAATTTAATCATGACAAGTGCAGTGTGATGCAATTTTGGAAATAAAAAAAACAGGACATATATAGTAAATGGTAGGATACTAAGCAATGCTGATGAACAGAGAATCTTGAATTCCAAGTCGAGAATTTCTCAATGTGGCAACACAAGTCGACAGGGTGGGGAAGAAAGCATATAGCAAGCTTGTATTCATAGGTCGGGGCATAGAATAAAAGATCTGGACTGGCGCCAAAATATGGCAATGGGTGAAAGAATTTCACATGTGAAAATAGACAACCATTGAACTCTACAAAACACTGGTTATTCCACACCTGCAATGTTGTGTGCAGTTTTTGTCACCACATTGTAGAAAGAATGTAATTGTGCTGGAGACCAGATGTTGCCTGGGTTGGAGGAAAAACTTTATAGAAACATAGAAAATAGGTGCAGGAGGAGGCCATTCGGCCCTTCGAGCCAGCACCGCCATTCATTGTGATCATGGCTGATCGTCCCAAATCAATAACCCGTGCCTGCCTTATCCCCATATCCCTTGATTCCACTAGTCCCTAGAGCTCCAGTGATTTGGCCTCCACTGCCCTCTGTGGCAGGGAATTCCACAAATTCACAACTCTCTGGATGAAAACGTTTTTTCTCACCTCAGTCTTAAATGGCCTCCCCTTTATTCTAAGACTGTGGCCCCTGGTTCTGGACACGCCCAACATTGGGAACATTTTTGCTGCATCTAGCTTGTCCAGTCCTTTTATAATTTTATATGTTTCTATAAGATAGCCCCTCATCCTTCTAAACTCAAGTGAATACAAGCCAAGTCTTTTCAATCTTTCCTCATATGACAGTCCCGCCATCTCAGGGATCAATCTCGTGAACCTACGCTGCACTGCCTCAATCACAAGGATGTCCTTTCTCAAATTAGGAGACCAAAACTGTACACAATTATAGGCTGCTTATTTTCTCTGCAGCGCAGGAGGCTATGTGGCGACCTGATATAAGTGTATAAGTTTATGAGTAGTATAGGGTAGATCAGCAAAATCTTTTTCCGATGGCAAGGATATCAAAAACAAGGATGTGGAAAAGCTTTAAAGGGGATTTGAGGATTAGGATTTCCCAAGTATCAATCCACAAAACGTGGGTTGATATCTGGAAACACCACAGGAGGTGTTGGAATTGGATACAATCACTACATTTCAGAGATATTTGGACAACTAATCAGGCAAAGCATGGTAGGGTATGGTTCTAATGTGGTCAACTCGGATTAATTTAGATAGAAAAAAAGGTCTGCATATGGATGTGATGGGCCAAAGGACTTATTCCATGCTGTACAAGTCTATGATTCTATAATGAAATATAAGCCCAATCTACACAGTGGTCTGCTGGAGTTAGGGACTGTCAAATATGAAATACAAAAAGAAAGTGCTTAAAATACTCAACAGGCCAGGCACTGTCTGTCACAAAAGAAACGGTACTACTAACATCAGTTGGACATATGGGAGACACCATGTGTCACAGCTGAAGTGACCATCGGTACTGTCCATGTGGGGTTTGCAAGTTCTTCCTGTGCCCATGAGGTTCGATAGGATGACCCAAGCCACCCAACATCACAGCTGTATCCTAGCAGTTACTTAATTGGCTACTGTAAATTACCCCAAATGAATGTGAATGGTGGGTGTTTCAGTGGGAGCCAATGGGCATGATGAAAGATTAGATTACAGCTTTACAATTCTCATAATATCGACATCTCTATTATGTCCCCTCTTGACCGCTCATGTCTGCTCCAGGGAAACAGACCCACCATCTCGAGGCAGTCCTGATGCAGTCTTTGATATATCCCAAGAATTGGGGAATGGTGCCAGGACATATTGGGACCATTCAATCGGGAAATAAGCAGGGATAGTAGGTGTCCATGCAAGTGCCCCTGGCTACATCTTTGATCTTTGAGGAAAGTGAGAGGTATCCAAAGAGAAATTGTTAAAGTTAATGGGCAAGTTCTGTCAGGCAGAGAGGAGTAGACACAAAAACTCAGCAGGGACAGGCAGCATCTCTGGAGAGAATGAATGGTTGACGTTTCGGGTCACGACCCTTCTTGAGACAGAGATTTAGTTGAGGGGAACTGGTTAGGATCTCTATTCAAGGAAGCCCGAGAGCCCTGCTCTGTTAAACAAAGAACTAAAGAGCCCTGTTCTGTTCAAGGAAGAACCGGAGGGTCCTGTTTTCCATAAGACTATTTAAAAATGTGTTCTATTATTGCTGGGAATGTTGAGATTAAAACCACAATTAACCCTCATTGAACTTTTAAAATCTGGAATTAATTGCAATGATTTATTTTTAATTGTTGTAGCACAGTTAATTCCTAGAGAGCATAAAAATGGAGAATTAGCTATTGAAACCAGGGGTCTAATCTCTACCTGTTTTCCATCCAGAACACTCATTTGGAGTTGTTAACGAAGAAACTGCAGATGCTGGAGAATCGAGGGTTACACAAAAAGCTGGAGAAACTCAGCGGGTGCAGCAGCATCTAAGGAGCGAAGGAGATAGGCGACGTTTAGGGTCGAGACCCTTCTTCCTAGGAGTTCCTCATTTGGAGTTCATGGATACAAACCCCATTTAAGGATGAAACATTATGTGATGATAGTAATTTTTAATTTTGTTTAAGATGCAGTCACATGGTACTGTGGTAGCAACAAAATTCAGCAGGTTTCACATTATGGAAGCATGCTCAGAATATTGTGTGACTTGTGGCCAAACAAAGGAAAAATAACATTATCCCCAGGAGGCCCAGTTATCAATCTTGCACCATCCAGCCTGTTAAATCTATCACCTCTCTTCTTATATCTAGTAACATAATTATTTTTTGTTTTCTTCGCCTACAATTTATTTCTCTGCCTAAATTAGATAATTTGGCCTTGGTAATAATAGGTTGAAAGTAAATAACAGATGGAATTCAAGAAAGCGATTTTTCCTTTTCTTCTATCATCAAGGATTCCCACCATCTGGACTCATCCTTCTACTGCAGGCAGGCCATCAGGCAGTTGCCTGAAGTCTCAAACTAAAAGATTGAGAAACAGCTACTTCCCTACGGAAATCAGGTGCTTGAACAAACCTGCACAACCATAATCTTATCTCGACTGCAAAGCACTACGGACTACCTCTTGCACTGTCATGGATTGGTTTTGTTTCCAGTTGAGTTTGAAAAAAAAAAATTGGTGCAGGAGTAGGCCATTTGGCCCTTCCAGCCAGCACTGTCATTCAATATGATTATGGTAGATCATCTAAAATCAGTACCCCGTTCCTGCTTTTTCCCCCGTATCCCTTGATTCCGTTAGCCCGAAGAACTAAGTCTAACACTCTTAAAAACATCCACTGAATCGGCCTCTACTGCTTTCTGTGGCAGAGAATTCCACAGATTCACAACTGAAATAGTTTTTCCTCATCTCAGTCCTAAATGGCCCCTTATTGTAAAACTGACCCCTGGTTCTGGACTCCCTCAACATCAGGAACATTTTCCCTGCATCTAGCCTGTCCAATCCTTTAAGAATTGTATATGTTTCTTTAAGATCCCCTCTCACCCAAGTAAATTTCAGTGAATTTAGTTGAATTAGTTTAATAGTTTTGCACTTTTTTTGTGCAGTTTTCCTTCTTTCAGAAATGTTGTGTAATTTATATCTAATTTATTTTTGTGTGTTGACGTCGCCTATCCATGTTCTCCAGAGATGCTGCCTTTCCTGCTGAGTTACTCCAACACTGTCATTTTTGTGGCATCTGCAGTTCCTTGTGCCCCTGACTCATAGTGTAATATTGCTGCTGCAGGTGACAAACAGGCCATTACATCAAAACCAACAGGATTCATGCAAATCTTGTCTATTGATTTGAATTTATATATTTATATTCCCTTTGCAGGGTCAGATATAAAAATTAGAGATCTCCTCTTTTCTGAAAGACATTCTGAATCCCCCATAAGAAAGCTAGTTTGGGTTTATATCTCATTATCTGGACATTTCCTACTATTAACCCCTCATCTTTTCCTAACCTGCAAAGGGTCTTCTCTGTTCTCTCCTTACTCCTCGCCCTGTATTGGAAAGGTTCTGTCCAAACTACTTAACCCAACCTTCCCCCACCACCACTCCCCATCCCATTTCTCAACCAACCATCTAAATTCTCTCTGATTGTATTTACTGGGTCCCCATGCTTCACAAATTGCACTGAACCCATCCTGCCCATACATGTACCCTCTGTTGATTTTTTTGTGTGTGGTAAATAAAATAAGACTGATGATAGAGAATATACAAATCTCAGTAATTCTTTATTGATGTCACTGAGTTTACAACAGACTCACCCCCAAGTACTGAAAGGGCCTGTGTTTGAAAAATAACCATAGCCAGTTGAAAATGAATAAGTTTCCAAACTCACACTCCCATTGTTCCACATTAGACACACCTGAGTCAGTGTGCAATTAACTATTTTTGTAATTTGGTATGCCCACTCCAGAAGGAAGAAAAAACTGTTGCTTTATATTTTAAAGGGTGTAACAACGTTTTCAAAAGATTACAATATGTAAATACATTTGACTGTAGCCCTGTGGTTCTTGGGATGTGAAATGGTGCTTCAACAAGTTGACCCAAGGCAGAATCTTTTAACAAAGTGTCACAGAATCTATTCTTCCATTCAGTCGCATGCTAATGGAATGCGTGAGGTCAGGTAACTTGTATTCACTTGTGCTTCGTTTGTCATGAGAGAGTACGGGAATTCTCCTTTCCTTGGCGAGGAGGAATTTCTCATCCGATGGGAAGTGGGGTTCCTTTCTTGAGGAGCAGCTCAGAAGGCGATTTCAGACTTGATAACAGAGCATCAACCCATTTGATTTCTTGAGGAATCCACAAAGGATTGTGTCAGACCAAGTCTGGAGAAGGATTTCGTGATCCTTTCTGTTTCGCAAATCGACTCTTAAACCCTGAAATGAATTAATACATGGAACATTACAACAGAGAAATTCACCAATGTTTATGCTCCATTAGAGCTTCACCCCACCTGCAAACCCAATAGCATATATCCAAGTTTTATTTTTCCGTTTCTCGTGCTTATCTTGTTTCACCTAAGATGCAACCATCTGGGTAAAGAACATCCTTTTGAATTCATTCTTAGACACATCAGTGAACACTGTAATTTTGGTTAGCTTGCATGGAGCATCTTAAGGAAGGATAGGATTACAAAATATCTTGGCACAAAAATGGATGTTTGGACTAACAATTCCATGCATTACATTTTTTTCTTCCATTATGTGTTCTTTCACCCTATCTATTTATTTTTCCCCTTATTAATATATCTAGCTTCCACCTTAAATTATTTTTTGAGAAACACTTCAACCACATCATGTGCCTGTCAGTTCCATGTCCACACAGCTTTCTGGGCAACACATTGATCAGTTTCCTTTTGAGTGCCAAGAGATTCTGTTAAAATATACGTCAGAGACTTTCAATGTTAGGATTCCAATAATGTAAAGGAAAAAAAAAAATCACAGATCAGTCTCAAAGTATTAATTGACGTTCTGAAGAAGGGTCACAACCTGAAAAGTCATCCATCTATGTTCTCCAGAGATGCTGTCTAAACCTGCTGAGTTACTCCAGCACTCTGTGGAACATCACCTATCCATGTTCTCCAGAGATGCTGTCTGACCTGCTGTGTTACTCCAGCAATTTGTGTCCTTTATTGCAAACCAACATCTGCGGTTCTTTGTTTCTACATTTGACTTTCTTAGAAACATAGAAACATAGAAATTAGGTGCAGGAGTAGGCCATTCAGCCCTTCGAGCCTGCACCGCCATTCAATATGATCATGGCTGATCATCCAACTCAGTATCCCGTACCTGCCTTCTCTCCATACCCTCTGATCCCCTTAGCCACAAGGGCCACATCCAACTCACTCTTAAATATAGCCAATGAACTGGCCTCAACTACCGTCTGTGGCAGAGAGTTCCAGAGACTCACCACTCTCTGTGTGAAGAAAGTCTTTCTCATCTCGGTCTTAATATAGACTTTCTTTGTTTCAGAACTGGCTATTTCTCTAGATTAAAGAATTCTCTGATCTAGATTTAAGATTTAAATGGAACATTAACTCGCTTTTTCGCTTTTCGTTAACGGCCTGATCTGCTTGGCATATCCCACAGCTCTGCATTAAACAGCTTTTTTATGTTCCTTTGTGATTACTTCCTCTCCAATTTACTCTCCCAACCTATTATTCAGATTGCCTATCAACATGCAACTATGCCCTCACTCTATCAGAGATACTGCCTGGATCTGAATGGCAGTTCCTATTACTAAGGAACAAGTGCCTGGTAAGCTGAAAAGACTGAAGATAGATGTCACCTGGATCAGATGGACTACACCCAAGGGTTCTCAAAGAGGTAGCTCTAGAGATTGTGGAGGTATTAGTGGTGATCTTTCAAGCATCACTAGAGTCAGGAATGGTTCGAGAGGACTGGAAAACTGCAAATATTACTCTGTCCTTCAAGAAGGGAGTGGAGCAAAGCAGGGGAAAATATAGGCCGGTTAGCCTGACTTCAGTGGTTGGTAAGAGTTTAGAGTCCATTCGAAAGGATGAGGTTTCGTAGTACATCGAAGCACATGATAAAATAGGCAGAAGTCCGCATAGTTTTGTGAAGGGGAGATCTTGCCTGACAAATCTGTTGGAATTCTTTGAGGATGTAAATAGGATAGACAAAGCAGAGTCAGTGGATGTTCACTTGGATATTCAGAAGACGTTTGTTAAGGTGCCGCATGTGAGGCTGCTAAAGAGGATGATAGCCCATGGTGTTAGATAGAAGATTGGCTGATGGCAGAAGTGAAGAGGGGGCTTTTTCTGGTTGGCCGCCAGGGACTACTGGTGTTCCGCATTAGTCAGTACTGGGGCTGCTGCTCTTCGCATTGTATGTCAATGATTTGGATGAAGGAATTGGCGGCTTTGCGGCCAAGTTTGCAGACGATACGAAGATAGGTGGAGGGGCAGATAGTGTAGAGAAAGCAGGGACTCTGCAGAAGGACTTGGACAGGTTGGGAGAGCAGGCAATGAAGTGACAGATGAAAACAGCGTAGCAATGTGTGCAGTTGTGTATTTTGGTAGTAGGAAGAAAGGATTAGACCACTTTCTAAATGGGGAGAGGACTCAGAAATTGGAGGAGCTAAGGGACTTGGAATTGCAGGTGCAGTATTTGGAGTATTGTTAGCAGTTCTGGGCCCCATATCAGACGAATAATGTGCTGGCATTTTAGAGAGTCCAGAGGAGATTTGTGAGAATGATCCTGGGGATAATTGGGTTAATGTATGATGAGCGTTTGATGACACTGGGCCTGTGTTCATTGAAGCTTACTGAATAATGAAAGGCCTGCATAGGGTGGATGTGGAGAGGATGTTTGCGCTAGTGAGAGAGTCTAGGACCAGAGGGCACAACCTCAGAATAAAAGGACGTACCTTTAGAAAGGTGATGCAGTAGAATTTATTTAGCTAGAGGGTGATGAATCAGTGGAATCAATTGCCACAGATGGCTATAGAGGCCAAGTCTTTGGGTATTTTTAAAATGGCGAGATTGACAGATTCTTGATTAGTAAGGGTTCCAAAAGGTTACAAGGAGAATGCAGGGAAATGGGGTTGAGAGGGAAAAATAGATCAACTTGAATGAGAGTAGAATCGATGGGCCGAATGGCCTAATTCAGCTCCAATTACATGAACAAAGGACATGATGAATATGTAGTGAGATTTGGGATAATTATATGGTTGCTGATAGTGAGGAGTTTTGAGGTGAGAGAAACAAATATAACATTGTAGGTTGGTTGTGAAGGAGGAGGATGCAGGCCATTGGGACAGGGTTCGGATACATTTCCATGCTCCAGCCATTGGTTGTCTGATAAGCAAATGAATCAATATGGTGGCTGAAATACCCTGCATTTGTGCATTTCAGAAAACGCCCTATCAATCATCAGAGCTAGGGCAATGAATAACTTTGTACTGTTTAATTGCTGTCTACTTTACCTTCACGGACAAGCAAACTCCAACAATGAATATTTTTTTATCTCAAGGCAATTCAGCTTCTTGCACAGTAAGAAGGAAAAGCAATTATAACTTTACAATTATTTTCCCAGAATGGGACATTCTATAATATTACCCATATCACACATCTGAGGTATGCTTTTACAAAATTGTATTCCCTTCGTTTTTACTGCCAGCAGGGGTAACAGGGGAATATTTTCTTGTATTCCCCTTTCTTGCGAACGCCTATGGACTTTAGCTGTTAAAACAGCGGGGAATATAGTCTTATATTCCCCTGGTCTCACATCCGGGAACTTGGCAACGTGACGCTGCGTGGGAAATTTAGAATATTCAAACGGCAGACAGGAAGACTGCCGCGTCCATTTTGGTTAAAGTTTACGTGGAAGTCCGCCGAGCTGAGATGTTCAGATTTTCCTCTAGATGTCTGATATGGGTAATAATAACAATATTGACTGTCCTCTTTCGGGGGATACGACATATATTGCCCTCACTAGATCCATATTGCCCTCGTCTTCGACTCGGGCAATATGAATCTACTTCAGGCAATATATGTCGTATCCCCCTCAAGGGCAGTCAATAATCTATAATATTCAAGTTTTCAGTGAGGGAGCTCAGCCTAATTTCCAGACTTTGGAAGAACAGTCAAATATATCCTATAATCCTGTGGGCTGTGTATGGAAGATAACTTTGCTGCTTAAAATAAAGGTTAAAGTTTGCAAGAATACCAGCTTTAACATCTAGAAAAAATACACATATTTACACTTAGAAAAGGAAGCAAAGGGGCAACTTTTTTTACACAAAGTGTGGTAGGTGAATGGAACAAACTGCTGGAGCCGGTAATTGAGGCAGGTACTATCACAATGTTTAAAAAACATTTGGACAGGTACATGGAAAGGAGAGGTTTGGAAGGATATGCGTCAAAGGCAGGCAGAAGGGACTAGTGGAGATGGAGAATGATTGTCGGCGTGGGCAGGTCGGGCCAAAGGGACTGTTGCCACGCTCCAGACTCTGATCCAAAGTCTAGTCCTACATTTGCCTTGGACTCAATATCAATTCAGTTTAGAGATTCAGCTTGCAAGCAGGTCACTTGGTCCATCAAATCCGCCAGACCAATGATCACCCAGACACTAGTTCTATCCTACACACAAGGGGCAATTTACAGAAGGCATTGAACCTCCAAACTTGCATGTTTTTTGGAATGTGGGAGGACACCAGAGCGCCTGGAGGAAACCCATGCAGACACAGGGAGAACGTACAAACTCTGTACAGACAGCACCTGTAGTCAGGATCGAATCTAGGTCCTTAGCGCTGTAAGGCAGCGACACAACCACTGCCCCACTGTGCTGCCCAGATGTCATTGATATTGATTTCCTTCCTCATTCATATTGTGACTGTATCGTGCACTATCCACTGGATGCTATGCAACAACCCAACAAAGCGTTTTTGTCAACAATTTGCAAACTCAAAAGCTTCACTGCCAGCAGGTGAACAGAGTCCTGAGCTTTGCTTCCAAGTCACATGCCACCCCAGTTTAGAAATTTGCTAAATGTTATTCCATCATTCCTTAGTCAAATCTTGAAACTGCTTGGCCAACAACACCAAGCGAACACCTTCACACAGTTAGTCCAACACTTTGTGTCTTTTTTTGTAAATCAGCATCTGCAGTTCCTTGTGTCAACCTTCACTGCACAATCTGCTGACCCCTAATTTCTCAAAGGGTGAATAAAGATGGGAATAAATTATTGATTTAAAATACTTAATGTTTCCATGAATACTTTTTGAATTTCCTTTTTTTAATTTTTGGAAATTGTAGATCCATTCAACTTTTCAATTGAAGTATTGACCATGTGCACCCAAGTTCTGTTGAGAGCAAATAACTCACCAAATTTCGGAAGGAAGCGACTGTGTTCTGGGCTTGACTCCGGCACAGAAGTCCTGGATGGTGCAGAGCCACCACTTATTGCTGTGGGTACATAGAGAGAGAGAGAGGGAGATATGCAATGTTACATTAGCTATGTCCACCAGCAGCTTGGCTCCCTGATCTCCTGGTTGCCAAACACTTTAACTACCCTTCGCATTCCCACATTGACCTTTCTGTCCTGGGCCTCCATTGTCAGAGTGAGACCCAAATGCAAATTGGAGGAACAGCACCTCATATTTCGCTTAGGCAGCTTACAACCCAGCAGTATGAATATGATTGATCTAACTTCATGTTACCCTTGTATCCCCTCTTTTTCCATCCCTCCTCCACCCTACTCGTTGTACTAGTTTCACTGTCATCCTGGTGAGTTGCATTGTCTGTATAACTTGTTTTCACCCAGCCCCCAGCTAACAATGGATCACTTCCTTTATCTTTGTTACTTTTTTGCATACCTTTCAGAGCAAGGAGGTCCTACTGCAGTTGTACAGGGCCCTGGTGAGACCGCACCTGGAGTATTGTGTGCAATTTTGGTCTCCTAATTTGAGGAAGGACATTCTTGCTATTGAGGGAGTACAGAGTAGGTTCACCAGGTTAATTCCCAGGATGGCAGGACTGACATATGATGAAAGAATGGGTCAACTGGGCTTGTATTCACTGGAATTTAGAAGGATGAGAGGGGGATCTTAGAGAAACATATACAATTCTTAAAGGATTGGACAGGCTAGATGCAGGAAAAATGTTCCCAATATTGGGGAAGTCCAGAACCAGGGGGTCACAGTTTAAGAATAAAGGGTAGGCCATTTAGGACTGAGATGAGAAAAAACGTTTTCACCCAGAGAGTTGTAAATCTGTGGAATTCTTTGCCACAGAAGGCAGTGGAGGCCAATTCATTGGATGTTTTCAAGAGAGAGTTAGATTTAGCTCTTGGGGATAAAGGAATCAAGGGAGATGGGGGAAAAACCAGGAACAGGGTACTGATTTTAGATGAACAGCCATGATCATATTGAATTTTATTTCATGCATAAAACTACTATATGATAAGCCGACGGCTAGAATACTGACTAATAATATATTATCCCCAAAATTCTATTTAGCAAGGGGCAATAGGCAGGGGTGCGCGTTATCGCCCCTGCTTTTTGCACTAGTGATAGAGCCTTCAGCTGGAAGTATAAGAAGCCATCCGAACATTCATGGGTATATTACCAAATAATAAAATTTCATTATATGCAAACGACATATTATTATATATTACAAATTCGCAAACTAGCATACCAAATATACTAAATTTAATAGAAGAATTTGGTTCTTTTTCAGGATATAGAATAAATTGGAACAAAAGCGAAATTATGACGATAAAACCTCAAGAGTTGACACATCTGTTGAAATTCCCTTTTAGAATTACAACAGAAAAATTTAAATATTTGGGCATCCAAATTACTAGGAACTATAAATCATTACTCAACGCAAACTATATGCCTTTATTAACTAAATTAAATGGGCTGATTAAATTTTGGAAGACACTGCCGATGTCATTAATAGGCAGAATAAACGCGATAAAAATGATCTTCTTACCACAAATATTGTACCTATTTCAATCAATACCAATATACATACCTAAAAAATTCTTCAAAAAATTAGATTCTGATATTATAAACTTCATATGGGATTATAAATCACACAGAATTTAAAAAAAAAACACTTGTGTAAATCTAAAGAATCAGGGGGACTGACACTCCCTAACTTATTGTATTACTATTGGGCAATGAATATTAAAAATATAATCTACTGGTTGGACAGTTCTGCCCAACAGGTAGATTGGATAAGAATGGAGAAAGAGGATTGTTCCCCTTATAATATAGGAGCGATCCTTCTTTCTCCGATAAAACTGAACAATGTAATATACAAGAAGAATCCAATTATTCATAGTATAATATGAATTTGGAAACAAATAAAATTAACTTTAAAATTAAGAAAATTATCGCTTCTTTCTCCAATAGCTAATAATCCCCCATTCAAACCATCCATTATTGATAAAACGTTTACCCATTGGGAAAGAATAAGAATTAAAATGATGGGAGACATGTATGAAATGGGAAAACTTTTATCATTCCAACAATTACAAATAAAATATAATTTGAAAAGTAATCAATATTTCAAATACCTTCAAATTCAAGATTATTTGAAAAAGTATATACAAGGATATCAAACTTTAACCCCAGATCTACTGGAAGAAGGAATGAATAGAAAGGCAGAATCAAGCAATTTAATATCTTACTTATATAATATAATTCTAAATATAGAAACACCAACGACAGAAGCAATTAGAAGAGACTGGGAACAAGAGTTATTGATAAAAATTCCGAACGATAGATGGGATAAACATTTATTATATGTAAACAAATGTTCAATGAATGTAAGACATAACCTAATTCAATTTAAAATTTGACATAGATTATATTATTCGAAAACAAGACTGAATAAAATATTTTCAAATGTTTCCCCCATCTGCGACAAATGTCTAACTCAAAATGCCACTATAGCACATTCCTTTGTCTCTTGTACAAAACTGTATACATTTTGGAATGAAATTTTTGGAATTTTTACAAAACTATTTAACACAAAATTGAACCCCAATACTGAATTGATTATCTTTGGATCAATGGAAGAGGGAAGTAAACTAACTATATTCCAAGAAGCTTTTCTTAATTATGGTCTAATAACAGCAAAAAAACTTATACTTAAATTTTGGAAAAACGCACCTACGCCAACATTCAAAATGTGGATCTCAAACATGTCTGAAACGCTACATCTTGAAGAAATGAGATTCCTCTTACTAGGCAAAGTAGACCAATTCTTAAAGATTTGGTCTCCGTTTATCAACTTTATACAAGCATATGGTGCAACATAACATAACCTTAGAAATTAAATGTTTAGAACTGGGTGACGGATGGGCAAAAATATGAGATAGGTAGATCTCTCCTAATCTCTCTTTTCTTTTTACTTTTTCCTTCTCTTTCAATCTTTTAACTTCTCACCTCTGTGTTTTTTTTTTTGTTTTCTGTTTCTACTCGCTTGTCTATCTATTCCGACACTCTTTATTTCTTTTTTCTCTCACTGTTCTTTTATTATTGAACTAAAAGTATGAAGTTGTACAAGAATGAGAATATGTATTTATGTATTAGGTACTTAAGTACCAGACTACTGTACTTACTTCTAACAAAAACAAATAACACAAAAAAAAAAAAATGGCGGTGCTGGCTTGAAGGGCCGAATGGCCTACTCCTGCACCTATTTTTCTATGTTTCAATTTATTTGTTCTACATCTCTCTATATCATCGTATATATTTCTCGTTTCCCTTTCCCCTGACTCCCAGTTCTGAAGAAGGGTCTCGACCCAAAACGTCACCTATTCCTTTCCTCCAGAGATGCTGTCTGACCCGCTGAGTTACTCTGGCGTTTTGTGTCTATCTTCCAATAACGATCTCTCCCTGGGTCGACAGCAATCTCTGTGCTGGCAAATTATGGTTAAAGCACACAAAACTAAATTTATTATTTACAGTCTGGTAAGTAATAATTTTCACACAACAAACTTGTGATTACTATTTTAAAGAAAATAAGACAATTTTATGAAATGTTTTTCGCAATATCTGAATGGCTCAAATATTTTACAATCATCAAACTTTTCTGCGTATCCATTGTTGTAATTGCGAACGCCGTAACATTTCCCTCAAATAACAATCAGATCATTTATAGATGATAAAATCAAAGAGAGATACAGGCTGTTTGGTCCACCAAGTCTGTGCATTGACAGTAAAACACTAACCTTTACACGGATCCTATTTCATTCTTCCCAGATTTCCATCAACATCCCTTACTCATCTAACAGACTCGGGACAATTTACAGTGGCCAATTACCTTGAGTGTGTGTTGGATGTGAGAGGAAACGAACGCCTCGAGGAAACCCGCGTGCTCACAGGAAGAATGTGCAAACTCTACTGGAGACAGCGCTGGAGGTGAAAATTGAACATGATGCTGGAGCTGTGAGGCAGCAGCTTTATAAGCTTTACAGCCTTTATGCCACCCTATGTCTGATTTAATGATGTTGATTATCCATGAGAATACCCTGAAGAATATCCCCCGTTCTTTTTTTAAATAGTGGCATGGAATCCTTTATGATAACTAATTTGAGGAAATGACATCTCCAGCACTCCTGCACCTAGAATTTTTATTCCTCTGGGCCAAACACTTTAGAGTCATAGTAACGTAGTCAAACAGTGTGGAAACAGGCCCTTCGGCCCAACCTGCCCATGCCAACCAGCATGATCCATTTACACCTTCTGACTCAGAAATGAGATTACCACCAATCAAACATTGCTGAAATTAAAACTGAACAGAATGGAATTGTATTACAGTTACTCTTTGATTAATAATCCTGAGGGAGGAATATTGATCAGGTCACTCGGGCATTCCCGTTTTACAATCAGCTCTATTGTATCTTTAATGGCTATTGGAACAAGATCCAGGGATTTGAGTTAATGCCTCATCCACAAGACAATAACATTGGTTAACACATTTGGAGTGTCAATCTAACTTATGTTTAGGTTTTGTTGGAACCCATGGTGTTTGAAATGGAGTGAAATATCCTGATAAAGTAGACTGAGCCATAGCTGTTGTCCTAGCTGTTGATACCTTGTCTGTTTAGCAAACATTTCAAATTAAAAAAAACAATGCATTACAAACACACAGTGGTTCAACCAGCCTCTGTGGGAAGACTGGTGTTGGTGAGATAGACACAAAATGCTAGAGAAAAGCTGGGAATGCAGGACATGCACTATCTCTGGAGAGAAGGAATGGGTGATGTTTCAGGTCGAGACCCTTCAGACTCTCCCTGTCCCGCAGAGTTGCTCCAGCATTTAGTGCCTCTTCCTTGCTGTGATTGCACATGATCTTATGACAGTAATTACACATTATAACATCTAAATATATTAATGTTGTTCCAGAAAAGACAACCCACTCACTTTTCTTCATACTTCGTAAAATTTTCATACTCTGCAGATAAAGATAGAGAGAGAGAGAGAGAGTGAATTACAATTCAGGTTGACACAATCTGAATGATTACAACTCTATTAGATTTTGCATACTGTCCCCAGGAAACAGACCTGGGAAATGAAGGGACAACCTCTAAATGGAGATTCTTTCACGGAAGCAAGAACCAAATGTTAGTTGTTGGTTGAAATATCTAAGGTAACAAAAAAGGTACAATATCTAAGGTAACTTGAGTACAAAAAAAGGACACAAAGTGCTGGAATAACTCAGTGGGTCAGACAGTATCTCTGGAGAGGGATAGGTGATGTTTTGGGTTCGGACCCTTCTTCAGACTGATTATGGGGGAGAGAATGAAGCTGGAAAAGGGGAGAGGCAAGGCTATCACAGAGGTGGAGCCATGAGAGAGGATCTCACAGAACTGTTGGCGACATGAGGAGACGTCTTCAAAATGGGCATAGTTTGAGGAGATTTTTTATATGGCTTTAAAAAGGCTGTTGGATAGGCAGATGTAATGCAGAACTGAGCAGCATGTTTGGCCTCACGAATTGACAGGATTGATATGATCAAGGTCTTTCGAGTGGGATTCGCCTGCAATTGGAACAAAACCACAGAAACTACCTCCTCTGTCTGTGGTATGGGGAAGGATTCCAGAACAATCTATTTAGGAAATAGGATGTAGAATTTCACACTTAAGGTGGAAATATGGAACTCCTTGCACCTAAAATAGACACTAAAAGCTGGATTAACTCAGAGGGGCAAGCAGCATCTCTGGAGAAAAGGAATAGGTGAATGCAAATTGGAGGAACAGCGCCTCACATTTCGCTTGGGCAGCTTACAACCCAGTGGCAAAAGTATTGATTTCAAGTAACCCATACATCTCCTCTCTCTCCATCCCTCCCCCACTCCAGTCATTGTACTTGCTTCACTGACAGACACAATGCTGGAGAAACTCAGCGGGTGAGGCAGCATCTATGGAGCGAAGGAAATAGGGCACATTTCGGGTCGAAACCGTTCTTCAGTCTGAAGAAGGGTCTCGACCTGAAACGTTGCCTATTTCCTTCGCTCCAAAGATGCTGCCTCACCCGCTGAGTTTCTCCAGCATTTTTGTCTACCTTTGATTTTCCAGCATCTGCAGTTCCTTCTTAAACGTACTTGCTTCACTGTTGTCCTGCTGAGTTTACTGTTTGTATTACTCATTGTCACCTTCCCACAGCCAACAATGACCATTCCTTGATCATCGTTGCTGGGTTTGATCACCATTTTTGCACATCTTGAATTTGTCCTTTGTAACTTTTCATTCCCTCTCCCCTGACTCTCAGTCTGAGGAGCTCAACCCAAAACGTCACCCATTCCTTCTCTCCAGAGATGCTGCCTGTCCCGCTTTTTGTGTCTATTTTTCAGTGTAAACCAGCATCTGCAGTTCCTTCCTACACTCCTTGCACCCAAGTCAAATGGAATGGGTGATGGGTGTTTACTGGGTCAGGACATGAAGAGAGGTGAAGAAAATGCGGATGCAGTATAATTCAGCCATCAGTAGCAGCAGAGGTCCAATGGCTGAATGGACCCCAGTTCCTGCAGCTCCTTCAAATGATTGTAATCCTTAGGCTTAAGCGCCACCTGCTGGAATTGAACAGCTTTCATCCGTACAATAACAAGTTCAATACTATTGGTGCATAAAAGCAATTGTGTTCAAGTCAAGTTGAGTTTATGCGCAAGCATGGTGATGTACAGATACATGGATATCTTACTCACTGGCAAGTGTCAGCAATCTAAAGGCATGGATACAAGATGCGTGGTTAATCAACCAGCGAGTAGAGAAAGTAAGGTTACACAAAAGGCTGGAGAATCTCAGCGGGTGCAGCAGCATCTAAGGAGCGAAGGAGATAGGCGACGTTTCGGGTCGAGACCCTTAGATGCTGCTGCACCCGCTGAGTTTCTCCAGCCTTTTGTGTACCCTCGATTCTCCAGCATCTGCAGTTCCTTCTTTAACACAGTAGAGAAAGTAAGTTTTGATAAAATCTATTTACATGCTCTGTGAGTTATGATAATGTAAGAAATAGAAATTCCTCCCCTCACTTTAAACCGATGTCCTCTGCTTCTCGATTCCCGATCTATTAGTCTCACGATTTGGTACACCTCCTCCTGCACTCCAGGAAATAGCATTCCAGCTCAACCTCTCCCTATAGCTCAAGCCCTCGAGTCCTGGAAACATCCTCACAAATCTTCTCTGCACCCTTTCCAGCTCGACAACATCTTTCTTTAACGTGGTGCCCAAAACTGAAAACAATACGCTATTTGCGGCCTCACTGACGCCTTATACGACTGCAACAAATTCTATACTCATTGCTCTGACTGATGAAGGCCAACGTGCTGAATTAATTAATGTGCCGAGAACTTCACATTTAGAGTCATACAGTGTGAAATCAGGCCCTTTGGCCCAACTTGCCCACACCTACCAAAATGTCCCATCTACACTAGTCCCCCTTGCCTGCGTTTGGCCCATATCCCTCTAAACCTGTCCTATCCGTGTACCTGTCTAATTGCTTCGATAAACATTGCGATAGTCCCTACATTAACTACCCCCTTTGGCAGCTTGGTACTCTAACTGATGAAAGCTAATGTACCAAAAGCATTTTTGACCACCCCATCTACCTGTGACACCTCCTTCCATGAACTATGTACCTGCACTCCTAGATCCCTCTGCTGTACAACATTTCCCAAGGCCCTACCATTCACTGTGTTGGTCCTACCCATATTAGACTTTTAAAATGCAACACCTCACATTTCTCTGTATGAAATTCCATCAATCATTCCTTCCCCCACCTAGCCAACCAATCAAGAGGGACAACATTTGTTTACACAAAGGGCGGTAGGCATATGGAAGGAGGTAGTTGAGGCAGGTAATACCCAATGTTTCAAAAACATTTGGAATGGTACTTGGATTGGATTTAGATGGATGTGGGCCAAACGTAGGCAGGTGGGACTAGTGTAGATTGGGGGCATGTTGGTCAGCGTGGAAAAGTTGGGCCAAAGGGCCTGTTTCCAAGCTGTACGACTCCTTGACTCTCTATGAACTCTAGATGTTGTGAATAGGTTTTCCCGTATTTTCCGAGTGTTTGCCTTAGTTACTGACTTAGACACATCAACTTTACATCATCTCTGAAATGGTCCATAGGAATTTTGCACATTTCAATAAGATCAATTCTAATTTTCCTAAATTCAACACCATATGGGCCCAGTCACAGTGTCAGACAGCATGGACCAGGCCAGCAAGCCCAACTTGTCCATGCTGACCAAGATGCCCCATCTAAGATAGTCCCATTTGTCTGTGTTTATCCCATATTTCTCTAAACTTCTCCTATCCATGTACCTGTCTAAGTGTCTTCAAATGTCCATATAGTATATTGCTCAACCACCTCCTCTGGCATCTTGTTCCGTAGACCCATCACCCCCCCCCCCCCCCCCCCCCCCACGAGTGAAAAACAAATGCTCGTCAGCTTCGTATCTTGTCCTCTCACTATATATATTAAATCCTGCCCTTCCCTCCATAAATATTAAATCTTGCCCCTTTCACCTCATTCATCTTACCCTAGAAGTAAACCAGTTTGTCACAAATATCCATTGATAGAATGTCTTGGCATAAGTAGAGTATTCCAGTTGGAGCAAAGAACACAGAACAGTATAGGACTAGAACAGGCCCTTCTGCCCACTTTGTCTGTGCAAAACATGATGCCCAGACCAACTCTTATCTGTCTGCACAGAATCCATATCCTTCCATTCCCTGCCTATCCATATGCCTATCCAAAAGTCTCTTAAATATCACCATCATAGACACCACAACCACCATCCCCGTTAGTACGTTCCAGGGCTTTCACCATCCTCTGTGCAAAACAGTTGCCTGCACATCTCTTTTAAACTTTCACCTTAAAGCTATGTCCTCTGGTATTTGATTTTTCCATCTTTTGGACAAAGGTTTTGGCTGTCTATCCTGTCTACGCCTCTCATAATTGTACTTACTTCTACCCAGTTTCACTGCAACCTCTGGCGTTCCAGAGAAAACAATCCATGTCTGTCCAACCAATCCCTGTAATTAATACCCGTACATCATTCTGGTAAATCTCCTCTACATCACTTTCCAAAGCCTCCATATTATGAACATTGACTTCTCTAAGTTCAGATAGCCTGCTCTCCATCCCGCCCCAGTTCTCCCACTAGTCTTACTGTCTCCACCTACATTCTATCTTTGTCCAGCCCCCTCCCCTGACAAAAGACTGAAGAAGGGTCTCGACCCGAAACGTCGCCCATTCCTGCTCTCCTGAGATGCTGCCTCACCCGCTGAGTTGCTCCAGCATTTTGTGTCAGCCTCCATATCCTTCATGTAATGGGCAACCAGAACTGCACGCAATAGCCCAAATGTGGCCAAATGAAAGTCCTATAAAGCTGCATCTTCACTTTATGATTCATACTCAATGTCCCAACCTATGAAGGTATTCAATGTTGATAAGTGTCATGCCATTAATTGTGTATTTCCCTTTACATTCAACCTCTTAAAGTGCAACATCTCACACTTACTCAGATTAACCTGTAGCTGCCATTTCTGTAGCTGATCTATATCCCGCTGTATACTTAAGACAGCCTTTCTCACAGTCCACGACCCTAACAATCTTAGTGTCATCTGCAAATTTTCTAATAGCGTAGTCTACATCTACGTCTAACTAATTTATATATACAGTAAACCATTGTTTTAACAACTCTTTTATAATGGATTTTGGCTATAGTGGACAGATCTCCAACTCACGCTGCCTCCCCGACTGCTTAGAGCACAGGCTTCTGAGGCCCCTCACCCATCTTGCAAGGTGCACCTTCCTTCCACCATCCCTTCCTTCATTATGTCCGCTTGGTCGCCACCTCCTCCTCCTGTCGGTCTGTCCTCTCTACCACACACTCCTCCACCACTACCTCCTCCTTTGACTCCCCCGGAGTCACCGACTTACTCAACCTTCGTAAGAGGAGACGAAGCCCCACGGTGAATGAGCGCATCTTGTCATTGGTAGCAGCCTGAAGGGCCACAGTGTGGCGCAACAACAAGTGTGAACCGGTGAAGAAGGGCTCGCTGGTGCAGACCATGGCATCGACACTTCGTTTTAAGGTCAAACGACACAAATCGCTGGAGTAGACGGAATCAGTCTGAAGGAGGGTCCCAAACATATTGACCTGTGACCTCCAGTGATGCTGCCTCCCCTGCTGAGTTACTCCAGCACTTTGTGTCCTTTTGTGTATTAACCTTCATCTGCAGTTCTTTGTTTCAACTACATACAACGATAATACCTTACTTGGTTATAATGGATAATCGGCAATAATGGACACCATTCCCCCTCTCTCTTCTTAGATATAGTCTTTACATGGTACTAGTGTGGTATAAACACTGCTTTCCATTTATCATGCATGTAGATTGTCAAGGTCTTTCAGCATGAAAGCACAGACTGCTTTATTCTCTAATGAGCAGCGAATAAATGAGCATGGACAACTCATCAATGAGCGTCCCTTTATAATGGAAGAATGATCATGGATGAAGCAGTGGTGCCCTGCATGGATATCCTGGGGTGTTGAAGGTTGACCTCCAGCTAGCATAACCATGTTTGTTTGTAGGCAGCATGACTCCAAACATTGGCATTTTAACCCCATTGCTTCAGAGTTAGCAGGGCTCTTCAAAGTCTTATTCAGCCAAATGCTGCAATCAAGCCAAAGCGTACACTGTCACATCTCCCCTAGAATTGAACTCTGGTCCATGTTTAGATCAAATGAGTAATGCGGTCTGGATCCCAAACTACACAGTAGCAAGCCGTTTATTGCTTAACAGTTACTGTCAATAATATCAACATTATCTCCATCACCCTGTTGATGGCTGGGACTAGAGTCATTTGGCAGCAGCTAACCAGAGAATATATTGAAATGAAACAATTGTTAAGAATTATCAATGCAGGCATGAAAGTGGAGTCAGATAAAAAAGCTAGTTTGGTCAAGGACATAAGGTTACTTTTTCTGATGGCAGATTGCTATTTTATTTTCAGGTATAATGAGATCTGTATAATGAAATTCAAATTTATATCCAGGATTACCCGTCTATCAGAATCCGTACCAAATGCTTGTGGTGTGATTATTATGGACAAGGCATTGTAGATCCAATGAGATTGTGTTGGTATTTTAGACTCCACATTGCTAAATTGGAAATAGACAAGTTTCTTAATCATCGGAACAAATCAAAAACACTTTACCTCACAAATGTTTCAATAAATGATTTTACTTTAAAATGGCCACTGATGTGTTTAGTCATGTCAACCTTCACAATGACATTGTAGATTGGGGCAATGGAAGTGAAACTGGCTACTAAGATGAGATACAAGTCACAGAAGCTAAGTAAAAAAATGTGGAAAGGAATAGAAAAACATGTCATTGGGGGGTTGTTGGTCGGACTGAGTGAAGGAGATGGTTTATGTTGAATCAATCACAAGCATTAACCATCTGAATGAAAATCTAATACTACAAAATTCTCTTTAAATGTAGGTCATTTCCGATTTCTCAATGCACTTCCTAAAAACAAATTCTCCAAAATGCTGCTTGTTGACACTAACTATTTCCGTTAAAAAATGATATTTTTAAGGCAGAAATAGATAGATTCTTGATTAGTTCAGGTGTTAGGGGTTATGGGGAGAAGGCAGGAGAATGGGGTTAAGAGGGAAAGATAGATCAGCCATGATTGACTGGTGGAATAGACTTGATGGGCTGAATGACCTAATTCTGCTCCTAGAACTTATGAACTTAAGCAAAACTATATAAAGAGATGGAAAGTAAAATGTCACTTTTTTCTTTGCTGTAAATAAAATATTATCAGTGGGAGTCATGGAGACATGCAACACGAAAACAGGGCCTTTGGCCCAACTTGTCCCAGGGCCTTTGGCCCAAATGCCCCGTCCCACTAGTTGCGTTTGCCCTGGTTCTGATATCAGGGTACCTGCTGGAAATGCCTTGAATGTCTTCACTGAACAGAAGGAATCTTTCTTACCTTGCTCCTCACAAAGACCTTATTGGGATCAGGTGATGATCTGGGATTGTGCATCTCAGGAGAGGGAGCTCTGTCAGACTGTGGCAAACCTGTGGACAGATTTAAATAAAACTCGCATTAAAGAAACAAGGTGCAGAAAGGCTTCAGTAAGAATCCCAGCAGACACCCAGGATTCACCAGAAATTAGACGGAACACAGGGGTAGTCAGTATAGTGATCAGTGGGAAGGCCCATTGAGCAGCTCAGGGCAACATACCATGGCAATGATTGCAGAAAGTTATAAGTAAATACAGAGGGAAACCCAGAAGGCACAAGCATGTGGAACGACCACAGGGATACACATCAGGTGAATCACTGACAGTGAGGATGCATCACAGTTATTGCACAATGACCACCTTAATTTAGTGTGAACATGCAAACAAAAATAAGTGTGGGGTGAAGCAGACATGAAGAAGAGTAAATGATACTCACTCAGTGAAATTGGGAGTACTAACGATTCAGTCTTCCTATCTGTGGTAAAAAGTTTTTGAGTACATTAAGAAATGTAAAATAACAGCATAAATAAGTAATGCAATGCATTCAGGTTTATCTTCCAGCAGGGCCTAACTTTACATTTCCTCCCCAAACTCTTGTACAGATTAAAAATTAAAACAAAGGGCCTTGATGATGTATACAGTTAATGGCAAGACCCTTAACAGCACCGATGTGCAGAGAGATCTTGGAGTACTAGCGCATAGCTCACTGAAGGGGGAAGTCAAGTAGATAGGGTGGTAAAGAAGGCATATAGTTTGCTTACCTTTATTGCTAGGGACATTGAATGTACGAGTCAGGAAATCATGATGCAGCTCTATAGGACTTTGGTTAGGCTGCATTTCGAATATTGTGTGCAGTTCTGGTCACCCCATTACAGGAGGCTTTGGAAAGTGTGCAGAGGAAGTTTTACAGAATGCTGTCTAGATTAGAGGGTTTCAGCTACAGAAAGAGGTTGGATAGACTTGGATTGTTTTCTCTAGAAGTCGGAGGTTGATTTGAGTCTTAATATAAGTATATAAAATTATGAGGGGTACAGACAGGGTAGACGGGGTGGAAGATTGCAACCTTCACGTGGTCCACCCTGTTTCAACGAATGCAATCAACCTGCCGTGCACAATCAAATAAGATCAAATAGAACAAGTTGTCCTACAACTTTAGGCTGTGCATACCATACGCAAGAAGAAGAAGACAGGGTAGACAGTCAGAAGCTTTTACTCAGGATGGAAATGTCCAGTACTAGAGGCCATAAATATAGACTGAGAGGAGGAAAGTTAAATAGAGATGTGAGGGGCTTTTTATTTAATACAGAGAAGGTGGGGGCCTGGAATGCCAGGGGTGGTGGGGGAGGCAGATTTTATACTGCTGGTGAAGAGTCTTTTAGATAGGTGCATGGAAGTGGAGGGAATAGAGGGATATGGATCATATACTGGCAGAGTAGATCAGTTTAACTTGGCATCATGTTCGGCACAAGCATTGTGGGCCAAAAGGCCTGTCCCTGTGCATTGAGCAGTAGCAGGGAGAGAGTCAAAAATTCCCAAGTTCACTCAACAAAGCAACAAATGTCCTTAACATTCCCCAAACATTATCAACAACGGAAGGTATCAGAGGTGAGTGGGAAAACGAATTAAGCATAAACATTTCCAATGAAAGGTGGAAAGAGTACTTATTAAATGTGCATAAATGATCAATAAACATAAGACACACTTTAATACAATTTAAAATTTTACACAGATTATACTACTCAAAAACTAAATTAAATAAATTCTTCCCCAACGTCTCACCAATTTGTGATAAATGCCAGTTTCAAGAAGCTACTCATTCATCTTTTGTACAAAAATTCAAAGCTTTTGGATTGAAATCTTTGAAATTTTCACAAAATTGTTTAAAATAAAAATGACACCAAAGCCAGAATGGATTATTTTCGGAATGACAGAAGGTAATTCGGAATTAAATGTGTATCAAAAGAATACACAAATGTGTATTTGATTACGGCTTAATAATAGGAAAAAAACTAATATTAAAATTCTGGAAAAATGCCCCTATACCAACATTAAATATGTGGATTTCAACTATGTTTGAAACACTACATCTGGAAGATATGAGACTCTGCCTGGCAGGAAAATCAGATCGTTTCTATCAGACGTGGTCTACATTCATAGAATACCTCGGGTCTTGGTAGGGGGGGATGAAAAACTATCGAGTAGGTAGATTTCTTTTGCGTGATCTATATAATATAGGAACTGGCTTTTTATTTTTTTTCTCTCTTTTTTTCTCTCTCTGTTTTCTTTTTCGTTTCTAGGGTCTATCTTTTAATCCCCTTTCTCTAATTCTTTGACCAAGGGGTTTTTTTTCTCCCCTTTGGCACGCTCTTTCACTTTCACAACTCTTTTCACCTACATTACTCTCTTTGTTTCTAATCTTTTTTCTTAAAAGCCATAAAATTTTGCCACAATGATTGTAACAATTAATATGTGATGTACACTGATGTATTTACCTCTATTAAATAAAAATATTTAAAAAAACCAAAAAAACATTCCCCAAACATGAGATGTCATATGTTTACAAATTAATATCTGCTCATGCGGCTATTGCTGGCCTGGCCAGACTTGTTGTTTGTTGCCTTGCTCCTTTGAAAATGTGGCAATCGTTTGCCTTGACCATTGAAGGCTGTGGGGTGGTGAAGGATCTACAATCTGTTGTTAGACAGGAAGATGGACTGTCTTGAAGCAGCGTTGCTGAAGCAGTGCGTGATGTACGACCAAGTTAAAATGAAGGTGCTTGAGCTGCAACTTATGTTGTCCCATACATTTTGAGTCTTTGCCCGTTTTGGTGCGGCCGGTTGCAATTTCAGGATATGCTATGGAAGCTTGGCAAGTTGCCGCAGTTTATCCTGTCAGGAGTACATGCCGCAACCACAGCGTGTCAACATCGCAGTGAAGTGCATGCTTTTTCTCTGAATGTGATTGTATTCTTTGTGTGTCATTGAAACTGCATATGTCCAACACAGCCAACTTTGCAGTGTCTTGCACAAAGATTTTTAATTTAGGTTTTGTCACAATGTACCCACTGAGTGGTGGTGGTGATGGATCTGAGATTAGTTTAGAGAGACAGCGTGGAAACATGCCCTTCAGCCCACCGAGTCCGCACTGACCACCGACCAGCGATCCCCGCACATTCACACCATCCTACACATACTAGGGACAATTTACACCTACACCAGGCCAATTAACCTACAAACCTGTACGTCTTTGGAGTGTGGGAGGAAACTGAAGAACCCACGCAGATCATGGGGAGAACGTACAAACTCCGTACAGACAGCACCCGTAGTCAGGATCGAACCCGGGTCTCCGGCGCTGCAGACGCTGCAAGGCAGCAACTCTACCGCTGCGCCACAATTAAGTTGCATTTAACCTGAGCAAGTTATTGGATGTGCAGAAAAGAGTTCTGGACAAGTGATCTGGAAACCATTTTAAATCCCACTGTGGCAGCTTGGGAAATCTAACTTCAAATAATTCAGTAAAACCTAGAAGTTAAAGGAAGCTCATGTTATAAAACATCAATTTTGTTCTAAAACTCATCTGGTTCACTAATATTTTTTTCCTGGGGGATATTAGCTACCTTTATCCAGCATGTTCGACACATGATTCATCAATGTTGTTGGCTCTTTTCTGCCATCGCAGTTCAGGGGCAGCGAGGGATGAATAGTGTAATATATGCCAGTGTGGCCAGAGAGCTCCATACCCCTTGAAGGAGGAAACAAAACTGCTCCTCTCCACCATTTCCCCTCACCTCCGTTCCCCCTCCACCATGCGCGCACACACACTCACCAATCCCCAGCTCTTCGTTGCTAAGAGCAACATCTAACTATCGCTCAGACTGAATGTCTCAGTGCAGAAGGTCCCATGACAATAATGGTATGGTTGATACTTATTAGAATTATTGGGAGCTATAGATTGTACCAGAGTTGCAGGCATGACCAAATAGTTACTAGGATTATAGTTATTATCTGCTCCATTAATGGTGCTTTATCATTAATGTTTTATTATTATTAATGTTTAGTGTTTTCTGAGTCATTCATAACTGTCACTGTATGTCATGTTGTTACTTGTGGGCAGAGCACCAAGGCAAATTCCTTGTATGCAAATACTTGGCCAATAAACTTACTTACTTACTTAATTGGTGTGGTAAGTAGCAATTCTAGTTACAGGCTGTATTAATAATTGCCAGTGTTACTGTCAAGGCTAATCGCTACAGATATGGTTAATGACCTCTTGAGTTACATGCAGAATAAAGTGATAAGAATAGTTTTTAATATGACCACATTGGTCAATTTCATAGCTTGGGAAGAAGACAGGGCAGAGAAAGTGCTGAATTGCTTCATTATCTTTCATTTAAAACACATTAGATTTGCAGCAACTTACCCTTCCTAAAGCCCCGCAATTTCAAACTCTGCAAAACAAAAAGAAATGAGTCAACTTTGCTTATTCAGTTTGCATTTAAAGTTTTGATGGAACCAGCAGAGTTAGTTTCCCACAGGTGGAGATCCCAGACAGATATCAGGGATGGTGAAAGCAAATATATATTGACAATAAAATTCACCTTTAGTGCACTGGCAGAGCGTTTGTGAATTGTGGAACAGGATACTTCATAAGTTCATAAGTGACAGGAGCAGAATTAGGCCATTCAGCCCATCAAGTCTACTCCACCATTCAATATTGGCTGATCTATCTCTCCTTCTCAACCCCATTCTCCTGCCTGCCCCTCATAACCCCTGACACCCGTACTGACCAACAATCCATCTCTGCCTTAAAAATATCCATTGACTTGGCCTCCACAGCTTTCTGTGGCAATGAGTTCCACAGTTTGACCACCGTCTGACTAATTTCCATCCGAAAGGAACGTTCTTTAATTCAAAGGTTATGACCTTAGGTGTTAGACTCTCCCACTAGTGGAAACATCCTCTCTACATCCACTCTATCCAGGCCTGTCACTATTCGGTGAGTTTCAATGAGGTCCCCTCATCCTTCTAAACTGCAGTGAGTACAGGGCCAGTGCCATCAAACACTCATCATATGTTAACCCATGATACGTGATGATAAATGCTTCAGATCTGGCACCTAACATATTACAGAGCAGTGGTCCCTGTTTTCCTGAATGCTACTAAGACCTGCACTAATGCCAGCAGGCGTGGAGAGATATTGTCTCCACAAAACCTTCCTAATTCATTGGAAGGATCAGTGAACCAATGCCAGCATCCTCTCCCAGCCCAACATCCCCAGTATTGAAGCCTAAGTTACGCTGTTGACCGTGTGCCTAACACCAGATTTCCAAAATAGTTATCCATTTCTGAGCTCTGTCACTAGAAGAGTTTACCAGGCAGACAGACGGAAAGATTCAAGAACATGATCAAAGCCTCTGTAGAAAATGCAACGTTGACACTGACTTCAAAGAATTTCTGGTCCATGACCATTCGGAGGTAGGGGATTTGGGATGGTAAGTCTAATGGCTTGGCCCTGCAGGAGAGCACCGCTTCATAAACCGCTCAGCCACCCGCCCCGTCAGGCAATGTCTACTCCCTCTGTTTCCAGGCCCATTGCTGCCCTCATCAGCCACCTCTTCGTAGCCACCCCCTCGGTCATGACTGACCATGGGTGATGCATCCTAGTTGTTGGCTGCTTGCTCCAAACCTCGGCTAGAGAAGCGTCGCTTGTGGCTGAAGAGACCAATGCGGGAGTGACAGTCTCTGTGGCAAAGGTCACGTGTGTGTGTGTGTGTGTGTGTGTGTGTGTGTGTGTGTGTGTGTGTGTGTGTGTGTGTGTGTGTGTGTGTGTGTGTGTGTGTGTGTGTGTGTGTGTGTGTGTGCGCGCGCGCGCGCTCTGGTTTGTTGAAGTTGCTGCGCTCCTTTCTGCGCGCCTGCTTGTCTGCCGCTGCGTTCACCAGTTTCTCTTCCCCCGTTTTGAGATGTTGGTTCAGGGTACCTCTCCACCTCGTGCGGTCAGCTGCAAGGCTCTCCCAGGACTCCACATCGATGTCGAGCGCCTTCATATCTCTCTTGCAGACATCCTTGTAACGTTGCTGGGGGTGGCCGATGGTTCTCATCCCAGATGTCAGCTCTCCATAGAGGATGTGTTTTGGAATACGGCCATCCTCCATGTGGTGGACATGGCCCAGCCACTGCAGTCTGCGCTGTCTGAGTAGAGTGTACAAACTGGGAAGGCCAGCGCGAGACAGGATCTTGGCGTTGGACACTCTGCCTTGCCAGGATATGCCCAGGATATGGCGGGAGCTTCCCAGGTGGAAGGTGTTGAGTCTTCTCTCCTGCCTGGCATATGTAGTCCATGTCTCACTGCCATACAGCAGCGTACTGATGACACGGGCGTTGTAGGCTGCTATCTTTGTCTTCACTGTCAGCTTTGGGTTGGTCCACACTCGAGTTGTGAAGCATGTGAGAGTTGTAGCTACCTTTCCGATCCTCTTCTCAATCTCTGTGTCCGAGGAGAGGGTGTCGGTGATGCTGGAGCCGAGGTCCGTGAACTGATAGACGGCATCAAGTTCGTAGCCGTCGATGGTGATGACAGGCGGCGCCTCTGTATCCGGCCCCAGGATGTCCGTCTGCTTCAGGCTGATGGTCAGCCCGAAGTCCTTGCGTGCCCGATAGAAGCGGTCCCTCAGTGACGGTAGTTCCTGCTGGGTGTGGGACACAACTGCAGCCTCGTCGGCAAGCAACATGTCTCTGATGAGAGCTTCACGTATTTTTGTCTTTGCTCTGAGACGGGTGAGGTTGAAGAGCCTGCCATCTGATCTAGTACGCAGGTAGATCCCCTCTGTTGCAGTGCCGAAGGCATTTTTCAGAAGCAGAGCAAAGAAAATCCCAAAGAGTGTGGGAGTGAGGACGCAGCTTTGTTTGACACCACTGCGGATGTCGAAAGGCTCCGAGAAGCTGCCATTGAACTGCACTGTCCCCTTCGTGTTGATGTTCTCTCATGCTGTGCAGCTTTGGTGGGCAGCCGATCTTTGGCAGAGCCTTAAATAGGCCATCTCTGCTGACGAGGCTGAATGCCTTGGTGAGGGCAATGAAAGCAACATACAGAGGCAGCCGCTGTTCTCTGCACTTGTCCTGGAGTTAGCGAAGGGAGAAGACCATGTCCACTGTTGACCTTCCAGCTCGGAATCCGCATCGGAACCCACAGAATTAGAGTAGAAGCATGATACAAAGAGCTGGAGTAACTCAGCGGGACAGACACACACAAAAAAAACAAATAATAGTGCAATAATAACAATAATAGTCTATATAGTTCAGAGCTATTTGAGGTTTGCAGTGTTTAATTGCCAAATGGCTGTAGGGAAGAAGCTGTTTTGAACCTGGAACCATTGGAATCCATTACCTTACTCCGTGTCTTCACATTGACCGATTCCGTGAAGCCCTCTGCTTGGGCGCAACCACTCCACTCCAAAGATGTCCCAATTTTCAGAGAGGCTGGGGCAACTGGTACAGGATCTACATTAAAGAATGAAAGAGGAATTGATTAACTTTTTACCCTGTGTATAGTGCACAAGAATGTGATTGACGAATGCTGATGGATGCAAGTATGTGTTTATTGTGGGAGAAGGCAATGGTTTTTTAACATTATTTCATAGACAGGATCAGTTGTGAGACCTTTCCGCATGGGGTGAGATGTCCAACTATTCTTGAATTTAATTAATTCAAATTTTGCCCTTTATGGCTCAGTCTTCTTCTTCTCATCGAGTCCACGCACAAGATTTGAAGGTGATCCGCCAGAGCTGAACACACTTCTCTGCATCTGCACGATGGTGGCTGTCTTGCCGCTTGTGCGTGGTGGTAGAAAGATTGGTGGAAACAGTGCCGCGACGTCAACGCTCTTTCCTTGACCCCACGGCTCAGTCATTCTGCACATTTGCTCCTATTCTAAGTTGCAACCTGGAACTTCATGAGAGCTCATACGTCAGAGAGTCATACAGCGTGGAAACAGGCCCTTTGCCCCAACTTACCCATGCCGACCACATTGTCCCATCTACACTAGTTCCATCGGCCTGCGTTTGGCCTATATCCCTCTAAACCTATCCTATCCATTTACCTGTCTAACTGTTTTTTTAATGTTGTGATAGTACCTGCCTCAACTACCTCCTCCAGTAGCTCATTCCATACACCTATTACACTTCATGTAAAAAGGTTGCCCCTCTGGATCCCATTCAGGGGTTATGGGGAGAAGGCAGGAGAATGGGGTTAGGAGGGAGAGATAGATCAGCCATGATTGAATGGCGAAGTGGACTTGAAGGGCTGATTGGCCTAACTCCTATTGCTTATGATCTCATGACCTATTAAATCTTTCCCCCATCACCTTAAACCCATGTCCTCTGGTTCTCAATTCCCCTAATCTGGGTAAAGACTGCATTTACCCAATCTATTCCTTTCATGATCTTGTACACCTCAATAAGATCACCCCTCACCTGCATCCAAGGATTAAAGTCTTAGTCTCTTCAACCTCTCTCTAGAGCTCAAGCCCTCGAGGCCTGGGAACATCCTCATAAATCCTCTGCATCCGTTATAGCTTAAAACATCTTTCCTACAACAGGGAGACCAAAACTGAACACAATACTCTAAATGTGGCCTCACAACTGTATGTGGTCTTGTACAACTGTAACATGACATCCTCGCTGCTCCACTCAATTCTCCGACTGATGAAAGCCTTCTTGACCACCCCATCTACCTGTGATGCCACTTTCAAGGAACTAGGTACCTGCACTCCTGGACCCCTCAGCCCTACAGAACTCCTCAGAGACCTATCATTCACTGTGTAGGTCCTGCCCTTGTTTGACTTCCCAAGGTTGAGGCAGTCATCCTGGGCCTGCATTTCATCCTGCAGCACCTAGACCACCAGGGGTGCAAGGATTTTGTTTGTTGATTTTAGCTCTGCATTCAACACCATTGTGCCAGAGCTACTGCACTCCAAACTTTCCGAGTTGACTGTGCCTGAACCCCTCTGTCGATAGATCACCAGCTTCCTGACAAACAGGAAGCAGCATGTGAGGCTGGGAAAGCACATCTCGGACCCGCAAACGCTCAGCAAAGGAGCACCGCAAGGCCGCGTACTCTCCCCTCTCCTCTACTCTCTCTACACCAATGACTGCACCTCCACCACTCCTCTGTCAAGCTTCTCAAGTTTGTGGATGACACAACCCTGATTGGACTGATCCAGGATGGGGAGGAATCTGCATACAGACAGGAAGAGACACAGCTGGCGTCCTGGTGTCATCGCAACAACCTGGAGATCAATGGTCTTAAGACGGTGGAATTGATTGTAGACTTTAGGAGAGCTCCCCCTCCCCTCACCCCACTCACCATCAACAACACCACAGTCACATCTGTGGATTTTTTTAAGTTCCTGGGAACCATCATCTCCAAGGACCTTAAGTGGGGGGCTTCCATCGCCTCCGCAGTCAAAAAGGCACAACAGAGGATGTACGTCCTGCGGCAGCTGAGGAAGCACAATCTGCCACAGGCAATGATGGTCCAATTCTACACGGCCATCGTAGAGTCTGTCCTCACCTTCTCCATCATGGTCTGGTTTGGCTCAGTCACCAAGCACGACACCCGGAGGCTGCAGCGAATCGTCCGATCAGCAGAGAAAGTTATTGGCTGCAACCTTCCCTCCATTGATGAACTGTACACTGCAAGGACCAGAAGCGAGCGGGCAAGATCATCTCTGACCCCTCTCACCCTGGCCATGAACTCTTTGAATCACTTCCCTCTGGAAGGTGACTCCGGACTGTCAAAGCTGCCACAGCCAGATGTAAAAGCAGCTTTTTTTCCACGAGTATTTGCTCTACTCAATAACCAAAAATCTGTAGCCTCCTTTTGCTCTGGTATTTTATTTAATTCACATGTTTAATCAATAATGGTTTATTATTAATGTTTAATGTTTTATGTATCATTCTTAACTGTCACTGCATGTCATGTTGTCACTTGCGGGTGGAGCATCGAGGCAAATTCCTTGTATGTGAATACTTGGCCAATAAACTTTCATTTATTCAAAATTCAACACCTTGCACTTCTCTGTATTAAACTCCATTAACCATTCCTCAGCCCCCCTGCACAACTGATCAAGATCCTGCTGCAATTTTTGACGACCATCTTTGCTATCTACAATACCACACACTTTAGTGTCATCTGCAAACTTACTAATCATGCCTTGTAGGTTCTCATCCAAAACAATGATATAGATGACAAACCACAATGGACCCAGTACCGAACCCTGAGGCACACCATAGTCACAGGCCTCCAGTCCAAAACAACAACCTTCCACCATCACCCTTTGCTTCCATCCATCGGTTCACTCATCCGAATTCAGAATCAGAATTAGAATCACACTTTATTTGCCAAGTATGTTTTGCAACATATATGAGGAATTTCATTGGCCAGGTCAGTCGTACAATTAAAAGTAACAGATCACTTCAAAAATACATTTTAACATCAACATCCACCACAGTGACTCCTCCACATTCCTCACTGTGATAGAAGGTGAAATATAGTTCTTGAGATAGATCAAGGTCTTATTGACATCAAGAGGACAGATCAGTGATATGAATTTTAGGGTAGATCAGAGGTCCACTATCATCTTCTTTCAGAAAGATAGTTGATACACTTACCAGGGTTTTCTGGCAAAATGTACGATTCAGGAGTTCGCTCTGGCAGAGGAGGAGGAATTTCTTCTTCAGAAACTATGAAAAAGAAACAAAGGAAGAAATTCACTTTTTTTCACTACTTAACCAAACACACCTCTTTAAAAAAAATAACTCCAGGTGTCTGTAAAGTGCACAGATTAAATATAATTGTCCTAACAATTTACCAATGAAGGTTGTTGCCTGTTTAGAGCTCCGTATCACAACAAAAACTGCTTCTTGCAGAAGTCATCGTCTTGAACATTCCCACCTCAGAGAAGAACTTATTGAACATAAATCGTCAATCAAAGCACAAACAGGTCTCCCACTCCCACCAGTCCTATGAATGCACTGCCATTGCTGCTGCAGTTGTGCACTGATGCAAGTTACGTCAGAATGGATACTTTCCTTTGCTTGTACAGCAGCGTGTGAGAACAGAAATGGAAAGAAAACAAAACAAACCTTTATGACGTATTTTCTGAAGTGTAGTCACTGTTGTGATGTATGAAGTTGCAGCAACCAATTTGTGCAAAACAAAACTCACACAAAGGCCAATGTGATAATGATCAGATAAGTTCATAAATTCATATGTTCTAGGAGCAGAATAAGGCCATTCGTCCCATCAAGTTCACTCTGCCATTCAATATCCATTGACTTGGCCTCCACAGCCATCTGTGGCAATTAATTCCACAGATTCACCACCATCTGACTAAAGAAATTTGTCCCCATCTCCTTTCTAATGGTACATCATTTTATTCTGAAGCTGTGACCTCCAGTCCTAGACTCTTCCACTAGTGGAAACATCCTCTCCACATGCAATCTATCCAGGCCTTTCACTATTAGGTAAATTTCAATGAGGTCCCCTCTCATCCTTCTAAACTCCAGCGAGTACAGGCCCAGTGCCTTCAAAAGCTCAAGAGAGACACACAATACTGGAGTAACTCAGCGGGACAGGCAGCATCTCTGGACAGAAGGATGGGTGATGTCACAGGAAAGGGAAATGAGAGATTTAGACAATGATATTGAGAGATATAGAACAAATGAATGAAAGACATGCAAAAAAAGTTACAATGATAAAGGAAACAGGCCAATGTTAGCTGTTTACTATGTGAGAATGAGAAGTTGGTGTGACTTGGTTGGGGGAGGGATGGATCGAGAGGGGGAATGCAGGGGTTACTTGAAGTTAGAGAAATCAATATTTAATCAATATGCCCCTGGGTTGTAAGCTGCCGAAGCGAAATAAGAGATACTGTTCCCCCAATTTGCATTTGGCCTCACTCAGACAATGGAGGAGGCCTCGGACAGAAAGGTCAGTGTGGGAATGGGAAGGGGAATTAAAGTGTTTAGCAACTGGGAGATCAGGTAGGTCCATATGGACTGAGCGAAGGTGTTCTGCAAAACGATCGCCCAGTCTACGTTTGGTCTCGCCGATGTATAAGATTTACACATCTTGACCAACGGATACAGTAGATGAGGGTGGAGGAGGTGCAAGTAAACCTCTGCCTAACCTGAAAGGACTGTCGGGGTACCTGGACAGAGTCGAGGGAGGAGGTATAGGGACAGGTGTTGCATCTTCTGCAGTTGCAGAAGAAGCTACCTGGTGAGGGGGTGGTTTGGGTAGGAAAGGATGAGTTAACCAGGGAGTTGTGGAGGGAACGGTCTCTGCAGAAGGCAACAAGGGGTGAAGATGCGAAGATGTGACTAGTGGTGGGATACCGTTGAAGGTGGCGAAAATGTGTGTGGATTATGTGTCGTATGTGACGGCTGATGGGGTGAAAGGTAAGGACTAGGGGAAGGGGACCAAGGGCAGAACTGCAGGGTACCGAGGAGACACGAGTGAGGGCCTCATCCATGATGGGTGAGGGGAACCCCTGCTCCCTAAAGAATGAGGTCAGGGATAGGGTCAGTGTACGCCTGGAACAGTACCCTACAAAGAGGCAGCAGGCACAGCTGGGGCCCATGCGAGTGCCCACAGCCATGCTTTTGATTTGGAGGAAATGGAAGGAATCAAAGGAGAAGATGAGCCTTCAGATGTAAACCCAATCATTCCTGGTATCATTCTCGTAAACCTCCTCTGCACCCTCTCCTCTGGAACCTCTCTTTAAGAGTGAGAGTCCCAAAAAGGGTAAATTATTGCATGAGGCCAGTCATTTAGACCTCAAGCACATGGGCATTTTCTTCTGGCAAAGAATGGCAAATCTTTGGAATTCCCTTTCCCAGAGAGCTGTGATACTGGAGTATTGGGGATATTTAAAGAGGATTGAATCACAGGCTAATTTTGCTATTTTTTCATATGATGTGTTTCTATGTTTACCATTTGTTCTTCTATTTTTCTGAAACTCTATAATTCCCTCCGAAAAAGATCTTCTGGTCATTTTTTAATTCTGCGGCCATTCATTTCCAGTGATTTATTTGAATGTGTCTTCAGTTGGAAATGAAAAAGCCTGTAAAAAAAAACAACCTATATGGTGCGATGAAGAAGGAATGATACCACCAGGTATTAAAGTATAAAGAGTGGACTGGAGAAAGGTGCTATTCAGTGACAAAAGCCATTTCCTGGTTCAGGGACAACGTAGCCAACCTGAAACGTCACCCATTCCTTCTATCCAGAGAGGTTGCCTGGTCCGCTGAGTTACTCCAGCATTTTGTGTCCATCTTCGGCGTGAACAAGCATCTGCAGTTCCTTCCTACACAACATATTTGGAGATCAGTCGGAGAGCCAGTGAGAAAATGCCACATCGACCTGTTCACCGAACATACTGACGTCTGAAGAAGGGTCTCGACCCAAAACGTCATCCATTCGTTCTCTCCAGAGATGCTGCCCTGTCCCGTTGAGTTACTCCAGTATTTTGTGTCTAGCTTTGTTTTAAACCAGCATCTGCAGTTCTTTCCTACACGTACTGAGGAGATATTCTGGCTTGTTTCAGCGACAACAATGTTGGTTCACTGCACCGAGCTGAAGGAATGATGAGATTGCCGCAATATATCGATGTATTGCAGAGCGGAGTGATGCTGGAGATGGCACAGGCTATTCCAGATGGATCTGGGTAATTCCAGCACTGTGCCACTAATCAAAGACCCAATGTTTCCAGTAAAAAGGGATATGTGTCCTGGACTTACATTGTAACTGACTGACCTGAATCTGATTGAAAAATTAGTCAATTATCAAGGTGAGAATGAAAGGAAAAGACTGTACAATGAAACACAAGCTCATCGAGGCTATAATTCAGCTCTGGTATCGAGATGAAAAAAATGTCAGAATCTGGTTGATTCCATGCCAAATCGTGTCAAAGATCTGATAAAAAAACTGTGGTGGACATATAATGTACTAAATGCACAATGGTGTAATGATAATGAATAAATGGTAGCCCCTGCAACATGACCATATAACCATATAACAATTACAGCACGGAAACAGGCCCTCTCGGCCCTTCCAGTCCGCGCCGACCATTTGTTTTCCCCTAGTCCCATGTACCTGCACTCAGCATTTACACTTACTTGTTATATCCGAGTCTATGCTCGAGTCAGTTAATTTACACCAGGATGTAAGAGAAGTTGAGGCCTGGGACAGATCAGCCATGGTCACACTAAATACTGGGGTGGGTTTGATGGGCTTTGTCATCTATTCTTGCTCCCACTTCAATGCATTCCTGGCTGAGGAATAACTATCGAGTATACAACAGTGGCACCTACTGTGAATAATTCTAGTTTACAGTTTACATCGACCCAACTCGCCAACACCGGCCTACATTGTCCCAGCTACACTAGTTCCATTTGCCTGAAACTGGCCCACATCCCTCCAAACCTGTCCTATCCATGTACCTGTCTAACTGTTTCTGGATAGTCCCAGCCTCAACTACCTTCCATGGCAGCTTGTTCCATACACCCACCACACTTTGTGAGAAAAAGTTACCCCTCGGATTTCTATTAAATCTTTTCCCCTTCACCTTGAACCTTTTTCTTCTGGTCTACAACGGGTGGTGAAAACCGTCCAGCAGATCATCGGTGCCCCGCTCCCTACCATGGATGCCCTCCACCGAAAACGGCGTCTGAGACGGGCTAGGAAGATCATCAAGGACCCCTCCCACCCTAACCATGGACTGTTTGCCCTCCTACCATCGGGGAGGCGGTACAGGAGCCTCAGGTCCCGCACCAGCAGGATGAGGAGCAGCTTCTATAATAACACCATCGCACTGCTGAATTCAGAGTCCCGCCGATAGATTTCCACACCTGTATTTATTTATCTGTATTTACCTATATATTGCTATCACTTTGTACTGTCACTAAACTGCATTTCGTTGTACCCATACTTGTATCTGTGCAATGACATTAAAGTTGAATTGAATTGAATTGAATTGAATTGGTCCCAGATTCCCTTACTCTGGGCAAAAGACTCTTTCCTATAACATGGAAAGAATATCCTTCCGAAAACATGGTGCCCAGAATGAACACAATATTCTAAATGCGGTCTCACCAACGTCTTTACAACTGCAACATGACCTCCCAACTTCTATACTCATACTCTTACTGATGAAGGCCAATGTGCCAAAAGCCTTTTTGACCACCTTATCTACCTGCAACTCGACCTTCAAGGAACCATGCACCTGTACTCCTAGATCCCTCTGCTCTACAACACTACCCAGAGGCCGACCATTCACTGTGTAGATCCTGCCGTTGTTCGACGTCCCAAAATGCACCACCTCACACTTTTCTGTATTAAATTCCATCAACCATTCCTCCACCCACCTGGCCAATCGATCCAGATCCTGCTGAAATCTTTCACAACCATCTTCACTATCTGCAAAAACACTCACTTTTGCATCATCAGCAAAGTTGCTAATCTTGCCCCGTATGTTCTCATCCAAATCATTGATGTAGATGACAAACAGTAACGGGCCCAGCACCAACCCCTGAGGCACATCACTAGTCACAGGCCTCCAGTCCGAGAAGCAATCTTCCACCATCACCCTCTGCTTCCTTCAATGGAGCCAATTTGCTATCCATTCCGCTATCTCTCCTTGTATCCCATGCAGAGCAGCCTACCATGCGGAACCTTGTTGAATGCCTTACTGAAGTCCATGTACACATCTACAGCTCTGTCCTCATCAACCTTTTTGGTCACGTCTTCAAAAAAATCACTCCGATTTGTGAGGCCACCTCCCACATACAAAACCATTGACTATCCCTCATTAGCCTTTGTCCGTCTACATGCCTGTATAACCGATCCCTCAGAATACACTCCAGTAACTTACCAACTACAGTTGTTAAGCTGACGGGCCTATAGTTCCCTGCATTTTCCCTGCAGTAATTCTTGAAAAGAGGCACAACATTTGCCATCCTCCAGTCTTCCGCCACCTCTCCTGTATTTAAGGACGACTCGTAATTTTCAACCAGGGCTCCCGCAATTTCCTCTGGTGGGTTTGGGACTGGGAGATGGGAACAAATATGTAAATAGTTTGGTCCAGTCATATGACCAAATGTTCTACTGTCATCAATTTCACAAACAAAAATAAAATGATAAGCAAATAGATCTAAGCCGTATGATCTGTGGTCCTGAACATGAAGCAAGCAGCTCTGCCACAATAGGCATTAATTTACAATCTACATTCAGAAACCTGTTCCCACAATGTTGTGCTATCTTGGTACAAGTAATTAGTTTGTTAAGATATTTCAGAAAGCAGTTATGAGTCAAGCATACTGAGCCTCCCTGGATGTTAGATCTCCTTCCCTAAGGATATACACAAAAAGCTGGAGTAACTCAGCGGGACAGGCAGCATCTCTGGGGAGAAGGGATGGGTGACGTTTTGGGGCAAGACCCTTCTTCAGACTGAAAGTCACGGGAAAGTGAAACAAGAGATATAGAAGGTGATGTAAAGAGAGATATTGAACCATGAATGAAAGATATGCAAAAAAGTAACGAAGATAAAGGAAACAGGCCCTTGTTCGCTGTTTGTTGCGTGAGAGTGAGAGGCTGGTGCAACTTGGGTGGGGGAGGGATGGAGAGAGAGGGAATGCAGAGGTTACTTGATGTTTGAGAAATCAATATTCATACCACTGGGTTTTAAGCTGCCCAAGCGAAATATGAGATGCTGTTCTTCCAATTTAAGTTTAGCTTCACTCTGACAATGGAGGAGACCTACGACAGAAAGGACAGTGTGGGAATGGGAAGGGGAATTAAAGTGTCCGGCAACCGGGAGATCCTTCCCTCAGGATATTGGTTTAATTCCCAACCAGCTTCATGGTTATTTCCTGTGCATCACAGCATTTTCAATACTTACTCATTTCTTTCATAACTTCTGTTTCAACAGGGGTGTGATGATCACATCCTTCCTCCATGGACTCTGCTCGAATGGGTTGGAAGGATCTTGGGCAGGTTGGAAGCTCACTATACTCATTCTCAGACCGGATCCTGGCCGAGATCAGATTATCTAGGTGTTGGCAGGGTAAGTCCTGACAGGAGAACATGATGTCCTCCAGTAGTTGTCCCTGTGCTGAGGCGGGAGGGGAAAAATAGGGATCTTCAGTGAAATAGGTGGTAGGAAACATTGCCTGGGAACTGAGATGCGAGAAGGATTGGTTCCCTGGGTTTTCGTGAACATTGGTCTTATCTTCTAGAGGAGATTGCCAATGACAGGGATTCCAGGTTCTCGCTGCTGGTGGTAAACTATTGCATTTGGTTGAGGGTGAATCATTGGAAATGATACTCAGCAATTCTAAGGAACCCATGTGGTTGTATCGCTTGATGTCAAATGATGCCTTTGGATCGACATGATCCTGACTTGTAATGGTGAATGGGTTCGACTTGGCCCTGGATAAGCACAGCTTGTTTGCTGACTGTATTGCATTGTGTGATAGTCTCTCTGAGTTGTGGGATAATTCATCCCATGATGTCCTTTTAATGTTTCTGTCAAGGCTCATCTGTTTTTCTGGTCCTCTCTCAGACAGACATCCTGCCATGCAAGTACAGTCCTGGATATGTTGAGAAAGATCTTCATTTTGACTGGGGTTACTGTGCAAGTCTGTTATTAATCCATGAGAATGGCTGTGTCTAATGGAGGGGAATCCTGACTGGTTGTATTGATCCACTATTGGTAAGTCTTGAACCATGAAGTCAAGACTTCTTTCCTCTTTTGGTGGCCTGCAAAGATAAGAAAGTGCTGTTAAGTACACATACAGGACTTTTAGTCAACCGTAACAAATGTTTCTGAATTATGCCCCTGCCCTACAATACGAGTTCACCCAAGAGCTCTCCCGAGTTAAAAAAATATCAAACTCGTGGTAAGTACGTAGAATGTACGTAGCAGGTACGTAGGACCTCGTGGATGTCCCGTAGCGGCTCGTAATGCGAAAGGCAGGTACTCGGGAAACGCGGAAACTCGTGACGTTTTTTCCACACTGTGAAAAGAGTCCAAGAGTTTCCCCGAGTACCTGCCGTTTTTATGTTATAATATTTTTATTAGAAGTAATCCATCATAACAACGGTATAGCAACTTTTCAAATACACAACCAACTTATTTCAACAAGTATACGGATGTTACGAATAATTCTTATAAACTTTTTAGAAAATAGAAAAAAGAAAATTTTTTAATCAATAAGAATGGTGATTAAATAATAATTTTGATTATATAGAGAAAGAGAAAAGAAAGAGAAAAAAAAGAAATAATAAAAAAATAAAAAATAAAAAATAATAATTGTTATATATATTTAATTAAAACAAAGTATTATATATATTTTAAAAAAATTATAGTATCCATCTTAATAGTGAATAACACAATTTCAAATAACGATATCAATAGAGACATGTATACAAATTTAAAAAAAAGGAATTATTTTCATCTAATCCTGCCGGGTATCCATTGAGTTGTGATGCCAAGAACAGCTACCCGTTCAAATATTCTGTATATGGAGACCATATCTGTTCAAAGAGTTTGTATTTGTCCATTAGGACAAATCTGATTTTTTCCAAATGCAACGTCGCCAACATTTCCACTGTCCACATTTTAATTGTGGGGGATAATGTTCCCTTCCAAAATTTCAATATTAATTTTTTCCCTATTATCAAAATCCAAGAAATTTCTTTGGTTTACTGTTAATATTAGATTTGAATCCGGAACTCCTAATATTATTAATTTTGGATCTGGGTCCAGTTTAATTTTAAGAACTTCAGAGATAACTCTAAAGATTTCTGTCCAATAATAATTAAGTTTTATACATGTTACAAAACTATGTGTTAAATTAGCTTCCAAGTTCTGACATTTATCACAAATGGGAGAAATGTTAGGATTAATTCTATTTAATTTCGTTTTTGAATAATGTAATCTGTGTAATACCTTAAATTGTATCAATATATGTCCAGCATTTAATGAGCAACGATGTATACGTTCTTCCCAAGTTTCCTTCGTTATAGATAAACCTATTTCATTTTCCCATGTTTGTCGATATATTTCCGAAGTTGGGAGTTCCCTATCCAAGATAGTATTGTATATATATGCTATTAATTTTTCTGTATTTGGGTGTTTATTAAACAATTAATCTAATAATCCTGGTTTTCTATTTTTATAGTCTTGCGCATTTGACAATATAGTTTCTAATTTGTAAATACCTAAATATGTTATTTGACTGCAATCCATAGATATCCTGTAACTCTTGAAATTAAAGAAATGTTCCTTTCTTGTAAAGGTGTTCTATCCTTTTAATTCCTAAATCATTCCAATGTCTAAACCCCTTGTCCAATACAGAGGGCTTAAACAAAGGACTATTCATAATTGGCAAACAAAGTGACAAATTATCCATATGTAGGGTCTTAACTATTTGTTTCCAAATACGTCTATTGCTATGAATTATAGGGTTATCACCATACGGTTTTTTTTTGTACTTCCCTTGGTGCAAAAAGAATCGAACCTACATCAAAAGGCAAACAGTCTTCCTTTTCCATCTTTAGCCAGCTTGGCTCATAATCTAAATTTACCAACCAAAAATTCATATTCTTAATCGGAACTGCCCAGAAATAATATAAGAAATTTTGTAGTTCTAGTCCACCATTTATTTTAGATTTATATAGATGTTTTTTACTTATTCGATGATTTTTATAGTCCCAAATAAAACTATTAACTAAAGTATCTTTTTTTAAAAAACATTTTAGGGAGATATAAAGGGATGGTTTGAAATAAATATAACAATTGTGGCAAAAAAATCATTTTTATAGCATTTATTCTACCGATCATTGAAATAGGTAGTGTTTTCCAACATAAAATATTTTTTTTTAGTTTATTTAACAATTGAGGGTAATTATATTTAAATAGACAGTTATAGGATTTAGATACATTAATTCCTAGATATTTAAATTTGTCTGTGACTATTTTAAGTAGGAATCGTTCTAATATATTTAATTTTATTCCAGTTATAGGCATAATTTCACTTTTATTCCAGTTAATTCTATACCCAGAAAATGTGCCAAACTTAGTTATAACATTAAGTAGATTGAGAATACTAATCTCAGATTTGTGATATAAATTAAGATGTCATCTGCGTATAAAGATATTTTATTCGTTGTAGTTTTGGTATTATATCCACATATTTCTGGTTCTGATCTAATCATTTTGGCTAATGATTCTATTACCAGAGCAAATAGTAATGGTGATAACGGGCATCCTTGTCTACAACCCCTAAAGAGATTACATTTTGCTGATAACATTTGATTTGTTAATATTCTTGCAGTTGGATTCGAGTATATGATTTTTACCCATTTGGAAAATCTATCCCCCAGTTGAAATTTCTGCATTATTTTAAATAAATATGGCCATGCAACCTGGTCAAATGCTTTTTCAGCATCTAAGGATATGACAGCTAGTTCAATATCATTCACTCTTTTTGAGTATATGATATTGAATAGACGTCTCAGATTATAGGATGAATAGCGTTTTGGGATAAAACTTGTTTGGTCATGATGTATTAAGTTATTAATCACTAAACTTAGCCTCCGAGATAAAATTTTAGTTAGTATTTTTTGATCGGTGTTTAAAAGAGCTATTGCTCTGTATGACCCAGGGTCTTTCAAATCTTTATCAACTTTAGGGATAAGTGTAATTGTAGATTCATTTAATGATTCTGGTAACTTTCCTTGTTCATAAGTATATTTATATATTATATGTAAACGTGGAGAGATCAGATCATAAAACTTCTTATAAAATTCAACACTTAAGCCATCAGGGCCTGCGGCTTTTCCATTATTTAATGATCCAATTGATTCTTCAATATCTTTTACTGATATATCAGCATTTAACAAGTCTCTACCTTCCTGATCCAAACTATTAATATGACATTCTTGTAGGAATGTTTCCATTCCATCTGATTGTCCTGCTAGTTTAGATGAGTAAAGATTTTGATAATATTGTAAAAATGTATCATTGATATCTTTTGGTAAAGTCAATATTTCTCCTTGTTCATATCTAATTTGATGTATAATTTTCTTATCTAATTTTCTAAACTGGCGTGCCAGTAATTTTTGTGGTTTATCCCAAAATTCAAAGTGTACTTGTTTAGTCTGTTGAAAAAGTTTAATAATCTGATTTGAATATATTTTATTTAGCTTATATTTTAATGATGCAATTTTATTACTTAGCCCCTTTGAAGGGGATATTACATTTTCAATATCTAATTGTTTTATTTCATTTTCCAACTTTTGTTGAGTCTTTCGATTTTCCTTATTAAAGTATGCGTGTGCTGATATTATCGCACCACGCATAAATGCTTTAAATGTATCCCAAAGCAGTGATGGTGAAATTCTAGGTTTGTCATTAGTTTCAAAAAATAATTTAATCTGTTTTACCAAGTGATCTTATCATTTAATATTTGGGGGTTGAGTCTCCAGTTAGAGGTTTTAATAGTTATGTCTTTTAATTTTATCTAAAATGTTAATGGAGCATGATCCGAGATAATAATATTATGATATTTTGAGTCATATGTAAATGGGATTAGTTTTGAATCTATTAAAAAATAGTCTATCCTTGAATAAGTTCCGAATACAGGGTAAAAAAAAGAATATTCTCGACCAGATGGGTTAACTGTTCTCCAGATATCCTTAACATTAGCTGTGTTAATAAAATAATTTATAAGTGTACTTGACTTAGAAGGGGTTTTCCTTTTCATTGATGATCTATCTAAATAATTATCTAAGGTACAATTAAAATCACCTCCAATTATTATATTATGTTGAGTGGATATAGGGATATTGTTAAATATTTTCTTGAAGAATAATGGGTTATCAAAATTAGGACCATATATATTCATAAGGATTACTTTTTTAGAATGTAATTCACCTGTAATTATTATATATCTACCCTCAACATCTTCTATTATTGAGCTTTGTTTAAAAGGTATACCTTTACGAATAATTATTGCTACCCCTCTAGACTTATGTGTAAATGAAGAGTGATATACTTTGGGAATCCATTTTGCTGTTAATCTATACTGCGCGTCTTTTTTAAGGTGTGTCTCTTGGAGAAAAATAATATCAGATTTCAATCTATTTAATTGAGCTAAAACCTTACCTTTAATTGGTTCATTAATTCCCTTAACATTCCAACTACAGAAGGTGATTCCATCAACCCCAATCCTAGTGTTTATGTCATACATGTTATTTTTAAGGTGGTTTATAATGGAGTAGATGTCTCAGCTCATCTAACCCAATCCTATACCCAAACATCAGATCGATGAAATGTAATATTTGTGTCATTGTCTTATACACACCTCTCTTTAAACTAACGATATAATACCAATCATACTTAAATCCATATAATATATAATATGAGATAAAATACATAATATAAAAATAATAATAAAAAATGTGAGTAGAGTAAGTGATGTTAGTAAAGTGCAAGGGGGAAAAAATGACTACAACTATAATTAATGCAGTTAGTATTAGTGTAAGCCACACTAGCGTGGCTAATAATCTACGGACTTCCGTGAAAAAAGAAAAGATGTTAATAATTCCAGCTCCGTTTTTGCCTTAAGGGCTATATATGCCAGGGTGGGGTATTAAATTTATATACTTAATAATTAACAATACTATTAATATCAAATATAGTTAGTGTCATAACACTATATTAGGAGAGCTAACATACATTTTTAAGGGGTAGTTAATACAAAACTATATTTATTAATAATCCATCCATCCCTCCTTGACCCCAAGATAAAGTCCATGTCCATTGTTCCTCCTCCTTCCCTGTGGATCCTCCTTCAGTGTGAATCCTCCTCCTTTTCTGTGGGTGGGCAGTATCATCAGGTAAGTGATCAATAATATTCAGTGTTGTTCATCTTCATCTACTTCTTCCTCTTCCAGTTTCTTCTGAATGTTTCAAGCGAATTCAAGAGCTTCTGTATGTTTGGTGAAGTGGTGCTCCTTGTTATCACAAGTTACTCTTAATGTTGCGGGTACATCAGACCATATCTCAGGTTCTTTATGTTCCTCAGGATACCTCTTGTTTCTGTAAATAAAGATCTTCTCTTGGCCACTTCTGCAGGGTAATCTCTGAAGATACTGATGTTGTCTCCCTCATATTTGAGATTTTTCTTATGTATTATTATCTTCATCATATCTTCAAAAACATGATTGTAAGCCACCTTCACAATCATCTGTCTTGGGGGAGCATCCCTCCTAGGGATTCATCTCAATGCCCGGTGTGCTCGGCCCAGCAGAGGTTCTTGGTCCAAGTTCAGAATATCTTTCAGGAGTTTTGCAGCAAATTTTTGAGGGTCTTGATCTCCCTCTCGGCCTTCACTCAATCCAACAATACGCAGATTCTGACGCCTTTGACGTCCCTCCAAGTCAATGCATTTCTCAGTTATTTTGTGTAATAATTCTGATAAACGCTTCTCGGCTGATTCAGTCAATTCTTTTATTGCGTCATTTTGTTGGTTAGTGAGATTCTAATAGGTTCTAACTTGGTATCCAGCAGCAACTCCATCTCACCAGTTTTACGGTTTACGTCATCCAACTGTTGTTGCAAATCAGTACCCGCTTTATCTTTCCATTCGTCCATCATAGTCTTTACAGTGGCTATAACTTCTTTTTTGAACTCTTCTTTCAAATTTTCATGATACACCAAAATATCAGCTCTTAAAGTTTTTATTTCCTCTTTATATTCTTTTTTCATATCCTTAAGCATTTGTTTTAGCTCACCCATAATAATTTTTTTGAGGTCATCCATCTTGAAAATATCTTCCTGGGAGGCACTCAAACTCGAGCACGCAGCTCCAGTGAGGCCTACTTCCCTTTTCACAGGCTTTTTCCCTTGGTGGTGGGGGGGGGGGGGGGGGGGGGGGGGGGGGGGGGGGGGGGGGGGGGGGGGGGGGGGGGGGGGGGGGGGGGGTGGGGGGGGGGGAGGGGGGGGGGGGGGGGGGGGGGAGAGCGATGCATAGACATTTTCTTAGTAAAGTCACGCGCCTGATGACGTCACGCACCTTTTTAACGCTACCGGAACCGTTCACACCTGTTCTCCTCTGGTGAGTAGTTTCAGTTAACCCCTTTTACCCCTGTTTTTTATACAATTTTTAGCGGAGCTGAATGGCGCGAGTTCCACTCACTCCATAGCGCCACCGGAAGTCTCTGATTGGTAGACAAAAAGCTTAACCTTTGGGGTTGCAGTGCACCATATTTGTGATGTACCATCACAAAAAAGCACCATTTAACATCTGCTGATAGTAACGTTAATAATTGGCCTTTTATAATATGCAATTGTATTTGATTCATTATATTAAGTACTTCATCCGAGTAGTTTTCCAGACTGACTGTGCTTGCTACTGGGAGTGGGCGAATGACATTTTTGCTGTGGGTGCCTCTACCCATGATGGTGACACATCTTTGGTGTGTCACTGTGCATTTCTACATCATGACTTGAGGAAGTTTCCACTTGTGGGAGTTTCCACCAGTGGGAGAATCTTGAACGATGGAACATGGTTACAAGATTAGGGAGCTATCATTTAAAGCGGAGGATCGACACAAAAAGCTGGAGTATTTCAGGCAGGAGACCCGAAACGTCACCCATTCCTTCTCTCCAGAGATGCTGCCTCTCCCCCTGAGTTACTCCTGAATTTTGAGATGCTGCCTCTCCCCCTGAGTTACTCCTGAATTTTGTGTCTACCTTGGATGTTAACTTTCTTTTTCTCTTCAGCGATATTGTCTGACCTGCTGAGTATTTCTTGTTTCAAAACAAGTTACACAGTACCTGCCGTTTTTAGCGCGTTTCCCGAGTACCTGCCGTTCGCATTACGAGCCGCTGCGGGACATCCACGAGGTCCTAAGTACATTCTACGTACTTACCACGTGTTTGATTTTATTTTTTGAACTCGGGAGAGCTCTTGGGTGAACGCGCATTGTGGGACAGGGGCTTAAAGTTGTATCAGATCTTATCCCTTCATTCAATTGTTGTGAATACTAATTGAAGTATATAATCCTGAACATAAAGCTGATCTTCATTACTGATGGGCAATTTCATTTGCATTACAATCAATGGTTAAATGTCAAAATCGGAAGTGACATGAGTTGCACCTTACTAACATTAGTTTCATGAAAACTGCATACGTATTTCTGTCTAGTAAAGGGTTAAGTAGCATGACGTTGCTATCTCTACATGGCGGATATAAACTGAATTTGCAGAAAATTAAGCCAAAACATTTAAAGCCTGCATAATCTTTTATACCAATGATGTTATTTACTCTGAGCAAACTTCACTGAAAATAAATGTAGCTATTTTTTTTATTGTCAATAAAATTCCGGTTTTGCAAGAATGACACAACATTCCTTCACCTTTTAGTTGTTGAAGATTTTTACTTTATTCAGTCCAAATTGTGTCGCAGTCTAGTCTTTCTCTCCTCCTTCGTTCCTCCTCCCCCCCCCCCACTTTCCCCATATTTTCCATTCACTATCTGATCTGCCAATATTGTGTTCATTCATTCAGGCTCGGTGGCATGGACGCTGGAGTAAGTCTGTGGGACAGGCAACATCTCGGCATAGAAGGAATGGGTAACGCTTTGGGTCGAGACCCTTGTTCGGACTGTCAGGGGAAATGGAGATTCAGAGATAAGGCAGTGTCAGAGTGAGGCCCAGCGCACATTGGAGGAACAACACCTCATATTTCGCTTGGGCAGCTCACACCCCAATGGTGCAAACACTGACTTCTCTAACTTCAAGTATCTTGCCTTCCCTCTCACTCCATCCCAATTCTCCGACTAGTCTGACTGTCCTCATTTACATTTTATCTCTGTTTGTTTTGTTGTTACCTTCTCCTAGCTATCAATGATCTATTCTACATTTTTCTTGATCTCCATTCCCTTTGTCTTATTTTCACACCATACACATTCCTTAACACCGTATCTCCCTCTCCCTTGATTCAGTCTGAAGAAGGGCCTCGACCCGAAACGTAACCCATTCCTTCTATCCAGAGATTGGATAGGGAGTTGCTTCTTGACCTGTCGATGCAGTTTCCATGTGCCTCTAGGTGGCAGCAACCAACAGCAGCATGTCATGCAAAATACTGTTGAGCTGTACCAAACTCAATTTAGCTCGCTGTCTGGATTCTCACCCACCCACGGGTGCCTCCCACCTGCCTATGCTTACTTGGGCCGGATGTGAAGTGTGCTATATTTGGCTGGTCTGCGAACAAATCTTGAATAGCCAGTAAATTATAACTGAACAGATTTCTCAGAGAGATTAGGAGCTTCAGAACAAAGGTTTGTACCTTACGGCAGATCACAGCAAGTATCTTTGCTTGTGCATCGACAGGTCAAGAAGCAACTCCCTATCCAATCTCTGGATAGAAGGAATGGGTTACGTTTCGGGTCGAGGCCCTTCTTCAGACTGAATTCCCAAGCACAAACATACCACAATGACCCCTACAAAAACCTTCCGAGTGTTTCCCAATCAGAAACCTTGGATGAACTTTGACATCCGCACTCTTCTGAAGACCAGACACCGGCCATTCATGTCTGATGATACAGTGGTCTACAAGATGTCCAGATACGACCTGGGTAAGGCCATCAAACAGGCCAAAAGGGACTTCTGCTCCAAACTAGAGGATGAGACAGATGTTCGGCAGCTGTGGCGGGGCCTGAATGCAATCACCTCCTGCAAGGCGAAATCAGGAGGCAGCTCGAATGTCGGCGAAACATCACTCCCTGCAGGAAAAATGGTCCCAATGTGGGGCGAATCCAGAACCAGGGGCCACAGTCTTTGAATAAAGGGGAGGTCATTTAAGACTGAGGTGAGAAAAAACTTTTTCACCCAGAGAGTTGTGAATTTATGGCATTCCCTGCCACAGAGGGCAGTGCAGGCCAAGTCACTGGATGGATTTAAGAGAGAGTTAGATAGAGCTCTAGGGGCTAGTGGAGTCAAAGGATATGGGGAGAAGGCAGGCACGGGTTATTGATAGGGGACGATCAGCCATGATCACAATGAATGGCGGTGCTGGCTCGAAGTGCCGAATGGCCTCCTCCTGCACCTATTTTCTATGTTTCTATACCAGTGCCCAAGAAGAGTAAGGTGACGTGCCTCAATGACTATTGACCAGTGGCACTAACACCTATGGTGATGAAGTGCTTTGAGAGGTTGATCATGGCGCAAATCCTACCTCGACAAAAACCTGGACCCACTGCAGTTTGCCTACCACCACAATAGATCAACGGTGGATGCGATCTCGCTGCCCCTCCACTCCGCTCTGAACCATTTGGTCAACAAAAGCTCATATGTCAGGCTATTATTCATTGATTATAGCTCAGCATTTAATACAATCATCCCCTCCAAGCTGGTTACCAAACTCGCAGAACTGGGTCTCTGTGCATCCCTTTGCAATTGGATCCTCGACTTCCTCATTCTCAGATCACAGTCTGTTCGTATTGGTGGAAATGTGTCAGCCTCGATAACAATCAGCACGGGAGCACCTCAAGGCTGTGTGCTCAGCCCCCTGTTGTACTCACTCTATACTCATGACTGCGTAGCCGGTCATAGTGCGAACTCCATCATCAAGTTCGCTGACGACACCACTGTTGTGGGACGCATCACTGATGGGGATGAGTCAGAGTATAGAAGAGAGATCGAGCGACTGTCCATATGGTGCCAGCACTATAACCTGGCCCTCAACACCAGCAAAACCAAGGAACTGATTGTGAACTTTGGAAGGAGTAGGATGGGGACCCACAGTCCCGTTTATATCAACGGGTCGATGGTTAAAAGGGTCAAGAGCTTCAAATTCCTGGGCGTGCACATCTCTGAAGATCTTTCCTGGTCCGAGAACACTGATGCAATTATTAAGAAAGCACATCAGTGCCTCTACTTCCTGAGAAGATTACGGAGAGTCGGTTTGTCAAGGAGGACTCTCTCTAACTTCTACAGGTGCACAGTAGAGAGCATGCTGACCAGTTGCATCGTGGCTTGGTTTGGCAACTTGAGGGGTTAGGGAGGGGAGAGGAGTTATGGAGGGAGGGAGGGAGTGACAGGGTAGCGGAAATTGAGAGGGGGGGAGAGGTGAGGGAGGAATTGTGGGAAGGGAGGAGGAGAGGGGAAAGAAAAGAGAGGGTGAAGAGGAGGGGGAGGGAGTGCTGGTGGATGAGGGGAAATGAGCCACGCCTGCGCAGTTGGGGACTATGCATGAGTGGTGGAATATTGTGCTAGGGGAACGGGTTGCATTGGGGAACGGGTGAGTGGTGGAATATTGCATTGGGGGAGCAGACCCAAAAACTGGGTCTGCACTTAAACTAGTCTTTTACTAAGTATAATTTTTGACTACAGATTTGTCCTATGTCACAAAATCTGACTTCTACGTGTTATGGAGACACAAGGAACTGCAAATGCTGTAATGTTGAGCAAAACACAAAGTGCTGGAGGAACTCAGCTGGTCAGGGAGCATTTGTGGAGGGAATGAACAGATGGCATTTTGGATTGCGATTATTCTACTATTCTGTAGTTGCTCATCAGTGTCAAAACACTCAAGTTTTATTATGTCTGAATTATTTTTCTCTGCATCTTCCTCATGAGGGTTCTTTAGATATTCTTTTAACTGCCACCTCTCTATTCTCTCCTCTGAAGCTGGCTGCATCAAACTTAAGTTGTTGAAGTGTAAGGTGGATTAACAAATCTGGTGGAGTGACTCCTGTAGTAGAATATATTATGTGCCATTTAATCAATAAGTTGGTTGTCCTATGATTCCTACGTGAAGCTATCATGTAAAACCTGTCTCTTTGAGACTCCCTTCAGAATATGTACTGAACCTCCCACTGCATTGTTGAAGACCAAACAGTATGGGGGAAGAAATGAATGCTGGATAGCACTATATCCTATGAATCATTGACAAAATATGTGTTAGCTGTGGTCCAGGGAACACCATCTCCTCAGATAGTTTCAAAGGCCATCTCAATTTCTTCACTCTGCTGTCATACAAGATCACACATGTCTATCTTCAATTCATTTTGAATGCATTTCAATAACTGGAAAGTTATTGCCTTTATGACATATAATCACTTTCTGATATGGTCACACATGGTCCAATTTCAGATAACCTACCTCCCCCTGTGTTCCTTTTCCAATGCCACCAGTCCACCCAGGGTCTCTCCCCCTTCGTTCACCATTTCCACCCCTCCCTCCTTCATCACCTTGACATCACCCACCCCAACCTGGTTCCATCTGCCCATTCCCCACATGCCTACCCACCCAGTGTTTACTCTCTCTCGGTTCACATTTCCTAATCCTTCCCCCATTTGGTCTCATCTGCCCATCGTTTCTCCCTTATCTGGTTCCACCTATCAGTCTCTACCCTTTTCCCTTCTCTCTCCACTTGGGTCCATCTGCCTAATTTTTTTTCTCATCCCGCCTACCTCCGTCACTTCTATATACTGACCATCTAACCCGCTACACTCTTAGTCCTGATGCAGGATCTCATCCTGAAATACCGACCATCCCTTTGCCCCAGGAGATGATGCCTGATACATTGAGGTCCTCCTGCAGTTTATTATTTGCTCCTGAAATGGTAACACTGGCCATATCCATGTCTGAAGTAGGGTCCTTGGTGATATTAATTTACTCCTGAAAAGCTGTGCATACTGATACTAATTCTTCTAAATCTCTAACAATACCTGGGCATGACACAAAATTCCTGACAAACCCTTCATCTGCACATTGCCCGCATAATCTGAATGTGACTTTTTCAAAATCTGCCTACTCAGATAAAATATTCCACAAGCTTAATTCAAACATCCTTGGTGATTGGATAATTTAAATCTCATGTTGCAAACTATCTGAATACTTATCTCAATTGTCACTATAGACAATAGGTACAGGAGTAGGCCATTCGGCCCTTTGAGCCAGCAATGCCATTCACTGTGATCATGGCTGATCATCCACATTCAGTACCCCGTTCCTGCCTTCTCAATGTATCCTCTGACTCCACTATCTTTAAGAGCTCTATCTAATTCTCGCTTGAAAGCATCCTGAGAATTGGCCTCCACTGCCTTCTGTGGCAGATAATTCCACAGATTCTCAACTCTCTGGGTGAAAAGGTTTTTCCTCATCTCCGTTCTAAACCCCTTATTCTTAAACCGTGGCCCCTGGTTCTGGACTCCCCCAACATTGGGAATATGTTTCCAGCCTCTAGCGTGTCCAATCCCTTAATAATCTTATATGTTTCAAAAAGATCCCCTCTCATCCTTCTAAATTCTAGAGTATACAAGGCCAGCCGCTCCATTCTATCAACATATGATAGTCCCGCCATCCTGGGAATTAACCTCATGAACCTACGCCGCACTCCCTCAATAGCAAGAATACTTCCGAGAACAGGCTCATTAGATTGGTATCGAATGTTTGTAGACAAAAAGATGCTTAACCTTTGGGGTTGCAGTGCACCATATTTGTGATGTACCATCACAAAAAAGCACCATTTAACATCTGCTGATAGTAACGTTAATAATTGGCCTTTTATAATATGCCATTGTATTTGATTCATTATATTAAGTACTTCATCCGAGTAGTTTTCCAAGTCTGCAGAAGGGTCTCGACCCGAAACGTCGCCTATCTCCTTCGCTCCTTAGATGCTGCTGCACCCGCTGAGTTTCTCCAGCCTTTTGTGTACCCTCGATTCTCCAGCATCTGCAGTTCCTTCTTTAACACTTCATCCGAGTAGTTTTCCAGACTGACTGTGCTTGCTACTGGGAGTGGGCGAATGACATTTTTGCTGTGGGTGCCTCTACCCATGATGGTGACACATCTTTGGTGTGTCACTGTGCATTTCTACATCATGACTTGAGGAAGTTTCCACTTGTGGGAGTTTCCACCCGTGGGAGAATCTTGAACGATGGAACATGGTTACAAGATTAGGGAGCTATCATTTAATACGGAGGATCGACACAAAAAGCTGGAGTATTTCAGGCGAGAGACCCGAAACGTCACCCATTCCTTCTCTCCAGAGATGCTGCCTCTCCCCCTGAGTTACTCCAGAATTTTGTGTCTACCTTGGATGTTAACTTTCTTTTTCTCTTCAGCGATATTGTCTGACCTGCTGAGTATTTCTTGTTTCAAAACAAGTTACACAGTGGCTGGGCAGAGGAAAGGTTGCAGAGGACGATTTTTTTAAGTTAGTAAGTAAGTTTATTGGCCAAGTATTCACATACAAGGAATTTGCCTTGGTGCTCCGCCCACAAGTAACAACATGACATCCAGTGACAGTTACGAATGATTTGCACAAAACATTTTCAAAATTATTTTGGCAATTAATTATCTTTGTGTATTCTTTTCGCACTTATACTCCACCTGGTGCTGGTGTTTTTTATACAGGTGGAAGGCTCTGAACTCGTGGAAGAGTGTAAATGGCCCTGGAAAACAACCCTGAGCAACTCTGAACCAGCAGACCCAACCTGAAATAAAAACCACAAATGCTGGAAATGCTGTGAAGGACAGGCAGCGGCTGTAGAGAGAGGAACCAAGCCGTCATTTCAGCTTTCATTCACCTTGGACCTTAATTTTGTTTTTGTCTCTACAGACGCACCCTGACATACTCAGGATATCCAGCAATTCCTGTTTTGATTACAACCTCCGTCACCTGCTGTGTTTTGATGTTGGTCTACACCTATTGGCCTGAGTAACAGCCATTTTGGCTAGCGGGCTGAGTGGCTGGAACATGCCAAGGGCAGCCATGTTCCAGCCACTCAGTGCTTTATGGAGCAACCTGACAATTGTCTGACGTGAAGTTGTTGGAGGGCAGATTACTGGGGTACCTGTGTCACTAAAAATGGTATTCAGGGTCATGCTAACACATATTTGAACTGCACAGCAGCAAGCTGAGCTTACACAGCAGTATCTGAACATTGTTAGGTTTCGAATCGGGCTATAGTTAAAAACTGAGGCAAAAACATTGGATCCGAGTGGAATTGTTTGTATTTTCTACGTTGATGCAAGTAAGTGCTTCACAAAGCCCAGTGCAGATGGTTCCTGTAAAACCTGTTTAGAGCATGAAGGAGTTTGGACATGCACTCAACAGCATCGAGTCTTTGTGTGTGGGCAGCATCACCTCTGCTTCCTATGTTTCACAATCTTCTTTCAACTTTGTTCGTGTGGCTGGTGTAGGTGCAGAGCAATCATTAAAAGTTTACATTCATATGTTTAAAGCAGATAATTGTTGGGCGTAGCAGAGTTTATCACCATGATTCCTCTTTCATGTTTGTGGTTTGGGCTACGTTAAATATTTGTGTTCCACTTAAACTGGTGACTAAAGGGAAGCTTTTATTTTCCATACTTGCATCAAGTATTTACATCTGTGAGTGTGAGTGGATGTCATAAGGTCATAATTGACAGGAGCAGAATTAGGCCATTCGGCCCATCAAGTCTACTCCGCCATTCAATCATAGCTGATCTATCTCTCTCTCCTAACTCCATTCTCCTGCCTTCTCCCCATAACCCCTAACACACCATACTAATCAAGAATCTATCTGTTTCTGTCTTAAAAATATCAATTGACGACCTCCACAGCCTTCTGTGGCAAATAATTCCACAGATTCACCACCCTCTGATTAAAGAAATTCCTCCTCATCTCCTTCCTAAAGGAACGTCCTTTAATTCTGAGGCTGTGACCTCTAGTCCTAAACCCTCCCACTAGTGGATGTGATTCAGACACGGAGCTCCTGAGTGAATATTTCAATAGATGTTTGATTGCGACTGTTTGTGAGTAATATGGGGTTGATATTGCCTTGCTAGAACACATGGAGTGGAAAGTAATAACACATGGAGTGGAAAGTATTTTTTTTCCATCAGTCCATGAAAAATGTGAAATCTTAACAAATGATATCAAAGGTTGGTGACTGAAAATATCCTGATGCTGAAAGCATCAATACAAACCACCGAGCAACACAACTTTGCAATGACTACAAGCCACATATGACCAAGGCTCACTGCGTGAAGACCCACCTTCTATCAATCTCTCAAGTACAGGTTGCATCAGACCTGGTCCGCGATTGTGAGAGTGGTTGATAGTGTATTGATGGAGTGTGTTGGGTGGGGAAGAAAAGGGGCCGGTAGAGTGGGAGGCTTTGGTGGACTGAGCATGTGTTTGGCAAAATGGTCACCTAGCCTATGCTTAGTCTCGCTAATGTACAGGAGAAGGATGAAGTTAGAGGAGATGTATGTGAACTTCTGTCTCACCTGGAAGGGATGGTGAGGTTCCTCGATGGAGGTGAAGGGGAAGGTGTAGGTGTGGGGGCATGTGTTACATCTGCTGCCGTTGCAGGGGCAAGCACCGGGCAGAGGGAGTGGCCACTACAGAAAGGGGAACGGGGTGGAGAGTCTGAAGTAGCTTCCCACTCGAAAAACTGCCTCTTCCTGTCCTCCAGAGATGCTGCCTGAGCCACTGATTGAATGCAATGTGTTGAGTTCTTTGAAAGATTCCAATTTTTGCAGTTCCTTATATTTTAAAATAAAGGACCTCTTTCAGTCAGAAGGCCATAGGACCCTGTGTAGATGTTATGTTGTATACATAAGTAGCCACTGTCTTAAGAATTTAAGTTGCCATGGTCCACAAATAGTACCTGTAACAAGGTGAGTTTGTTGATGGCTGGCTGGCTTCTGGCTCGGGTCTCGCTGACGTCACAGCCAGTTCATTAATCTGCTGGGGCACCAAAAGAATACTGTTAGTTAATGTGACCCTCAAGACACTATTACAAATCCAAGTTTCTGAAGGCATCTGCAAGTGAAAACATGAAGGAGGAAGTTTCAACTTTTTTTTTTTTTTAATATTTTATTTATTAGAGGTAAATACATCAATGTACTTCACATATATCTTGTTACAATCATTGTACCCCATAATTTTATGGCTTTTAAAGAAAAAGAATAGAAAGAAAGAGTGAAATTGGTGAAAAGAGTTGTGATGGTGAAAGAGCGTGCCAAAAGGGAGAAGAAAACCCTTGGGCAAAGAATTAGAGAAAGGGGGTTAAGAGATAGATCCTAAAAGAAAAAGGAAAAGAAAAAAAGCCAGTTACTCTGATATATATATCACACAAAAAGGAATCCACCAACTCCATAGTTTTTCATCCCCCCCACCAAGGCCCGAGGTACTCCTGCACCCTATCTTTGTAGCAATTCTATAAATGCAGACCACGTCTGAAAGAAGCGTTCTGATTTTCCTTCCAGGAAAATATCTCATATCTTCCAGATGTAGTGTTTCAAACATAGTTGAAATCCACATATTTAATGTTGGTATAGGAGCATTTTTCCAGAATTTTAAGATTTTAAGATTTGTTTTTTTCCTATTTTTTGTGTGACATTTTTATTTTAAACACTTTTGTGAAAATTTCAAAGATTTCAATCCAAAACCTTTGAATTTTTGTACAAAAGATGAATGAGTGCTCTATTGTAGCTTCTTGACAGTGGCATATATCACAAATTGGTGAAACGTTAGGGAAAAATGTATTTAATTTAGTTTTTGAATAGTGTAATCTATGTATAATTTTAAATTGTATTAAAGTGTGTCTTACGTTAATTGAGCATTTGTGAACATTTAATAAGTATTTTTTCCACCTTTCATTGGAAATTTTTATGCTTAGTTCGTTTTCCCACTCACCTCTAATACCTTCCGTTGTTGGTATTACTGCATTTAGTATAATATATATATATGTGAAGTTAAATTTGGTGATTCCGCCTTTGTATTCATTACTTCATCTAGTAAGTCTAATGGCATTGTGTGAAATTCATGTGCATGTTTTTTCAAATAATCACATATTTGGAAATATTTTAAATACTGATTGTTACCCAGATTGTATTTTAGTTGTAATTGTTTAAATGATAATAGTTGTCCCGTATCATACAAATCTCCCAAAGTTTTAATTCCTGCTCTTTCCCATTGTATGAATGCTTTGTCTATAATCGAGGGTTTTAAACAGAAGGCTTTTTAGCAATAGGAGATAGGAGAGATAAGTTTCTTAATTTTAAATTGTATTTTATTTGTTTCCAAATTCTGATTGTACTATGTATAATTGGGTTTTTGTTGTAGTTTGTATTATTCACCGTCATTGGTGAAAGAAGGATCGCACCAATATTAAAGGGGGAGCAGTCCTCTTTCTCCATAATGATCCATTCCGGTTGATGAAGAGCATTATCCAACAATTGAATCATATTTCTAATATTTACCGACCAATAATAATACATAAAATTAGGGAGTGCTAATCCCCCTACTACTTTGGGTTTATTCAGGTGTGGTCTTTGTATTCTATGGGTCTTATAATCCCAAATAAAATTTGTAATATCTGAGTCCAATTTTTTAAAAAACATTTAGGGTAGATATAGTGGGATTGATTGGAACAAGTATAGAATTTGTGGTAGAAAAATCATTTTTATGGCGTTTATTCGACCTATTAAGGACATTGGGAGCGTTTTCCAGAATTTAATTAAATTATGTAATTTCTTAAGTACAGGGTTATAGTTTGCTTTAAACATGTCTTGATATCTTCTAGTAATTTCAATGCCCACATTTGGAAGTTTCAACTTTAATTAGAAAAAATGGGTTATTTAAAACTTAACAATGGAAACCCCTAAAGACGGAAACAATACCCAGGCAACTCCATCGCCAAGCGGGGATTCAGCAACAGGAACTGTTGCCGTAGCAATCCTGATAATGGACTGCATTGTAAAGATACTGTGAGTGAAACTTTATTGGATTATTGTGGACGCACACAAGAGGCTTCTGCAGAAGATAGGAAGGAGGACGAAGCTGAAGCTGCAAGTAGGGACATGTCCAGAGATACCAAGTGAAATAATAACCTGCCACAGTGTTTGGCTGGCAAGGGAAATAAATGCAATAACAATGCAATGGATTTAAATATATTACATCACAGAGCCTGGGCCTGGATTTCAATTACACCATTAATAAAGGGCCTGTCCCACTTGGGCGTCATCTACGCGACATCATTTACGCGTCACGATGCACACGTGATGTGCGCATGGTGCATGGTGACATAGGCAGTGACGTGCGGTCGCGCGCGGTGCCCCAGGATCTTGGGATGTACAAAATCTTTGCGCCAAATTGACGCCAAGTGGGACAGGCCCTTTAGACTTTTATTTTAGTGATACAGCGGGAAACATGCCCATCGAGTCTGCACCGACCAGTGATCCCCGCACTAACACAATCCCACACACTTGGGACAATTTACACTTATACCAAGCCAGCTAACCTGCAAACCTGTAGGTTTTTGGAGTGTGGGGGGAAACTGAAGATCTCAGAGAAAGCCCACGCGGTCATGGGGAGAACGTATGGGATCTAACCCAGGTCTCCGGTGCGGCAAGCGCTGTAAGGCAGCAACTCTACCGTTGCGCCTGCGTGCCGCTCTAATGGATGTCACAAATTATGTGGCATTCCATGATGAAAGATAAAATGAATTCCAGAGGCAGAGCAGAATTTATAACGTGTTGGCGAGGCACAAAGGACCAGAGTTTTTCAGGAGAAATTACTTCCACTGGTGGGGTGTTGATATTTAATGACATGAATTTAAGAAAATTGGCAAACCTGTGGTGGGGCCATTGGGAAGATTTTGCTTTTCAGCAACGGGTTGTTGCATCAGAAAGAGTGAAAGAAGTAGATTCAATGGTAACATATAAAGGGGAATAGGAGGTTGACAAAAATGCTGGAGAAACACAGCGGGTAAGGCAGCATATATATGGAGTGAAGGAATGGTTTGGATCAATCTTTGCGGCTTCTCTTTTCCATCTTATCATTGATCTGTCCATGTTTTTGCCTTTTTCTCTTTGTTACTTTTAGCTATTATTTTTTCATTTTTCTGTACATTCCTTTCTTATTCCCCTTTTCGTTTTGTATTTTATTTAACCATATAACAATTACAGCACAGAAACAGGCCCTCTCGGCCCTTCCAGTCCGTGCCGACCATTTGTTTTCCCCTAGTCCCATCTACCTGCACTCAGACCATACCCCTCCATTCCCTTCACGTCCATATACCTATCCACTTTACTCTTAAATGTTAAAATCGATCCTGCCTCCACCACTTCTGCTGGAAGCTCATTCCACACAGCCACCACCCTCTGAGTAAAGAAGTTCCCCCTCACGTTACCCCTAAACTTCTGTCCCTTAATTCTCATGTCATGCCCTCTTGTTTGAATCTTCCCTACCCTCAATGGGAAAAGCTTATCCACGTCAACTCTGTATTTATTTATCTCGTATTTTGAAATTGACTTTTCTGGGGGGGGGGGGGGGGGGGGGGGGGGGGGGGGGGGGGGGGGGGTGGGGGCTCTCATAGAATTTAATTTAATGTTATTTTTTTTGCCATTTCGTCTTTACCTCATCCCATTCACTCTGATTGAAAATAAGGACATAGAAACAGAAAGAGAAGTAAGCCATTCAGCCCATTGAGTCTGCTCTTCCATTCACTAGCATCATGGCAGATTCAATCCTGGCTTCAGCAGTTTCAGTGAACTAACAACATGCTAGGAAGTATTCCCTATAGATTTTTGCTAATTTAGGTTTCCTCAACTTGCTATCTAGCTTTGGTCCATCAGTCCTCTGCAGAAGAATCTTCAGCAGATGAGATCACACATAGTTCAGCTTAATGCAGCTTTCTTCATTTCTGACTCCACACAATAATTGAAGTTACACTCAGCCTTTTTGACGTTATGACTGGTGCATTTGACCAGCTCAGTTTTGCAATAGACTGTAACCAGAGGTAAGAGCACCAAAGCACACAGAGGCTGTGGTCTTTCTCAGGAAGTCATGGGTGTTCATTTTCAGCCCAAAGACAGAAGTGTTTTTTTGCAGAAGTATGGTGTGAAGATACTGACCCAGTGCAACTCAGATGAGACGAAAGGTAAATTTGTATATGTAACTTATCAGACTATGTGTAAATGCAGAGCAGGTTACTGGTCAAATTGTGATGTAAGAATCAACTGAGACTATGGGCAGAAAATCCAGTGGTACAATGTGCATTTTTGGGGGAGATAAATGTCCTATATCCATCCGTGTAGTGATTGATCCATACTGATCTGTAGACAAATGGGCCCACTACCATATTGGAGTAGTCATGAGGGCTTGCTCCCCTGATGCTCTCCATGTACTGAATGCAGAAGTTAGCTGCTAATTGATTGATTTCTACTGCCTGTTACATAGAACAAAACAGCACAGGAACAGTTTCTTTGGCCCACTATGTTTATCCCCCAACAACGCTCACTAACTTCTACAGATGCACCATAGAAGGCATTTCATCGGGATGCATCACAGCTTAGCTTGGGAACAGCTCCATCCAAGACTGCAAGAAATTGCAGAGAATTGTGGACGCAGCCCAGACCGTCACACAAACCATCCTCCCTTCCATTGACTCCATCTACACCTCACGCTGCCTCGGCAAGGCCAGCAGCGTCATCAAGGACGAGTCGCACCCTGGCCACTCCCTCTTCTCCCCTCTCCCATCAGGCAAAAGATAAATAAGTGTGAAAACACACACCTCCAGATTCAGGGACAGTTTCTTCCCATCTGTTATCAAGCAACTGAACCATCCTACCACAACTGGAGAGCAATCCTGAACGATTGTCTACCTCATCGGAGAACGTCAGACTATCTTTGATCGGACTTAACTGGCTTTATCTTGCACTAAACATTATTCACGTTAACCTAACTGGTTAGCACGTAACAAAAGCTTTTCACTGTTTACATGACAGCTTGTTAACTTGACGGTATTAGTCGCCTTGTCACCTATGTAAGGTGAAGGTTGAGAGCCTCTTGACCTGATGTCACCCGATAAGGACCAAACTATATATGGATCAGACAGGGATAAAACCGCAACCGGTGTCAAGTAAACAGTGAAAAGCTTTTGTTATTTGTTAACCTGTCAGCAGAAAGGCAATACATGATTATAATCGAGCACTGGCTGCATCTTTGCCAAGGAATCCCTTTAATAGAATCCTAAGTAAAGATTGCTGCCTTTTGTTCAAACGGCTGTAGGAAGGGCCCTGTCATCAGTTATCACACCAGACTAGGGCATAATTCCAAGCCTCATGCATCCCATTTTTCAATGACTGGAACTCCAGGAGAGCAATGCGATTGGCACCTTGAGGCCTGGTGCCCGGAGGAACAAACCTGGAGTCATTGCACAGAATGGGCCGCTGATCTAAAGGCCAAGTGTGGAAGCAAGGATTGTCCTGAGAACTCCGCCATGCTATTATCATCACAGGAAAAAACACCAATGGTGCAATGACACCTCTCCTAGATCCATCATGGACCCCAGACAATAGACAAAGATTAGGAAGGAACTGCAGATGCTGGTTCAAACCGATGATGGACACTAAAAGCTGGAGGAACTCAGCGGGTCAGACAGCATCTCTGGAGAAAAGGAATAGGTGATGTTTCGGTTTGAAACTGTGTCTGAAGAAGGGTCTCGACCAGAAATGTCACCTATTCCTTTTCTCCAGAGATGCTGTCAGACCAGCTGCGTTACTCCAGCTTTTCGTGTCTATCTGTAGTCAACGTTATATCGCTAAATAGACTTATGGTCTGAAGAAGGGTCTCGACCTGAAACGTCACCCATTCCTTCTATCCAGAGATGCTCCCTGTCCCGCTGAGTTACTCCAGCTTTTTGTGTTTATTTTCAGGCTTCTGGCGGAGTGGATTGGGAATGTGATTGTGTGATAGATTAGAGTGGTGTGGTGTAAAGGTTAAAGGGTAGAGGAGATGTCATGGATGGTCCCGTTACAATGCCAGAGCACTACGAGTACTGGAACTGCCAGCATTAAATGAACATTGTGGGTACACAAAAAGCTGGAGAAACTCAGCGGGTGCAGCAGCATCTAAGGAGCGAAGGAGATAGGCGACGTTTCGGGTCGAGACCCTTCTTCAGACTTCCCTATTAAATGAACATTGTTGTGTCAGCAGACCAATAGAGAGAGCATGGGTCAGGTGGTTGGAGGTTGAAGATGATGGGTAGAAGGTTTTAAAGAAGGAACTGCAGATGCTGGAGAATCGAGGGTACACAAAAAGCTGAAGAAACTCAGCGGGTGCAGCAGCATCTAAGGAGCGAAGGAGATAGGCGACGTTTCGGGTCGAGACCCTTCTTCAGACTGGTCAGGGATCAGGGAAACGAGAGATATAGACGGTGATGTGGAGAGATAAGGAACAATGAGTGAAAGATATGCAAAAAAGTATCGGTGATAAAGGGAACAAGCCATTGTAAGCTGTTTGTGGTGTGAAAATGAGAAGCTGGTGCGACTGGGGTGGGGGGGGGGAGATAGAGATAGAGGGAATGTCAGGGCCCGAGGGCTGAGGGAGAGGTGGGAAGGGGAGGAGACAGCAAGGGTTAACAGAATTGAGAAAATTCAATATTCAAGCCCAAAGGATGCAGACTCCCCAAGGGGAATATGAAGTGCTGTTCCTCCAGCTTGCGGTGTTGCTCACTCTGGCCGTGGAGGAGGCCCAGGACCGAGAGGTCGGATGTGGAATGGGAGGGGGAGTTGAAGTGCTGAGCCACCGGGAGGTCGGGTTAGTTATTGCGGACCGAGCGGAGGTGTTCGGCGAAGCGATCGCAAGCCTCCGCTTGGTCTCACCGATATAGATCATCTGGCATCTGGAGCAGCGGATGCAGTAGATGAGGTTGGAGGAGGTGCAGGTGAACCTCTGTCGGACCTGGAAGGACTGCTTGGGTCCCTGAAAGGAGTGGAGGGGGGAGGTGAAGGGACAAGTGTTGCATTTCTTGCGGTTGCAAGGGAAAGTGCCCGGGGAAGGGGTAGAGTGGGAGGGGAGGGAAGAATGGACAAGGGAGTTGCGGAGGGAGCGGTCTTTGCGGAAGGCAGACAGGGGGGGGAGATGGGAAGATGTGGCGGGTGGAGGGGTCACGTTGGAGGTGGCGAAACTGGCGGAGGACTATATGTTGTATTTGCCGGCTGGTGGGGTGAAAGGTGAGGACCAGGGGGACTCTGCCCTGTTTGCGAGTGGGGGAATGGGGAGCGAGGGCAGTGTTGCGGGGTATGGAGGAGACCCTGGTGCGAGCCTCATCAATAGTGGGGGAGGGGAATCCCCGTTCTCTGAAGAATGAGGCCATTTGTGATGACCTGGTGTGGAACACCTCATCCTGGGAGCAGATGCGGCGTAGACGGAGGAATTGGGAATAGGGGATGGAGTCCTTACAGGAAGCAGGGTGGGAGGAAGAGTAGTCCAGGTAGCTGTGGGAGTCAGTAGGTTTGTAGTGGATGTCGGTCAGGAGCGTATCACCTGCAATAGAGATGGTGAGGTCAAGGAATGGTAGGGAAGTGTCGGAAATGGTCCAAGTGTATTTGAGTGCCGGATGGAAGTTGGTGGTGAAATGAATGAAGTCAGTCAGTTGTGTGTGGGTACAGGAGGTGACACCAAAGCAGTTGTCGATGTAACGGAGGTAGAGGCATGGGCCCCAGCTACGCTTGCCTCTTTGTTGGGTACGTCGAACAATCCTTGTTCTCGGCGTACCAGGGCCCCATCCCCGACCTCTACCTCCGTTACATCGACGACTGCTTTGGTGTCACCTCCTGCACCCACACACAACTGACTGACTGACACACACAAATAACCAACCCGACCTCCCGGTGGCTCAGCACTTCAACTCCCCCTCCCATTCCACATCCAACCTCTCGGTCCTGGGCCTCCTCCACGGCCAGAGTGAGCAACACCGCAAGCTGGAGGAACAGCACCTCATATTCCGCTTGGGGAGTCTGCATCCTTTGGGCTTGAATATTGAATTTTCTCAATTCTGTTAACCCTTGCTGTCTCCTCCCCTTCCCACCTCTCCCTCAGCCCTCGGGCCCTGACATTCCCTCTATCTCTATCTCCCTCCCCCACCCCAGTCGCACCAGCTTCTCATTTTCACACCACAAACAGCTTACAATGGCTTGTTCCCTTTATCACCGATACTTTTTTGCATATCTTTCACTCATTGTTCCTTATCTCTCCACATCACCGTCTATATCTCTCGTTTCCCTGATCCCTGACCAGTCTGAAGAAGGGTCTCGACCCGAAACGTCGCCTATCTCCTTCGCTCCTTAGATGCTGCTGCACCCGCTGAGTTTCTCCAGCTTTTTATGTACCATGGGTAGAAGGTTGTTTTTCAGACTGGTGTCCCTTAACCAGTGCATCAGGGGTTGGTGCTGGGCCCGTTATAGTTTGTCATCTATATCCATGATTTGGAAATTAATATACATGCATGGTTAGTCCGTTTGCAGATGACATTAAAATAGACGGCATCATAGGATCCTGATCGTTTGGTAAGTGGGCAGAGGACCGGCAAATAAATGTTAATACAGATAAGTGTGAGGTGTCGCATTTTACTGCAACCAGTTACAGTAGCCAATTCACTGTTACAGTGAATGATAAGGTCATGGGGAGCGTTATAGAACTTAGAGGGACATTGGAATACCGTTACCTAGTTCCTTGCAAGTGGTGTCACAGGTGAACAGGGTTGTGAAGAAGCTTTTGACAGGGTGACCTTTATCAGTAAGGACACTGACTACTGGCATTGGGACATGGTATTACAGTTGTACAAAGCGTTGGTGTGTCTGCACTGGGGAGTATTGGTCACCCTGTTATAGGAAAGACTAGACTAAGTGAGGCACGTTGGGTCCCAATCACACAGGAGGCCTGGTCCCCTAACATGGTCCCCATTCCCCAACGCAATATTCCACCACTCACCCGTTCCCCCAATGCAATATTCCGCCACTCACCCATAGCCCCCAACTGTGGAGGAGCGGCTTATTTCCCCTCATCCCCGTGCACTCTCTTCCCCTCCGTGTGTGGGGGGGGGGGGGGGGGGGGGGGGGGTTGGGGGTGTGGAGTGTGTGGACGCGCGGTTTTTAAGATTTTTAAACCTTGCTAACTTTTATGGCATTCAACCAATCAAAATGAAACGGTGCACTCGCATCACAGGAGATCGGTGAGTGAACTAGTGAAAAATCGTAGCGCTATCGCGAACCGTTTTTGCGCAAATAGAAAGACCGCCAAACCGGAAGATAACAAGAAGAGAGTTTTAGTTATGTATAAATGTTACGTCATTAAGCTGGAGTAGGTACAGAGAAGATTTACAAGAATGTTGTCAGGACTCAAGGAACTGGATAATAAGGAGAAGTTGGGCAGACTCTGAGTTCATTGCTTACAGCGTAGAAGACTGATGATCTTATGAGGGTGTATAAAATCATGAGGTGTATAGATAGGGTGAATTCACATCATCTTTTTTCTCAGTGTCGGGAAATCAAGAATGAGAGGGTTTATGTTTAAGGTGGGAAGGGAAAATGTAACAGGAATCTGAAGGGCAACTGTTTGTTTACACAAAGGGTGGTGGGTATATTGAACGAGCTACCAGAGGAACTGGTTAAGGCAGCCACAATAGCAGCAATTAAAAGACATTTGGCCAAGTACATGGATAGGAAAGTTTGCAATAAATGCAAACAAACTTGCGATGTGCTTGGCGTCAAATGCAAGCACGTGGGACTAGCATAGGTGGGCACCTCGGTCAGCAGGGACCAGTTATGATGACGGGGTACTCCTATGCTGTACGATTCTATGTCCTGGTAATTCTATGAGCATCACAGCGTGTTGGGCTGGAGCAGATCTCAGCACAAGGGTTGCCTCACGATGAGACCTACCACCAACTATCATAGCTCCATCCTTCCTCCCGTCATTGGTTGCTTTCACTATACATCATCATTGAAGCAAACACGCCCATTGCCCGATTGGAGTTTTCTTCAGTCAGTTACATCTCTTTTGTCCTCTTTTTCCATTTCCCCCCCCTAAAATGCTCAAAATATGAAATTGGAAACCGGTTTCAATGTCTCTGTTTTTTCGCCAAGGTGCCATTGTGTATTATTTAGCTTCCAGAGATTCCTGGCAATGACATCCTTATCTGCAACCAATAAGTGTTCCTTCACTGCCAGGAGTCATCTCCCCCCCTCAACAGTCCAGTGTTCAAGCTTAAACCTTGAGGAGCAGCAGGACAATGTCGAATACAATTTTTAATCAGAGGGTCACTTCATTTTTTTTTTTGTTAAAACATAAGAAGTCCCACTTTGGGCTCTTGGCTGTTTCTCTAGCAGGTTCTCACCATCTGTTTTACCACATCCGGTTGTGTAGAGGCCTTCCAATCATCGCAGGCTCATACAGTGCAGAAACCTTCTGTGCTGTTTCACAGTAGCTCAGAAGAGGAGGAAGTTTACAAGCACAGAGCATTCCATAAATAACCAAACTGGCACACTGTTAATGGTGCTCCTTCTCAGAGTTGCTGACTGGCCATTAATGGATGTAGCATTTCACTGCAAATGCTTACACCACCATCTAAACAGACGGCTACAAGTCTAAGGCAGACACAAAATGCTGGAGTAACTCAGCGGGACAAGCAGCATCTCTGGAGAGAAGGAATGGGTGATGTTTAGGGTCTCGACCCTTCTTCAGACTGAAGGGTCTCGACTCGAAACTTCATCCATTCCTTCTCTCCAGAGATGCTGCCTGTCCCGCTGCGCTACTCCAGCATTTTGTGTCTACCTTTGATTTAAACCAGCATCTGCAGTTCTTTCCTGCTACAAGTCTATCCTGGTCCACATTAGCCTGTCCGCCTTCCAACATGAGCTCCAAAAATCTCTCCCATTAATTAGCGCAACTTTTTTAACTGAGCGATTCTTTGCTTTGTAATGCACTTTGGCAACTATTATCACATAAACTGCATTCTAACTCAATGGGATTAGTTTACGGTGGAGTAGGAAAAGCTAAGGATACATTTTTACATTATTCAAGGTTATGAGAGTGTTTAATCTGAGTACGTAGGGAGAAACCGGTTCCACTGTTAGTATGGTCAGTAGTTGGATGAAACAAATTTGAGTTAATCAGCAGAAAAAGTCCAAAATGAATCAGGGAGAAATAGCTTCATGGAGCTTGTTGTTGAGATGTGAAACATTTTGTAGATGAATTAAACATTTTCAAAAAGGGGTTGGATATGTTGTTGGAATAAAGTTGGACTGGCCTCTTTGATAATTCTTTCAAAATGCTGAGTTTGCCATGTAGGCATTTTGTGTGCTGTCATGTTCTGCAGTTCTAAAAAGTTGATTAACACATGACAAGACTTCTCCTAAATTAAGACTCGACTTTGAACTATGAACAGCGTGAGAAAGGAACTCATCACTTCTAGACGACAGGAAGAGGAACTGACAAGATCAACTGCATTGAAATTCTCATGTGTCCATTGAGATGGGATGGAATGGCAGAACAAAGAATGGTTTTGTCCCAATGCTGAATATTTTACTTCAGCCACCATCCTTAAAAATGAGTTAAACTGAGTTAGACATGTTTTATTACAGAAAATGTGCTGTCTGACACTCCTTCCAGACGAACACCCGAGACAGTGAATGAAAAATCCCAAGCACTTATATCGAGTGTAGTTTTACAAATGCAGTTATCACACTTGATATGACAGTTGGTAGAATACGTCAATCAAACATAAGAATGTTCCTTTTGTATGGTGCCACTTTGATCTCAGACTTCATTTAAGCCAGTGAGTGCTTCAAGGACGTCTCAGCATGGCTGCATGACATTCTCAAGGGGAAAGGCGAGTAACCAGAAGTCAGTGTGCATGTTGGCACAAATGAGATAGTTAGGAAAAGGGATAAGATCATGCAAAATTATTCTGGGGAGTTAGGCAAAAGGTTAAAAAGCAGGACTCCAGGGCAGTGCTCTCCAGATTACCTCTGGTACCATGTGCTAGTGAGGTTAGGAACAGGAAGATAAGGCAGCTGAATACATCGCTGAGGAGTTGTTGCAGTGGGCAGGGATTCAGATTTTTGGACCATTGCGATCTCAGGGATAGTGAACTGTACAAGATGGATGGGTTGCACCTGAACTGGAATCGAACCAATATCCTGGCAGGCAGGTTTGCTACTGCTACATGGGTGGGTTTAAACTAGATTGGCAATGAGGAAGGATAAAATGCAGGGTTGAGATGAGAAGCTGGAAGTCAGTATGGAAAGTAATGAAAGCAAGTTCAGTGGACAGAAAAGGCAGCAGCATGGCAGGGAGCGAGGAAGGACTGTTGGATTGAAATGTATTTATTTTTATGTGAGAGGCCTGACAGGTAAGATGAACTCAGGGTGCAGAAAGGTCCGTGTGATTGGGACATTGTAGCCATTACGGAAACCTGGGTAAGAGAGGGACTGAACTGGCAGCTTAATGTTCTGTAGGTGCTGTAAGAGGTGGAGGTAAAAGTGTTGCTTTATTGATTAAGGAAAATGCTAAGGCAGTGGTCAGGGATGACATTACTGATGGTTCGTCCAGTGAGAAATAAAATAGGGCATGGTCACCTTGTTGGAAGTGTACTATGGGCCCCCAAATTTTAAATGGGAGTTGGAAGAGCAAATATGCCAGGAGATTGCAGGTAGCTGCAAGGTTAATAAGGTTGTCATCTTAGGGGAGTATAACTTTCCCAAAATTGATTGGGACTATCATGGCGCCAAGGGATTAGATGGGCAGAATTTGTCAGGAAAGTTTCCTCAGGCAATATGTAGAGGATGTGGAAATTGGCGAAGCTTCATCTACTCTTAGGAAATTGAGAAGGGCAAGTGACTAAAGTGTTGGTGGGCGAACCTTTTGGTTCTATTAGCTTTAAAGTAATTATGGACATAGACATGGCTGGTCCACAACTTAGAATTAAGGGGCAAGGCCAACTTGATAGTATCAGACAGGAACTTGCTGAAGTTGATCAGAGTAGGTTGCTTGCGGGCAAATGAATGATTGGAGAGTGGGATGCTTTTAAATGTGTGATGACAAGAGTTCAGGGAATGTATGCTCTTGTCAGAGTGAAGGACAAGGTAGGTGGGCATAAGGAAGTTTGGACAATGAGAGAAATTGTGGGTCTGATCAGGAAAAAAGAGGCATTGGACAGGTATAAACAGCTGGGATCAAGTGTATCCCTGGAGGAGTTTCAGGAACTACTTAAGACTACTTAAGGTGGGGGGTGGCTAATGTTTTGCCTCTATTCAAGAAGGGCTGCAAGGCAAAGCCTGGGAACTATAGACCAGTGAGCCTAACATCTGTGGTCGGCATGATACAGGGATGTATTCTGAGGGATAAGATATGGATGCATTTGGCTCGGCAGGGGATGATTAGGTACAGTCAACATGGTTTTGTACATGGGAGATCATGTCTTACAAATCTGATCCAGTTTATTGCAGAAGTAGCCATAAAGGTTGATGGTGGAAGAGTTGTAAACATTGTCTATATGGACTTCAGGAAGGTTCATAGTTCAGGAAGATGCTTTCAAGAGTGAGTTAGATAGAGCTCTTAAAGATAGCGGAGTCAGGGGATATGGGGAAAAGGCAAGAACGGGGTTACTGAGTGTGGATGATCAGCCATGGTCACAGTGAATGGCGGTGCTGGCTCGAAGGGCCGAATGACCTACTCCCGCACCTATTGTCTATCATCTATTGTATTTGAAAAGGTCGGCAGACAAAGGTCGGCAAAATGGTTGGTATTTGAAAAGACCGGCTAGCAGGTGATATTGTAAAAAGCGAAGCATTGGTTTCATGGAAGGAAGCACAGGGTGAAGGCGGCAGGTTGGTTTTTGGATTAGAACCCTGTGACTTGTCCTGTACCTCAGGGATTGGGCCTGGGCCCACTGCTGTTTGTGGTTTATATCAACAACATGGCTGAGAATGTGGAGGCACGATTAGTACGTTTGCAGATGACACCAAGGTCGGTGGTATCTTAGATAGTGGCAATGGTTATTAAAAATTACGGCAGGATCTTGACCAGAAGGGCAAGTAGGCTGAGGAATGATTAATGGAGTTTAATACAGATAAGTGCAAGGTATTACATTTTGGGAAGTGAAACCAGGACAAGACCTTCACAGTGAATGGCAGGTCCCAGTGCTGTAGAGCAGAGGGATCTAGGAGTGCAGGTACACAGTTGTTTGAAAGTGGCATCACAGGTAGATATGGTGGATAAAAAGGGCTTTGGTATCTTGGCCTTCATTAGTCAGGTTGTAGAAGTGGGGATGTTATGTTACGGTTGTACACGACATTGGTGAAGGCGCATTCAGAGTATTGTGTTCAGCTATGTCCCCTTGTTCTTGATTCCCCTACATTGAGTAAATTACTGTCCATTTATCCCATCTAGTTGTGAGTGGGGAAAGATTGAATAGAAACCTGAGGGGCAATTTTTCACACAGAGGGCAGAGGGTATTTGATGCCAGAGGAGGTACGAGGCAGGTACTAGAACAACATTTAAAAGACATTTGGAAAGGTATACGGATCAGAAAAGTTTGAAGGGATATGGGTCAAATATAGGCATGTGGGACGTGCAAGTTGGGCTGAAGGGCCTGTTTCCACGCTGTACCAGGTTTGAAGGGTTTAATAGTAAGATTAAACGAGTAACTTACCAAGTTTGAAGGTTGATCTGTATTTTACGAGGAGTCGCGGTGAGGGATTTCGTGAAGACCCCGCCAGCACGCATGCGCGGCATCCTTCAAAGCAGCGGTGTGGAATCACAGAACGCACCATGACTAAAAATAGTAAGATGAAAACGCAGAACTTCCTAGTTGATCCTATGATAGAGGGTGGGAGCGGGGGGCACGAAATCCCTCACCGCGACTCCTCGTAAAATACAGATCAACCTACAAACTTGGTAAGTTCTCGTTTAATCTTACTATTTTACTTCGGAGTCACGTGAGTGACTTCGTGAAGATTTCAAAGCTCTGTGATTTCACGCCCTGGACAACGTCCATGCTTATCACACTGCCGCAAGTCTGATGGAGGAAGGCTGTTAATGCAGTTCAGTCGAAACTGGCTGAAAAATTAACACAATTTATTAAACAAATAAACAAATAATAACCCCTAATTCGGGGACAGACATTCACTGAGCGGTTCCCAGCACAGCTTCTGCGAATGTCGCAGGGGCGACCAGTGGCTTGTTGTAGAACCGTTGAAAGGTTTCCTCACTGGCCCAGCCCGCGGTGGCGAGGATGTGGTCCACGGGCACCTCCATGGCCCTCGCCGCTGATGTGGATGCAGCCCTGGTGGAATGAGACTTAAAAATGTTAGTAGCAACTCCTGCTGCATCCAGCACCACCCTGAGCCACCTGGCGATAGTCTGTACGGTCACCCGATGATGCAGAGGTTTGTGGCTGATGAAGAGCCCCTGTTCCTTTATCCTGATGACTCCTGTAACCCTGATGTAGTGGTGGAGATGGGTGACTATGCAGAGAGTGGCATCTACAGGGTACGCCCGAAACTCCAACTGCAGCCCATGCGCCCCTGGCCTGTGCTGCTTCAATAAATCTTGGACAAAGAAATTTATTTGACCAGGGGTGGCCACCATGCTGTCCAGTCGCAGTTTTTGTAACGTCTGGACTCGTTGGGCTGTAGTCAGTGCCATCAGCATCACCACCTTGAGGGTGAGCTGTTTCAGTGGTAACTCGTTCATTGGAGCCCAGCTCCTCAGTAGGGTCAGCACGATCCCCACATCCCACGTGACAGTATATCTGGGTCGCGGAGGGTTGATGTTGAACACTCCCCTCATTAGTTTAGACACCAGGTGGTTGGAGCCTATACCTATATCCAGGTATGAGGACAGCGCACTCCTGGCGCTGTTGATGGCACTGTAGCTGAGGCCAGCATCGAAATGGAGGCCAGCTAGAAACTCCAGGACATCAGGTATCATTGCCGAGTTGGAAGTCTTGTTGGTCCGAGCACAGAATGCCTCCCACTTCCTGATTTGGGTGAGGTACTGTTTCCGAGTTGATTCTCGGCATGATGTGGCGATAAGTTCTATGGCTCGTGATGAGATGCCCGCCTGGATGAGTGGTCTCTTCAGAACCTGCAGCCCAACAAGTTTAAGTGACCATGGCAAGGATCACTATCCCCCGTAATGGGGTGAGTAATCAATTTTGGGTGTTTACCAATCGCCATTCATGGTTGTTTTAAAATTTTAGCGACCATCGGGTACCATGGCTGTGTAGGCCAGTTGGGAATGATCAATATGCCAGTTGCAGAGTCCAGTTTAATTTTCTGCAATACCCGACTGATGAGGCAGAATGGGGGAAATGCGTAGCAAAACCATTTCCCCCAATGGATAGAAAACGCATCCATTGCTATTGCCCCAGGGTCTGGTTCCAACGACACATACGTTGGTATCTGATGGTTCAACCTGGACGCAAATAGGTCAATATCTGGTGTCCCATAGTGAGCTGTAATGTCTCCAAACATTTGGGGGTTCAACATCCACTCGATGTTGTCATTGAATACTCGTGACCTGGTGTCCGCCACTGTATTAAGCTTCCCAGGCAAATAGGTCGCCGTAACCCAAATATTCCTTTCAATGCACCAGTGCCAAATTGTGTTAGCCAATTCATCACAAGATAGCGACCTGATACCACCCATATGATTGATGTAAGCCACCACTGTAGTGTTATCTATTTGAAGGCGGACATGTAAATCCCGTGAATTAGTACAGTAAGCCCGCAGTCCATGAAATGCCCCCAGCATTTCTATATAGTTTATCCCGTGTGACTCCAGAAATGTAGACTCACGAGAGTTCCATCTGCCACCACAACTGGACATCGTATCAGTTGCTCCCCAGCCTTGTGCGCTTGCGTCAGTTTGTAGCACAACGTCTGGATTGCTTACTATGATGGGTCTGTGACACTCACTAATATTGGCAACCCACCATTGTAGCTCGTTTCTAGCCTTTGCTGGTAACCGGATTGGCCGATCAAAGTGCCCAGCTTAGTGTAGCGGTCCGAATTGTGCAGCTGAGAATGTAGCTACCAATTTCCCTATAACTTTGCTGTTTGCCAAATGGTCGGTACCGTGGCGCAAGTAAGACTGTGGCACTCTTCTTTTATAGCAGTAGCTTTATTGGTTGGGATGGTAATCTTCATCAAGTTGGTGTCTAGGGTGAACCCCAAATAATCCATAACCCGTACCGGGTGCAATTTTGATTTGTCTGGATGGATTACAAACCCCAGCTTCTCGAAAAGAGCCTTAGTTGCAGCCACTGCCCGTGTAGCCAATTGGAGGGTCTGACCCACTATAAGGATATCATCTAAATATGCCATTACCATGTAATTGTGTTGTCGGAGAAGAGCCAATATAGGTTTTACCAATTTTGTAAACAGCCTAGGGGCTGTGGTGATTCCATTGGGCAATGCTTGTATTCTCATAATTGATCCTTCCAGACAAACTTTAGGAATTTCCTGTGAGCTTCAGAGATGGGCACCGTATAGTATGCATCTTTTAAATCGATGCATGCCATAAAGTACCCTGGGTAAAGCATCTGCTTGGCTGTTTCAAAAGTATCCATTTTGAAATGGGTATATTGTACAAAAGTGTTCAGCTCAGTTAAGTCTATTATAATCCGACATCCCCCATCTTTTTTAATTCTGGTGAAAATGTTGGACGCAAACTCAATAGGTTCATGCGTGGTTTTGCCAATTACCCCTTTTGCTGCTAGCCGTATAATTTCAGCATGTCCTGCCTCCACCTCTTTTTGGGATAGTGTAAATTTCCTATGAGGCGAATGCTGGGTAGGGGGATTTATACCTCCAATAAATTCTATAACATAGCCTTGAACACTTTGTAAAATAAACTCATCTGTGGTGACAGTGTTCCATATTTCCAAAAAAGCCCGCAATCGCCCACCAATTTGTGCAGGAGGGGATGCTACGGTCTGAGAGGAACCAGGCCCCCTTACCTCCATGGTTAACGACGGTTCCTGGCGTATGGCGTTTTGGGTGGACGTTGTGGAGGTTGACGGGGTGGCGGCCGCATCTTCCATGCAGGCCGCTGTTGGCCTTGCCCTAAAAAAGGTCGTTGTGTTTGCGGAAGTGGAGGTGGATAGGTCCTTTGTGTCCTGTCCGGCAGTCGTGGTTTCCAGTTTGTGTGTGGCTGTTGCCGATGGTATGGGGGAAGTCTGGCCGTCGGAGGTTTCATGAGGCCCGCTGTTTTGGCCTCCTCGTCCAGTTCCTTCACTTGTTTGGACAGGTCTCCAAACAATTGATGAGGCGGTGGAGCGGTTGATGGACGGCACAACCCCGCGAATTTGGGGTTGAGTGTGGACTTAATGGAGCTCTTACGCAGGCAGTTTATCTCATACTGGGCGTTGCATAGGAGTGCCAGTGCATCTTGTTGTTCACAGGACACATTATCCCCGTCCAGGGTCCTAGCAAACGCCGTTATGCCCGTGGAGAGAACCTTTAAGATACGCTGGAGGCGGACATCCTGCATCCTGGTGGCCGTACTCAAGTGTCCCCAGATCTGGGCATTAACCAAAGGCACACTGAGGTTGATGCAGTTCTTGGGCGGTTTTATTTTCTCTATGGTATCATTGAGAACCTGACTCTGGAGTTGGTGAGTAGTCAGGTAATCAATGGTGCCCGCCAGTTTGTGGTGCAGGGGTTCCCCTATTTGTGTAGTTGCGGCAAACTTGCCCACCACGTCCAGCATATCCTCCTCATGCTCTGGCTCAGCGGTCACTGGCTGTCCCGGGTCGTCTTCAAACACAGCGGCTGGGCAACTGCTAGCACTTCTGGCTGATGACGACGAGATGCTGAGTGGGCTCCTTGCACGGCTTGTGGATGCCCGTGAGTCCCGCTCTTCCCGTTCCCGGTCCCGCTGGAGGAGTTGCTCCATTAAGAGCTCCAACCGCTCTATGTGACCGTCCCTGCTATGTGCAGCGGACAAGCCGACTTCCCCAGGCCCTGCGAACTCACTGGGGCTTCCACCATCGGACCACACCTCCGTAAGGTGCTGTCTAGGGTCCAATGGTAGGTTGTCGTGACCTACCGCCCGGGTAGGCTCATACGACTCCCGCACGGACTCTCCGCTAGTCTGTCTTCTCCCAGACAGCCCACCTGTCTGATACACGGCAGGTGAGTTGGATCGGCGCCGGCCCCCGGAACCTGGCTCCCCGGAGTCCGTGCAGGCTTACCTCCACAATCGCCCAATTTTTGGCGTGGAGGCGCATGGTCGGCCGCTCCCAGAGCTGAGCTGACCGACCGTCTACTGCTGCCACCTCCGCCCTTGACCGCAGCCTGACGGGGTGTTTTGTCGGCGGCACCTGCTCCTGCAGGCCTGCTCGACGCAGCAGCAGAGCTGCCAGACTGCACTACGGCAGATCTCCCTGGCAGTGGTACGTGGTGGTGCACAGCTGTAGGGCTCCCCTGTAGAGCAGCTGTCCCCCGGCCCAGCCCCCTCGGGTCTACTGGAACTCGGGGTGAGGTCGCTTGCGATGAGCGAGGCCCCTTGCCACGTACCTGTTTCCCCCTCTTTTCTTGGGGGAAGGGGGCTCGAAGTCTGGATCCGTTGCATCCAGCTCCGGGGCGGTAAACCACTCGGGTGACAAGTCAGCCGCTAATGTAGCGGGAGCGCCCGACTTCCGCATTCTTGCCCCCACGTGTCTCGAAGCTGCCGGTGGTGCTTGCAGCTCCGGGGACAAGGGCCGTTGGCTGGTCGATGCAGCTCGGCTCCTGGACAGCATCGCCTTCCGCTTGCCCTTGTCCATCCTGTGGAGTAAAGGTAAGTACTTACCTGCCGGCCTTTTATGAAGGAGCCGGAGGAGAGAGCGCACTCCCCCCCCCCCCAGCCTGCCGATGCAAATGCGCGCGACGATATGCTGCGCATGCGTGCTGGCGGGGTCTTCACGAAGTCACTCACGTGACTCCGAAGTAAAATTGTACAATGGATTAGACAACATTAAAGAGAGACTATTCTAAATTCAGCCATGATCACAATGAATGGCGGTGCTGGCTCGAAGGGCCGAATGGCATCCTCCTGCACCTATTTTCTACGTTTCTATGTTTCTAAATGTTTTCTGGGAGTGCTCATCTGTTTACTCACTGTAAAATTGTAATCATCCATATCCTTGCTGCCCATCTTGTAACTGACACCTGTACCTGTTCACCCATTATCCCTCTGCTCCCTGACATTCTTCGTCTCTCGGTACTGTACCATTTAACTTGCGTCGCTGATTTCCGATCTCTCCGTGATCTGAACAAGGTCAGTTTCTGGAGTTTAACCCTGTCTGTTTCAGATACGTTTCCACTACTCCACCTGTGGCCTTTCAGTCTTTCCTGTTTTTGGCCTCTTTTGGTGGCTGTGCCAGTGGTGGCTGAAGCCCTAAGGTCTAGAATTCCTTCCCCAAACCTCCCCACTTCTCCTTAAAACCTATCTATCCTTCCTCTTTTAATTTCCCCTCATGTGGCTCAGAGTTAAATTATGGCCATATTACGTGACTCGAGACATAACATTAAAAATGCTACATTTATACATGTTATGTTATTTCATTATGTTTGTTCAATCAATGACCATTAACAAGGTAGAACAGGTGAGTGGTTAAGATGCTATAAATAGCAACTTTGTAACTGATGTTAATGCAGGCAGTTAATGGTCATCGGTTTCTGAGCATTATAGACCACTAACAAGTTTAAATTTAGAATTACAGAGCAGAAACAGGCCCTTCAGCCCACTTAGTCCCCACTGACCAATGATCCTCACACATTAACACTACCCTACACACACTAGGGACAATTTTACATTTATAACCAAGCCAATTAACCTCCAAACCTGTACGTCTTTGGAGTGTGGGAAGAAACCCGAAGATCTCGGAGAAAACCCTCGCAGGTCACAGGGAGAACGTACAAACTCCGTACAGACAAGCACCCGTAGTCAGGATCGAACCGGGGTCTCTGGCACTGTAAGGTAGAAACTCTACCGCTACACCATTTGCCCCCCCCCCCCCCTCCCCCCATTAACCCCCCATTAAACATTAATAATTTATACGGATTGAACTGTAGAAGTTATTTCTTTCCCATTCTGTGGAAGGTTGAAGGTGAAGAATAGGAAAGGTGTCATAAGGAGATTTTCAACTTATAAAGGGTTCAGAGACATTGGAAAGACATTTAATTGATGTCCGGACATCAATTCAAAGCAATTCAATCCATCAAGAATTAGCCTACTTTAAATGTCAAAAACATTCATCACCGAAACACAGAGTAAAGGAAGATCACCTCATCGTAATTGAATCCTGGGTTGGTGTTTAGGACTTCTAACTGCTTCTCAAACAGAATGGTGACCGCTCTGTAGACCAACTCATACTGTTCCTGCAAAGAAAAAGACAACAGACTCAGTAAATCAATACGGATGCTCTGGGTCAAGTTACCATCAGTCCAATAGACAATTTTACAGAGACAAATTAACCTTCAAACCCACACGTTATTGGGATGTGGGAGGATACGGAGCACCTGGAGTGAACCCACGTGGTCACAGGGAGAACATGCAAACTCCATACAGACAGCACTGAGGGTCAGGATTGAACCTGAATCTCTGGCACAGTGATGTAGCTGTCCCACTGTACGAGCTAATTCAAGAGTTCTCCCGAGTTTCCCCTGATTCGAACTCGGAGAATTACGGTAATAACCGCTCATGGGTACTCGGGGCTCTCGTGGACATTTCCAACACGTTGAAAAATCTTCACGAGTCTTCCCGAGCTTACCCCATTTCCCGAGTACCTGCCGTTAGCGTTACGAGCCGCTAAGAGACGTCCCGAGCTCCGACGAACCCGCAACGTACATTCTACGTGCTTACCATGAGTTCGATTTTTTTTTAAACCCGGGAGAGCTCTTGGGTAAACTCGTACAGTAGGACAGGCCCATTAGGCAGAGCGATTGATTAATATTGAACGAGACCTACACAGAACACACTCTAGAAACAGAGAATGGAAATTACATGACGGACGACCAAATACACCCAGATATAGCAGCAACTTGCATTACTCTATGCCTCTATCATACAGTATGAACTTCAGATGATCTTAACCAGACCTAACATTTTTTACGAAGTAAATGTTAGGACAGGTGACTGAATACTGATGTAAGGAGTACTTTTAAAGTGCAGATAGAGCAGAGTGGAGACGATTAAATGGAAGAAAATCCAAAATATCGGAAAGGCAACTGATAATCAGCAAGGCAAAGTTCTAATTATGATGTTTGAAATTTATGGAGCGATCAGACGGAAGCATTAACATTTTAAAAAGGTGGACATAGAAATTCTATCCAAAAGAGAAATAGATGCAAGTGGAAGCAGAAGTGGAAATAATCCAGAAAATAGAATAATGTCATTCAGGAATAAAATCAAAAAGTGCTTCTTCAGGCAAATGCTGGTGATGCAGATTGACTGGAATTCTCAGGATGAATTTCATGGATTTTTACTAACATGGGTGTCAAGGAACACCGTGTTCAAATGATTGAATATAGTGCAGATCAATAATGATCAATTGCTTGGGCGACATTTCGGGACCACAGATCTACACTACATTTTCCTTTGATATCTCGTTTTCACACCCTACGCTTCCTTATCTCTGTGTCTCTGTCTCCCTCTCCCCTGACTCTCAGTCAGAAGAAGGGTCTTGACCCGAAACGTCATCCATTCCTTCTATCCAGAGATGCTGCCTGCCCCACTGAGTTACTCCAGAATTTTGTGTCTATCTTTGGTGTAAACCAGTAACTGCAGTTCCTTCCTACACATGATCAATTGCTGGGCAGAATTGTCAATGCCTTCCTCCTGCCATTAACGTCACCATGTTACTCATCAGTTTGAAGAAGAATCAAGATGCTGATATTGAGTTACATGGTATAGCTTATAGATTAATAAAGAATTTCTATGATCATTCTGATTGCTCTCTGTTTTGTTGTGAGTCCTTTGCTGGGGTTACATTAGGATATTGGGAAAATACAGTGCGACTTTTATTTTTGGTGATTCTCGTCTGATACAGGTCAGTTAAAATTACTCGTGTTACTGATATAGTTTTCCAGGGTAGGTTCATAAGTTGTTGGAGCAGAATTAGGCCATTTGGCTCATTGCGTCGACTCTACCATTCAATCATGGCTGATCTATCTTTCCCTCTCAACCCCATTCTCCTGCCTGCTCCCCGTAACCCTTGCCCCATTACTAATCAATAATATGTTCATCTCCGCTTTAAAAATACCCAATGACAAGGGTCAACTGGGATCCTATGGGTTAGATGAGGCATCGCATGAAGTTGTTTCACCTTGAGCTTGTAACTTGGGGAGAGATGACACCAGGAAAAGTCGGGAGAGAAAAAAAAAACCAGGACCAATAAATGCACAAAGGTCACAGGGAAAGAGCAGGAGCGTGGTTTTGAACCACATGGGACATTAAATGAAATGTGGAGCAACGGGGAAAGTAGAATTAGATGATGTGGAATATTAAGAGTATGGGGAGTGAGCAGGTGAGTGGTAATTGGCGGCACAACACACCCAGAGGGAAACGGAAACCTGCTGAACTCTATATCCCACACCTTTGTTGGAACATTGCTTATATCAGATGGCCAGCAATATCTGTGAATGTTTATCCATCAGTTCAGCTTCCACCACTGGCATCCATGCCCTCAGATGCCTGGTCCTAAACTCTGCACTTTACACTTTTTCTTGTAAGCCAGATTTAAAACTACCCTTGCTACCGCACTATGCAATTTGGTGTTACGATGTGCCTATTACTGCTCTTGTGGTGCATCTATAGCTATTTGAGAATGTTACAAGTGTTTTATCAGTGTAAGTCCCTATGTTGGCAAGTCCTTGATGTAAGCACTTGAACACTACTGTTGTAAGATGGAGTAACCTCAACACATACTACACCACAAAACTCTCAAAAGGAAAGAGTTTGCAGGAAATAATGCAGCGTACGCTGACTCAAGTTTAAAATAAGTTACTACTGTAGTTTTGATAGCTCAATCCAAACATTAGTTATGTCTGCCAAAAATTGTGCAACGCACATGGACAGAGTTATTAATAGCAGAAGGATACAATTTAAATAATTAATTTCAACATTTTGTTTGCTCATACAGAGAGATTAATTTTATGGAGTGCCATCGTACAGAGATAGAAAACATGGGACAAAGAAAATATCACAAAAGTTTAATGGGGACCCGGCATGGGGGGGACCGCTGTGAAGGAGGGGAAGAACAAAGTGGGAACTGGGATGGGGAATTCGTAACTTTGTAAATGCCCTTCATGGGTGACTATTTGCATACCTTAGCAAGGCATGCAAGCAAAGAATTTCACTACGACTTGTCATGTGTGACAATAAAGGTTTCATTCATTCATTCAAACTTTGAATTTGTTTAAACTTTAAATATTGGAGCCCCAACATAAACTTTAAAACCCCACTTGCATTAAATCGCAGAAATCCATTGTTGTTGATATGAACAGATTTTTATGACAATTTATGCAGTAACGTTTCAGCACTGATTACATCCTTCTTGCAAATCTCCAGAGACACCCAAATTGACCAGGATCACCCAAAGGGTATGAATGGTACACACAAGTAAACATACCTCAGTGGGCTGGATTGTTGAGGTTTAATTGTCAGTGACCAGGTCTTACTAAAATGGCCACGTTGGAGAGAAAACAACTTGCTGAATGAATATTCCATCTCACCGACATTGATTTTACAAAGAGAAAATACAATTAGGAGGACATTCAGACTGTGGATCAGAGTGTGGATGCTGACTCATCAGTAGTAGGATTGAGGAAGACACATTTTGGACGGTATGGGGTCAGGTGCAAGCATCAGATCAATCATTACATTCTTGTTTGGAAAGGCAACTTAAGGACTATAAGTCTACTCCTGCTCCTATTTCTTATGTTCCCGCCACCCCTCTTCCCGTGTCCAAGATTGCTGTGGTTGAATCTAATTCATCTCAACAGATAGTAACAGTCAAAGTTCTTTAGCTATCACGGAGGGGAAGGGCGGACTACTGTTTCAGGCCAAACCAAGCCTCCTCGGTTGAAGTAATTTGCCTGTACTGGTGGCACTGTTTAACCAGATCTATTCGTAGATAAGGCCAGAAAGTACACAAGTTAAACTGTTCTTTCGCTCGAAACTTGAGAAACTGAAATGTTGTTTCATGCAAGGAGTCTTTTTAAAACAGGATTTGATCTATCACGTTGCACGGCACCAGCATTAATATCTGTGCTATTTCCCCTTGCAATATCTTTGAAACGTCCCACCAGTGAGCTGAGAAGGGAAATGTTAACAAAGACGTCAGTAGGAGGTTTCATTCGCACCACAAGTACAAACCTCCAGCACACAGATGAGTACCGAGCACTTTCCACTAGTCATATACAGCAGGCAGTTGACCAAACTCAAAACCAATTCAACCGAAAAAATTTGGGAGGTTTTCCGACAGAGAGAGAGAGAGCAAGGAGCAGAGAGGGAGAGAAAAGAAAGCATTAAAAGCAAACACTGAAAGGAAGGTGCGAAAGTAAAAAGGAAATAAAGAATGCACTGAAAATAGAATGAAAAAAAAGATAAGTGCTAATTTTGATGAAAGTGCTCTCCTGCCCTGGAGATTTCCACTAGTGGGAAAGTCTAGGACTAGAGGTCATAGCAGAATTAAAGGACATTCCTTTATGAAGGAGATGAGAAGGTATTTCTTTAGTCAGAGGGTGGGGGATCTGTGGAATTCTTTGCCACAGAAGGCTGTGGAGGCTAAGTTAATGGATAGTTTTTAAGGCAGAGATCGACAGATAGATTCTTGATTAGTCAGAGGTTATGGGGAGAAGACAGGCAAATGGGGTTAGGAGGGAGAGATAAATCAGCCAAGATTGATGGCGAAGTAGACTTGAAGGGCCGAATGGCCTAATTCTGCTCCAATTACTTATGACTTTATGACAGCTAAAGATCAAAACCTGCCCTCACAGAATGATAAACAATCTACTTCCGAGGCTGGCTATACGAGTATAAACGCCCTGTCCCACGGTACGAGTTCATTCCAAGAGCTCTCCCGAGTTTGCCCTGATTCGAACTCGGAGATTTACGGTAATGGCCACTCGTCGGTACTCGGGGCTCTCGTGGACATTTTTCAACATGTTGAAAAATCTTCACGATTCTTCCCGTGCTTACCTGCCATTAGCGAGTCTTCCTGAGTACCTGCCATTAGCGCTAAGATACGACCCAAAGCTCCAACGTACTCGCTACGTTCATTCTCCGTGTTTACCACGAGTTTGATTTTTTTTAACCTCGGAGAGCTCTTGGAATGAACTCGTACCGTGGGACAGGGCTTTAACTACTTGCTGGACATGCCCACTAAGATGTTGTGATCTGTGCACTAGTGCACCTAGATCCCTATGTATTTTTACTCATGTGCAGTCTCTCTCTGTTCAGATAATCATCTGCCTTTTGATTTCTTTTACTGGTGCATAACCTCATACTTTTCCCACATTTAAATGCCATTTACCAGAGTTTTGCCCACTCACTCAATCTATCTATATCCTTTTGCAGAATTACAGTATCCTCATCATAGCTATTTTTGTATAATCGGTGCATTGTGTCATCTTGCCAAGTACCTTTTTGAAATCTATATATGTTATTCATAAGTGATAGGAGCAGATTAGGCCATTTGGCCCATCGTCTAACTGCTATTCAATCATGGCTGATCTATCTCTCCCTTCTAACCCCATTCTCCTGCCTTCTCCCCATAACCCCTGACACCCGTATTAATCAAGAATCTATCTATTTCCGCCTTAAAAATATCCATTGATGGCCTCCACAGCCTTCTGTGGCAAAGAATTCCACAGATTCACCACCTTCTGACTAAAGAAATTCCTCCTTTTAGGTACACCTTTTTATTCAGAGGCTGTGACCTCTGGTCCTAGACTCTCCCATTCATGGAAACATCCTCTCCACATCCACGCTATCCAGACCTTTCACTATTCACTATTTCACTATTATATCTATGGGTCTGCTCTGTCAACTCTCCCTGTTACACTTTCAAAGAAATTGAGCTAATCTTGCCATTAATAATTTAAAATTAACTGGCCTGTAGTTCCCAGTCTACTGCCTTCTTTTTCGAACAAGGAAATCATCTTGGTGATTTTCTATATTTCTGTTGCCTGCCAGAGTTTAACAAGTTATGAAAAACTTAAACCATAGGATCCATTACCTGTGCTCTCACTTCCTTTCAAACCCTCGGGGACAGTTCACTGGAGCACTTTACTCCTCTTGAGCACTATAGCTCACTTTTAACTTTAAAAATTGATCGTTTGTAATTAGGATTTTTGTAAGTTCTATCATGTTACTTAAAATGAGCTCATCAGATATCTTAGTGATTTTAACAATGTCTTACTCGATGAAGACTGATGCAAAAAGTGTATTCAATATTTCTTTGTTTGCCCTTATTAATTTATTAGCCTCTTTCTCTTTAGGCCCTACATTTACTTGAGCTGCCCCCTTCCTATTTATATTTCTACAGAAACATTTTTAATACTACACAAACATTTTCTCTTGAGATTCACTTTCTCCCTTTGTATGAGCTTTTTAAGTCTTTTGCTGCTGGGTCCTAAAAACATCCTGTTTGTTTTTGTCTACCACCAGGCCTTGCCATTTTGTTTACCCCAATTCTCAATTTAACATTAGCCTTTAACTCATTTGTTAACCTCAGATTGTGCCTTGTTCTCAAGGAATTATTCTTTCTGACTGTTTATCCAGTCCACCTGAGACAATCTTTCCTTCTTTCCAGGCCCAGCCCATCACACAATCCAGCCTCCCTTCCATTGACTCCATTTATACCTTACACTGCCTCGGCAAGGCCAGCAGCATAATCACGGACCAGTCCTTCTTCTCCCCTCTTCCATTGGCAAAAGGTAAAGAAGTGTGAAAATGCACACGTCTAGATTCAGGGTACACAAAAGGCTGGAGAAACTCAGCGGGTGCAGCAGCATCTAAGGAGCGAAGGAGATAGGCGACGTTTTGGGTCGAGACCCTTCTTCAGACTAGATTCAGGGACTGTTTTTTCCCAGCTTTTACCAGGCAACTGAACCATCCTACACAACTAGCGAGCAGTCCTGTACTACAATCTACCTCATTGGAGACCCTCGGACTATCTTTGATTGGACTTTACGGGACTAATCTTGCATTAAACATTATTCCCTTATCGTGTAACTGTACACTGTGAATTACTCAATTGTAATAATGTATTGTCTTTCCGCTGACTGGTTAGCATGCAACAAACGGTTTTCACTGCACCTCTGTACACAAAACAATAAACTAAACTAAACTCTTATAATTGACCTTATTTAAACTGCAGGCAAGTTAAATAAAGGCAAATATAATGCTATGAAGAAGGAGCTAGGGATCTATAATGTTCATCCTCAAACTGCATTTGGAATTCTAACATATTGCGGTCATTCACCCCTTAGGGATCTTTAACCACAAGATCACTTATTAACCTTTCCTTGCTTCTTAAAAACATATCTAAAATAGCCCATTTCTGGGTGGATTCAATGTATTATTCAAAGAAGCAGTCCCTCACACTTTGCGTAAATTCATCTTCTATGATAACTTTGTAGGTTTAATTTGTCCAATCAGTATGATAATTGAAGTTTCCTTTAAACATGTCACACAAGAGTTTATCTACTGCATCTACTGCTCCCGATGCCAGATGATCTATATAGGTGAGACCAAGCGGAGGCTTGGCGATCGTTTCGCCGAACACCTCCGCTCGGTCCGCATTAACCAACCCGACCTCCCGGTGGCTCAGCACTTCAACTCCCCCTCCCATTCCGTATCCGACCTCTCGGTCCTGGGCCTCCTCCATGGCCAGAGTGAGCAACACCGCACGTTGGAGGAACAGCACCTCATATTCCGCTTGGGGAGTCTGCATCCTTTGGGCTTGAACATTGAATGTTCTAGGGTACACAAAAAGCTGGAGAAACTCAGCGGGTGCAGCAGCATCTAAGGAGCGAAGGAGATAGGCGACGTTTCGGGTCGAGACCCTTCTTCAGACTGGTCAGGGATCAGGGAAACGAGAGATATAGACGGTGATGTGGAGAGATAAGGAACAATGAGTGAAAGATATGCAAAAAAGTATCGGTGATAAAGGGAACAAGCCATTGTAAGCTGTTTGTGGTGTGAAAATGAGAAGCTGGTGCGACTGGGGTGGGGGAGGGAGATAGAGATAGAGGGAATGCCAGGGCCCGAGGGCTGAGGGAGAGGTGGGAAGGGGAGGAGACAGCAAGGGTTAACAGAATTGAGAAAATTCAATATTTAAGCCCAAAGGATGCAGACTCCCCAAGCGGAATATGAGGTGCTGTTCCTCCAGCTTGCGGTGTTGCTCACTCTGGCTGTGGAGGAGGCCCAGGACCGAGAGGTCAGATACGGAATGGGAGGGGGAGTTGAAGTGCTGAGCCACCGGGAGGTCGGGTTGGTTAATGCGGACCGAGCGGAGGTGTTCGGCGAAACGATCGGCAAGCCTCCGCTTGGTCTCACCGATATAGATCATCTGGCATCTGGAGCAACGGATGCAGTAGATGAGGTTGGAGGAGGTGCAGGTGAACCTCTGTCGGACCTGGAAGGACTGCTTGGGTCCCTGAAAGGAGTGGAGGGGGGAGGTGAAGGGACAAGTGTTGCATTTCTTGCGGTTGCAAGGGAAAGTGCCCGGGGAAGGGGTAGAGTGGGAGGGGAGGGAAGAATTGACAAGGGAGTTGCGGAGGGAGCGGTCTTTGCGGAAGGCAGACAGGGGGGGAGATGGGAAGATGTGGCGGGTGGAGGGGTCACGTTGGAGGTGGCGAAACTGGCGGAGGACTATATGTTGTATTTGCCGGCTGGTGGGGTGAAAGGTGAGGACCAGGGGGACTCTGCCCTGTTTGCGAGTGGGGGAATGGGGAGCGAGGGCAGTGTTGCAATTCTGTTAAGCCTTGCTGTCTCCTCCCCTTTTTGTGTACACACAAGAGTTTATCTCTGCGTCTACTATAAAATCACTAGGTTTTGTTGAGGATAATTTCTCTTGTTTTATGGAACGTTGACTGGCATACTATGTATTTAGGGAATACGTTTAGAAAATAACGAGAGAAAATAAGTTACAAGGAACTAAATGGAGAAATGGGATTGAGAGCCAGTATAGACTTGATGGCCCAAAGGACCTCCTTCTGTGTTGTAAAGAAATATGTGAAGTGCTTTAGTATTTGCAAAGATCCCAGGATTCTGGCAGCAAGTTCAAAGGAACTCCAGATTTGCATTGACGATAGACACAAAATGCTGGAGTAACTCAGCGGGACAGGCAGCATCTCTGGAGAGAAGGAATGGATGACGTTTCAGGTCTAGACCCTTCTTCAGATTGATATGCATTAGCATTTATAGGGTTTTCCATGAGATTATCAATACTTAAAAGTGTGGAATCCATAGAGTATGAAACATGCAAATTCAAATTAGTTTTTGTTTAATAAACCTTATTGATTAAAAGACAGGATATTTTAGTCGTATTGGACTTTTGGAGATTGCCAACATTACATGTTCCCCAAGTCGCTAGACATTCTTCAAAGCACCACCCATACCTTGGTTTGCACAAGCGATGGTCTCTGTGTTCTCATTTCTTGAATCAGGTTATAAATATTAAAATTGTCTGGGATTATCTGTAAACATAAATACAAATGTTTAATTTGACACAAGAAAAAGAAAACCCAATTCGTTGATATAGAAGACAACAGCAAGATATCTTGAGCCACAATAGCCACAGGTCACCAGTCTGAAAGCCTAATTACCACCACCCTCTGCTTCCTACCATGAATCCAATTCTATCGCCAGTTACTTGGCTCTCCCTATAGATTCCACGTAAACTAACCCTCCAGAGCAGCCTACCTTGCAGAACCTTACAAAGACTGGTCCATATAGACTCTTCTCCCCACAACTCCTGACATGCAGGGGTGGAAGGATATGGATTATGAGCAGGTAGATAAGAGATGGCCTTTGTATCATGTTCAGTACAGATATTGTGGGCTGAATGGCCTGTTCTTTCCTATGTTTGAATTGTTATCCATGGTCTTTTCCTCCAATCTCTACTTTGTGAATGGACCCTTCCCGTTGGCTGTTTGAGATACAAAATGGTACTCTACTGCATTGCCCTTCGGAAATCATTCAAACCTAATTGAGGGAGTGCAGATTCTTGCTATTGAGGGAGTGCAGCGTAGGTTTACAAGGTTAATTCCTGGGATGGCGGGACTGTCATATGCTGAGAGAATGTAGCAGCTAGGCTTGTACACTCTGGAGTTTAGAAGGATGAGAGGGGTTCACATTGAAACATGTAAGATTGTTAAGGGCTTGGACACACTAGAGGCAGGAAACATGTTCCCGATGTTGGGGCCACAGTTTAAGAATAAGGAGTAAGCCATTTAGAACGGAGACGAGGAAACATTTTTTCTCACAGAGAGTGGCGAGTCTGTGGAATTCTCTGCCTCAGAGGGTGATGGAGGCAGGTCCTCTGGATGCTTTCAAGAGAGAGCTAGAAAGGGCTCTTAAAAATAGTGGAGTCAGGGGACATGGGGAGAAGGCAGGAACGGGGTGCTGATTGAGGATGATCAGCCATGATCACATTGAATGGCGGTGCTGGCTCGAAGGGTCGAATGGCCTACTCCTGCACCTATTGTTTATTGTCTATTGTCTAAGTGATGTAAACTGCGAACCAGACCCGACATTACTTTTTTGGAAAACTATATGTGGAAAAGATGTTGTGGAAACCTCTGCAGATTGTAATATATATCTAAATGGCCTGGATATAAATGGAGATGGTAAGTAAGTTTACTGACAACACAAACATTGGAGGAATTGCAGGCAGTGAGAAAAGCTATCAGAAGAGACTGCCTGATATAGAGCAGATGCATTAATGGGCCGCAAAATGGCAAATGGAGTTTAACCTAAGCAAGTGTGAGGTCGTGCACTTTGGGGGGGGGGGGGGGGGGGGGGGGGGGGGGTTGAATTTAAGGGGAAAGTATACAGTTAATGGCAGGACGCTGAACAGCATTGATGTGCAGAGGGATCATGGAGTTCAAGTTCACAGCTCACAGGATGTGACAGCACAAGAGGGCATGGCGACAAGGTGTTGTACAGGGTTGTAAAGAAGGTATATGGTGCGCTTGCTTTTGTAGCTAGGGGCATTGAATATAAACGGCACCAAGTCATGGTGCAGTTCCGTAGGACTTTGGTTAGGCCATATTTGGAATATTACGTGCAGTTCTGGTCATGCCATTACAGGAAAGATGTAGAGGCTTTGGAGAGGATGCAGAGGAGGTTCACCAGAATGTTGCCTGGACGAGAGGGTGTTAGCTGCAGCGAGAGGTTGGATAGACCTGTATCGTGTTCTCCGGAAAGTCAGAGGTTGCACATCTCCATTTAGCTTTCCCATTTCACCTTGTCGCCATGCCCTCTGGTGTTGGGCATTTCCACTCTGGGAAAAAAAGTTTCTGACTGTCCACCCCATCTACACCTCTCACAATTGTATATAATTCTATCATGTCTCCCTTCAACCTCCGACATACACTATACCAACAGCTTTTACCACATGCAAAGATCTAGCCATTGTGCATCAAACACTGAACAAACTGCTGAACAATAACTACTTTATTGAAGCAACTCCATTGTGTACTTGCCATGGTAAAAATTACATTGCCGATCTGGTGCAGATCTATGAACTATGTGTTAACTCTTGCTTCAGGCAAATCACAAGTTCAATGTTGGTGCATAAACAATAGAATATTGTTAAATATTATTATTGCTTTGAGGGGAGGGAAATCTGGGACATCTGACAAGAAAACCCTCTTGACGCTTGAACAAAAATACAATGACCATGTGAAAATATTAATAATTCCATGGAATTGAGGTGAAGAATCGGGTGCGATTCACTGCTTGAGCCCCTGAAAGCTGCTACCATAAGGTCATAAGGAATGGAAATAGAATTTGGCCATTCGACCCATCAGGTCTACTCCACCATACAATCATGGCTGTTCTATCTCTCCCTCCTAGCCCCAATTCTCCTGCCTTCTCACCGTAATCTCCGATACCCCTACTAATCAAGAATCTATCTATCTCTGCCTTAAATATATCCACTGACTTGGTCGCTACAGCCTTCTGTGGCAAAGAATTCCACAGATTTACCACACTCTGACAAAATAAATTTCTCCTCATCTCCTTCCTAAAAGAACGTCCGTTAATTCTAAATTTCATTTTTTTGTCTTTGTACTGTTCCTGATTCATTGGTTAAAAAGCATAAGGCACAGTACAACTGACTGTGTGATAATAACAACAGATTTGAAATATCTATACTTACTATTTTAATAAATCTGATTGCTTCTGATATTTCTATTGCCACTAGAATAGCAGCAAGATATTTTAGACAAGGGCTTTTTTTAGACCTCTCAGTTCATGCTGCGATGCAGAAATAGTTTAAATAAGACTCTGCGAATGTAAATAAAATGTAAATTACCCCATCCTTGAGCAGATTCCACGAGTAATCAATGGCACATATCACACCCGTCCTTCCACAGCCAGCGCTACAATGTAAAGGAGAGTCAGAGATGGACTTTAGGAGAGAATATAATTAAAAATCAAACATTCTTTATCCAGATAGCACGATAGTTAATCTCGTTCGTAAGAAGGGCGACACGGTGGCGCAGCGGTAGAGTTGCTGCCTTACAACGTTTGCAGTCTCGGAGACCGGGTTCGATCCTGACTACGGGTGCTGTCTGTACGGTGTTTGTACGTTCTCCCCGTGACATACGGCAGACACTGGTCCTATCCCCGAACTAAAGCTCCATTACATTGATGACTGCATCGTTACTACCTCCTGCACCCATGCAGTACACATGGATCTCATCAACTTCACCACCAATTTTCATCCTGCACTCAAATTTACCATCTCTGACTCATCCCTCCCCTTTCTTGACCTCAGTCTCCATGACAAGAAATGGACCATTGACTGACGTCTATTCCAAACCTACTGATTCCCACAGCTATCCCAACTACACTTCTTCCCACCCTGCTTCCTACAAAGACCATTCCCTACTCGCAATTCCTCTGTCTACGTCGCATCTGCGCCCAAGATGAGGTGTTCCATACTTGGATATCTGAGATGTCCTCATTCTTTAGGTAGCGGGGATTCCCCTCTCACATAATAGATGAGGCCCTCACTTGTGTCCCCTAGGTACCCCACAGCTCCGCCCATGCTCCCCCTCCCCCTAGTCGCAACACAGACAGAGTCCCTACTAGTCCTTACTTCCACCCCATCAGCCGCCACGTACAACACGTAATCCTCTGAAATTTCCGCCACCTCCAACGGGATCCCACCACCAGCCACATTTTCCCATCTCCACCCCTTTCTGCCTTCCGCAGAGACCGTTCCCTCCGCAACTCCCTGGTTAATTCATCCCTTCCCACACAAATCACCCCCTCCCCAGGTACCTTCCCCTGCAACCGCAGAAGATGCCACACCTGTCACTATACCTCCTCCCTCGACTCTGTCCAGGGACCCCGACAATCCTTTCAGGTTAGGCAGAGGTTCACTTGCACCGGGAGATCAAGATATGGACTCTTATACATCGGTGAGACCAAACACAGACTGGGCGATTGTTTTACGGAATACCTTCGCCTAGCCCGTGTGAAACATAGAAACATAGAAAATAGGTGGAGGAGGCCATTCGGCCCTTCGAGCCAGCACCGTCATTCATTGTGATCATGGCTGATTGTCCCCTATCAATAACCCGTGCCTGCCTTCTCCCCATATCCCTCGACTCCACTAGCCCATGGAGCTCTATCTAACTCTCTCTTAAATCCATCCAGTGATTTGGCCTCCACTGCCCTCTGTGGCAGGGAATTCCATAAATTCACAAATCTCTGGGTGAAAAAGTTTTTTCTCACCTCAGTCTTAAATGACCTCCCCTTTATTCTAAGACTGTGGCCCCTGGTTCTGGACTCGCCCAACAATGGGAACATTTTTCCTGCATCTAGCTTGTCCAGTCATTTTATAATTTATATGTGGATATGTGAAGCAACCTGATCTCCCGGTTGCTGGACACTTTAATTCTCCTTCCCATTCCCACACAGACCTTTCTGTCCTGGGTTTCCGCTATTGTCAGAGTGAGGCTAAACGCAAATTGGAGGAACAGCATCTCATATTTTGCTTGGGCAGCTTACAGCCCAGTGGTATGAATATTAATTTCTCTCACTTCAGGTAGCCCCGGCTTTCCCTCTCTCTCTATCCCTTCCCCTCCCAAGTCGCACTAGCTTCTCATTTTCACCCTACAAACAGCTTACAATCACCGTCTATATCTCTCGTCTGCCTTATCCCTAACCTGTCTGAAGAAGGGTCTCGACTCAAAACGTCACCCATTCCTTCTCTCCAGAGATGCTGCCTGGCCCGCTAAGCTACTCCGTCCATCCCCGTGACTTGCGTGGGTTTTCTCTGAGACCATTGTTCTCCTACCACGCTCCAAAGTCGTACAGTTTGCAAGTTAATTGACTTGGTATAAATGTAAAAATCATCCCGAGTGTGTTTAGGATAGTGTTGATGTGCGGGGATCGTTGGTCGGTGCGGACTCGGTGGGCCGAAGGGCCTGTTTCCATGCTCAATCTCTAAACTAAACTAAGAACATTATTATTCCCTCTGGAATAATATCTGGGACTGGACGTTGCTGCCTTCGCCCATTGTGAGGGATGTTTTTATGTTTACTGTTGAATTCTCTGATGTTGTGTCCTATCTTTATATATGTGCTGCGATGGCAAGTCAAATTTCACTACAACAATTGGTGTATGTGATAATAAATATCCTTTGTCCTCAACATTTGAAAACTTTAACAGCCTAATATATCGTTCCTGTAAACAAACTGGGCTGTTAGTCATGATTGAGATTGATTTTAGTATTAGCATTTCGTAGAGTCATATAGCATGGAAACATGGAAATGCCCTTTGGCCCAAGTTGCCCAAGATACACTCTTCACTTGTAAGTCCATGTCACACTCCAGGATTTCAACACATTGTAAAGGAAGGAACTGTGGGCAGCACAGATTGGAACAGAAGGCAAAGCAATTGTCTAATCTTTCATTTTAGTCTTAGCAACAACAATATGCATTTTATAGTTGCGTTTGTGTAGTAAAAGGGCCCAAAGTGGTGGCCAAGAGTGTTATCAGACAAAATGTGCATGAAAGATGTTTGAATTGAAGAAATAGACAGAGTTGAAAAGATGGTAGGCAGGAATAGATTGTGTACAGAGGGATGGTGTGAGACCAAAGGGGAATGTGAAAGATAAGGCCAAGAGCCAACATGGATTACCAAGCAATCCATGATATTTTACCTTTTGGAACATTCTCCCTTGTGGAATCTTGTCGGAAGGGGTTTTGAAGTCCATGCACACGACTCCAATCCCACTGTCCTTGTCAACGTACTTAAGGGCCTGTCCCATCTTCCAACTTTCCTGATCCCCCTTCCTCCTCCCCCTCAATTTTTTTTTCCCTCATTCCTTTTGAGCTCCAAATTCTAATTGTCCTCGATACTCACCTGCAAGGAATATACCAAACACAAAGCACATCCAATAGCAACTACCCATGAGGATTGGTTTGCAAAGCCAAATCGATGCACAGGGAGCCAAATAAATAATAGAGTTGAATAAGTAATTGGTTGAATGTTTTCCTTTTTGTTCTAAGACCTTGTGTACCTCTGAAATCAAGATGTGCAGCGGGGATGAGTCATGTAAATATAGGTCACTGGATCAAACAATGATAGGGGAATTATTGGAAACATTTCTGAGGCACAGGAAATGATCTGTACTTGGAGAGGCAAGGACAGACAGCATGGCTTTACTGAGGCGTGCTCTGTTTGACTAATTTGATGCATTTTTTCCAAAGGTAACTAAAGGGCGTCATTTGCGCATCACGCACCATGTGTGCGTAATGCGCACCAATGCGCGCACCACGTGACACGTAAATGATGTCACATAAATTACGCTCAAATGACGCCCAAGTGGGACAGGCCCTTAAGTACGTTGACAAAGACAGTGGGATCGGAGTCGTGTGCATGGACTTCAAAACGCCTTCCGACAAGATTCCACAAGGGAGAATGTTCCAAAAGGTAAAATATCATGGATGTTGCCTGGGATGGAGAATTTCAGCTACGAGGAGAGACTACGTTAAGGGCCTGTCCCACTTCCCGATTTTTTTCGGCGACTGCTGGCGTCATATCAGTGTTGCCAAAAGATTTTGAACATTTCAAAATCCAGCGGCTACAAATAAAATGTTGCGAGACTTGAAAAAACACCGCGTGTCATACGTCATCACCGCCACGTCATGCCACAAATCTTTCGGTGACCGGATAAGTCAGTCAATTATGCCGGCAGTCGCCGAAAAAAAATTGCCAAATGGGACAGGCCCTTAGGTTTCTTTGCCAAGGAGTGTGGAAGGATGAAGGTTACCTGCCTGAGGTAGATAACATAATAAGGGACATAAAAAGAACTGCGGTATCCATGGCCAAGAAGGGATTTGTGGAAATTCCTATAATTTGGGGGATTGTTAAAATCTGCAATGCATTGCCCAAGGGTGTGGTGAAGCCAGGCAGACTCACAAAGTACAAGATGTATTTACATGAACGCTTTAAATGTAATGGCATGTGAGACGGTGACCTGGACAACTACATTTTTATTGATGGGTATTTAGTGACCAGCATAGACACTGCAGAAGGAAAGGCCAGTTTTAATGCTATGATTAGATTGTGGAAAATCCCCAAACATTTTCTACCTAAAACACTTCCTGCCTCATTCTAAGAAAATGTAAATAGTAGCTAATGTTAACATAGAACAGTACAGCATTGCAACTGGCACTTCGGCCCAAAATAACCCATGCCGCACATGAACTCATGTCAAACTAATCTCCTCTGCCTGCATGCAACCCACATCCCTCCATTCCCTACATATCTATGTGCCCATCTTAAAGCCTTGTCTGAAGAATGGTCTCGATCCAAAACGACACCTATTCTTTTTCTCCAGATATGCTGTCAGACCCGCTGAGTTACTCCAGCTTTTTGTGTCTTTTAGCCATTAGTTTAGTTTAGAGATACAGCGCAGAAACATGCCGTTCGGCCCACCGGGTCCGCACCAACCAGTGATCCATGCGCATTAACTGCACCCTACACACACTAGGGACAACCTTACATTAATACCAAGCCAATTAGCCTACAAACCTGTACGTCTTTGGAGTGTAGGAGGAAACCAAAGATCTCGGGGAAAACCCACGCAGGAGGAGAACGTACAAACCCATGGGGAGAACCCGTGGTCAGGATCAAAACTGGGTCTCTGGCGCTGCAAGGCAGTAACTCTACCACTACACCACATTACTGCCCTAAAGCCTCTTAAATGCCACTATCATATTGCACGGTTGCAAAAGCTTGGGCTGGGCAAGGGTATTGTAGCATGGGACATCGTAGTCACCAATGTGATGAAGCTCCAAGAAACATTCAAGGGTCCAGAATAATTTAGAAAAAAAAAGCTTGTTTCAGGCCATTTATTTTTATTTCTCTGACCAACGCTACTTTCAGCAGTCCAAAATTCCACATGACTCATGTATCTGCATGTTACAATTGGTGTGTATTGATCGGGGTTTACTTGCATTAATACTCTCGTTTTTCGGGTGAATGACCCGTACATTCCGAAACCGTTTTGCGAAGGTGTAAAATAAAATTTCATTCATGCTGCGTTCTTGTTACCACCACCATACAGACAGAAGGGTAGCTTGTACTTGGAAACATTATCACCTCCAAACTTCCCCTCAGCGCACAATCTGGACATGAACATGCGCTGGTTATTCTTTCATTGTTATTGGGTCCAAATCCTGCGATCTCCCTTCTTCCACTGTGGAAGCTGCTTTACACCGAGAACCATCGTGATTCAGAGAGATGGTTGACATGGCCTTGAAGAGGGCTACAGGATGAGCAAAGGAGGATTTGGTGGGCAAAGAGGAACTGAGCGAAGTGGAACAACATAGGAAGGAACAAGTCAAATATTCATTCAGCTGCGTTGGTACTGAACATTTATTAATAACAGCTCAGAGCCCTATGGGAATAACATTGATAGAATATGTTCATCAGATTGTGTAATAGCAACAGCGGAAAATTAAAACCACCAACAGAGTATATTTTCCCTGTCGGGCTTTTCTCCTTTAACATCTTGGAGTTTCAGGGATCAACATTCAATTATATAAATAGTAACTTGAGCGCGTATTTGAAAGCGGGTACCCATAATGGTATTTCAAACAATCTTTGGGCTTTTGGTAATTGCTGGCTTACCTGCAGTGAATGCAGATGGGGACATCATCATGCTGCTGAATATCCCGCATGTCTTTGATCAGTTCCAAGGTGGGGTCTATTGAAGATGGGACACCATGGTCTGGCCAATTGACGTAGTGAAGTTGATACACAGTCCGATCGATCTGCCGCAGATAAAACCACAATGCATCAGCGTTTCAGGCCATAAGGTCATTAGTGATAGGAGCAGAATTAGGCCATTCGGCCCATCAAGTCTACTCCGCCATTCAATCATGGCTGATCTATCTCTCCCTCCCAACCCAATTCTCCTGCCTTCTTCCCATATCCTCTGACACCCATACTGATCAAGAATCTATCCATCTCTGCCTTAAAAATATCCATGACTTGGCCTCCACAGCCATCCGTGGCAACACAAGAAGGTTTGTCCAACAGAATCCACTGATCAACTTCAGCCGAGGCAATAGTCATATCTACTTACTGCAGACATTAATTAGTCAAAATTACTTATCACACAGTACAGATAAATGTTCTACACATTGTATATATGCTTAAATACATATTGTCAGTCTCTAACTAATGAAATAAAACACACTCATCAATAAAAAACATTCTTGATTTTCATCTTACTATCTCACCACCTGGCAGAAAGTGAAATGAAAATTCATGATCACATCCTGAACGAAACAAGTGTAGAAATTGCATGACCAAGATAGTGATTATCATTTATCTTTCTCTTCTGATCAGAAGTGCAATTAGCCACATGCAGATTCTCAATCAACCTGATCACTAATGCAATAGGTGACTGGGATCTAAAGCAGCGTTGTGATGAAATGGTATTAACATGACAAAATAACTGACAACATCAAAGAACTGTTACCAAGCATTACACTGTTGTCAGTAGAGCCACGTACACATCCTGCACCTCGATATGCAGAGAAGAATGATTTACACTTCAATTAGTATACCATTTTCTTGCTCTAGTCATTTGTAGTTCCGGTACCAGTCCAGCAATCCAGAAATCATGGACTCGTTATTAACTGCCACCTGATAGTAGACAATAGACAATAGGTGCAGGAGTAGGCCATTTGGCCCTTCGAGCCAGCACCGCCATTCAATGTGATCATGGCTGATCATCCCCAATCAGTGCCCCGTTCCTGCCTTCTCCCCATATCCCCTGACTCCGCTATTTTTAAGAGCCCTATCTAGCTCTCTCTTGAAAGCATTCAGAGAACCTGCCTCAACCTAAGGCAGAGAATTCCACAGACTCACCACTCTCTGTGAGAAAAAGTGTTTCCTCGTCTCTGTTCTAAATGGCTTACTCCTTATTCTTAAACTGTGGCCCCTGGTTCTGGACTCCCCCAACATCGGGAACATGTTTCCTGCCTCTAGTGTGTCCAAGCCCTTAACAATCTTATATGTTTCAATGAGCTCCCCTCTCATCCTTCTAAACTCCAGAGTGTACAAGCCCAGCTGCTCCATTCTCTCAGCATATGACAGTCCCGCCATCCCGGGAATTAACCTTGTAAACCTACACTGCACTCCCTCAATAGCAAGAATGTCCTTTCTCAAATTAGGGGACCAAAACTGCACACAATACTCCAGGTGTGGTCTCACTAGGGCTCTGTACCACTGCAGAAGGACCTCTTTGCTCCTATATTCGATTCCTCTTGTTATAAAGGCCAACAATGCTGGGAACTTTCATAGAACAATGCAGCACAGGAACAGCCCTGTCTGTGCCGAACATGATGCCAAGACCAACTCTTATGCCTGAACATAATCCATGCCACATTCATTCCATACGCATCCATATGCCTATCCAAAAGTCTCTTAAATGCCACCAATGTATCTGCCTCAACCCCCACTTCTGCCAGGGCGTTCCACACACTCATCACCCTCTCTATAAGAAACTTGCCGCAACACATCTGCTTTAAACTTGCCCCTCTCAACTTAAAACTATGCTCTCCAGTATCTGATTTATCCATCCTGGTAAAAAGGTTCTGACTGTCTACCCTATCTACGGGGCCCATGTTGTTGACCTCCCCGTGGTGAGCCCTGTCGACTGAGGCGAATGACAACAAACAGAGACAGCAGCAGCACACAGCTTGGCGCCAGCCTGGAGCATGCGCCCTTTTTAGGGCGGGCACCTATGAATGTCGAACTGGATGGCATCACCTGCTGCGAACCTCTGCTGACTCAAACGCAAGAAGAAGACCCTATCTACATCTCTCAGAATTTTATATATTTCTATCAGATCTCTCTGGCATTCCAGAGAAAACAATCTATGCCTTTCCAATCTCTTCCTGTAACTAATAGGCATCATTCTGGTAAACCTCCTCTGGATCCTTTCCGAAGCCTCCATCTCCTTCCTGTAGTGGGTCCCTCGGAAATACTCCAAATGTGACCAGAATTGCTGCAAAAATCCTATTAAACTGCATCATGACTTCTTGACTCATACACTCAATGCCCCTACCAATGATGGCAAGCGAACCATACGCCTTCTACTCTTGTTTGATTTTTCAGGGAGTTATGGACTTGGACCTCAAGGTCCCACCTGTACATCAATGCTGTTAAGGGTCACACCATTAATCATATATTTTCTCCTTACATTAGAACTCCAAAAGTGTAACACCGCACACTTGCTCGGATTACACTTCAGTTGCCATTTCTCCACCCATTTCTGTAGCTGATACTTTGACAGTCTTCCTCACTGTCTGTACCCACAGTAATCTTGGTGTCATCTCATAAATCTGCAGAACTGTACTGGTCACAGACATCCAGCATGAATATTGCTCTTCCTCCACAACACTCTGTCTTTTATCAGTGAACCAGATTTTAATCCATACGACCAAGTTACTGCTAATCCTGTGCATATTAACCTATTGAATTAGCCTCCCGTAGGAGGCTCGTCATTCTATAATTTCATGGATTTCCGTTACTTTTCCATTCTGGCAGGCAAGTTTGCCACTGCTACATGGGTGGGTCTAAACTAAAGGAGGAGACAAATTGGAAATACAAGGATGCAGTTAAAGGGAAAGAGCATATAGGAAAAGTTGAGAAGGACACCAGAGTTAACAGGGCAGAAAGCTAATTAAGGGATAGGAGAGTATGGCCAAGTGAAATAGAAATCGATGTGAAAGGTGAGGCGAGTATTATATATAAATGCGCAAAGTATAAGAAGTAAAGTGGATGAGCTGGTGGCTCAGTTCGAGATTGGTAGGTATGAGATTGTGGGGATTACAGAGACATGGCTGCAGGAGGATCGGGACTGGGAACTGAATATTCAGGGTTATACATCCTATAGAAAGGACAGGCAGGTGGACAGAGGAGGGGGGGTAGCTCTGTTGGTGAGGGATGAAATTCAGTCCCTTGTGAGGGGTGACATAGGGACTGACAATGTAGAGTCGCTGTGGATAGAATTGAGGAATTGTAGAGGTAAGAAGACACTAATGGGAGTTATCTACTGGCCCCCAAACGGTAGCCTGGATATAGAGTGCAAGTTGCAGCAGGAGTTAAAATTGGCATGTAACAAAGGGTTATGGGATATCAATATGTAGGTAGACTGGGAAAATCAGGTTAGTTCTGGGTCCCAAGAAAGGGAGTTTGTGGAGTGCCACTGAGATGGAGTCTGTGTATCTCTGTCTGTCTGTGTGCTGCTGTCTCTCTGTGTCTGTCTGTCTGTGTTTTTATATGCGATTCACATCTCCTCGAAAACCCGACGAGGTAACGGAGAAATTTTTACATATTCCGGTAGAGATTTACCTCATGATGTCAAAAATCCACTCATCTGAAAATTTGATTAATTATATCCCGAGTTTTTTACTAAAACTTACATATTTTTAAAATCTAACGTGCTGAAGCGAGCTGATGACGTCACAATGCCATCCCTCTCTGCCCTCCCCTCTCCGCCCCCCCCCACACTCTCTGCCCCCCTTCCTCCCTCTCTGCTGCTTCCCTCCCTCTCTGCCCCCCATTCCTCTCTGCCCCCCCCCTCTCTGCCACCCCCCTTCCTCTCTGCCCCCCCCCCCTCTCTGCCAACCCCCCCCCTCTCTAGGGAGTGGTGAATATTGGAACCTATGGGCGAGTGGTGGAGTATTGCATTCGGAACCAGTCCTCCCCTGTGACGTCGAGCGCCCCACACCCCTCAATCTCTACCCCTCCCATTCCCCCTCCCTCTCCAACCCTCCCTCTCTAGCCGCGCCTGCACAGTTGAGGGTTATGCGTGTGTGGATAGGGCGGGGGCTGGGGTAAAAGGAGCGAATTAATAATATTAATATAATATCAAGGGGGGGTTAGTGTGTGTGGGGGGTGGTTAGTGCATGTGTGTGTGTGATGCCTAAGGCCTCCCCCCCGCCTCCCGCAACCATACATTGAGGGGACGGGACCCAACGGTCTAGTTAATTATAATCGTCTGAGTATGTACTTGATAGGAATCTTAAATTCTTATCCGAGATGAAGGACTGAAATATTTCAACAGCTTTCTGCAGCTTGCTAATGTAGAAGTTGGAATAATTGGATAATGGTGCATAGAAAGAGGCCATTTGACCCATCTTGCTTATGTCAGCTCTTGGAAGAACTAAACTAAACCGGAGCTGGTCCCACTCCCTTGCCCTCTTTCAATAACATCTCCTATTTTTAGTTTTTTTTTAGTTTTGAGATACAGCGTGGAAACTGGCCCACGGCCCACCGGGTCCCGGCCGACTAGCGATCCCCGCACATTAACATTATCCCACACACACATACAAAATAGGGACAATTTTTACCTTTACCAATCTAATTAACCTACAAACCTGTACATCTTTGGTGTGTGGGAGGAAACCGAAGATCTCCGAGTAAACCCACGCATGTCAATGGGAGAATATACAAACTTCATATAGACAGCTCCCGTAGTCGGGATCGAACCCTGGTCTCCAGTGCTGCAAGGCCGCAACTCTACCACTGCACCACCTTATTTGAATGTCACAATTGAATGTGCTTCCACCACCTGGCAGCACAGTCCAGACAAAAACTCAGTATTGGTCATGTCATCTCAGTTTCTTGTGAAACCAACTGAAATATATCTCTTTCTTCAATTGGAAACAATTTCTCTTTATTTAATCAAAGCTGTATGTCACTTTGAACACCCTAATCAAATCTCCAAGGCTCCTTGGAGATTTCAATTGGCTTCTCCAAGGAGAACAATCGTCCTTACTCCTGTTCTTCCAAATTGGTAGCCTTCAGGTACACTATCATTTCAGATCTTTCTTTTCAGTGAGTTACATTTTAATCAAAAATAGTATTTTACTGTTTACCATTTTGTACCATATGCAGGTACTAGATGCTTCTTAACTATTATATAATTGGACCCACATTAATGTTATATTAAATGTTATATTAAATGACAATAAAGGAATCTGAATCTGAATCTGAATCTGAATGTATCGGAAAGTGATAGAAAGATGGTTGAACTAAGGAGCCAATTGTTTGGGGACGATATTAAAGTAGACCTGACTGTGATAGGTCTGCACATTCTTCATGGTAACAATTAGATACCAATCTTTAATTATTTTACTCACATTTTGGTAATGAACGTTCAATGTTCTGACGATATATTCTGATTTGACTTCTTCTTTTTCCTGGAGAATGAGAGAGACATTCTAAAATGAGGCATTGTAAAGTTGATAATGAGTTACCAATGATAGACACAAAATGCTGGAGTAACTCAGCGGGTCAGACAGCATCTCTGGGGAAAAGGAATCGGTGACGTTTCCAGTCGAGACCCTCCTTCAGAAGAATTTCACCCCAAAACATCACCTATTCCTTTTCTCCAGTGATGCTGACTAACCTTCTGAGTTACTCCAGCTTTTTTGTGTCTATCTTCGATTTAAACCAGCATCTGCAGTTCCTTCCTACACATGATTGACCAATGCCTGTTACCTCAAGATTGTCGGGTCACCAGTTTCCTTCAACCAGACCTAAATGGCCAGTAAAGTGAGATGGGTATCAGAGTTTAACATCCAGGGATGACCACCTGTAGGTAGAGCTTAAGAAGTTAGGAAAGAGGATCTCAAAAGCTCGTGTCATGTGCTGACATAAAGAAATAGGAGGATTGAGCAAATGGTGAGAGAAGTGTCAAAAAGGCTTTCCCTTTCTGGGGCATTGGGATCATTGCTATGGGAGGCAAAAACTGTACATATCAAACTGGTTGCAGGTCCCCAGTACTGGGACCAAAAGCCTTTACACAGGTGTTTGTAGATGTTGTGGATGGTTTATACTAGCTTGGCAGAGGAATGGAAACTTCAAGGAGAATTCAGGAAGCAGAGAAAGAAAGCAGGAAGTGGAAGTTTGAATAATGTTAAGGTACAAAGGTAGACATCGGAAACAAGGGTAAACAATAAAAAGGGGTTAAAGTGCAGAACATGGCGACATTAGACGTGAGATTTCTCAGTGCTCACTACGGTAAATTGATTAATGGAACAAATAGGCATGATATCATTGGCATTACAGAAATATGGTTGCAGGGAGACTAAAACTATGAACTGAATGGTTAAGGATATTTGACATTAATGAAGGACAGTTAAAAGGAAGTGGTGTGCAGCAATGAATAAGAGGATTGACCTGTGTCGTGGTTATTGTTGCAATCGTCACTGTTAGCGGCGTAATGGTCGTGGCTCAACAAATCATGATGTGTATTTAGAATCAAATTGGGTTAAATTCAGTTATAGCAAAGGGTAAAACACATTGATAGGAGCTATTTATCTGGCCAAGATGATAAAAATTGGACATTCAGGAAATTAGCAGTGCATGCAATATTTTAAATAAGGCAACAATAATCAACTCAGATTAACAATAATGAGGTGGAGAACAAATTCATGGAAATGATGAGGTAGTTTGAGGCCAATATTTTGAGAAGCTAACTAAGATTGATTCACACTTTGCCCTGGTCCAACTATATGGAAACTATTAGCATAGAAACACACCAAGGCTCTACTTCCTCAGGAGATTCAGGACATCCAAAACATCTACAATTACTCTTACCGAGGCCACCCACCCCTATCCCCCCCCACCCCTCTCCCCAATAGCCTCTAACTAGACTACATGCTGCCTCTGGAAAGCAGTTAATATAATCAAGTACTAATCGCACCCTGGTCATTCTCTCTTCCCATCAGGCAGAAGATACAAAGGTTTGAAAGAATTCGCCAGAAAACACCAGGTTCACAAACAGCTTCTTCCCTGCTGTTATCAGACTCTAGAACAGAGCTCTCATATGTTAAGGATTAATTCCTGATCTTCCAATCGATCTCATTGGGTCCTTTGCAATTTTTTAATCTACATTTTCTCTGTAGCGGTAACACTATATATCTGCACTCTTGTTTATTCTCTCTATCACACTACATCATGTATGATATAATTTACCTGACTAGCACTGAATTTTTCTCCCCTGTATCCAGGTATACATGGCAATAATGAACCAATACCAATTCCAGAAGGCATTTTTCCATCTTTGTCCAATAACCAAGGGCTAATTCATAATCTTGTAGCTAAGGGGCTTTCATGAAAGTGATTATAACATGATAGAATTTTGCAATGAGTTTGATAGTGATATGGCTTAATCCAAAATTAGGGTTTTAAATCTTAACAAAGAAAACTGTGAAGGCCCGAGGAGTAAATTGGTTAATGGCAATATGTGCTATAGGTCTGATGATGGAATGGCAATGTGTTCTATTTAAAGAAATAATGCATAAACTGCAAAAAAATATATATTTTTCATACAAATCCCCAAAGGAAAAGTGATTAGTTCTTGGCTGATGAGAATAAATGAGGATAGCGTTAAATCAAAGAGGCTAATAAAATTGCCAGTAATAACAGAGGATTTGAGGATCGGGTACTTTGAAACTCAGCAGTGGCGCATCAAGAAACTGATTTAAAGGCAAGGTAGAATAACGTGAGAGCTTCTATTGATATAGTAAGAACAAACAGACTAGCAAAGGAAAACGTAGGAGCCTTATAGACATCTTCGCTTAACCTACTCTCAAGGGGTGAAAAGCCAGGAGTTCCACTCTCTGAATAAGGGATAGGCTCTTTTTGGCTGGGATGAAGAGGGAGATGGTAAATCATTGTAATCCTGCGTCTTGGGTGACTATGGAGGATTAGACATGGAGTTCATTCAGACTGATATATTTCTGACACATTTCTGCATATTAAGGGAATATGAGACGGATACATTTCTGCATATTACGGGAATATGAGACGGATACATTTCTGCATATTAAGGGAAATTAAGGGAAATGGAGAGATAGTGCAGGGAAATGGCACTGAGGTAGAATATCAGCCATGATGCGAAGGTATGGCAGAGCAAGATCAAAGGGCCAGAGAGCCTCACCTTGCTCCAAGTTTAAAGTTATTGATTTTACCTTCTAATTAACTAACTGAATTTATTCAGTCAATAGCTGACCCGTATCTCTAATGGATTCTCAGGTTCTAGATTTTTATAAATAATGGGTTATAATAATTATATATTGTTCCAGAAAGAAGTCATGCAGCCCATGGTACTGGATCATTGGTCTGATTTTACCCAAATCCCTTCTCTTTCCACACAAAATCTCACTTTTTCTGCTTCTGTTATTCTAATTCCATTTTGCAGTATTAACAATATGATGAGTCCTCCAAAAGTGCATTGGGCCAGAATTGGAAACTCAACCTCTGTAAATAAATAATTCCGGCACAACATGAACAGTTTCCTTTGATAGTTTTAACCACTGATGATCCAAACATGATATGTTTAAGAAGGAACTGCAAATGCTGGAAAAATCGACGGTAGATAAAAATGCTGGAGAAACTCAGCGGGTGAGGCAGCACCTATGGAGGGAAGGAATAGGTGACGTTTCGGGTCGAGACCCTTCTTCAGACCTTCTTCTGAAGATGGGTCTCGACCCAAAACATCACCTATTCCTTTGCTCCATAGATGTTGCCTTATCTGTTGAGTTTCACCAACATTTTTATCTACCATCCAAACATGAAAGATGCTTTTATTGTTTTTGTCTGGACAATTAAAAGAACACTAAAACAGCATGTAATAGAAAGGAATTGCAGTTGCTGGTTTATACCAAAGATAGACTCAAATGCTGTCACAAATAAGATAAACACAAATGCTGGACTAGCTCAGTGGGTCAGGCAGCATCTCTGGAGAAAATGGACAGGTGATGTTTCGAGTCGGGACCCTTCTTCAGTCTGAAGAAGGATCCCAACTCAAAATGGCACTTGTCCATTCTCTCCAGAGATGCTGCCTCATCCGCTGAGTTACTAGAGCATTTTGTGTCTATCTCTAACTAAAACAGCATTTTATTTTAAAAGCCAAACTTGAGCAGCAAAAGTGCTTTTGAAAGGTTTATTTGGGCTACACTAAATAGGGAGAAGAGTTATTTATAGATAGTTCATATATGGTTAAAGTACTCACACAAGTAATACTGAAAGGCCCAGTACAGTATGGATCTTCCCCTTGGTTGGCCCAATATCGCTCACACTTGTTCTGAAGGTTAAGGAGACACAAAACTCAGACACAAAACACAGAAAGAGATCAAACTAGTATCTCCAGATGATTTCTCCCACACTCTAGGAGTGTTTTTGTTTCGGTTCTTGATGCCCTTCCCAACGTGTGCACTCGGATGCGGTGCAGTAAGTCAGAGAGTAAGAACAGACACAATTCATTTGCCCCAACACGTCCATATCAACTTTCTTAGCCATCTGCACTCATCGTTTTTGTCGGCATTGGATCAATTTCCATCATGCCTTGCCGAATTAAGGCTGTCTCTCAATGGCTCTTAAAATATAATGATTGTGGCTGCTTGCGGCTGATTGCACCACTTCCTCTGGCAGCTTTTTTTGTGATATTCACCACTTTTGTGAAACAATTTCCCTTCAGGTCCCCTTTAAAACTCTTTCCTCTCCTATGCCTTAAACCTATGCCATCTGGTTTTTGATATCGCCTACCATTGTAAAAAAAAATATATATATGCCTTATATATAACAGGTCACTCATTGGCCACCTTCATTCCAAGGAAACCATGCCCAGCCTATCTAATCTCTCGCTATAACCAGTCCTTCAGGTAATATCCTTGGGAAGCCCTTCTGCGCTCTCTCCAGAGCAATCATGTCATTCCTATACCACACCGTGTGTTCTAACTAGTGTTTTGTAAAATTTGCAACATAATCTCCTAGTTTTGATATTCTATGCCAAATCTCTTGTAAAAAAAACAAATTGCTTTTTAATTGTTCAAATGACTAAATCAATAGCCTTTGATGAAAGCGAATGTGTACTTACCCGTCCCATCTCGAACTCACGACAAGCCATAACGACTACCTGATAGAATGAAGGAATGTAAACAAGTTAGGGAGACAGTCCCCAATGTTGAGCTTCAATCTTAATTCAGGTAACAATTATATAAGGAAATATATTTTGGTTACCTTTGATCTATCTAATGGGAGGAAACATCGAGAGGGGATTCATAAGATACACCTTTCATGAAGTGTCATGTCCAGTTTCATTATCACCGCAGAAAAGAGAGTTACAATTTATAACACCAAACATGACGACTTCATAAAGTGACTATGCTTCCCATGTCAGTAAGCAGTAAAGTCAGTTTCAAATATACCAGTTAAGAATGACTTTAATTGCTTGATTGGTTAATATCAAGCCACAGCATAGTGACTTGAAGATTTATGCTCTGGATCCTTCCTTGACCATCATGGCGAAGAACGGTCATAGAGCAAATCAAGCAAGAGCTTCAGAAGCATGGGACAGAATCAAGGGAAAACAAGTCATTCCAAGTCAACGCACTAATTTAGAAAAACATAGAATCATAACATCATGGGGAAGGCCATTCATCCCACACTGTGTTTTGCTTGTGTAATCCCATTAGTCACATTCATCATCTTTTTCCCCTGGAGCCCTGTAAATATTTTTCCTTTCAAGTACTTAACCAATTGACTCGGCTTGTACTCGCTAGAATTTAGGAGATTGAGGGGGGATCTTATAGAAATGTACAAAATTCTTAAGGGTTGAACAGGCTAGATGCAGGAAGATTGTTCCCGATGTTGGGGAAGTCCAGAACAAGGGGTCACAGTTTAAGGATAAGGGGGGAGTCTTTTAGGACCGAGATGAGAAAAACATTTTTCACACAGAGAGTGGTGATTCTCTGGAATTCTCTGCCACAGAAGGTAGTTGAGGCCAGTTCATTGGCTATAGTTAAGTGGGAGTTAGATGTGGCCCTTGTGTCTAAAGGGATCAGGGGGTATGGAGAGAAGGCAGGTACAGGATACTGAGTTGAATGATCAGCCATGATCACATTGAATGGCGGTGCAGGCTCGAAGGGCCGAATGGCCTACTCCTACACCTATTTTCTATGTTGCTATGTTTCTAATTATTTAGCCAATTCCTTTTCAAAAGTCACAAAGTCACAAGAGGCTTCCACCACTCTCTCAGAAAATATGTTCATGAATTTAACTAATGTCTTTTTTTGTGTCTTTTGCCTATCATCTTAAAGATATGTCCTTTGATGCTTCTGTCAAATGGAGCAGTTAATGTTTGAAGTGAACCTCCTCCAACCTTGCACCTCCTCCAACCTCATCTACTGCATCCGTTGTTGCAGGTGTTAACTTATATACATCGATGAGACCAAGCGCAGGCTTGGCGATCATTTCGCCGAACACCTCCGCTCTTTAAAAATTATTTTTTTTAAATTTCACAATATACTTTATTCAAATGATAAATATATACAATACATTAACCTTGCGGAAAATCCATCCGACATTTTCGGGGGCTGTACAAATTGATGAATCCAGTTTAGACATTTCTTTTCCCCAAATTTCCACGAATCAGTCCCCCACTCGTGCCACAATGGCGTGGGATACCTTCCCTTATATTGAGGGGCGTCTCCACCATACCGTACCCCCCATGTCCAGCAGCGGAAGGACCTTAGACTGTGGCCCTCCCCCACCGAGCCTTGGCGTTGGCTGCACCGAGCTTCAGTGCGTCCCTCAGCACGTACTCCTGCAGTCTGCAGCGGGCCAGTCGGCAACATTCCCTGACGGACATCTCGCTCTGCTGGGTGGTGAACAACGCTCGGGCAGACCAAAGGGCGTCTTTTACCGAGTTGATGACCCTCCAGCAGCACTCGATGTCAGCCTCTGAATGTGTCCCTGGGAACAGTCCGTAAATCACCGAGTCCTCTATGACGGACCAGTTCGGGATAAAGCGTACCAGGGACCCTTGCATTTTTCTCCGCATTAACCAAGCTGATCTCCCGGTGGCTCAGCACTTCAACTCCCCTCCCATTCTGACCCATCTGTCCTGGACATCCTCCATTGCCAGAGTGAGGCCAGCACAAATTGGAGGAACAGCACCTCATATTTCACTTGGGTAGTTTACACCCCAGTGGTATGAACATGGACTTCTCTAACTTCAGATAGCCCTTCCTTTCACTCTCCATCCCCGCCCCTTCCCAGTTCTCCCACCAGTCTTACTGTCTCCACCTACATTCTTTCTCTGTCCTGCCCCCTTCCCTGACATCAGTCTGAAGAAGGGTCTCGACCCGAAACGTCGCCAATTCCTTCTCTCCATAGATGCTGCCTCACCCGCTGAGTTACACCAGCATTTTGATTCTACCTTTGATTTTACCAGCAGCTGCAGTTCTTTCTTAAACATGCTGCAAATGTGATTTCCATCCCAAGCCAATATGACTGGCTCCTTGCCACTTACTAATGTGGTTCCTCCACACAATCAGTTGCATTGAATGAAAACTAAGGAACCTCCAAGGGAATTAGTAGAAATGAAAAACAAATCAAATATTGCAAATTAGAAAGCAATTACAAATGAGATTCAAAATTTGCTATATCGTTAACTTATGGCTAATAAGTATAAAAGGTCAATGATCTTAAATATCATTAGGGCTTCATTCTCCACATGCTGCTTGACCTGCCGACCGGTTTCAATGTTTGGATTTTAATTCAGATCTCACACATCCACAATATTTACCTTTGGTTTAGAGTTGTTCAGAGAGGATATTTTACTTGGCTCAAATGTACTAGGAGGGTTCATATCAAAGCTTGTTTTGAAGAAATTTAAAAAAAAGCTTACGATAACGTTATACTCCCACAGCATTCTCCAGAAGTCCAGCACCGTGTGTGGCAAAGGGCCCTGCGTTGCGATGTAGGCCTGTGGTCCATACACACCCTTGGAAAGAAAAACGTTTTTGAATGTCACCTTTTGTCAATTGAATATTTTATAAAATACGCTCTACCCTATGAACTTCAAGTCACATAATATAAAATTAAAAAAATGTTTGTTATATTTGTAATGCTCATGTGACTTTTGTAATATTTCAGTTGCGTAGGTCAGTTTAGTTTCGTGGACAATGATCTTGCCACTGGATCAAGTGATTGCAAATTTCATTAACTTTCCGGGACTTGATTAACTAATTTGGGACCTGCAATAAACAAAGTCCTCAGGGTAAAGTGGAGAAATGTCTGCATTATTAGATGCAATTCTTCAACTGCATATATTTCTCCTTTACATATCATAGAAACATCCAAAATAGGTGCAGGAGTAGGCCATACGGCCCTTCGAGCCAGCAATACGATCATGGATGATCATCTAAAATCAGTATCCCGTTCTTGCTTTTTCCCCATATCGCTTGATTCCTTTCACCCTAAGAGCTAAATCTAACTCGCTCTTGAAAACATCCAGTGAACTGGCAGATAATTCCACAGATTCACATCTCTCTAGCTGAAAAAGTTTTTCCTCATCTCAGTCGTAAATGGCCTACCCCTTATTTCTTAAACTGTGACCCCCTGGTTCTGGTTTCCTCTAACATCAGGAACATTTTTCCTACATCTAGCCTATCCATTCCTTTAAGAATTGTATATATTTCTACAAGATCCCCTCTCATCCTTCTAAATTCCAGTGAATACAAGCCCAGTCAACCTATTCTTTCATCATATGTCAGTCCCGCCATCCCTGGAATTAACCTGGTGAATTTACGCTGGACTCCCACAATTGCAAGAATGTCCTTCCCCAAATTAGGAGACCAAAACTGCACACAATATTCCAGGTGTGGTCTCACCAGGGCCCTGTACAACTGCAGAAGGACCTTCTTGTTCCTATACTCGCAATGAAGTCCAACATGCCATTATCTTTCTTCACTGCCTGCTGTACCTGCATGCTTACTTTCAGTGACTGATGTAGAAGAACACACAGGGCTTGTTGTACCCCCCCCCCCCCCTTCTCCTAATCTGACACCATTAATAATAATCTGCCTTCCTTTTCATGCCACCAAAGTGGATAGCCTCACATTTAGCCACATAATACTGCATCTGCCATGCATCTGCCCACTCACCCAACCTGTCCAAATCACCCTGCAGCCTCATAGCATGGCCCTCGCAGCTCACACTGCCACCCAGTTTTATGGGAGATTGTTGAAACATAATATTTCTGGGAGATTGTCTTCCTTAGTGAAGACAGACCCGAAGTACTCATTGAACTGTTCTGCCATTTCCTTGTTTCCCATTATTAATTCTAGCGTTGACTATTTTGTCATGATTTTTCTCCAGTTTACTTTCTTGTGCTCCATCATAGTTGCCATTTCCCCAATCTTATTCATCTGATTATACCATCTATACCATTCAATTATTTTGAATATTACTTATGTTGAGATCATTATTCCCTCAATATTTTGCCATGCTTACTTACATAATTTTTCCATTTTTCATTGTAAAACTTCTCACATTTTGTACACAATTTGGAAATACTCAGTCTGCTCCATTCTCATTACATCTCTTCACTTATTTATATTTAGTAGTAAATCTTTTCTACTATTTGGTAATATTGTATCTTATAGAAACATATAAAATCCTTAAGGGATTGGACAGGTTAGATGTGGGAAAAATGTTCCCATGTTGGGGGAGTCCAGAACCAGGGGTCACAGTTTAAGAATAAGGGGCAGGCCATTTAGGACTGAGATGAGGAAACATTTTGTTCACCCATAGAGTTGTGAATATGTGGAATTCTCTGCCACAGAAGGCAGTGGAGGCCAATTCACTGGATGTTTTCAAGAGATAGTTAGATTTAGCTCATAGGGCTAACGGAATCATGGGATATGGGGAAAAAAAACTGGAACGGGGAACTGATTTAGGAAGATGAGCCATGATCATATTGAATGGTGGTACTGATTCGAAAGGCCGAATGGCCTACTCCTGCACCTATTTTCTATGTTTCTATCACTTCCTGTCCATCATCTCAATTCACATAGATTTTCTCTCTAGATTTTTGCCCTTGGTCTCCCACATGCCTATTCTGACGAACATTTCCCCAAAGCTCTTTTATCTCTATAATTTCTGTGTACATTTTGTTTTGCAATAGTTATCTATCACTTCTGTGTTGTCAACATTTCTGATTCTATCTACTTCTTCATTTCAAATTATCGCCTTTCAAGGGCCTGTTTTGATGTGAGTCATACTGTACACGTCAGAGGCTTTTCAGCCCATTATAAATCTGGAGCATTGCAAAAAATCCCTGCTGTTCTCTTGTGAACAACTATTTGCTTTCATCTTATTTATCCAATTCTTTTTTGAACCCTACACTTGAAACTGCTTCACCTCTGCACCATTTCATGCAAAGCATTCCAGATCACAGTTCAATGCTTAAGCTCGGCATGCTACAAATGGCACAGTAGTTTCATGGGCGGCATGGTGGCACAGCACTTGGTGCTATGGCCTTGCACCGCAAGGAAACTAACTTTAATCCTTGGATGGTACACAAAATGCTGGGGAAACTCAGCGGGTGCAGCAGCATCTATGGAGCGAAGGAGATAGGCAACGTTTCGGGCCAAAACCCTTCTTTGATCCTTGGATGATGTCTTTGCAGAATTTTCACCTTCTCCTTGTGTCCATGCAAGTTTCCTCTGGGTGTTGTGGTTTCCTCCAACATGTTAAAATGCATGCAGGAAAGTTAATTGGCTACTGTATAAGTTATCCCCTAGTGTGGATCACAGCAAATAATCAAAAAAAAGAATTTAGATCGACGAGTATGAAAGAGAATAAATTGAAGAAGTACAGGGAAAAAGGCAGAGGAGGAATGGGACTCATGCAATTGCTCCCTTGGGAGCATGAATCCAATGGGCAGAATGACCGTCGAGTTGTTATAATGTATAAGACATTACCAATGGTTCTGTTGGCATTCAGCTTAACCATATGCCATAGAAATACTAATCTTTCAGCAATTGCAATTAGTTTCTCCTGATATATTCCATCAAAACATTTGAGTCGAGGTCTCAAACATCTTCTATGGTTTCCCCGATTATTGGAGACCCACCCCTGTTTGTGCAGTTCTGCTCCTTCCATCCCCAAGTGAGCACGCTTTTCTCCCTCTCAAACTTAATATGTGAAGGTATGATCAAAAATTATTTCCACTGAAATGCACTGGCCATTCTTATTTTTGGCAGTTTCCATTTAGAAAGTGCATACCTTGATGAAGCTCGCATTGATGTAATCAGAATCAGTGTCGGAAATGACCAGCGACAGCTGCACACGGCTGTGATCAACTGAAAACAGGAAGCAAATATTAAACACACACACGCATACACAACATGCATTTTCCATTTCCTCATTCTGCCATTTAGTTAAAAGGAACTGAGCTTCATAGAAATGGTAATTCAAGAATTGAAATCAACAACTGGTGATGATTAGGGCCACCCAAAGGAGTTTATTTAGCAACCAAGGGCTATTAAATGGCAAAAGGCTGCTTTTTGTCCCAAGCAGTCCAAGATGCCTTATCCTTCCATATCTCTAGTTTCCCTCTCTCCTCCCTGACTCTCAGTCTGACGGGTCTCGACCCGATACGCCACCCATTCCTTCTCTCCAGAGATGCTGCCTGTCCAGCAGAGTTACTCCACCATTTTGTGCCCATCTTCGGTGTAAACCAGCATCTGCTTCTTTCGCAGATGGAACTGACATCAGAATAGACAACTACCTAGAGTTTGGTGAGCAGGTCGGGATATGATTGAGTCTCTCCTGAACTGCAATCTGCTCCAATCAATTTTCATATTATTGATTGTCACAAGGATAAGAAAATTAAAACAGGCAATAAATGCCAAGGTCCATCTAATTCACCTTCTGCCACCCTGGATTTCACATGACACAATAATGGAGTTGTTGATTTATTGCAGTAATCATTCAATCCCAATTAATTAGTAGACAGCAGATCCAGAAAAGAGGGGGGGAAAACACCAGCCACCTAAACAGTGACCATTAATATTTTACATCAAGAAGCTTCATGCAATCCAGATGGAGGGTCCCAACCTGAGACATTGACTGTCCAAGTCCCACCACAAATGCCTCTTTACTGCTGTCCCTTCAACAGATCTCATTTTTTTGCTCCAGATTCCAGCAATTTCAGTTCAGTCTAGAGATGCAGCATGAAACAGGCCCTTCAGCCCAACAAGTCTATGCTGACCTCATTCACACTAGTTCTACGTTATCCTACTTCCTGATTAGATTGCATGTCAACAGGCCCTTTGGCCCAACAGGTCTATGCTGACCATCAATCACACATTCACACTAGTTCTATGTTATTCTACTTTCTCATTCCCAATCCCTACACACCCGGGGAAATTTACAGAGGCCCAATTAACCAACAAACCTGCACATCTTTGATAGACACAAAATGCTGGAGCAACTGAGTGGGTCAGGCAGCTGCATCTCTGGAGAAAAAGATCAGGGGACTTCCCGGGTAGAAGCTCTTCTTCAGAATCAGGATCTGAAGATTCAGGGTCGGAGTTCCCACCACTCTTCTTCTCCAGTGATGCTGCCTGACCCGCTGAGCTACTCTAGCAGTTTGTGTCCATCATCATTATAAACCAGCATCTGCAGGTCTCTCCTGAACATCTTTGGGATGTGGGAGGAAACCGGAGCAAACCCACATGTTCACATGGCCTCTTGTTCCTCTCTCTACCTTCTGAGTACGTCCATTATTATTGCTTGAAACAGCCTCCACACCAGGGCATCGGAGATGTCCTCTTTCTTCAGGGAACGGGGTTCCCCCTCTTCTTCTATAGATGAGGCATCACCAGGGTCTCTTCTGTACCCAGTGACTCTGCTCTCTCTCTCCATCCCCCCACTTGTACAAGGGCAGAGTCCCCCTTGTCCTCACCTTCCACCCTACCAGCCGTCACATACAACAAATAATCCTCCGACATTTTCGCCACATCCAACGTGATCCCACCATCCCAACTCCTCCCGTCTGCTTTCCGCAGAGACCGCTCCCTCCGTAACTATCTGGTCAATTCGTCCCTTCCCACCCGAACCACCCCCTCCCCAGGCACTTTCCCTTGCAACCGCAGGAAATGCTACACTTGTCACTTCACCTCCCCCCTTGACTCCATTCAAGGACCCAAGCAGTCTTTCCAGGTGCGGCAGAGGTTCACCTGCACCTCCGCCAACCTCATCTATTGCATTCGCTGCTCTAGATGTCAGCTGCTCTACATCGGTGAGACCAAGCGTAGGCTTGGCGATCGCTTCGCCCAACACCTCCGCTCGGTCCGCATTAACCAACCCGATCTCCCGGTGGCTCAGCACTTCAACTCCCCCTCCCATTCCGAATCCAACCTTTCATTCCTGGGCCTCCTCCATGGCCAGAGTGAGGACCACCGTAAATTGGAGGAGCAGCACCTCATGTTTCGCTTGGGCAGTTTGCACCCCAGCGGTATGAACATTGACGTCTCTTATTTCAGGTAGTCCCTACTTTCTCCTCCCCTTCTCAGCTCTCCCTCAGCCCACTATCTCCACCTCTTCCTTTCTTCTTCCTACCCCCCCCAGCCCCCCTCACATCAGTCTGAAGAAGGGTCTCGACCCAAAACGCCCATTTCCTTCGCTCCATAGATGCTGCCTCACCCGCTGAGTTTCTCCAGCATTTTTGTCTACCTTCGATATTCCAGCATTTGCAGTTGCTTCTTCAACATCACATCATGAAGGATAATTAGGAATGAACAATGAATCTGGTCTTGCCAGTGAAGGGAACCTACAATTAACCTACAAACTTGCATGTCTCTCAGATGTGGGAGGAAACCCATGCGGTCACAGAGAGAACAAACAACCCCCACACACACAGCATCCCAGTCAGTATTGAAACCGGATCTCTTGCATATGCCCGATCAGTTGTGACACTGGGCTGCCCATGAATTTAATTTGGTGCAACAATATAATCTCTCCAAACTAAGGAAAATAATTCAATCAGGAATTTAGTCTCCATAAGAGTAGCAGAGAAAATACACGCAACATTTCCCATCAGAGAAAAATAATTCTAATTTAGTTCACCTTGTGTTATTAGACATCCAATAACAACTTTTAAATCCAATCAATTAGTGATCTGTATTTCTACCCAAACACATTGCTAATGATTCCCAGATAAGGAAATGCGAACAGAATTTCACTAGAATCCAGTGCGTCTAAAATAGGAATTAGAAAATTTGAAACTGAAAAGATGGACTTACAGGGTATAATGTCTTTATAGCGATTCCTCTTGGCATTCTCTTGCTTCTCTGCATGACCTGATGAGTAGGTTTTGTCATGTTTGTTTTTCATTGACTGTCTTTTCAGTCTCTGCAAGAGTATGAGAAAAAAAATCAAAATCTGATTTAAGAATTTTGCTGCATGAATACACAAGAACAAACTCTTTCTGTTTGAAATGCTAATCTTACATTCTAGTCTCCTAAATTTGCAAACCCCCTTCCCCTCCTCTCAAGATTTCTCATGCAAAACGTCTAACATGCCAATTAATAAACAAATTTATAGAGTTATACGGTCATACAGTGAGGAAGCAGCCATTCGGCTCAACCTGTCCATGCCGACCAACATGTCGCGCCTATTCTCGTCCCACCTGCCTGCGTTTGGCTCGTATCTAAAGAAGGGTCTCGACCCGAAGCATCACCCATTCCTTCTCTCCAGAGATGCTGCCCGTCCCAATGAGTTACTCCAGCATTTTGTGCCTATCTTTCATATCTTTCTCAAACTATCCAATCTATTAGTTTCCAATTTTGCTTCAGAATTTTAGAATGTGATAGCATAAATAATTGTCATTCAGTCCATCTCATTAGGGTGGGCGAGTTGTGGCTGGTTTGAGTGATGGACTGGGCTGCGTCCACACCACTCGGCAAAATCAACAATGATTTCTGCATTATTCGAGGAGGGAAACCTATTTTAAATATTGCTTATTTAACTTCCTAAAATGATTATCTTAAATTAATCTTCTTTCCCAATTACCAGTGGAATATCATTAACTATTCCAAGCACTTACTTTCCATTCATAGAAAACTTTACCAAGTTACCCTTAACCATCTGTAGGAAGGAACTGCAGATGCTGGTTTAAACCGCAGATAGACACAAAAACCTGGAGTAACTCAGCGGGTCAGACAGCAGCGCTCCCTCTCCATAACGGGGAAAAATTTGGCCATCGGGCGCGAGGTACTCTTGAGGCTACTGTACTTGGCATAAGTGTGGCCTGTCCCACCCTCCTACGCCACATGGATAACCCAGGCTGTCTTCCAGTTCATCTGGGGATCGATGATAGACCAGGTGCGACGGGCCACAATGCACAAGTCGGCAGACAAAGGGGGTAAAAGCGTGCCCAACGTCGCCCTCACCCTGATGGCCACCTTCGTGTGTGGCTGCTTCAGGCGGAGTGTAGAGCCAAGTGTCACTACCTGCTGAGGTTCTACCTGTCCCTGGTGTTGTGAAGGATGGGCCTGGCGCAGATGCTAGGCAACGTGCTAGCCAGCTGGACATTGCCGCCCCATCTGTTGTTTGTGGAAAGGTTCTTCTGGACCAACACCTTTGACCACATGTCCATCGGGCAGTGGTCAGCATGGAACGTCCTGCAGGCACTGCAGGGAAAGGACTCGATGGATCCAGTGGCGTGGTTCCCAGAGCAGACTGCCCAGCTTGTCTGGCAAAATGCCTCATCGCCAGAACTCACCAACAAGCACAAAGACCTGGCTTGGCTGGCGGTGAGGGGAGCCCTCCCAGTCAGATCCTTCCTGCACCGTCGGAACCTCACTGCCAGCGCACGCTGCTCTCGGGACGGCTGCTACGGAGAGGAAATGGTTGCCCACCTCTTTACAGAGTGTGGTTTTGCTAAAAGAGTCTGGAGAAAAATGCAAGGGTCCCTGTCACAGTTTATTTCGAACAGCTCCGTCACAGAGGACTCATTCAGAGACGGACATCGAATGCAGCTGGAAGGTCATCAACTCGGTGAAAGACGCTCTTTGGTCTGCCCGAGCGTTGTTCACCACCCAGCAGAGCGAGATGTCCGTCAGGGAATGTTGCCGACTGGCCCGCTGCAGACTGCAGGAGTACGTGCTGAGGGACATTTGTGTAATGAGTGTAAACAGTATTGAATGTCTGTATAGCCTCCGAGAATGTCGGATGATTTTTTTTTGCACGGTTCCTGTATTGCATATATTTATTACTTGAATAAACTCCATTTTGAAATACATTTTTTCTTTAGATCTCTGGAGAAAAGGAATAGGTGACGTTTCGGGTCAAGACCCTTATTGCTTACGGAAATCAAACTTCTGCTTCTGAAATTCTTATTCATATGTTGCCTTCACTCCTCCTTATTGAATCTACATCCTACCTCTTCAATTGATGAATCCTACTAATGTGGTAGCCCAATAATTCAGCCTTCATCAACACGCAAAGTACATCTAACTCCATGGTTTATATTTAATAAAGAACTGCAGATGCTGGAAAAATCTAGGGTAGACAAAAATGCTGGAGAAACTCAGCGGGTGAGGCAGCATCTATGGAGCGAAGGAATAGGTGACATTTCGGGTCGAGACCCTTCTTCAGACTAGACTTTATATTTATCCATCTCAGCTATTCTTCTTCAATTGTGAACTGTCAAACCCCTGGTGCTTTTTGTCCGTTTATGTTTGAGTCTTTCACATCTTTCACCTCCAAAGGACAATCTTCATTTATCACAGTGGACACTCTGAAATGCTGGGTAATAAAAAGAAAAACCTAACTAAACCGAGGACATTGTAGCCATTTGTAACTGGCCCTGTCAACCCACAACCCGTCTTCTCTGTGAAGCAACAGTTAAAGGGCCTGTCCCACTTTCACGACCTAATTCATGGCCTCTGCAGAGTTTGCCCTTGACTCATATTCGCAGCATGGTCGTCACGAGATCGTAGGTAGGTCGTAGCGGGTTGTGATGCTAGTCGTAGGTACTCGTGGCATCAAGTAGGTCGGGGCGTTTTTTCTAGCCTGATGAAAAATGTCCACAAGTAAAAAAGATCATGAATTAGGTTGTGAAAGTGGGACAGGCCCTTTATTGTGTAGATTCCACAGAATAGAAACAGGGGACAAGGCTCCACAGATCTATGTGATACGTATCCAAACCTGCGCTCCCCCATTGTACTTCATCTCATCCAATCTGCACACTTTGATACTTATTTTTCCTCATTTTTAACTCACTTCCTTTCCCTTGCACCTGTAGCATTCTTTGCGAGAACAGGTTCCAGGTACAAAGCGTGCCCTCACTCGGTCAACTGCTTCTCCCAAAATCCTTTTTTGATTTACAAATAATAACAGAACCCTGGACCAACCAGCAGTCCATCTGTTGCTCCAGATTCCAGCATCTGCAGTCGCTTTTGGCCTTATTAGATTTATTAATTGTTATCTGTGGGGTGGGGGATTGCAACCCATGTTTTGACGAATGTAATCAACCTGGAGTGCACAAACAGATCAAGTTGTTTAACACCTTTAGGCTGTGCACGCCATACGCAGGTAGAAGAAGATTGCTATCTGTGATGGTAGCCATCTGCGGTAAGTGTATTACTTCAAGGTCTACGTTAACCCGTAATTCCACATTTTCTTTCACCTTATTCCCAGTATCATGTATCTATACACTGTGAATGGCTCGACTGTAATTATGTATTGTCTTTCCGCTGGTGGATAAAAATGCTGGCGAAACTCAGTGGGTGGGCATCTGTGGAGCGAAGGAAATATGCAACGTTTCAGGCCGAAACCCTTCTTCAGACTGACTTGTCTTTCCGCTGACTGGTTAGCACGCAACAAAAGTTTTCCACTGTGCGTGACAATAAACTAAACAAACTCTTTTTTAGACACATAGAAAACAGGCGCAGGAGGAGGCCATTTGGCCCTTCGAACCTGCACCACTCGATTTTCCTGCAGATCTTCCTTCCTTTTGGATTCCTAGCAGCTGTGTTCTGTATCTCATGTTTCTAACAATGTATCTTTTTTCTAACAGCACTCATTCATCTTTCTTTAGTTAAGATCAGCCAGAAACTTGAACTCTAGGCGTCATATTAACCCAGTCTCACACTAAACAAGAGGAGCATACCAAACTAGTTGATACCAATTGAACAGTTAGGGTAGATTAGATTGGTTTATTGTCATGTACACCAAGAATATAATAAAATATAACAATGACTGCAAAGCAGCAGATTGTAGTGTAAAAAGTGAGTAGTGTAAATGAAAATTAAAGTACAATAATGGAATTAACCAAATGAGGCAGAGTCAATAGTGGCAGCACATCAGAGAATGCGGTGCAAAACAGACAGTCGGTTCAGGACTCAGAAAGAAAAGTCTGTATATTTCATGCTTTCAAGCTGCTGTATCTTCTTCCAGATGGTGGAAGAAAAAAAAGGGGCTGGCCAGGGGGGGGCAGGCACGCTGGCCGATACTTTCTAGCCTTTCCTGATGCAATGCACCTTGAAGATGGACGGGATGGAAGGAAATGACGACCCCTGATGGACTGGGCTGTGTTCACCACCATCTTCACGTTCAGGTGGTCTAGAGCAGAGCAGACGCATCTGGTCAGAATATTTTCTAAAGAGCATCTGTAGAAGTTCAAGAGAATCCTCATCGACATGTCAAATCTTCTCAGACACTTCAGTGTGAATGTACTGGATTAGGTTGTTCGTTTGAAGAAGGGTCTCGACCCAAAATGTCATCTATTCCTTTTCTCCGGAGATGCTGCCTGACCTGCTAAGCTACTTTTTTGTGTCTATCTTAGGTTGTCGGCTATATGGCTGCCTCAGGTCTTGACTATCTGTACAACAGCTCTATTGGTGAGGATTGGCTGGCTTCATCCCTAGCTTGCTTTGATCAACAAACAACTCTTTAGTTTTGCTGATGTTAAAGACAAGGTTACGTTCTTAGCACCAGGTTTTCAATCTCAATCCAGTACTTGGTCTCGTCAATAACTGGCAACAAAAGTGGTATCATCGGCGAACTTAAAGATTGAGTTGCAATTGTATTCAGACAAACAGTGTGTGTACAGGAAGCACCTAAGAATGCACACCCACCCTGAGAGGCAGCAGCTTTGCGGGTTATGGTGGAGAAAATGTTATGACCAAGAAGTCCAGAAGCTACTTGCAGAACGAGGACTAAGTCCTGGGTCCAGAGGTTTGGGGATGAGCTTATTCATTATTATAATGTTGAACTTGGAGCTGTAGCTAATGAATCGCATCCTGACCTGGCTGTTCTCATTGTCAAAGTGATCCAGCACTGAATCAATAGGCAATAGACAATAGGTACAGGAGTAGGCCATTCGGCCCTTCGAGCCAGCACCGCCATTCAATGTGATCATGGCTGATCATCCCCAATCAGTACCCCGTTCCTGCCTTCTCCCCATATCCCCTGACTCCGCTATTTTTAAGAGCCCTATCTAACTCTCTCTTGAAAGCATCCAATTCAAGTTATTAAAGCAATTTACCAGCAACCTACTGCAAGAGTAAAGGTGAATGGGTCTATGGGGAGTAACTATAAGAGACAGAGAACATAAAATTGGCCTTTTCGCAGATGATGTAATGATGTATCTCACGGAAGTAAACACCTCCTTTCCAAGGATGATGGGGGATCATAGATAAATTTAATTTTTATGCAGGATATAAAGTGAATATTTCAAAAACTCAAATCCTCCTATTTAATTGTCCTCCAGAAGAAATCAAACAAAATTATAATATTAAATGGGATTCAAAATCAATCAAATACCTAGGGGTACATATAACAAAAAATATATCAATGTTGTATGGGGCCAATTATAATCACATCAACCAAAACATAAGAAAGGATATAGAAAGATGGTCCACCTACCCAATGGATTTTAAGAGTAAGATAAATGTGGTGAAAATGAATATTTTGTCAAGGCTATTGTACTTGTTTCAATCTCTGCCAATAGAGGTAACCATTAAAAACAATTCACGGAATGGGATAAATTAATATCTAGATTTATTTGGGGAGCAAAGAAGGCCAGAATTCGATACACCACACTCCAGTTGCCAAAGGACAAAGGTGGAATGGCACTTCCAAATTTTAGGATATATTTCTATGCAGCCCAACTTCGACCGCTAATTAATTGGTGTGAGGACAGGTATATAGCTAGGTGGAAAGAGATTGAGACATATATCCCTGACTTCCACATCCAAACACTTTTGGGAGAAAAAGCGCTTCCTGGACATATCAGGAGTATAATCGATCCAATAACAATATTTACTTTAGAAACCTGGTTCACTCTTACCAGACAACTTAAACTGAATAAACGACAAAAAGTTTTAAGATGGATAGCTTTGGATAATGAATTTAAACCAGGGATGTATGACTCAACTTTTAAAGAGTGGATGAAGAAAGGAATGACTGCATTTTGTACCGTTATTGAAAATGGAGACTTAAGAGGTTTTCAAGATTTGAAGGATAGATTTGCACTTCGAAAGCAAGACTTGTTTAGATACCTCCAACTGAGAGATTATTACAATAAAAAGGTAAAAAGGGAGGCACTAGAAGAAAATAATCCAGTGATAGAAGTGATAGTGCGTATCATCAAAAAACATAAAGGATTATTTCTAAACTTTATCATAGTTTAATGGAATGTCAAGCTAAAACTACATTTTATGTAAAATATAAGTGGGAAAAGGAATTGAACATTACAATCTCAGAAGAAGAATGGCATCATATGTGTGTAACACTACAGACATCCACCAATTCACAAAATTGGAGAGAATTTAATTGGAAAAATTTGATTTGTTTCTTTATTACGCCTAACATATAACAAATTCTAAGGCAGCAAACATGCTGGAGGCAATGTGGTCAAACAGACGCAAACCGTGCACATATCTTCTGGAGTTGCCCAAAAATAGAACCATTTTGGGACAGAGTGAATTCAGAATTAACAGAGGTATTAGGATATATAGTCTGCAAGAAGTGTTCCATTTTATACCTGGGTAATATAACTACAGTGGTGCTGAAGGAAGACCATTACTTGGTTAAAATCTTACTCACAGCTGGCAGAAAGGCCATTACAAGAAAATGGCTCGCAGCGGACACACCCAGACTTAGAGAATGGTTAGACATAGTACAGGAAATATTTGTCATGGAGAAAATGACATATTCTCTAAGAGTAAAAGAAGACGAGTTTAACAGAAAATGGGAAAAATGGATTAGGTATAGAAATAAAGACATCAACACTGTATAATTTTATAGACAATAATGTAAGTTATTGGAAAATGTTTTAATATGAAAATAGTTCTGTATACTGCATCATTAATTGTAAACTGAACCCCCCGCTACACTGTTGTACGTTTCATTGTAATGTTGTGTGTTTCATTGTTATATTTGTGTATTCATAAAAGCAATAAAAACTAAAGTGGAAAAAAAAGAAAGCACCCAGAGAACCTGCCTCCACTGCCCTCTGAGGCAGAGAATTCCACAGACTCACCACTCTCTGTGAGACTTTTTCCTCGTCTCTGTTCTAAATGGCTTACCCCTTATTCTTAAACTGTGGCCCCTGGTTCTGGTCTCCCCCAACATCGGGAACATGTTTCCTGCCTCTAGCGTGTCGAATGACCTTAATCAACATTTCATGTTGCAAAACGGTGATTTTATCCCCATATGGACCGGCAGTATTTTTCCTGCCGATATAGGGTTTAAATTCACTGCAACCGCAACATTCCAATCCATCGCTTTCCATAAAATACCACTCGCAAGCTGATTTAAATGGCCATTAATTTACGGGCATTAAACACTAAATTCCTTCAATTTAGCCTATAAATTCATAACAATGAGATTTAAAAATCATGTTATATTGTGAATTATTGTGTGAATGTTATTTGGACACTTAGGTTTTCTAAAAAATGTTAATATTTTCTTAAGAAATGGATAGATGTTTAGATCCAGTAATTGAATTTTGTAATTAGCTACAATTGGTTAACTAACTAATTATATGCTTTAATTTCAGGTCATCCAAGTAAGACTGTTTCATATTTGTTTCAGAATGCTTTAATCTACAATAACTGAAAATTTATTTCAGTTCTCTTAATTTTTAAGAACGTTATGGGCTTTTGACTGTCCTCGATCACAACTTTTGTGTTGTCAATTGGAAAAGCAATAGGGAACAAGATGCTAATTTCTGAGTCTGAAAATGGCCATAACTTTTTTAATACTGAAGATATGAAAGTGAATTAGGTGTCAGATTAAACTTCTTTTTATGCTTTATCTGATGGGATAAATTACAGACTTGATTTTTTAAATCTCAAAATTTTGTAACATTGCTAAGAGATTGCATCATCCACAGACTTATTTTTCCTTTATGTGCAATAAATCTAGATGATCTGGAAGACTGGCACTTACGTGGGCCATTATCAATCTTTTAAAGGACTTCATTTTGGCCAATGTGAAAGTTACTGGGGTGGCAGTCATTCAGATTGGTCACTTTGTTTTTCTTGGGGATCGGGTGGGTGGTAAACCGGGTGCCTCCCTGCTAGCTGTGCTCCCCTGTTGCGGATTTGAGGACGACCGAGCCACTGGGACAAACCAGAGACCACCGGCACTACCACGTGGTCTAGATTGGGTTGCTGGGAAGAGGTTTTAGACAGCCAGTCCCTCTCTGAGGCACACAGAGTGGCCGGGGCAAGCCTGAGATGCCAGTGCCTCTTCCTGTTCATGGGTAATGAGGGTCTGTTCCGACACACAGAGGCAAAGACTGAGCCGCCAGGATAATCCAGAGACCACCAGCACCGCCTCTTCAAACCCAAAGCGAAGCTGTCAGGATAAGTCTGAGACCACCAGCGCCTCTCGAGACAAGAGTGAACTGCTGGTTGAAACCAGAGGTTGCCGCATGTCCTCCTTCAAGACCAGGACTGAATTGTCAGGACAAGCCCGAGGTCGCCAACGTCACTACACATGGACCCTAAGAATGATGAGCAGTGCCCCATGTGGTCCTGGACTTCCCTGTTGCTGTAAACAAGATAGATTACTGGAGTTCACCGTACTACGAGTGTGGGTGCAGTCACTGCCAGACCTGGCATTGTCCCCAAAGCCACCAGGATAAAAGCTGTTTCCAACAAGTGAAAGGCCGTGTTTTCTGATTGGATCTTTTAGTGTTAAGTGGTTTATCATTTTATGTGAAATATCACAGCATGTTTTTCAATTAACACAGTAGAGTGGTATTCACGGGCGGCACAGTGATGCCAGAGACCCAGGTTTGATCCTGACTTCGGGTGCTGTCTATGTGGAGTTTGCACGACCACGTAAGTGCTCGGGTTTTCTCCGACATCCCAACGATGTGAGGGATTGTAGCTTAATTCGACTCTGTAAATTGCCCCTAATATATCGGGAGTGGATGCAAAAGTGGGTTAACGTAGAACTAGTCAGTGGATGGGTCATTGATGCATGGACTCGATGGGTGGAAAGGCCGGATTCCAATCTGTATCTAAACTAAATCAAATAAAACTCAATCACAGGTCTGTGACCTCTGGCATAGACGACTACTTCCAGGTCAATGCGGACAACAAATACCAAGTTAAAAAAACCCCACAAATGTTTGTTTCCTTTTCTGTTAAGAATTTTTGTTTCCTCATTTAAAATCCTGGACATGGATTAGATGAAAGGTCATACGACTGGATAATTCTTGACTAACTATCCGATATTCTGGCCACTTACCGACTGACCATGAGGTAGCAGTGGCTGTATCTAATGACATGGGTGGTGCTAGCAAGCAGGAGGTATTGTGGTGAACTTTCTACGAACGTTCTGAGCCAGAGTCAGGTTTATTCCTCACTGTCTTTTTTTTTAGCAATTTCTAAAGTGGTAACTCCAGATGAAAGCTCATTCAGAACAGAGACTTGGAAGACTGAGGCCAAAATGCAGTTGCTATTCCTCCAAGCAGAGCTCCTGGTCAGGGTGGGAGATTGCAACCTTCACGTGGTCCACCCTGTGTCAACGAATGCAATCAACCTGGCGTGCACAATCAAATAAGATCAAATAGAACAAGCTGTCCTACAACTTTAGGCTGTGCACGCCATACGCAAGAAAAATAAGAGCTCCTGGTCTAACTCTCCACTGCATATGAGGGTTTACTGGATCATATTGGTGGTGAGGTCAGAGGTTTGCAAAGTATTATTTTATCACTAATGAAGTAATCCTAAATCATAGAACTAATCTTTTTAATTTAAAACACAAGGTGCTTTTGTAATTCGGTGGGCCAGGCAACATCCATGGACAGGCAACATTTTGGGTTGGGAGCCTTCATCAGACTGAAGAAGGGAGCCGACCCGAAACGTTGTCTGCCCATTCCCTCCACCGATGCTGACCTGCTGAGTTCCTCTAGTATTTTGTTTTGCTTACGATTCCAGCACCAGCACCCAAACCACCTCCTCCCCAGGTACCTTCCCCTGCAAGCGCAGGAGATGCAACACCTGTCCCTATACCTCCTCCCTTGATTCTGTCCCGGGATCCTGACAATCCTTTCAGGTTAGGCAGAGGTTCATTTGCACCTCCTCCAACTTCATCTACTGTATTTGTTGTTCAAGGTGTGGACTCTTATTTATCAATGAGACCAATTGTAGACTGGGCGATCATTTCGCTGAAGACCTTCGCTCGGTCCGCCTGAACCTACCTGATCTCCCGATTACCATACACTTTAATTCCCCTTCCCATTCCCACACTGACCTTTCTGTCCTGGGTCTCTTCCAATGTCAGACTGAGGCCAAATGCAAATGCACCTCATATTCCGTCCGTCCAGTGGTAGGAATATTGATTTCTCCAACTTCAAATTCTCCAACTTCAACCCTTGCATCCCCTTTATCTCCGTCCCTCCCCCACCCACTCACGTCGTTGTACCAGCTTCAAAGCTGTCTTATTGAGTCTCATTGTCTGTAACTAGTTTTCAACTAGGCCACACCAAACAATGGCTTGTTCCCAGAATTAGCATTACCTTTTGCATATCTTTCATTAATTTGTTCTATATCTCTCTACATCACCGTCTATATCCCTGGTTTCCCTTTCCCGTCTCTCAGTCTGAACAAGGTAATGACTCGAAACATAGAAAGCATAGAAAAATAGGTGCAGGAGTAGGCCATTCGGCCCTTCGAGCCAGCACCGCCATTCAATATGATCATGGCTGATCATCTAAAATCAGTACCCCATTCCCGCTTTTTACCTATATCCCTTGATTCCTTTTGCCTTAAGAGCTAATTAGAAACATCACCTATTCCTTTTCTCTGGAGATGCTGTCTGACCCGCTGAATTACTCCTGCTTTTTGTTCCTCAGACTTATAGCAAATATAGACACAAAATGCTGGAGTAACTCAGCTGCACCTCTGGAGAGAATGAATGGTTGACGATTTGGGTCAAGACCCTGCTGAGACTGAGACTAGGACTCATTATACCCAATAGAGTTACAAATATTCCATGCTTTTTGCAAAACATTGACATACAACCAAGTCACATTGTAGTACAGTAGAAACTGCAGAAAAGATTAGCTTGAAATAAGAAACAATGAAAATCAACTCCTTTCTGGAATAGGGGGCACCGTCCAGTTGGGTATGGCTGCCCCATTTTTAGTACGTTAAAGTGTTGTTTGGAGGTTTATTCTTTTTATGTGTGGGGGGTGGGGATGGGGAAACTGTGTTTCTTAGTCCCTACCTGGTCGGCTTTCCTCCAAGCAGCATCTTACCCATCCTTAGGGCCTACCATCGGGGTCTGGAGCGGCTTTTCCTGAGGGGACCGGCTGGAACCTCGGCTTCGCCGGCGGCGCAGCACTGGAGCGTGATCGTGGAGTGGGCAATGCCTTTCCCGGGTCGCCGCGCTGGAGCTCTGGAATGCTGAGTCCGCCGATTGAACATCGCGGAGCTGCGGGTCTGTGGAGCGACCAGCCACCGGCGGCGGCGCTGACTTTGACATCGTGGAGCCTGGCATCTTTCGCCGTGATCGCCAGTGGTGGAGCTCAGTCCTGCTTCGGAAGCCGCGGTCTCCGGTAAGGAAGTGGCCGTTCCAAGTATCCCAAGCCGCTGAGAGAGTTCTCCCGACGTCGGAGCACCATCACCCGGCGAGAGGGCCTGGAACATCGGGCCCCGTAGCGGCGACTGCAGAGGCCTCAATAGACCCGACTATGGGTGGACATGGGGATGGGGACTGGACTTTGTGCCTTCCCTCACAGGGGGAACCATTATGGGGGGATATTTTTATGTTTTATGTTAAATTCTCCTTAATATTGTATTGTATTCTTATTAGTGTGCTGCAATGGCAACTTGAATTCCACTACACCAACTGATGTATGTGACAATAAATGAACCTTTGAACATTTGAATCAGGTGGAATTTGTTACAATTATAGAAGTGTTTGACAGGGCAAATAGAGAAATGGTGAAAGGCTCAGATATTATCATTGACAAAAAGAAAGGTCAGAAAGGTTCAGGGCGGTATTATCAAAACATGGGACAAAAGGAACTGAAATCTTCAATGGAGCAATTTTAAAAACAGACGACAGGGTTCTGTTGCATAACCTTGTGGAACTGCAGTAAATAAAAAATCTTCGCTATAAATGTCCAACCTCATACAACTTTAAAATTGTAACAAATGACAGAACTGAATTTGCACAGTGAAGCTTAAAAGGACAATGTTGGGAGCCACTGAATTTTTACAAAATACGATGACGTGATTAGAAAAATGGTATACCTGCCCTCCCGATCCTCCCGTTCCCACAATTGATGCGGCAATCCCCTTCGATCAATCCCCTGCAGGGCAGGACACCACATGAGATCCTTCTTCCCTGTGGCTATCAAACTGCACAACTCCTCCCCCTTCGGTCGCGGGGTAGACTGACTTCCCTCCACCCCCCCCCCCACAATCTTTGCACATCTCCAATCCTTTCCACTCGTCACTTTAATATCACGTTTCATGTATTTTGTATCATATGACTGTTAGCAGATCAATTTCTCTCCTGGGATAAATAAAGTTCTATCGTATCATATCCCCTTGATATTTGCCTCAATCACCAGACTATTTCTTTCATGTTAGCATCGTGGCTTGGTTCGGCAACCTGAGCATCCAGGAGCAGAAAAGGCTGCAAAAAGTCGTAACCACTGCCCAGTCCATCATCGGTTCCGGCCTCCCTACCATCGAGGGGATCGATCGCAGTCGCTGCCTCAAAAAGGCTGCCAGCCTTTGACAGGACCCACATCATCCTGGCCACACACTCATCTCTCTGTTGCCATTGGGTAGAAGGTACAGGAGCCTGAAATCTGCAACATCCAGATTCAGGAACAGCTTCTTCCCCACAGCCATCAGATAATTAAACACAACTACAAACAAACTATGAACTATGACCCATTGGGTCCCAGCATCACACGGGAGGGCTGGTCCCCCAATGCAATATTCCACTTCTCCACCAATTCCAATATTGGTGGCCAGTGGGGGGGGGGGGGGGGGCTTTCTGGAGCACTAGTATGGGTGTTGTGCGCGGAAGGGACTGGTTTCCAGAGGGCTAGTATGGTCATTGTGGGGCGAATGGATTCTTGGGCTCACGGCTCAGTCACTCAAACCTGTTGTGCTGGCAGCTCACTCACTCACGACTGGTGGGATCGCAGTTGACTCACGGCTATTCCTTCAAATTCCATTTCAAGCAGGCTGCAAGGGCACCAAATTCAAGTGCAGTTTCATACCATTTCAAGCAGGTTGCAAGGCCATTGAAGACAGCGAGTCATGACCTCTCCCTCCCCCATCTTGCAGAGACTGAGCCACGCCCACACTTCCTGGTATATAGTCCCTCTCCCTCCCACCAGAAGGGGCGTGTCCTTCTTGGCGTGATTGACAGGAGAGAGTATCTCAACATTCTTTTAAACACTAATAATTCATTGATGAGAAAAATTCTCAGCACCTGATGAGCGGAGGGGGACTCCAAGTCAGATGGCCAAAATTCACAGCCGTACGTGGTAGCGATTTTTCTAAAATCAATATAAAGCGGTAACAGGAAGTGGTCAAGATTAGACTTTTAATTATATAGAAGGCAAGGCAGCTCTAATTAAACAAGGCAGCACTAATTAGGCAACACAGCTTGTTTTAGCACTTTCAAAACCAAAAGCAATACAGCTTGCTTTTGTACTTTCAAAACCAAAGGCAACACAGCTTTTGCACTTTCAAACCAAAACACACTTTTGCATTTTCAAACCACATTGAGGGCACTGACTGGTCAGTAAACCACTTACAGTTTAGTTGACATGTGTTCAGTGTTATTCACAGCTCAGACTGAGAATTGCAACCTCTCGCTCCCCCATCTTGCAGAGAACTGAGGCACCTCCGCACTTCTGGGTTTTATAGTGCCTCCGGAAGGGGCGTGGCCTTTAGGAGAGAGAATCTCAACATTTTTTTAAACACTAATAACTCTTTTATTTTTCATCGGTAGGAAAAATCCTCTTGTCCTGCGCAGCGGAGGGGGACTCTGAGTAAGATGGCCAAAAATCACAGTCATGAGTGGCAGCGATTTTTCTAAAATCAATATACAGAACAACAGAAAGTGGTCAAGATCAGACTTTTATTAATATAGATGGTATATGGACACGCTGATCTGATCTGTATTTATGACTACAATATCCTGTTGTGCTGCAGCATTGTGAGAATTTCATTGCCCTGTCTGGGACAATAAACTCTCTTGACTTGTCTTGACTTGCCTTGACCTCACTCTGATCCCGTCAATCCCCTCAATATCCAGCTGATCAGCAGCCAAGACCACTCACCCCTCTACCCATCCAAAGCAATATCCCCAATCCTCCTCTCATCCTTTGCTGGTCGCACATCCCAATCACAGCACAAGCTTCGAATTTCCAGGTCTACATTGAAATTTTTAATAACACTTCAAACTCTTGGGAGGCTGCAGTTGGTGAAGCGCATGAACGCAAATGTCTGAAGTATTCAGACTTAGCAGCCGAGGCAGAACAACGCGGCTGGCGTACTCTGGTGCTCCCTGTAGAGGTTGCTTGTAGAGGGTTTGTAGCCATGTCAACAACCAGACTCCTGACGGGAATGGGAGTTCGAGGACAGGCCTTCCGGCAAGCGGTCAGGTCGCTGTCAGAGGCTGCCGAGCGAAGCAGCAACTGGCTGTGGATGAAGAGGAAGGACCAACTGGGCTGCAACATGACCAGCAAGAGGGGTCAAACGGAGGGGACGCCAGGTGTTGCTGTTGAGCCCTCTGGAGGTGTTGTGGGCCTATCAACGAAACACCAAGGAAGGAGGGTGCCCACCTAATGACCCCAATGAAGTTTTTACCCCTACCCCCACTCAAGAGAGTAAGAAGGTGCCAATTATAGTAGGGATTGTAATATTGTCCTCTAAGCTCAACTGATAAGCTGGAGAAATCCAGTGACTGCTGTGAAAGTGCAGCTGACAACTAGGGAAAGACCATGTGATGGCGTGGGAAGACAGCTGACAGGAGGAAAAGACCCCAACGGGGCTGTCATGGACTAGCTATCCATGACGGTAGGCTCCGTCGCTGAATTGTGAATAGGAGTCACCCCTCATGGCTACGAATAATTCAAAGAGGAAAATACCCCCTGAGTCTGTGAGAGCGGGGGCGAAAGATGACTCGTCGGATGACAAGCCGGTAACCGACCCTGGCGCGAACACGTCGACGAAGAAGATAATCGGGACGTACAACATCAGCTGCAGGACAAGAACTCCGAGTGTTTAGCTGCAGCTGGTCTAAGTTAACATCCATCAGAGGCCTAAAAATACATCAAGGGCAGATGAAGTGCTTGAAGGAGGTGGGGCCAGGACCTCGCATTGATCAGTATCTCCTGAGAGAAAGATCAAATCAGTCGAGTGAAGCTCAGCGGCAGGATACAACCCAAAGTCCAGCGATCATCAATACCCCAGTGGCCAAGGAGAGTAATTCAAGCACAACATCTGAGAACCCGGAACCCAGCCAGACGCAGCCTGCTTTGGAGAAGAAGATGCAAGGCCACAGACACCATGTGAAGTGGCCAAAGTGCAGCAGTAAGAAAGACTGGGCAACAACCGACGCAGACCTGAGTAAGATCCTAGATGGACTTCAAGGAACAGTGGAGAAGGAACTGGAGAAAATGAGTGATCTGATCTAATTCTACGCAGCAGAAAGGTTCGGAACCAAAAAGAAGGAAACAACAACCACTCCCCAAGCTCCGAAGGCAGCGAGAAATTGAGCACCTAATCAAAGAGAGAAGGGACCCGAGGAAACGGTGGAGGAAATCCTCACTGGAGGAAAGAGTGGGCATCAACCTCCTGCAAGCGGATCTAAAGGAACGCCTGGGAAGACTGCGGAGAGAAGAAACCCTCAGAACTCGACGCAAGAATGAGGAGAGGGCAGGAACATCCTTCTACAAGGATCCCTTCAGATTTGTGAAAGTACTCTTCACTAAGGAAAAGAGCGGGTCACTTAAGGGGCATTTGGAGGACCACCTGAAATCAACGTACACATACAACCAACGGTTTGAGCAGACGGGGGTACCTCCAGACATGCCACCCATTCCTCAACCAGAACACCAGTTGGACGGCAGCCTCCCAAGATGGAGTGGTCGAGAAAGCCATAAGGAAGGCAAGGGCAGCTTCAGCTCCAGGACCAAACGGAGTTCCATACCGGCTGTACAAAAATGCTCCAAATGTTCTACGGTTCCTATGGAGGCAAATGAAGATAGCATGGAGAAAGCAAAACATCCCAAAACCATGGCGAAGAGCAGGGGGAGTGGTGATCCCCAAGGAAAAAGATGCCTCAAACCATCAACCAATTCCGGCAAATCAATCTCTTGAATGTTGAAGGGAAGATCTTCTTTAGCATTGTTGCTCAAAGGATGATAACCTACCTGAAACCAAAGTCTGAGGGGCCACAGTTTAAGAATAAGGAGTAAGGCATTTAGAACGGAGGCGAGGAAACACTTTTTCTCACAGAGAGTGGTGAGTCTGTGGAATTCTCTGTCTCAGAGGGCTGTGGAGGCAGGTTCTCTGGATGCTTTCAAGAGAGAGCTAGATAGGGCTCTTAAAAATAGCGGAGTCAGGGGATATGGGGAGAAGGCAGGAACGGGGTACTGATTGGGGTTGATCAGCCATGATCACATTGAATGGCGGTGCTAGCTCGAAGGGCCAAATGGCCTACTCCTGCACCTATTGTCTATTGTCTATTGAAACAGAACAACCTGATTGACTTGTCAGTACAGAAAGCTTGTATACCAGGCTTCTCTGGATGCTTAGAGCACAGAAGCTGATATGGCATCAAATCCAGTCTGCAAAAAGGTAAGGAAGAGATCTGCACGTCTCATTGCTGGACCTAGCCAATGCTTTTGGATCTGTTCCCCATTCACTCCTCTGGACAGCCTTCGAGTTCTTCCATGTGCCAAAGACCATTATAAACCTGGTCAGAAACTACTTCCAAGACTTGCAATTCCTGTATTAAAACAACAGAATACACAACATCATGGCAATCACTGGAAGTGGGAATAATGGCAGGTTGCACCGTCTCCCCGCTGGCCTTCACCATGGCGATGGAAGTGATCATCCGAGCATCCAAGTGGGTCGTAGGAGGAGAGCGACTGCAGTCTGGGCAGCGGCTACCTCCCATTCGTGCCGACATGGATGACTTGAACACCCTGACCTCAACCATTGCATGAACCAAGCGCCTGCTGGAAAAGCTTCATGCGAACATAACATGGGCCTGGATGAAGTTGAAACCCAGCAAATCCAGGAGAATATCCATCATCAGAGGAAAAATTGTAGACAAGCGATTCCACATTGATGAAACACCCATTCCGATGGTGTCAGAGCTGCCAGTCAAGAGTATAGGACAGTGGTACAATGCAAGCCTCAAAGACTCAGAGCAGTGTGACCAACTGAGGGATAAACCCATCAAAGGCCTTGCTAGCATAGACAAGACCTTGCTTCCTGGTAAGCTGAAACTGTGGTGCCTGCAGTTTGGATTGCTCCCCCGTCTGATGTGACCTCTGACGGTCTACGAGGTCCCCATCACCAAAGTCGAGAAGCTGGAGTGGACAGTCAGTCCATACATCAAGAAGTGGTTTGGACTCCCGCGTTGCCTCAGCAATATTGGCTTGTTTGGACACAGCGGTCTGGAACTGCATGTCTCTTGCCTCACAGAAGAATGCAAATGCACCAAAGTGAGGCTGGACATGACCCTGACCGAGTCTCAAGATGATGCGGTACGAGCGGCTGCTCCCAGACTGGAAACTGGGAGGAAGTGGACCCCATCGGGGGCTGTACAGCAAGCAACACCTGCTCAGGCATGGAGACATTGTAGGGCAGGTGCATCAGGGAAGAGGTGGGATTGGACTCGGACAAGTCGACCCACATGGCACAAGGCAACATCCACCCAGAGAAGAAAGATGGTGGTTGCTGAGGTCCGTCAGCAAGAGGAGGCAGAGAGATGCGCAAAGGCAGTCTCACAGTCCAAACAGGGCTAGTGGACTACCTGGGAAAGCCTGGAGCATTGTAAGCTTTCCTGGAAGGATCTGTACGAGATGGAAGGTAGCCGTCTTAGCTTCATCATCAGAGCCACCTACGATGTTTTTCCCATATCCAAGAATCTAAACCAGTGGTTTGGAGAAGATCCATCATGTTCTCTCTGCCAAACCCCAGCAACATTAAGGCACATCCTCACTGGCTGTAAGACCAGTCTTTTACCAGGCCGCTGCACCTGGAGGCACAATCAGGTCCTGCGACAACTGCCGATTACCTTGGAAGGAAGGAGAACTACCACCAATGCCCTCCCTCACCCAATGCCTGGTTCTCGAACACCACCCCTTTTGTAAAGGCAGGACAACTTTCAGAGAAGCCATTTGCAAGAAAGGAACCGACCCTCCTGGACACTGCCCAGGACTGGAAAATGCAGGCTGATCTAGACCAGAAGCTCATCTTTCCACCAGAGATCATTACAACTAATCTCAGGCTGGACCAGATCTTGTGGTCCACCTCACAGAGGTCCCTGTACATCGTGGAGTTAGCTGTGCCTTGGGAGGCTGCAGTTGGTGAAGCGCATGAACGCAAATGTCTGAAGTATTCAGACTTAGCAGCCGAGACAGGACAACGAGGCTGACGTAACCAGGTGCTCCCTGTAGAGGTTGGTTGCAGAGGGTTTGTAGCCATGTCAACAACCAGACTCCTGAAGGGAATGGGAGTTCGAAGACAAGCCTTCCGGCAAGCGGTCAGGTCGCTGTCAGAGGCTGCCGAGCGAAGCAGCAACTTGGCTGTGGCTGAAGGGGAAGGACCAACTGGGCTGCAACATGACCAGCAAGAGGAGTAAAACGGAGGGGAGCGCACCTGGGATGCCAGGTGTTGCTGTTGAGCCCTCTGGAGGTGTTGTGGGCCTATCAACGAAACACCAAGGAAGGAGGGTGCCCACCTGATGACCCCAATGAAGTCTTTACCCCTACCCTCACTCAAGATAGTAAGAAGGTGCCAATTATAGTAGGGAATTGTAATATCAATCATATAAGCCCAACTATATTTGTCAGCATGAATACAACCCAAGGTAACTATTTGCGGTCTGAAGAAGGGACTCGATTCTAAAGGTCACCCATTCCTTCTCTCCAGAGATGCTGCCTGTACCCGCTGAGTTAAACCAGCATCTGCAGTTCCTTCCTACACAAAACATCTGAAAAGCTCTGGTGCATCTTTTCAAAGGCCAGAACTGAACACATCTTTCATTACAAGGTTATGCTATTTGCATTCCAGTCCCCTTGCAATAAAGACCCATGGGGCAAGAACATTTCCAATCACTTTTGTGTTTAAGGATTTGTCTGATATAGCCGCATGGATTTCTGTGTTACTCAACATACCTAATCTCTCAGTCAGAAAGATATAATGTCATGTTTCTGGTATTGAAATTGGATGGGTTCACACACACTTGGGAAACATGGCCCTGTAATCCACCCAGTATGGACCAACCATCAAACTCACTGTTCTACCAATACTATTTTTATTCTCCCCACAATCACATAAACTTTCCCCAAATTGCATTCCTCACCTACTCACTAGCGGCAATTTAGATTGGCCAATTATTCTTCCTGTATGTATCTGGGGGAAACTTAGGCACTCAGAGGAAACTGGGGTGGAAGATTGCAACCTTCGCGTGGTCTGCCCTGTTTCGACTAATGCAATCAATTCGACGTGCACAAATGGAAGATAGAACAAACAGAACAAGTTGTCCAACAACTTCAGGCTGTGCACGCCACACGAAAGAAGAACAAGAGGAAACCCAGCCAGTCACAGGGAGAATGTGCAAACCCCACACAGACAGAATCAAAGTCAGAATGCCTTACAGCATTTGCAGCGCCAGAGAGCCGGGTTCGAGCCCGACTACGGGTGCTGTCTGTATGGCATTTGTATGTTCTCCCTGTGACTGCATGGGTTTTCTCCAAGCACTTTGATTTCTTCCCACACTCCAATGACATACAGGTTTGTAGGTTGATTAGCTTTGGTTTGTATACTTGGTATGAATGTAATTTGTCCCGACTGTGTGTAGGCTTGTGTTCATGTGCGGGGATCGCTGGTTAGTGCGAAAGGCTTGTTTCCGCACTGTAATTCTAAACTAAACTAAAAATTGAATCCAGGTTACTGGAGCAGTGAGACCTCAGTACAATAAACTGTGCCACCATGTTGACCAAGCTATTGGACAGGGCCCATGAGGAATATAAAACATACAGGAAACAAACAAGGAAGGGAGGGAGAGAGAAAACAGGGAATTACAGACCAGTTAGTCTAACATCGGTAGTGGGGAAAATGCTAGAGTCGGTTATTAAAGATGTGCTCCATTTGGAAAGTGGTGAAATCATTGGACGAAGTCAGCATGGATTTATAAAGGTAAATCATGTCTGACGAATCTTACAGAATTTTTCGAGGATGTAACTAGTAGAGTGGATAAGGGAGAACCTGTGGATGTGTTATATCTGGACTTTCAGAAGGCTTTCGACAAGGTCCCACATAAGAGATCAGTATACAAACTTAAAGCACACGGTATTGGGGGTTCAATATTGATGTGGATAGAATGGCAGGCAGTGACTAGTGGGGTACCGCAAGGCTGAGTGCTGGGACCCCAGCTATTTACAATATATATTAATGATCTGGATGAGGGAATTGAATGCAACATCTCCAAGTTTGCGGATGACACGAAGCTGGGGGGCAGTGTTAGCTGTGAGGAGGATGCTAGGAGACTGCAGGATGACTTGGATAGGCTGGGTGAGTGGGCAAATGCATGGCAGATGCAGTATAATGTGGATAAATGTGAGGTTATCCACTTTGGTGGCAAAAACAGGAAAGTAGACTATTATCTGAAAGGTGGCCGATTAGGAAAAGGGGAGATGCAACGAGACCTGGGTGTCATGGTACACCAGTCATTGAAAGTAGGCATGCAGGTGCAGCAGGCAGTGAAGAAAGCGAATGGTATGTTGGCATTCATAGCAAAAGGATTTGAGTACAAGAGCAGAAAGGTTCTACTGCAGTTGTACAGGGTCTTGGTGAGGCCACACCTGGAGTATTACGTACAGTTTTGGTCTCCTAATCTGAGGAAAGACATTCTTGCCATTGAGAGAGTACAGAGAAGGTTCACCAGACTGATTCAAGGGTGGGCAGGACTTCCATATGAAGAAAGACTGGATAGATTCGGCTTGTACTTGCTGGAATTTAGAAGATTGAGGGAGGACCTTATAGAGACTTACAACATTCTTAAGGGGTTGGACAGGCTAGGTGCAGGAAGATTGTTCCTGATGTTGGGGGAAGTCCAGGACAAGGGGTCACAGTTTAAGGATAAGGGGGAAGTCTTTTAGGACCGAGATGAGAAAATCATTTTTCATACAGAGAGTGATGAATCTGTGGAATTCTCTGCCACTGAAAGTAGTTGAGGCCAGTTCATTGGCTATATTTAAGAGGGAGTTAGATGTGGCCCTTGTGGCTAAAGCGATCAGGGGGTATGGAGAGAAGGCAGGTATAGGATACTGAGTTGGATGATCAGCCATGATCATATTGAATTGTATAAGGGGTAAATGCGTTGTAAAGACAAGCCTGAAGGCTTTGTGTCTCAATGCAAGGAGTATTCGTAATAAGGTGGACGAGTTGAGTGCAGATAGATATTAATGATTATGATATAGTTGGGATCACGGAGACATGGCTCCAGGGTGACGTAGGCTGGGAGCTGAACATCCAGGGATATTCAATATTCAGAAGGATAGAGAGAAAGGAAAAGGAGGTGGGGTAGCGTTGCTGGTTAGAGAGGAGATTAAAGCAATGGAAAGGAAGGACATTAGCTTGGAGGATGTGGAATCGGTATGGGTAGAGCTACAAAACACTAAGGGGCAGAAAACGCTGGTGGGTGTTGTGTACAGGCCCCCTAACAGTAGCAGAGAAGTTGGGATGGTATCAAACAGGAAATTAGAAAATGCGTGCGACAAAGGCAAAACAGTTATAATGGGTGACTTCAATCTACATATAGATTGGGTTAATCAAATTGGCAGGGGTGCTGAGGAAGAGGATTTTTTGGAATGTGTGCGGGATAGTTATCTAAATCAACATGTACAGGAACCAACGAGAGAGCAGGCTATTTTAGACTGGGTTTTTGAGTAATGAGGAAGGGGTAATTAGCCGTCTTGTTGTACGTGCCCCCTTGGGCAAGAGTGACCATAATATGGTTGAGTTCTTCATTAGGATGGAGAGTGACATTGTTAATTCAGAAACAATGGTTCTGAACTTAAAGAAAGGTAACTTTGAGGGTATGAGACGTGAATTGGCCAAGATTGACTGGCAATTAATTCTGAAAGGGTTTGACGGTGGATATACAATGGAAGACATTTAAAGACTGCATGGATGAACTACAAAAATTGTTCATCCCAGTTTGGCAAAAGAATAAATCGGGGAAGGTAGTGCATCCGTGGATAACAAGGGAAATCAGGGATAGTATCAAAGCAAAGGATGATGCGTACAAAGTAGCCAGAAAAAGCAGCATACCAGAGGACTGGGAGAAATTCAGAGACCAGCAGAGGAGGACAAAGGGCTTAATTAGGAAAGGAAAAAATAGATTATGAAAGAAAACTGGCAGGGAACATAAAAAACTGACTGCAAAAGTTTTTATAGATATGTGAAGAGAAAGAGGTTAGTTAAAACAAATGTAGGTCCCTTGCAGTCAGAAACAGGTGAGTTGATCATGGGGAACAAGGATATGGCGGACCAATTGAATAACTACTTTGGTTCCGTCTTCACTAAGGAAGACATAAATAATCTGCCTGAAATAGCAGGGGACTGTGGGTCAAAGGAGGAATTGAGTGAAATCCAGGTCAGTCGGGAAGTGGTGTTGGGTAAATTGAATAGATTAAAGGCCGATAAATCCCCAGGGCCAGATAGGCTGCATCCCAGAGTACTTAAGGAAGTAGCTCAGGAAATAGTGGATGCATTAGTGATAATCTTTCAAAACTCTTTAGATTCTGGAGTAGTTTCCTGAGGATTGGCGGGTAGCAAATGTAACCCCTCTTTTTAAGAAGGGAGGGAGAGAGAAAAACGGGGAATTACAGACCAGTTAGTCTAACATCGGTAGTGGGGAAACTGCTAGAGTCAGTTATTAAAGATGGGATAGCAGCACATTTGGAAAGTGGTGAAATCATTGGACAAAGTCAGCATGGATTTACAAAAGGTAAATCATGTCTGACGAATCTTGTGAATTTTTCGAGGATGTAACTAGTAGCGTGGATAAGGGAGAACCAGTGGATGTGGTATATCTGGACTTCCAGAAGGCTTTCGACAAGGTCCCACATAAGAGATTAGTATACAAACTTAAAGCATACGGTATTAGGGGTTCAGTATTGATGTGGATAGAGAACTGGCTGGCAAACAGGAAGCAAAGAGTAGGAGAAACGGGTCCTTTTCACAATGGCAGGCAGTAACTAGTGGGGTACCGCAGGGCTCAGTGCTGGGACCCCAGCTATTTACAATATATATTAATGATCTGGATGAGGGAATTGAAGGCAATATCTCCAAGTTTGCGGATGACACTAAGCTGGGGGGCAGTGTTCGCTGTGAGGAGGATGCTAGGAGACTGCAAGGTGACTTGGATAGGCTGGGTGAGTGGGCAAATGTTTGGCAGATGCAGTATAATGTGGATAAATGTGAGGTTATCCACTTTGGTGGCAAAAACAGGAAAGCAGACTATTATTTAAATGGTGGCCGATTAGGAAAAGGGGAGATGCAGCGAGACCTGGGTGTCATGGTACACCAGTCATTGAAAGTAGGCATGCAGGTGCAGCAGGCAGTGAAAAAAGCGAATGGTATGTTAGCTTTCATAGCAAAAGGATTTGAGTACAGGAGCAGGGAGGTTCTACTTCAGTTGTACAGGGTCTTGTGAGACCACACCTGGAGTATTGCGTGCAGTTTTTGGTCTCCAAATCTGAGGAAGGACATTATTGCCATAGAGGGAGTGCAGAGAAGGTTCACCAGACTGATTCCTGGGATGTCAGGACTGTCTTATGAAGAAAGACTGGATAGACTCGGTTTATACTCTCTGGAATTTAGGAGATTAAGAGGGGATCTTATAGAAACTTACAAAATTCTTAAGGGGTTGGACAGGCTAGATGCAGGAAGATTGTTCCCGATGTTGGGGAAATCCAGGACAAGGGGTCACAGCTTAAGGATAAGGGGGAAATCCTTTAAGACCGAGATGAGAAAGACTTTTTCACACAGAGAGTGGTGAGTCTCTGGAACTCTCTGCCACAGAGGGTAGTTGAGGCCAGTTCATTGGCTATATTTAAGAGTGAGTTGGATGTGGCCCTTGTGGCTAAAGCGATCAGGGGGTATGGAGAGAAGGCAGGTATAGGATACTGAGTTGGATGATCAGCCATGATCATATTGAATGGCGGTGCAGGCTCGAAGGGCTGAATGGCCTACTCCTGCACCTAATTTCTATGTTTCTATGTTTCTATGTTTCTATGTTTCTATGTTTCTATGAATGGCGGTGCAGGCTCGAAGGGCTGAATGGCCTACTCCTGCACCTATTTTCTATGTTTCTATGTTTCTATGAATAAGAAAGGCTAATAATGGGCCATGACATTCCCATGGCGACTTGGATTAACATAGGCATCCAATACATCCATTAAAAAGTGTCACTAGGGAGAGGGTCTGTTCATGATAGGAAAGTAATGCCAGGAGTCAGAGAAAAACGTGAGATAATAAACAACTGTTTTGCATCGGTGTTTACCAAGGAGAAGGACATGTTGATGTCAAGGAGGAGGTGTTGAGTGTCGGTGGAATAGTCCCCATACACCTGGTGTGGGGTATCCCAGGAAACGGAGGGAAGTAACAGAGGAGATGAGTGGGGCCTTGTCAGAGATCATTGTAGCCCCATTAGCCACAGGCAATATGCCGGATGATTGGTGAATAGCCAATGTTGTTACCAGTAAATTATAGGCAAGTGAGCTTACATCAGTGTTAGGGAAATTAACTGAAGAACATTCTCAGGGACAGGATATACTCACTTTTGAAAAAAACATGGCCTTGTTTGGGAGAGTCAACATGGCTTTGTGCATGGCTTCCTGTCTCACAAATTGACTGTACTTTTTGAGGAAGTGACGATGAGAATTACTGCGGGTAGGGCAGTGGATATTGTCTATGCGGACTTTAGTAAACCATTTGACAAGGTATATCGTGGCAGACAGGTCCAGAGGATCAGGTTACATTGGATCTGTGGTGTGTTGGTAAATTGGATACATAACTGGCTTGGTCATTGAAGTCAGACGGCGGAGGTAAGGTGTGTTTTTCTGACGGAGGTCATAGACCAGTAATGTTGTGCAAGGATTGATGCCGGGACCTCTGTTTGTAGTATACATTAAATATATAAATGAAAATATTTTATCTGATTTGTAAGTTTGCTGATGACATGTATATTGGTGGTGTTATGGATAATGAGGAAGATTGACAAAATATCCAGCAGGATATAGATAAGTTGAAAATGTGGGCAGAAAAATAGCAGATGGAGTTTAATGGTTGAATGAATACTTTATTGTCACATGTGACAAGTCACAGTGAAATTCTTTGCTTGCGTACCCAAGGTATGCAAATAGTCACCACATAAAGGTGCATGACAAAGTCCCCCTTTGTTCTCCCCCCTCCCCCACCCCCACTCCTCACGTGGTCCCCCCCCACGTCGGGTCCCCCTTTGTTCTCCCCCCTCCCCCACCTCCACTCCTCACGTGGTCCCCCCCCACGCCGGGTCCTCCTTTGTTCCTTCCCTAAGATGGACGTTGGATGTGGTGAGCTTTGGAACATCAAATGCAGGAGGAAATGAAACAGTAAATGACAGGACTCTTACAAGCATTGACGTACAGTGAAACCCTGGTGTGCAAGTCCATAGCTTGTCGACACAAATGGGGAGAGTGGTAAAGACTGTTGCCTTCATTGACTGGGGCATTCAGTATAAGAGTTGGGTGGTCATGTTGCATCTGTATAAAACTTTTTGGTTCGGCCACATTTAGAGGATTGGATCCATTTCTGGTTGCCACATTATAGGGAAGGTATGGAGATTGTGACGTGGGTGCAGAGAGGTTGCCAGGATTGAAATATATTACCTAAAAGGAGAAAACTGAGAAATATGTATTGTTTTGTCTAGATTTTAAGGCTGAAGAGTGACCTGATTAAAAAAAAGATACAATTATGAGAGATTTAAATCGGGCAAATAGTAATTTCCATGTCAGACACTGGAGATTATAGGCTTAAGATGTGAGGGGGAAATTTAGTGGAGATATGCAATGCATGTTTTTTTTCACACACATCAAGAGAGTTGTGCATGTCTGGAATGTATTGCCTGGAAGGTGGTTGAAGCAGATATGCCAGCTATGCTTAAGAGGTATTTAGATAGATATATGAACAGGCAGGGGATAGAGGGATACAGATCATATGGATAATTGGCATTATGGTCGGTACAGACACAGTGGGCCGCAGGGGCTGTATTCTATGTTCTATATATGTTTGAAAGTGAGTGGCAATGACAGTTAAAGTCAATGAAAGGTTGGTACAAGCATATCCATCAAAAGGAAATTGGGTTGATAATTGTCCAGTAACAAATTAGCCTGCCCATGAAGAAAGAGGTGAAAAATGGGATCAATTGAATTTCTCAATCAAAGAGACAATACAGGCATGATGGGCATCCTTCTTTATATAAGATGACATGATTGATCAATGGTGATACACGACATATGGTGATACACATGGTTGCACATGGTGATACACGACACACATGCGCTTAATAAAATGCTTTATGGGAGGATGTGAAGGATATTTTTGCAAAGCTGCCTTCTCGACATTCTTGGCCGGACTGTGTGATTTCTCTAATTTTCAATGATCGTGATATCCAGTTAGCCAGCAGCCCTCCTTCAGACCATGTAGTAATCTTCACACAGTCACAACAAGCTATATATGTGCCAGAAATACACCAGCATCTTTCAAAAATATCTACAATTGCTTTAAGGATGGTTATTTTAGAATGTCATGTGATATATCGGTATGTGGACTAACTAAATTACTTCCTGCAAAATGTCTTGTTTAACAGGGTTAGAATAATCTTGCCCAAATTAAAGACCTGTTCACCTTAGAGAAAAGGATTAATTTGCAATTTCAAGACGGATGTGGGTCTTTTAGGCTATTTAGCGCAACAACCACTTTTAACCAATTGAACACTTCAGAAGCACACAAGGCCGCTTGCAAATGCTGTCATTCTCAGGACTCCATGAAAAGGCAACTAGACTCCTGTAAAGTCTTGCAAACTGAAACTTACTGGCCAGGATCCGCTACAAATAATGACATGTTCTGAGTTTCCTTACAAATGCTGACATACTCCCATCCCCATATCCCAGACATTCCCTGTGAAAAACTGCACACTTCCAGGTAACAACCCCAGTTGCTGAGATGCCAGCCTCTGCACTCTCAGTTCATCCATATAAAAGGTAATGACATATCCCTCCTGCCCAAATCTGCCAGGTAATCTGCCATGATGGCTTCCGAGATGGTGCCAAAGCCGGACGATTAGAAACATAGAAAATAGGTGCAGGAGTAGGCTATTCGGTCCTTCGAGCCAGCACCACCATTCAATGTGATCATGACTGATCATTCAAAATCAGTACTCTGTTCCCACTTTTCCCCCCATATCCCTTGATTCCACTAGCCCTAAGAGCTAAATCTAGGTCTAGACTATTTGCCTGCTAGCCACAGAAGCAGATCTACAATCACAATAGACAATAGGTGCAGGAGTAGGCCATTCAGCCCTTTTAGCCAGCACCGCTATTCAATGTGATCATGGCTGATCATCCCCAACCAATACCCCGTTCCTGCCTTCTCCCCATATCCCCTGACTCTGCTATCTTTAAGACCCTATCTAGCTCTCTTCTGAAAGTATCCAGAGAACCGGCCTCCACCGCCCTCTGAGGCAGAGAATTCCACAGACTCACAACTCTCTGTGAGAAAAAGTGTTTCCTCGTCTCCGTTCTAAATGTCTTACCCCTTATTCTTAAACTGTGGCCCCCGGTTCTGATTCTAATCACATAATGCAATCGCTCCACACTCTTAACTCTCTATTCCTACAGCAACATTTTGTACTTTGATTATGCGCTAAATGTTATTCCCTTATCATGGGAACACTGTAAATGGATCGATTGCAATCATGCGTTGCCTTTCTGTTGACTGGTTAGCACTCAACAAGTCTGCTACCCTGGTGCACGATAAACTAAACTTTACTGAACAATCATGAGGAGCGATGCCCTTTCAAACTTTATGTCCTTATGTCCTTAGTGATAGTCCTGAAAGAACCCCCCACCCAAATCCAGGAGACAAATGCAGAGTTGAGTGTCAATGTTGGAAAGTGGCTTCGTGAGTCCACTACTCACAACTCAATGTGAGAAAGGTGGCAGCCAAAAAAACACACACAGGATCCGACAAACGACAATGCCACAATTACCCCAAAGCCGAAGAAGGGTCTCGGGTCTCTGGATTAACCTACAAACCCGTAGGAAACCAAAGAAAACCCACGCAGATCACGGGGAGAACGTACAAACTCCACACAGACAGCACCCGTAGTCGGGATCGAACCCGGGTCTCTGCCAATTCTCCTCACCTATTCCTTCTCTCCAGAGATGCTGCCTGTTCCGCTGAGTTTCTCCAGCATTTTGTGACAGTGGGATAAATATCGGCAGGGATTTCAGGGCGACTACCCCGGCCCCCTGTGTTTAAAGGCTCCACAATTGGCAGCGTTACCTTCTGCACCCTTGGTCCCAAGTCCCGTAATTCTCGACCTACCTTTCCGCCTATCCCTAATCCCAATTGTTTTTTGGCCAAACCTTTGCTCATTCGCCCGATGGATAGCCCCGGACACAGTTGGCTGTCCAATGTTGCGCGTTGACACCCCGCCGAGGCGCTGATGATGAAGACCCTCTAAGTACAGGAGCCCCAGGTCCAGACCTTTGCCCCCACCCGGAGAGAGACTCAAAGCTCCCCAACTATGAACCTGTCCTTCGGTTCAATGCTGAGACATTCTCCCAGTCAGTCCGTCAGCCAGTCTCACTCACGCCCGTTCAGCGGCCGCCGTGTACGTTTCAAAGTAGTTTCAACTGTGGTCTTACCAGAAACTCCCCAGAAATATTCTGGTCCTTGCTGGATTTCTTGCCCTGAACTTGTTTAAGGAATTTCAGTAAGACAATTCTTTGGTCCATGCTGTGAGTAGGGCAGCTGCCGGCAGGTCTTGCCGGTCGGCGCAGGACATGACAAAGGTTGTGATCGCAGCTGGCCAGAAGGGCAGGTCTCGGCGCTACATGCCTGCGGTTGTAAAGAAGGAGGGGAATCGGCAGTCGCTGCGGTCAGAGAGGGGAGGGGGAATATACACACACTTTCCGGGTCCTAGCGCCATCATGCTCAGCCCAATTAAAGAGGCAAATTCGACACCTAATGAAACATTTTATTCGTGTAGGAAAGTGCTGCAGAAGTTGGTTTAAACCGAAGATAGACACAAATTGCTGGAGTAACTCAGCGGGTCAGGCAGCATCTCTGGGGAAAAGGGATTAGGTGACGTTTAGGGTCGAAAACCTTCTTCAGACATTTTATTTGGGGTACACAAAAGGCTGGAGAAACTCAGCGGTTTCTTTTTCTCGAGACTTCTTCAGATTATTCCCTCGATTTCACTTTGTGTTTCGTCAAACAGGTTCAGGACAAGAAATCCAGCCAGAACCAGAATAGTACTGGGGAATTTGAGCTGAGTTTTAAGATAACTTTAATGATATAACTCTTGGGCCATATGTTGGTTTCTATTTGAATGCCGTTTTACTTCCTCCCGTTGTGTATTTGTGCTTGAGAGGTTGTGTGTGTGGCTGGGATTCATTGCCCATATGTTTTCCTGAGCATGGTCCCACGTGTGGTTTATGACATTGCCCAGTGCCGGAGAGTAGAAGGACTTGGGCAGCTTACAACCCAGCAGTGTGAATATTGCTTTCTCTAACATCAAGTAACCATTGCACCCCCCCTCTCTCTGTCCCTCCCCCACCCTAGTTGTTGTTCTAGCTTCAAAGTCATCTTGTTGAGTCTCATTGTTTGTAACTCGAGTGCTGAGGCTCTATAAGACGCTGGCCTGGCCACATTTGGAGTATTGTGAGCAAAATTGGGCCCCACATATGAGAAAGGGTGTGCTGAGTCTGGAGAGGGTCCAGAGGAGATTTACAAGAATGATTGTTAATGCATATGATGCGAGTTAGATAGCACTGGGCCTCTACCTGCTGGAGATAGGAAGGTTGAGGTAGACCTCATTGAGAGATATCAGACAGTGATGTGGAGAGATAAAGAACAATGAATGAAAGATACGCAAAAAAGTAACGTTGATGAAGGAAACATGTTAGCATTGTAGGGTGAAAATGAGAAGCCTGCGCGACTTGGATGGGGGAGGGACAGAGAGAGAGAGGGAATGCCGGGGCTACCTGAAGTGAGAGAAATCAATATTCATACCGCTGGGCTGTAAGCTGCCAAAGCAAAATATGAGATGCTGTTCCTCCAATTTGCGTTTAGCCTCACTCTGACAATGGTGGAGACCGAGGACAGAAAGGTCTGTGTGAGAATGGGAAGGAGAATTAATGTGTGCAGCAACCAGGAGATCAGATTGGTTCACGTGGGCTGAGCGAAGGTGTTCCCCGGAACGATCGCCCAGTCTATGTTTGGTCTTTCCATTGTATAAGAGTCCACATCTTGAACAACGGATACAGTAGATGAGGTTGGAGGAAGTGCAAGTGAACCTCTGCCTAACTTGAAAGGACTGTCGGTCCATGGAGGGAAGAGGTATTAGGCTCGAAGGGCTAAATGGCCTCGTCCTGCACCTATTTTCTATAGCAACAGGTGCTGCATCTTCTGCAGTTGCAAGGGAATGTACCTGGGGAGGTTGTGGTTTGGGAAGGAAGGGATGAGTTAACCAGGGAGTTGCGGAGAGAAGGGTTTCTGCTGAAGGCGGAAAGGGGTGGAGATGGGAAAATGTGGCTAGTGGTGGGATCCCGTTGGAGGTGGCAGAAATTTTGGAGGATTATGTGTTGTATGCGATGGCTGATGAGGTGGAAGGTAAGGACTAGGAGGACTCTGTCTCTCTGTTGTGACTAGCGGGAGGGGGAGCTAGGACGGAGCTGCAGGGTACCAAGGAGACACGAGTCAGGGCCTCATCTATGATGGGAGAGGGGAACCCCCGTTCCCTAAAGAATGAGGACATCTCAGATGTTCTAGTATGGAACACCTCATCTTGGGCACAGATGCGGAATAGACAGAGGAATTGGGAGTAGGGGGTAGAGTCTTTGCAGGAAGCAGGGTGGGAAGAACCACAGTTTACAACCACACTCCTGCCACAGAGGGCAGTGGAGGCCAAATCACTGGATGGACTTAAGAGAGAGTTGGATAGAGCTCTGGGGGCTAGTGGAGTCGAGGGATATGGGGAGAAGGCAGGCACGGGTTATTGATAGCGGACGATCAGCCATGATCATATTGAATGGCGGTGCTGGCTCGAAGGGCCGAATGGCCTCCTCCTGCACCTATTTTCTATGTTTGTATGTTTCTAAAGACGTACAGGTATGTAGGTTAATTGGCTTGGTAAATGTAAAATTGTCCCTATTGTGTGGAGGATAGTGTTCATGTGCGGGGATCGCTGGTCGGCGCGGACCCGGAGGGCCGAAGGGCCTGTTTCCACGCTGTATCTCTAAACTAAACTAAACCATCCCACTATTGGAATCTCCACATCCTTGTCATGTAATTTGGGGAAGTATAAGATTTGGGATGGCATAAAATCACAAAGGATGACAAGAATAAACAAAGAGGATTATGCTTTGTATCTGCATGTAAAATGTAACCAACTGTAGTCTATTTTTCATACAACTACAGAAAATGGAGGTCCATACGATCTCGGTGTGTTCAAATTAGATGTCATATTTCTAAGTGTCAAAAATATTACATTGGCTGTAAAGTGCTTTGGAATATTCTGAAGTCAGGAAAGTCTCTGAAAAGCAAAACCATTTTGTCGCACTTCCTGTGCATGTTCCACATATCTCTGCAATGACTTTACCTTCCAAATATTTATTCAATTCTCTGTTGAAAGTGAATATTTAAATTGTTGCCTTCAACTGGTCAAGCAGTGATTTTAACATCACGGCTATTTGTTGCGTCAGATGTTTATACAGCTTGCCTGCACAAATGATACATCTCATGGTTATGGTCAGTTTGCATTGGATAGAAGTGAACAAATTAGGGTTATGATCTAAACTTGCTTTGCAACTGAGCTCGTCTCCTTTTCTGGGTTAGAATTACTATGTGAATTATGATAGATTGTTATAACGGACTTCAACCAGTTCACTGAGGTCCTCCAGAACAGATAATCTGCTTTCCGTAGATAGACGCAATACGCTGGAGTAAAGTAAAGGAACAGGTGACTTTTTGGGTTGAGACCATTCTTCAGACTCAACCCGAAATGTTGTCTATAACAAGAGGAATCGAATACAGGAGCATAGAGGTCTTTCTGCAGTTGTACCTAGTGAGACCACACCTGGAGTATTGTGTGCAGTTTTGGTCCTCTAATTTGAGGAAGGACATTCTTGCTATTGAAGGAGTGCAGCGTAGGTTTACAAGGTTAATTCCCGGGATGGCGGGACTGTCATATGCTGAGAGAATGGAGCAGCTGGGCTTGTACACTCTGGAGTTTAGAAGGATGAGAGGGGATCTCATTGAAACATATAAGATTGTTAAGGGTTTGGACACGCTGGAGGCAGGAAACATGTTTCCGATGTTGGGGGAGTCCAGAACCAGGGGCCACAGTTTAAGAATAAGGAATAAGCCATTTAGAACGGAGACGAGGAAACACTTTTTCTCACAGAGAGTGGTGAGTCTGTGGAATTCTCTGGCTCAGAGGGCAGTGGAGGCAGGTTTTCTGGATGCTTTCAAGAGAGAGTTAGATAGGGCTCTTAAAAATAGCGGGGTCAGGGGATATGGGGAGAAGGCAGGAACGGGGTACTGATTGGGGATGATCAACCATGATCACATTGAATGGCGGTGCTGGCTCGAAGGGCCAAATGGCCTACTCCTGCACCTATTGTCTATTGTCACCTATTCCTTATCTCTGGCTTTTTGTGTCTATCTACACAATCTGCTTTCCTTCCCTTGTCAAACCTACTTATGACTCCTGCCACATACGATATGCATGGTTCATAATGGCAAATAGGAATGGGCAATTAATACTTGTTTCTAAGGGTATATGTGCGTGGGTAAAAGGTGGGGGGCAGATAGAAGAGTTGCTGCATCACAGTTTCAGTAATCAGTGTTCCATCCTGGATTTGAATGATGGTTTGAAGATTAGACTAATGAATGCTGAGGTATGTATGTAACTCAGTGTATGTAATGTAACACTGCTCCATACCATCATCACGTTTACTGGCTGACATTGACATTGTGGTTAAGATCTTGCACTTTCATTATGCATTAGCTTCCTGAGCCTTGCTAACAGGAAATGTCCTGTTGACCATTTCTTTACCCTTCGAATTACATTACTAAATCGTTCTGGTATCAGCATATACCCTTTAGCCCATTCTCTTCCAAATGTGAGTAAAACCCTATCCCAGAGAATGCAGCCTATATCCGTGGACTTAAAACTATACCCTTTGTTGATTGACAGGTGTAGAGCAGCAAAGAGTGAGATTAAAACTCTAATACAATCTGCCAATTGTTTCTTTCCCTTTTTCTTTCTCCTTTCTGTTTTTTCCCTGTAACTGAATTGTAAGCAGATTACATATTTACTGTGCAGTGAGAGCTAGTCACTGCTGGAGCTATCTCAAGGTGCACAGCCAACTCTCAATCCTGTAGAATGAGTACGGGGACAGAAGCAGGCGATTCATGTCCGAGATGCATTGTTTTTCTTATAAACCTATGCGCTGGTCGACGCGGACTTGGTGGACCAAAGGGTCTGTTTCCACGCAGTATTTCTAAACTAAATTAAACTAAACTAAACTCAAGCAGGCAATTAGAAGGGCCAAAGGGGGCCATGCGATGCCATAAACTAATTGGATTTTTTAACAGTACAGTTGTGGTACAGTTGCTGCCTTACAGTGCATTCAGCGCCAGAGACCCAGGTTCGATCCCGACTAAGGGTGGTGCTGTCTGTACGGAGTTTGTACATTCTCCCCGTGACCGCGTGGGTTTTCTCTGAGTTCTTCGGTTTCCTCCCACACTCTAAAGACGTACTGGTTTGTAGGTTAATTGGCTTTGTGTAACAATGTGAATTGTCCGCAGTGTGTGCAGTGTGTGGGGATCGCTGGTTGGCGTGGACTTGTTGGGCAGAAGGGCCGTATCTGTAAACCAAACTGAACACCCTCAACCAAGACAGGAAGTTGCAGAACCTTGAGAACGATCTGTATTCCGATGGAACCAAATGAAACAGAAGCATGAGATTACATCATGAAGAAATTAATTTATACTTTTCTCTGTAAAATTGAATGCTTGATGACCTGACAAATGATGTTGAGTTTAATGGATTAAATATGAGGCAAATATTTCCATTTCTGACTCGGACTTTGAGCAATATAGAGCAGGCAGGAAATAATTTAGGCAGTAGAGTTGCTGCCTTACAGTGCATTCAGTGCCAGAGACCCAGGTTTGAGCTTGACTACGGGTGCTGTCTGTACGAAGTTTGTTCATTCTCCCCGTGACCTAAATGGATTTTCTCTGAGATCATCGGTTTGTGATAAAAACCTGACAATACAGTATAGTATGAACCTTTGTGATGTTGGGCAAGCAGATTTTCTGGACTATTGGATATTATTCTCTATTAATACTCAACACAATTTCAGTTTACTTTCTTAGATGTTCTATATAATTATTTTAAAAATCCCAGTGTACCCAATAAGCTTAAATGGTGTGTAGGAACCAGAGTTGTGGTGTATGGGTGTTATTCTGGCTGGACTAAGTGGGACCCGTTGGGTCCCATGTTCACACGGGAGGGCTGGTCCCCCGACGCAATATTCCACCTCTCCACCAATTCCAATATTGGTGGCCAGTTGGGGGGGGGGGGAGCTTTCTGGAGCGCTGGTATGGGTGTTGTTGGCTGCAGGGACTACTGGTCTCTAGAGGGCTAGTATGGACATTGTGGGCCAAATGGATTCTTGGGGTGGCAGCTCATTCCCTCAAGCCTGATGTGCTGGCAGCTCACTCACGGCTGGTGGGCTGGCAGTTGACTCACGGCTATTCCTTGAAATTCCATTTCAAGCAGAGTGCAAGGCCACCAAGTTCAAATCCATTTTCCTACCATTTCAATCAGGGTGCAAGGCCACCAAATTCAAGTGCAGTTTCATACCACTTCAAGCAGGGTGCAAGGCCACCAAATTCAGGTTCAGTTTCCTACCACTTCAAGCAGGGTGCAAGGCCACCAAATTCAAGTGCAGTTTCATACCACTTCAAGCAGGGTGCAAGGCCACACAATTCAGGTTCAGTTTCCTACCACTTCAAGCAGGGTGCAAGGCCACCAAATTCAAATACAGTTTCATACCATTTCATGCAGGGTGCAAGGCCACACAATTCAGGTTCAGTTTCCTACCACTTCAAGCAGGGTGCAAGGCCACCAAATTCAAATACAGTTTCATATCATTTCATGCAGGGTGCAAGGCCACCACATTCAAATGCAGTTTCATACTATTTCAAGCAGGGTGAAACCACCATAAAAACACAATAAAACCGCACAAAACACCACACTCACAGTTCAGTAGACATTCAGTGTGTTCAGTTGATTCACAGCTCAGACAGAGTCGTGACCTCTCCCTCGCCCATCATGCAGAGACTGAGCCACACCCACACATCCGGGTTTTATAATCCCTCCCCCTCCCACCGGAAAGGGTGTGGCCTTCATGGCGTGATTGACAGGAGAGAGATTCTCAACATTTTTTAAACACTAATAACACTTTTGTTTTTCATTGATGGGAAGAATCGTTTGCACCTGATGATCGGAGGGGGACTGAGTAAGATGGCCAGAAATCACAGCCGTAAGTGGTAGCGTTTTATCTAAAATCAATATAGTGCAAACAAGCAGTTGTCAAGTTTAATCAAGCAACCATTTGCAGGCAGTGCCTTTTCACTTCAACCCGAACCCCCCAAACAACCATTTGCAGGCAATGCCTTTTCACTTCAACCCGAACTCCCCAAACAACCATTTGCAGGCAGCGCCTTTTCACTTCAACCCAAACCCCCCAAACAACCATTTGCAGGCAGTGCCTTTTTACTTCAAACCAACCATATTTTCATTTTCAAACCACATTAAGGGCACTCACAGTTGAGTAGACATGTGTTCAGTGTTATTCAGAGCTCAGAGAGACATGCCCCTCTGGCTTCCTCCATCTTGCAGAGACTGAGTGAGACACACCACTTCCGGATTTTATAGTCCCTCCCCCCTCCCACCAGCACGGGCAGCATAGAGAATGGAAAATTTAAAAAAAAACATTAATATCTCTCTGATTTTTCATCGATGGGAAAAATCCTCTGGTCCAGTCCGGCGGAGGGGGGCTCTGAGCGGGGTGGCCAAATATGACGGCCATAAGTGGCAGCATTCTCTCAGAAATCAAATCGCAGAGCATCAAAAGCGGCCAAGATCTTACTTTTAGTAATATAGATATATAACAGTGGGTCAGGCAGCATCTCCTGAGAGGCGTTTCAGCTTTGGACCATTCTTCCGACTGATTGTAGTAGGGGTGAGAAAGCTGGAAGCGATGTGAAGACAGGACAAAGGCTGACGAGTGATAGGTGGATATGGGTCAGGTTTGATTTGGACAGATACATGGATACAGATGGTTTGGAGGGATATGGGTCAAATGTGAGCAGTTGGGACTTGCATTGATGAAGCATCTTGGTTGGCATGGGTAAGTTGACATAAAGGGCCTGTTTCTGTGATGTCTGCAGGTGAGGTGGGAGGGTAGGTTGGTTGGCAGATGGTTGAACAAAGGCGAGAGATGAAAAATCAAGAAGTATGAGATATGACATAAGGATAGAAGAGGTGTGAAATGTGAAGGCAAATGAAGGAATATAGGTGGAAGGAGAGGGATGTAGGAGAGTGGGTGTGCATCCAAATGTGGAACAGGGAGGAGATGGGGATAAGGGGGGAGGGGGTTTTGTTTGTTGGTTAGTCACCCGAAATTGGAGAACTCAATGTTTAATGGAGAACTCAATACTGTGTGATTGTAAGCTGACAAAGTGGAATATGAGATAATGGACATAACTGTAGATGGACACGAAAAGCTGGAGTAACTCAGCGGGACAAGCAGCATCTCTGGAGAGAAGGAATGGGTAATGTTTCGGGACCCTTCTTCAGAGAAACATCACTCATTCCTTCTCTCCATAGATGCTGCTTGTCCCATTGAGTTACTCCAGCTTTTTGTGTCTGTCTTTGGTTTAAACCAGCAACTGCAGTTCCTTCTTACACATAAATGTGGATGGGTTGGTTAGTAAGTTTGTAGACGACACCAAGGCATTGAGGGAGGCTGTCGAAGTATACTGCCAGATGTGAAGCAGTTCTGGTCACCCCTTTGCAAGAAGAAGGTGGAGGCTTTGGAGAGTGAAGAAGTGGTTTACGAGAATGTCGCCTGATTAGTGAGCATTGGCTATAAGGATAAGTCGGACAAACTGATTGTTTTCTCTAGAACATTGGAGATTCAGGGAAGCTGATAGAAGTACATAACATTATGGGAGGTATGTACAGGGCCTTTTTGGCCAGTGTGGAGATACCATCGACTGGAGGGCATAGCTTTGGGGGTAGAGGGACAAAGTTTGGGGTGGGTGTGCAGAACAAGTTTATTACACAGTGAGTGGTGAATGCCTGGCCAGGGGTGAGGGTGGAGGCAGATACAATCACAATAATACTTTATTAGCCAAGTATGTTTTGCAACGTACAAAGAATTTCATTTGCAAAGTCAGTCATGCATTAAAAAGCAACAGAACACACAAAATACATTTTAACATAAACATTCACCACAGTGACTCCTCCACATTCCTCCCTGTGATGGAAGGCGGGGAAAAAAAGTTCAAATCTCTTTCCTTCTATGCATTGGCATAGATACAATAGTGGCTTTTAAGAGGTTTTGGACAGGCACATGGTTATTTACAGAATGGATGATATGGATCATGTACGAGCAGAACAGATTAGCTTAACTTGGTTTCCCATCCGGCATGGATATTGTGGGTTGAAGGACCTATGGTGCTGTCCTGTTCTAAGTTCTTTTCTCCAAATTCTGAATAAAATAAACTAAGGGCCAATATTATATGGTGGTAATAACTCCATTCGGGAATTAGTGAGAATGTTTATGCACACTTCATACAGCATTTGAGTTCATTATTATAGACATATTTGACGGGAAGTTAAATGAACAGATTACGGAGACAGGAGTGAAAGGAGATAATGGAAGGATGGGATGGGCCTCTTGTGAAGCATAAAGGCCTGCACAGACCAGATAGCCAACATCTGTATTATTATTATTATTTAAAGTTGTATATTTATTATTATCATAATTGTATATTTGAGGCGGCACAGTGGCGCAGTGGTAGCGTTGTTGCCGCACTGCGTTTGCAGCCCTGGAGACCCGGGTTCAATCCCGACTACAGGTGCTGTTTGCACTGAGTTTGTACGTTCTCCCCGTGACCTGCATGGGTTTTCTCCGAGATCTTCGGTTTCCTCCCACACTCCAAAGACGTACAGGTTGTGGGTTAATTGGCTTGGTATAAGTGTCAATTGGCCCTAGTGTGTGTAGGATTGTTAGTGTGCGGGAATCGCTCGTTGGTGCGGAAAGGCCTGTTTCCGCACCGTATGTCTAAAACAAAAAAAACTAAACTACAATTAATTTAACCCTCCATCCATTCTCCTCATCCATCACAACTCAGAGTGCTGGAGAGGTTTGCCAACCAGATTTAACAGGGTTATGTTGAACAATGGCACCATCTTCTGGCTGAAACATCGCAGTAATTCTGCAGTACAAAAATCATAGCACAACAGTCCTTGTTCATTATTACTAGCCTGGGTATTGAATTGCAACTTCCACTGACCGCACACATATGGTTAAATGCAGGAATTAGCAAGTTATCCTCCAAAATGTCTGCTTAGATTAGTTTAGTTTAGAGATACAGCACGGAAACAGGCCCTTCGGCCCACTAAGTCCACACCGACCAGCGCTCCCCGCCCACCAGGGAGCATTTTTTACATTTACCAAGTCAATTAGCCTACAAACCTGTATGTCTTTGGAGTGTGGGAGGAAACCGAAGATCTCGGAGAAAACCCACGAGGTCACGGGGTGAACTTACAAACTCCATACACACAGCACCCATAGTCGGGATCGAACCCGGGTCTCTGTAATGAGGCTGTGCCACTGTGCCTGCTCTTCCAGAAATTAAGTAATTATGAGATGCTGCCTGTCCCGCTGAGTTACTCCAGCATTTTATGTCTTCCCTCTAAACTTTACCTATCATGTACCTGCCCAAATGTCTTTTAAATTTTGTTGTAGAACCTGCCTCAACTATACCCTCTTGGAACTTGTTCCAAAAACCCACCACCCTCTGTGTGAAAAGGTTGCCTCTCAGGTTCTAATTAAATCTTTCCCCTCTCACCTTGAACCGATGTCCTGTGGTTCTTGATTCTTCTACTCTGTGCATCTACCTATCTATTCCCCTCATTATCTTATACAACTCACATCCTCCTGCACTCCAAGGAATAAAGCAACCTCTCCCTATACCTCAGGCCCTCAAGCCCAGGCACCATCCTCGTAAATCTTGGTTGCGCTCTTTCCAGCTTAACAACAATAATCCTGTCGCAGGGTGACCGGTATTGAATGTAATACTCCAACAGTGGCCTCACCAAAGTCCAGTACAACTCGACCATAGGCAGAGAACAACATTGCACAGTAATGGGCACTTTGGTCCACGATGTTTGCGCTGAACATGAGGGCTAGTTAAACTGATCTCATCTGTCTGTCCATGATCCATATCCCGCTATTCCTTGCACTTCCATGTGTCTATCTAAAAACCACTATCATATCTGTCTCCACCATCACAGCTGGCAATGCATTCCAGGCCTCCACCACTGGTGCCCCGCACATCTCCATTAAACTCTTCCCATCTCACCTTATAGCTATGCCCTCTTCTGTTGGACGTTTCCAACATGGGAAAAGGAATCTGTCTACCCTATCTATGCCTCTCATAATTGTGTACACTTCTTTCAAGTCTCTTCTCAACCTGCAACGTTCCAGATACCATAATCCAAGTCTATTCAACCTCCCCCTGTAGCTGAAACCTTCTAATCCAAGCAGTATTCTGGTAAATCTCCTCTGCAACCTCTTGAAAGCCTCCACATATTTCCTGTAATGGGATGATGAGAACTACACGCAATGCTCCAAACGTGGCCTAATTGACTCTTATACTCATTACCTCGAAGGCAAGCAAACCATTTTCCTTCTCTACCACCCTATCTTATTGTGCTGCCTCTGGTGAGCTATGAACTGAGACTTCAAGATCCCTGTGCACATCAATGTTGTTAAAGGTCTTGCCATTAACTGTATACTCCCCCCTTACATTCAACCTCCCTACATTCAACCAAACCTCCTCACCAACCCATTTACATTTCTGTCCAGATCATTTACAGCAGCCAGAATATCTACCTTCTACCACAAGTCTCTGACTTCCACGAATAAACCAGATCTGAATCCATACGACCAAGACATTATGAATCACGTACCTCTTCATCTTCTTGATCAGCCTACCATGAGGGACCTTATCAAGAGCCTCAGTTAAACCTATGTATTCAAGTTGCTCCGCCCTACCTTCATCATCTCCTTTGTCACATCCTCAAAAAAACTCATAATTAGCCCATTTTCGTCCAAATGTAAATCCCATCTCAAATAGTTTCCTTACTACTCACATGAGGCTCACTGGCCTATCGTTCTCTGGAATTTCTATACTTCCTTTCTTAAACAAACGTATAGCATTGGCCATTCTCCAATCCTCCGGGACCGTGTTGCCTGTGCCTAGAGAACAAAACAAAGATCCTCGTCATTGCCCCCACTACCTTGTCCCTTGCCTCCCTTAATAACCTGGGATAGATCCCATCAGGCCCTGTGGATGCATCCACCTTAATGTTCTTCAAGTGCTTCAGAACCACCTCAATCTCCATCTCAAACAGCCCTATCATATTTGTATTCTCCACACTGGTCTTTCTCCTGATTTATAATTTATGCTCATTCCAAGCATAGATTTCCTCCTTTACTTTCTCTCTGGTTACTCTCTTACACGCCTTGAGATTTTCCTTAATCTGTCTCGCCAATGACATTTCATGGCCCCTTTTGGTCCTTCTAATTACCCACTTCAGTTCTTTCCTACTCGCTTTATATCCCTATAGGCCCCGTCTGATGCCACCTTCATAAACCTGACAGACGCTTCCTTTTCTACCTGACCAAGTTTACAACCTCCTTGGTCATGCAATGTTCCATTACCTTGCCGTTGTTATCACAAGTTCACAAATTATAGGGGTAGAATTAGACCATTCGGCACATCGAGTCTACTCCGCCATTCAATCAGCGGATCCTAATCATCCTAATCCCATTTTCCTGCCTTCTCCCCATAACCCTTGACACCCGTTCTAATCGAGAATCTGTCTATTGCTGCCTTAAAAATACCCACTGACCTGGACTCCACAGCCCTCTGTGGCAATGAGTTCCATAGATTAACTACCCTTTGACAAAAGAAGTTCCTCCTTACCTCCTTTCTAAAAGAGTGTCCTTTAATTCTGAGGCTATGACCTCTGGTCTTAGACTCTCCCACCAGTGGAAACATGCTTTCCACATCCATTCTATCTATGCCTTTCATTATTCTGTAAGCTTCAATGAGATACCCCCCCCCCCCCCCCCCCCCTCAACCTTCTAAACTCCAGCGAGTAGAGGCCCAGTGCTGTCAAACGCTCATCACATGCTAACCCACTCATTCCTGGAATCATTCTTGTAAACCTCCTCTGTACCTTCTTCAGAGCCAGCACATCCTTCCTCAGATATAGGGCCCAAATGTGCTCATCGTACTCCAAATGCGGCCTGACCACCTTATAGAGCCTCAGCATTACATCTCTGCTAAGTGGAATACAAAAGCAGAGATGTAATGCTTGGATCCCATTACATCACTTAGATCCCATTCACAGACATTGAAAACTTTCTCAGTGGCCCTCACCTGGATCCTGGACTTACCACAGAGTCCTAAGGGAGAGCACTAACTTTCCGCGATTTCAGTCTTAATCGGTGGCCAATTAGGAAAAGGGGAGATGCAACGAGACCTGGGTGCCATGGTACACATCATTAAAAGTAGGCATGCAGGTGCAGCAGGCAGTGAAGAAAGCGAATGGTATGTTAGCATTCATAGCAAAAGGATTTGCGTATAGGAGGTTCTACTGCAGTTGTACTGGGTCTTGGTGAGACCACACCTGGAGTATTGCGTACAGTTTTGGTCTCCTAATCTGAGGAAATACATTCTTGCCATAGAGGGAGTACAGAGAAGGTTCACCAGACTGATTCCTGGGACGGCACGACTTTCATATGAAGAAAGACTGGATAGACTCGGCTTGTACTCGCTAGAATTTAGAAGATTGAGGGGGGATCTTATAGAAACTTACAACATTCTTAAGGGGTTGGACAGGCTAGATGCAGGAAGATTGTTCCCGATGTTGGGGAAGTCCAGAACAAGGGATCACAGTTTAAGGATGAAGGGGAAGTTTTTTAGGACTGAGATGAGAAAAACATTTTTCACACAGAGCCTGGTGAATCTGTGGAATTCTCTGTCACAGAAGGTAGTTGAGGCCAGTTCATTGGCTATATTTAAGGGAGTTAGATGTGGCCCTTGTGGCTAAAAGAGATCAGGAGGTATGGAGAGAATGCAGGTACAGGATACTGAGTTGGATGATCAGCCTTGATCATATTGAATGGGGGTGCAGGCTCAAAGGGCCGAATGGCCTACTCCTGCACCTATTTTCTATGTTTCTATGTTAACATTGGAAAGTCTGGGCACTGAACATGCATCAGGTGAAATCTGCAGCAGATCCACAGGTCCCACTCATTTTGTGGAACGGTTCTGCAATAACTTGACGATGATTTTAAGAGTCTTTAAAAAATGATGGTTCGACTTCCGGTGGCGCCATGTTATCTTAACAGACGCTGCACATAGCTCCACTCCCTAAAATTCGCGATTTTTCGGGTTAAAACCGGGTCTACAGGTCGGGACCGGTTTAAAAAACTTACCAGAGCCTCTGGACGTCGTGCTGATGACATCATCAATAAGTGCTGTGAATTTAACGGAGGCTTAAAGCACTTTAAATGAAAAACTCTTCCCTTGGTAAGAGCACTCAGAGAACAGTTACAAAACACTCCTGGGGAAGCCAGACGAAGCCTGAAGAACTTATTTTTGAAGTGTCTTCTGAAGAAAAGGTGCTTTTCGATATGGCTACAAGACTCAAAGCAGACTTGGCCAAGGACAAAGTATTTGAAGAATTAAAGCTTTCGGTAAGTGAACTGAAAGATGTAAAGGTGGATGGAAAAAAGATGGAACAGATGATGGGAGTGATGATGGAAAAGATAGAAAAGCTGACGCTAAATATGACTTCTTGTTATCAGAATGTTATTGAGTCTGTGAAGGATTCGATTGGCACTATTAATAAACGAATTGACGATGAGAGAGATGAACTATCGGAAAGAATTGATAAGGGTGAAGAAGACACCACGAAGAGGTTCGGCGCTGTGCTGGACACTGTATCAACCTGTATGTTAACAATGCACGAGATGGAGGATCAGATGGCAAGAATGGTGGAGGAGGTGAAGAAGGTGAGGTCCTTGCTACACGACGGATGGCGACTCTGCTGGCTAAAGTTTCAGAGTCTCGAGGCTCATTCGAGACGTCGTAACCTAAGATTAGTTGGTGTACCAGAGGGAGCCGAGAGAGGTAACATTTGCTAGTTCACTGCGGGATTAATTAAAGAGGCTCTTAAGCTCCCTAACCTACCAAAAATTGAAGCAGCACACCGGGTTCCTAGATTCAAACACAAATCTCAGGATGGCTCAGAACGTACACGACAGATTATTGTGAAATTCCGGGACATTGCTGACATGGAAGAGGTTATGAGGAATATCAAATATGGTGTGCCTCTGATGTATGGTGTAACTACTTTTAAAATCTTTAGGGACTATCCTTATGAAATTATGTAAAAGCAAAATCAGTTCTCTAAGGCAAAGCAGGCTCTCCAAGGATATACGGAGGTCAGATATGGTGTTTACTACCCAGCTAGAATGCGCATCACCTACAAAGGACAGCAAAAATCGTTCACAAATACCAAGGAGACATACAAATATGCTCTAACCATCGTGGAAAAGGACTAGCTGGAAAGGTTGGACATTTTGGACACTCTCTCTCTTTACTATTGCACCCAGAATGGTGGCGTACTGCCAAAAGAAGGAACTTTGTCTAGACGTCTTATCGGCGGAATGCTAAGGACATACTCTGTTCCAAGAGAAGCTGGAAAAAGATAACCACCGAAAAGAAGAGCTCAACAACAGACTGTGGGCTTAGCTATTACTGTTGTATATGAGATCTAATGAATAACCTAAATGGTATAGAATTAACATCCTTAACAATATTAATATAGAATATTAACATAGAAATAGTAATGAATGCTAATCAGAAATGCAGAAATGGGGATTTTCAAATTAACATTTTAATTTAACCTAATAATTCTCAAGTAGATTTCTAACCGGGGCGTGAGGGGCAGAGGCGGGCTCCTGGCTCAGTTCCAGGAGCCAGAAATAGGTTAACCCCTTCAACCAACAATTGATGATTTCTGAGGTTAAAATATACACTTAGTAGATAAAAATGATAGTTATATCTGGAAATACCGAGAAAATTGACATATATACTGTAAATGGTACTATACATCTGATTTTGAAACCGGTCCTGTTCCAGTATGTTATGATTAATCGAGGGAGCGGAGCTATTTGTTTGTTTTATATCGACAACGGAAGTCAATAAAATGCTTTTTCCCACCTACAGGTGGGTCACTTGTTACAGTGCCAACAAGCTCGGACACAGTATTTTCACGTGTATTAGTTTTTTAAAATCATTTTCACATTTAGTCACATATGTGTGTTTTTTTTTCAAGGACTATCGCAAAGGGAATCTACTAAATGAACTTTGCAGGGTAAATGATCCCCCTATATCTAAAGACCTGAGGTACAAATGAACCGCAAGACACATAGGTATTAAATCTATTCAAAATGCAAGACGATAACCAAAATAAACTAGGAGGAAACTCATTTTGTAGTTGGAACGTTAGGGGTGTTAACGAACGCATTAAAAGGGGTAAGATTCTAGCTCAGCTGAAAGCATACAACACAGATATTGCTTTCTTACAAGAGACCCATCTTAAACTTCAAGACCAAGCTAGATTGAGGGCGAACTGGATAGGACAAACTTTTCACTCGTCATACTCGTCGAAATCTAGAGGAACGTTTATTATTATTTGCAAAGGCATTCCATTTCAACCCAAAACTACCTTAACAGATAAGGACGGGAGATATTTGATAGTTACCGGAGAGATCCGTGCTGCCCCAATTACCTTGGTAAACATATATGCGCCCAACTTTGACAACCTGCACTTTTTCAATAAAATCTTGAATATAATTGCAGAATATAACTACCAAAATGTCATAATCGGAGGAGACTTTAACTGTGTTTTAGACACTTACATAGATAAATCCAATCAAAAACAGAGAGGTATTATGAAATCCAAAACTAGCGAACTTCTAAACACATATATAAAAAACACAAACATAACAGATGTCTGGAGGATTGCAAATCCGACCGGCAGGGATTACTCGTTCTATTCTATGCTACACAAGACATATTCATGAATAGATTATTTCCTGGTGGATACAAAACTAATATCCCATACTTCTAAACCAAAATACCACATAAATACGATCTCAGATCACTCCCCAATAACTTTTTTTTCTAAAAATGGAAGGAATGACTAAGAACAAACTGTTTTGGAGGTACAATCCTCAAATTTTAAAAGACCCACAAGGGAGTATATATTTAAAAGAGCAAATGGACCTTTTTTTCGAAATAAACGACTCGCCAGACATATCACCTACACTATTATGGGAATCTTTTAAAGCATTTATTCGAGGCGTGATAATTTCATACCAAGCTTTTCAAAATAAGAAAAATAAGAACGAACAAAGACAGTTAGAAGAACAAATTAGACAACTGGACATAGAAAATGCTAAAGACCCCACTATGGATAAACATAATAGAATAATAATACTGAAATTCAAATTAAATAAATTATTATCAGAAAAAGTCATAAGATTATTACAAATTACAAGACAGGAACACTTTGAATTTGGGGATAAGCCCCACAAACTTCTGGCACGTCAGTTAAAAAAAAGGAGAAAAGGATCACACAATTTTAAAGATTAAATCAGACAAAGGGGAAATATTGACCTTGCCGAGTGATATTAATAAAAGATTTGCACAATTTTACGAGAATCTGTATACATCTAAAATGATAATGGACACCAACAAAATTACAGAGTTCTTGGATAATTGTAACCTTCCTAAATTAGAATTGCAGGAACAAGAGGAATTGCGAGCACAAATCTCAAATAAGGAAATAGAAGAAACAATAATCTCATTAAAAAATGGAAAAACACAAGGTCCTGACAGATTTAGTAATGAATTCTATAAAAGTTTTTATGACATATTTATTCCTCGCCTACAGAAAATGTATACTTATGCCTTCAAAGCACAAATACTACCTGAAACACTAGCAGAATCCACGATCAAACTAATACCTAAGAAAGATAAAGATGTGGAAGAACCTGGATCATACAGAGCTATTGCATTGTTAAACACAGATCAAAAAATATTAGCGAAAATACTAGCTAGAAGACTAAGTAAATATGCTAGTAAATTAATACATCTGGATCAAACGGGGTTTATCCCTAAGAGACAATCATTTAATAATTTGAGACGTCTGCCCAATATAATGCATTCATACCAAACGGAAGATCAAAAACTATCAATCATATCGTTGGATGCAGAGAAAGCATTCGATCATGTCGAATGGGAATATATGGTCAGGGTATTGCAAGAATTTCAACTGGGAGAGAATTTTATTCTATGGATTAAATTACTATATAATAAGCAAATGGGCAGAATATTAACTAACAATAATTTATCTACGAAATGTCAATTGTCAATGGGGTAATAGACAAGGATGTTCATTATCACCGTTGTTATTTGCTCTCATAATTGAACCCCTAGCGGAAAGAATTAGAACTCATCCGAATATCCATGGATATTAAACAAAATATTCCAACAATAAAATATCATTATACGCTGACGATGTACTATTGTACATCACAAAACCTCATATTACTATACCAAATATTTTAAAATTAATAGAGGATTTTGGATCATTCTCAGGATATAGAATAAATTGGAATAAAAGTGAAATCATGTCAATAAAACCGAAAGACTCTACGCATCTTTTACAGTTTCCTTTCAAAATAGCTACGGAAATATTTAAATACTTGGGCATTGAAATTACTAGAAGATATCAAGACATGTTTGACGAAAATTATAACCCTCTACTTAAGAAACTATATAACTTGATTAAATTTTGGAAAACGCTTCCGGTGTCCTTAATAGGCTGAATATATGCCATAAAAATAATTTTTCTACCACAAATTTGATACCTGTTCCAATCGATTCCAAATATACTTACCCAAAAAGTTTTTTAAAAAACTGGACTCAGATATCGCAAATTTTATTTGGGATTATAAATCCCACAGAATACAAAGAGCTCATCTGAATAAACACAAAGTAGTAGGGGGATAAGCACTCCCCAACTTTATGTATTACTACTGGTCTGTAAATATCAGAAACATGATCCAATTGCTGGATAACTCTTCCCAGCAACCGGATTGGATGATTATGGAGAAAGAGGATTGCTCTCCTTATTATATTGGAGATATAATTATATTAGCAATCCTCTCTCAAACATCGATGAATAATACAAATTACAACAATAATCCAATTATATACAGTACAATTCGAATTTGGAAACAAATAAAACACAATTGAAAAACTGTCGAGTTGGTAGATTTCTTTGCGAGATGTTTACAATAAAGTAACTGGCTTTTCTTCTTTTTTTCTTTCTTTCCCTTTTTCTTTTTTTTTCCTCTCCAGGGTCTATCTCTTAATCTCCAGTCTCTAACTCTTCAAGGGTTTCCTTTCCCTCTGTCACGCTTTTGCACTTTCACATCTCTTTTTCACTCTTCTACTTTCTATGCTGTTATTTCTCTCTCTTTTCTCTCTTTTTTAAAGCCTTAATACAATTAAGGAGTAAATTACTGTAATACAATATAAGGGATGTACACTGATGTAACTTACGGTACCACTAATAATTAAAGATATTTTAAAAAATGAAAAAAAAATGATGGTTCAATTCCCCCTGCAGCTGGGACGATGACAGGTGGACACAAAGCAGCTGAACTGGGTGAACACATCTTTCAGCTGCTGAAATGTATAGTGTTTTGGTGAAGTTAGCTGCAGCACATGGTGTTGCCAGGATGATTAGCAAAACATGCAAAAGGAAACTGAGTGGGGTGGTAATGGAAGTAAGGATGTCTGCATTATGTGAGATTTTTCTTCTTTTTCTCAGAGCACCATAGCTTACTGAAACCAAAATATAGTTTTATTGATTCAGTATTTTGTATTTACATCAGTTTTAGCAAGGCATTATACGTCGAGATGTCCACAATTGGTACTTCAGAGTCGACTATGTCATAGATTGAATGTATGGAAAGAGTAGAACACATTTTTGATGCAAATGTCTTTACAGAGGCTTTACACCCTAGCAGCGTTATCGATGGCCTTCTGAAAATCTACAGTAGGTAAACAACACCTATAGCCTCCGCTCTGACTGTCCTGCTATTATCTTCCTCAAAGAACTCCAGCAAATTCGTCAGGCAAGATCTTCCCTTCACAAAACCATGCTGATTTAGGCCTATTTTATCATGAATTTATAAGTAGTGCGTAACCTCATCCTTTATAATTGATTCTAAAATCTTACCAACCACCGGCCAGGCTAACTGGCCTATAATTTCCTCTCTTCTGCTTTGCACAATGATATTTCTTATACAGCAGGACGATATTTGCAATTTTCTAATCTTCAGGTACCACTCCTAACTCTAGTGATTCTGGCAATATCACAACTAATGCCTCCACAATCTCTGTGGCCACCTCCTTCAGAACCCTGGGATGCAGACCATCAGACCATAAGGTGACATCCACCCTCAGACCTTTCAGTTTTCCTAACACCTTCTCCTTAGTAATCGCCACTCCACTAACTTCCACCCCCTGACTCTCTGGAATTGCAAGCACACTGCTGGTGTCTTCCACTGTGCAGACTGAAGCAAAAAAATTATTAAATTCCTCTGCCATTTCTTGATTTCCCATTATCACTTCTTTTGCATCGTTTTCTAGCAGCCCACGTCCACTCTTGCCTCTTTTTTTACTCTTTATAGATCTGTAGAAACTCTTGCTATCCTCTTTTATATTATTGGCTTGCTTACATTCACACTTCATCTTTTCTCTCCCTCTTGTCCTTTTAGTTACCTTTTGTTGTTCTTTAAAAGCATCCCAATCCTCTGGCTTCCCATTAATCTTTGCAATGTTAAATGCCTTCTCTTTTGCTTTTATGCTGTCCTTGACCTCCCTTGTCAGCTACGGTTGTCTTCTGCTCCTGCACTCTTTCTTCCTCTTTGGAATGAAATGATCCTGCACCTTCCGAATTATCCGCAGAAATTCCAGCCATTGCTCTACCGTCATTCCTACTAAAGCGCCTTTCCAGTCAATCTTTTCCAACTCCTCCCTCATGCCTCGGTAGTCTCCTTTGCTCAGTTGTAATAACGACACATCCCATTTCACCTTCTCCCTTTCAAATTGTAGGTTAAATCTTATTCATGTTGTAGTCACTACTTCCTTGAGGTTCCTTTACCTCACATTCTCTGATTTTACTTCGGAGTCACGTGAGTGACTACGTGAAGTAGACCCCGTCAGGCCACATGCGCATCATTAACATCGTTCGCATGGCGCAGCACCGGTCTGGCAGGCGCGTCGCTCCTGCCTGCGGTAAGTTTAAACCTGCAGGTGAGTTTGTATTTCTTACCAGGTTTTCAATTCTTGCAGGAACCTCTTTTTACAGGGGTTTCCTGCTGAATATTGCCACGAAGTTCGGTGAGTGAACCGGCTATGGGCTGTGGGGAGACCCCGGTTCGGACTGCGGAAGCGGATAGTCAGCGGATGTCGGGCTCGCGATCCCAGTCACTGACTAAGAGGGTCAGTGGCTTCCAGACTGCTGCGAAATCCAGCAGGAAGGCGGTGTCACTGCCAGAGTCGCTGACAGTGCGGTCAGCGGGTCACAGACACAGTGGTCCCCCGGACATGGGGTAGACTTACTGATAAATCAGCAGCCCTATGGACTCGGAAGAGTCGGGCTGGGAGGGTTTCCCTCCATTAAAGCATACGCTCCAACAGGAGTGGTGGCAGCACTGGCCTATGGGAGAAGCCGCGCCAACAGCACCTGGGACAGGGCTGCTTAATGTCTCCCTCTTGGAGGAGGAGAGCATGCCGGGTCAGTGTAATTCTGACGCCGAGTCTGAGGGTATAGCCATGGAGCGTACCCCAAGGGACGAAGGGCACGTGTCAGAGGTACCATTCCTGTCAGCAAGGTTGCCTTCCCAACAGAATCAGTGCAAAAATGTTCCATCCTATTATAGGTCCGTTGGAAGGGCTATATCAGCACAGGCATCCTCAGGGACCTGCGGCAGCACCGGTTTCAGGGCTGCCTACGAATCGCCCTCTCTGAGGAGGGGAGTGCGATTGGTCAGATGTAACTGACTTCAAATTCTGAAGATGTCTGTGGAACATACTGGAGCCATGTGTGCCGGCAGTGAACAGCGCTATCAGGGGTATATTGGAGCCAGTCGCCGAATCTTCTATTCAGGTAAGGCCTATTCAACAGGCAAAACCTGGAGAACGAAGCAAAAGCTGTTGGACCAATCAAGGCCGATGACGAGCAAAGCTTTATCGTTTCGGCGATAACGCACCCTACGTCTTCATCGGCAGTAAGCGGTCCACTGAAGCTAGTGGTAGCATGAAAGCTGGGCAGTGGTTCCATGCACCCTACTCTATGAGGAACTAGGCAGATAGGTTGGTCTGGCACTTCCGAAACATGGGTAAGTGTACCACTTACACGTGGGTAATATTACACTTGGTTGTACAATACACAAAGGGTTAAGACAGCTACTTAGCGGGATCTAACCATGTAAACCTGCACAATATTGACATTCCAAACATTGTCGGGAATGATGATACAAGGATTGCCTTCGAGGCCAGCATTGTCTTTCAGGGCAGGCTCAGAGTTATCGCCAGAGTTGCCTTTACAGGCAGGCTCAGAATTATGAGCTACGCTCAGTATTATGGCCAGCATTGTCTTTTAAGACAAGGCTCGGAAATCGAGCCAGAATTGGCGCTGGAGGCAGGCATGAAATGATGGCAGGCGTGGCCTATTCATTATGAAAGATAGAGAAGGTCATTTAACTCGCATGTGCAGTATAAACTTTCCATATATAACCATATAACCATATAACAATTACAGCACGGAGACAGGCCCTCTCGGCCCTTCCAGTCCGTGCCGACTATTTGTTTTCCCTAGTCCCATCTACCTGCACTCAGACCATACCCCTCCATTCCCTTCACGTCCATATACCTATCCACTTTACTTTTAAATGTTAAAATCGATCCTGCCTCCACCACCTCTGCTGGAAGCTCATTCCACACAGCCACCACCCTCTGAGTAAAGAAGTTCCCCCTCACGTTACCCCTAAACTTCTGTCCCTTAATTCTCATGTCATGCCCTCTTGTTTGAATCTTCCCTACCCTCAATGGGAAAAGCTTATCCACGTCAACTCTGTCTATCCCTTTCATCATTTTAAAGACCTCAATCAAGTCACCCCTTAACCTTCTGCGCTCCAAAGAATAAAGACCTAACTTGTTCAACCTTTCTCTGTAACATAGTTGCTGGAACCCTGGCAACATTCTAGTAAATCTCCGAATAGGTTTCCGAATAGGAAACTTTGTTACTGACTACAACTGATTTTCGTAGGAGGTTCCCATTTACAGCGATCATCGGAGACGTTCAAATGTTCAGGAAGCAATTGCTATGATGCAATGATAACAGTAGGATAACAGTAATGCTAACTATAAAGCATTGCAAAATGGGCTTAATTATTTACCCAGGTTATTTAATAAATTATTAACATTTATGCTTGCACTACGCAGAGTTCCAAAAACACTTGTTATGTCTTGTCTGGATGAAATTTTAATGCTGTATTTTTCTAAAATCAACTGATTCAGCCTCAAACTATTTATGAGGAATTGGGCTCCTCTGTCCAGTTAAATTTAAGTTGTTACCACATAGACTTGTTGGTCATTGGAAGTTACCTTTGGCTATTAATTAGTCAATGACTCCACCCAGGGCAAGAGATTGGAGTTAATAGAAATCGGTAACAAACTTGTTGTTATAAAAGCCTTCTCTTTATCAAAACTAATTGGCAATATAGTAACTGTGATTCAGCTGTGTAAGTGGGACAGCCCGGGTATTATGGAGAACCCGCAGGCAGCGGCACCTGTTTCAGGGCTGCACAATGTCTCCCTCTCTGAGGAGGGGAGCATACAGGGTCAGTTTTCAGTCTGACCCAGAGCAAATAGCCTGATATAGGTCCATAAAATAAATGATGGACGAACAGTATTCAGCATTGCTCCAATAGTTTGGTCAGTAAACTTTAAGTTCTATTGCAAACTGATGCGAACGGCTCTAACGCGGAAACTTGCGAATGTCATCTCTAGTTTGGAGGTGGAGGAGTTTCCATGAGTTACCAATTCTTCACTTATTGGTATCAACTATCTATAGACACGAGGGCATTCTATGGGTTAAAGAATGATTGAGCGAATATGCATAATCTGCATGCTCAACTTCAAGTTGATACACTATGATGGTGGCATATGTTAGTCACATGGCTGCAATCAAGTAAAACTGTCCTGTCATGGTTTACCTAATGCATTTGCCACTGGTGGATCATCAAGTACAGATCAATGACAGCACTGAATGGGTGTTGGACCACACAGTATTTATAAAATTCTATGGAACACCGAATATCAATATGTTGTTTTCATGCTTGCTCACCGGTTGCAAACATATGTGGCATAACAGTGGCGACAGATACAGTCTCGCTACAAAAGAAGGAATGGTCTTTTATGTCTTCCTTCACTTTGCCTCATCAGTCGGGAAAAATAAAGTCATCATGATCCTGCTTTAGGTTTTTTCTACTGTCTGACTGGCCTATGCGGATTTGATTCCCGCTTTGTTGGGAATGATGATACAACCTTCTACGGTTGTTCTAAACATGAACTTTGTTGGTTCAGCCTGTGGCTTGGGAAATGAGCCATTGCATGATGACATCAATTTATGACATTGCAGATTCTGAATGGACTGCCCTTACGGCTTGGGTTGTCACACTGATCCAGCTATGTGTTCAATCTGGAGTGCTGGGATAGCACCAAATAAGCAGTACATTTCCTCTTCAGGAGATGGGAAGCGTTTTGTTTAATGCTAATGTTACATTTAATACAGTACAAGCTACTGACATCTTGGAGTTCATTCTTAAATGGTCTTTGCCAATAATTGAGTTATAGGGCCATTAACTGTGCCCAACGTGCCTTCCCAACATATTAGCTGCAGCAATCGGGACCCACTCTGTCAGGTTTCACCCCCGGATATTGAGTTCGTAAACGATATCTTTAACACAAGTTCTCCCAGTACAAGTACAGGCAGTCTGGGATATTGACATTGTGTTAACAATACTTCACCAGGGGGCTCCAGCTACATCCATAGTCATGGCACTGATATCAGCGCAATGAGTGCAGACATTGCCAAAGCTGCGGCTATACAGGATGGAAATTGCTGCAAATGCCATTACGTTTTTTACATTTCTGATCTACACAAGCAGAGCAGACCAGGGGGACAGGGTTTAAGATCATATTTCGGCATACCCCACGGATTCACGTCTAGGTGTGAGGGCACACTTGCTATATTATATCAAGGCCACCAGAACCCTAGGAGGTGTGGGATCAGCTTTGTTTATTAGCCACATACAACCACACAGCAAAATGTTGGTTCAGACTATTTCGAGGTGGCTAGAGCAGGTTCTGGGTTATGCAGTATTAACACTGACAACTTTATGTCTCATTCCACCAGGGCAGCATCAACGTCGGCGGCTAAGGCAATGGACGTTCCCATCGACCATATCCTTGCAGCCGCAGGATGGTCAAGGGAATTATTTTTCACAAAATAAAATTTCCATAGGCCGATTGCCAACCCAGGGCTATTTGCCCATTCTGTTTTACGTTCAGTTTAGCCTCCCCTGAGATAGAGGGGTTGCTATTGGTTTTCTTTATTAAAATAAACCATTAAGACATTTAAATCAATGTCATGTTTAATGCATTGTTGATTATTCATTCATCCTGAGTCAATCAATGCAGTGAGACGCCTGGATTTGAATCCACGACATGAAATCACAGAGCTTTGAAATCTTCACATAGTCACTCACGTGACTCCGAAGTAAAATAGTAAGATTAAATGAGAACTTACCAGTTTGAAGTTTGATCTTTATTTTATGAGGAGTTACGATGAGGGATTACGTGCCCTCCGCTCCCAACCATCTCTCATAAAGGTCATCTGGTAGTTCTAGGGTTCAGCTCTTACTATTATACTTAAATTACTGTTACCTATGATTTCATACCGCTGCTTTGAAGATTGACGTGCATGCCGCCTGACAGGGTCTTCTTCACGTAATCCCTCATCGTCTGATCCTATGTCACCCTTTGCTAAGGACTGAATTCCATTCCTCCTCCTTAATGGAACATGCTGATCCTGTATCATAACATCCCAATATTGATATCCCCAGTGATATGGATATTGATTTCTCTAACTTCAAGTAACCGTTACATCCCCTCTATCTCCCACAACCTAGTTGTAGTACTATTGAGTTCTTCTGTTTACTCGTTGTCACCTATCCCAAGGCCAACAATGGCCTATTGTGTGCCTCTCATTTCCTTGATTAACATTGCTTTTTACATATAGAAACATAGAAACATAGAAATTAGGTGCAGGAGTAGGCCATTCAGCCCTTCGAGCCTGCACCGCCATTCAATATGATCATGGCTGATCATCCAACTCAGTATCCCGTACCTGCCTTCTCTCCATACCCTCTGATCCCCTTAGCCACAAGGGCCACATCCAACTCACTCTTAAATATAGCCAATGAACTGGCCTCAACTACCCTCTGTGGCAGAGAGTTCCAGAGACTCACCACTCTCTGTGTGAAAAAAGTCTTTCTCATCTCGGTCTTAAAGGATTTCCCCCTTATCCTTAAGCTGTGACCCCTTGTCCTGGACTTCCCCAACATCGGGAACAATCTTCCTGCATCTAGCCTGTCCAACCCCTTAAGAATTTTGTAAGTTTCTATAAGATCCCCTCTCAATCTCCTAAATTCCAGAGAGTATAAACCGAGTCTATCCAGTCTTTCTTCATAAGACAGTCCCTGACATCCCAGGAATCAGTCTGGTGAACCTTCTCTGCACTCCCTCTATGGCAATAATGTCCTTCCTCAGATTTGGAGACCAAAACTGTACGCAATACTCCAGGTGTGGTCTCACCGAGACCCTGTACAACTGAAGTAGAACCTCCCTGCTCCTGTACACATATCTTCTTTTCATTTCTCCTAAGTACCATCCATATCTCTCGTTCCACTTTCCCCTGAACTCAGTCTGAAGAAGGGTCTCGACCTGAACCGTCACCTTTTCCTTTTCTCCAGACCTGCTGAGTTCCTCCAGCATTTTGTGTCTGCCTTCAGTTTAAACCAGCATCTGCAGTTCCTCCCTACACATCCAACTTCTTCATTCAGTACCTTGACCGTTGACTGTTGAAGGCCAATGTGCCAAAAGCCTTCAAGTCTAATCTATCTACCTGCAACACCACTTTTGTGGAAGTATGTACCTGCCCTTCTCTAACCCACTGCTCCACAACACACCTCCGAGCCCTGCCATTCACTGTGAAAGTCCTGTCCTGGTTTGACTTTTCAAAATGCAACACCTCACATCTATTTGCTTTACACTCCATTAACAATTCCTCAGCCCACTTGCCCAACTGCTCAAGAACCTGCTATTTTAAAGCATCTTCGCTATCTACAATACCACACTCACTTTAGCGTTATCTGCAAGCTTACTAATCATGCCTTGTACATTCTCATCCATTCGTTGATCTAAACCACAAACAGCAATGGGCCCAACACCAATCACTGAGGCACACCACTAGTCAGAGACCTCCAGTCTGAAAACCAACCTTCCACCATCACCCTCTGCTTCTCTGGAGGAAGGTTCTCTGGATACTTTCAAGAGAGAGCTAGTAGGGCTCTTAAAAACAGCAGCATCAGGGAATATGGGGAGAAGGGAGGAACAGGGTACTGATTGGGGATGATCAGCCATGATCATATTGAATGGCAGTGCTGGCAGGAGGGGCCGAATGAGAGTGGGACAGGCCCATTACGCCCATCTGCCTTGCCCGTCACTTGCACAGGAACATGCATGCCCTGAACTCTTTTTAAACAGTTTTAAAAGCATCATTCCTTCTGGACATTCCTTTGCCTGCAAACAACCTACTCCGATCAACTTGAGCAAGTTCCTGTCTAGTGCCATCAAAGTTGGGTTTACACCGAGTTACAATTTTAACTCACCCTGTCTTTACCCATATTGACCATTTAAGGAACCAATGGGTGGTGGTGGTGGGAGGTGTTTGGACTGGAGGCCAAGTGGTTAGCCTCAGGGATTGGTGCTGGGTCCAATACTGTTTGTGATTTACATCTATGATTTTGATGAGAATGTATAAGGCATGATTAGTAAGTTTGCTGATGACACTGGAGTAGGTGGTATCATCGGCAGAGAAGATGGTTGTCAAAAATTGGAGGATAAGTATCTGTTGGGCAAGTGGGGTGCGGAATGGCTAATGGAATTTAATGCAGATACGTATGCGGCGTTGCATTTTGGGAAGTCAAACCAGGGTATGGTAAGGCCTTGGGGGAAAGTAGTAGAGCAGGATAATTTAGACATAAAGGTACACAATACCCTGAAAATGGTGTAACAGGTAGATAATGTGGTCAATACATCTTTCGGGTACATTGGGCTTCACCAGTCAGGGTATTGAGTATGGAAAATGACACAATGTGCTGGTGTAACTCAGCAGATGAAGCAGCAACTCTGGAAAACACTCTTACATTCTTACTGCAGTCCAATATTAACCACCTTGGCTTCTCCATTCCCCTTACCAACTCCAATCTCATCCCCTCTGAACACACAATCCGAACATTGTTATTAAGGTATGTACAGAAGCTACTGAGTGTAGAAGTTGGGAAGTTGTTTCAGTTATACAATATGTTGGCGAGGCCACATTTGGAATGCAGTGCAGACATAAGGAACTGTAGATGCTGGTTTACAAAAAAAGGCAAAAAGTGCTGGAGTAACTCAGAAGGTCAGACAGCATCTCTGGAGAAGATGGATAGGTGACGTTTTGGGTCGGGACCCTTTTTCAGACTGATTGTAGTGGGAAGGGGGAAAAAAGCTGGTAGAGAGGACGGGACGGGACAAGGTTTGGCAAGTGATAGGTGAATACAGGTGAAGGCCGTTTTTGATTGTCAGATGATTGGACAAAGGCCAGAGATGAAAGGAAGAAAAGTGTGAGAAGGATAGAAGTTGCACAAAATGTGAAGTCAGGGGAAAGAATACAGATAGAAGATGATGGAAGGAATGGGAAAGGGTGAAATGGGTGCACATGCAGGCGGGCCACGTGGAAGAGATTGGGGAAAAAGTAGGGAGGAGGGGGAAAGAGTGGAAAAGATTGAAGGGGAGGTGAGTGAGGGGGGGCAGTGGGGGGGGGGGGTGAAGGTGAGGTGAGGGGTGAGCGGGAGGTGAGGAGGGGGAGGTGATGGGAGTGAGGGGGAAGTGGGTGGGGATTGAAGGGGAGTAGGGGTGAAGGAGAGGCGTGGGGTGAGGGGGAGATGGGGTGAAGAGGCGGGGTGAAGAAGTGGGGGGGGGGGTGAAGGTGAGATGGGGATTGAAGGGGAGGTGATGGGGGTGAGGGGGGGATGGGGATTGAAGGGGAAGTGGGGGTGAAGTGGTGTGGGGGTAAAGGTGAGATGGGGATGAAGAGGTGGGGGTGAAGAGGTGGGGGGGGGTTGAAGGTGAGATGGGGATGAAGAGGTGGGGGGGTGAAGGTGAGATGGGGATGAAGAGATGGGGGGTGAAGGTGAGATGGGGGTGAAGAGGTAGGAGGTGAAGGTGAGATGGGATGAAGAGGTGGGGGGGGTGAAGGTGTGATGGGGATGAAGAGATGGGGGGGTGAGATGGGGATGAAGAGGTGGGGGGTGAAGGGGAGGTGGGGGTGAAGAGGTGGGAGGGGGGGTGAAGGTGAGATGGGGATGAAGAGGTGGGGGGTGAAGGTGAGATGGCGATGAAGAGGTGGGGGGGTGAAGGTGAGATGGGGATGAAGAGGTGGGGGGTGAAGATGAGATGGGGATTGAAGGGGAGGTGATGGGGGTGAGGGGGGGGATGGGGATTGAAGGGGAGTAGGGGGTGAAGGTGAGATGGGGATTGAAGGGGAGGTGGGGGTGAAGGTGAGATGGGGATGAAGAGATGGGGGGGTGAAGGTGAGATGGGGTGAAGAGGTGGGGGGGGTGGGGTGAAGGTGAGATGGGGATGAAGAGGTGGGGGGGTGAAGGTGAGATGGGGATGAAGAGGTGGGGGGTGAAGGTCAGATGGGGATGAAGAGGTGGGGGGGGGGGGTGAAGGTGAGATGGGGGTGAAGAGGTGGGGGGGGGGGTGAAGGTGAGATGGGGATGAAGGGGAGGTGAGCAAGCCGCTGGGGGTGACGGCACAGTGGCCAGTGACGCCCGGGGAGATACGTGACCCTCGCAGTGCATTGGAGAGCTGTGACTTCACAAACACCATGGTCCAGGTCATGGGAGGCTCGCCCACGCTTGTCCTTTTCTCCCCCCTCCCCACCACCCTAGCCCCCCGGCCCCACCCTAGCCCCGGCCCCGGCCCCGGCGCCTGGCCGAAGAAGGATGTGCTGAAGGCCCAGGGGCGCGATGCCAGCAGTCCCTGTCAGGTGGCTGGCGCTGGCGACGGCGGCGGTGGTGCTGGCGGCGCGGCTGCTGGCGGACAGCCCCACATGCGGGCTGAGGCAGCCGGCGGGGGGCGGCGGCGTCCCGGAGCTCACGGCCCGCCAGCCGGCCGGGTGGCCCTGGCAGGTGAGCCTGGAGCTGGCCACGGAGAACAAGCACTTCTGCGGCGGGGCGATCATCAGCGAGTACTGGGTGGTCACGGCGGCGCATTGCTTCATCCCGCCAGTGCCGCAGAGCCTGCAGGAGATCGTGGTGGTGAGCGGCCTGACCCGGCAGATGCGGCCCGAGCAGTGGGTCCGCTACTCCAACCCACACGACATCATCATGCACGAACAGTTCAACGAGCAGACGGGCGAGAACGACATCGCCCTGGTGCGGATGGTGGAGCGCATCAGCTTCGGCGAGCATGTCGTGCCCGTCTGCTTCCCCAACAGTGACATCTTCTTCGGCAACACCTGGTCCCCCTGCTACATCACCGGGTGGATGAAGTCCGGCGAGGAGACCACCGACCTCCTCCAGGAAGCGCCCGTCTCCTTCATCTCCTTCAAGGACTGCAACGAGACCATCTTCAGCGGCAAGCTGCAGCCCACCATGATGTGCATGGACTCGGAGAAGAGCCAGGACCTCGCCTGCCACATGGACTCCGGCGGCCCGGTGGTCTGCAAGGTGAAGGGGGGGCGCCAGTTTTACCTGATCGGGGTGGTGAGCTGGGTGAGCGACTGCGCCCAGCGCTGGCCCGGCGTCTTCACCATGACCAAGTCATACCTCGGCTGGATCCAGGAGGTCACCGCCCGCTATGGCAGGATGTTTGACCTGAAGGAGTACGGGGCGGAGAGCGCTCCACGGCTGCAGCGATCATCGGTGGCCACCAAAGCCAAACAAGCCCATGCCAACAGCAACCAAACCTGCGGCCAGGCGACCCCGGCGGCAAAAGCCGCCAAACCCACGGACAGCTTCACACTGACTGATTCTGGCAACGTCCGCTGCTCCCCACACATTTGGTTAGCAATGGCCCATCTCTGCTCACTCGTGGTCCCTGTGCTCGCAACATGAGGCAGAAACTCGCGGCGGGGGAAGGAATAGAGGCTGAGAGACTCCAGGCGGCATCACACCGATCACTCACATGTATCTCTATGAAGAAGAGTAGTTTTTTTTCCCTGATTAGATTTGAATATTAAATATTTATTGGAATGGAAAAACATATTTGCAAATGGCCTTAGACGTTCTTGGTCTTTGGAAGTGAACCAATAGATGGAAGCTAAGCGTCCATTTAGGGATGTCTGTGTGAATGGCCGTCAATTATATTTCACAGAATCGTTTGGATTGCACAACCGCATAATAAAAGCAAGGATATGGAGAGGCCAGAGGTCGCAGCTACTGGGTTCTTGAGCCAAAAGCAAACGGCTGGTTGAACTCTGTGGGTCAAGCAGCATCCATAGAGGGAAATGGACAGTAGGATGTGTCGGAAGTAGAGTGCCAACTCGAAACATTTGTCCATTTCCCTTCACGTGTGCTGCCTCACCCGCTGACTTCCTCCAGCACTTTGTTCCTCTGCTCAATAATGGCAACATGGGGCATACCAATGGGAGGCACAGTGGTTTATGATGAAGATTCTAGAGATTCATCCAATCTTGTACTGCAGTCAAATTTTATGTTATAATTTACTATGAGAGTTGGTGAGCCTGTTACTAAAATTTAAATCCATGGATTAAAAATGACTGTGTCGACAGTGTTGATGCAGAATCGACCTAGCACATGAAACAGGCAATGTTTCTTTTAAACTGGTGAAAGAAATGCAGAATTCTCATAGAGTTAGGATCATCGCCACTCCTTGATGAATATTAATGACCTGTACTTGATGTACAGGGAACGGTTTCAAAATGTGCACATGATATCAAATTGGAAGTGAATTAAGTGAGGATAAGAGCGATAGATATACATACCCATTTATAAACATAGAAAATAGGTGCAGGAGTCCATTCAGCCCTTCGAGCCAGCACCACCATTCAAGATGATCATGGCTGATCATCCAAAATCAGTACCCCGTTCCTGCCTTCTCCCCATATCCCTTGATTCCATTAGCACTAAGAGCTATATCGAGCTCTCTCTAGTGAATTGGCCTCCACTGCCCCCTGTGGCAGAGAATTTCACAGATTCACAACTATCTGGGTGAAAATGTGTTTCCTCATCTCAGTTCTAAATGGCCTATCCCTTATCCTTACACTGTCACCCCTGGTTCAGGGCTCCCCAACATCGGGAATATTTTTCCTGCATCTAGCATATCCAATCCCTTAATAATTTTATATGTTTCCATAAGATTGCCTCTCATCCTTCTAAATTCCAGTGAATATGTCGATCCATTCTTTCATTATATGTCAGTCCCGCCATCCGGGGAATTAACCTGGTGAACCTTCAATGCACTCCCTCAATAGCAAGAAAGTATTTCCTCAATTTAGGAGACCAAAATTGCACACAATACTCCAGGTGTGGTCTCACCAGGGCCATGTGCAAATGTAGTAAGACCGCCTTGCTCCTATACTCAAACCCTGCTTTCTTCACTGCCTGCTGTACCTGCATGCTTACTTTCAGTGACTGATGTACAAGGATACCCAGGTCTCGTTGCCCCTCCCCTTTTCTTAATATGACACCATTCAGATAATAATTCTTGTTTTTGGCACCAAAGTGGATAACCTCACATTTATCCATTTACACTGCATCTGCTATGCATCTGCCCATTCACCCAACATGTCCAAGTCACCCTGCAGCCTCATTCATTGTCCATTGAAAGTAGGTAACTTTACCTTTCAAGCCTGCTCTACCATTTCAGCCCAGTGGTATGAATATTGATTTATTTCACTTCAGGTAGCCCTGGCATTGCCTCCCCCACCCAAGCACTAGCTTCCCACTTTCACCCTCCAAACAGCTAACAATGGCCTGTTTGCTTTATTATTACTTTTTTGCATATTCATTGTTCTTTATCGCTCCACAATACCGTCTATAGCTCTCATTTTCCTTATACCTAACCAGTCTGAAGAAGGATCTCGACCCGAAGCGTCACCCATTCCTTCTCTCCAGAGATGCTGCCTGTCCTGCTGAGTTACTCCAGCATGTTGTGTCAATCGACGATTTAATAAGATGATTGCATCCACAAAGTCATGGGGTGGTTAAATTGGCAGAAACTGTATGTTGCAGAGGGAATTTAACACACATGTGAAATGATGCATTTGGGGGAAGACGATAGACAATAGACAATAGGTGCAGGAGTAGGCCATTCGGCCCTTCGAGCCAGCACCACCATTCAATGTGATCATGGCTGATCATCCCCAATCAGTACCCCGTTCCTGCCTTCTCCCCATATCCCCTGACTCCGCTATTTGTAAGAGCCCTATCTAGCTCTCTCTTTAAAGCATCCAGAGAACTGGCCTCTGCCGCCCTCTGAGGCAGAGAATTCCACAGACTCACAACTCTCTGTGAGAAAAAGTGTTTCTTCGTCAGAATGAGGAGATATAATACAATGGAAAGGGCACAATACTGATGTGATACAGGGACAGAGAACCTGAATGTTATGTGAGCACAAATCTTTGAAGGTGACAGATTAAGTTAAGTGGATAAAAAATTAATTAAAAAAATCCTAGGCCCACACTAGTTTGGTCATAAATACGGTTCTGGGCACCACACTTTATGTCTTTGAGATAGTGCAATAAAGATTCAAAACAATGGTTCCAGGGTAAAGGATTCAGTTAAGAGGAGACACTAGAATTTCTCACTTTAGGGCAGAGATGATTTAACAGGTTTGAAATCGCAAAGGACTAGTCAACGTAAATAAAGAGAAACAGTATTGGTGGAAGAGGTTGAACCCAGAGGACACAGTTTTGAAGTTTTTATCAGTAGAATCAAAAATTATATATAGACAAAAAAAATCATATGGGTAGAGTCTGCAGAGCACTGCCTGGAAGAGTGGAGTTGTGGTTTTCAAAGTCCATCGAATGCTCGAGCATGCTGTAACTTTTGCTACTTGGCAAAAGGCAGGCAAAGTGGGGCAATTGGATAATGCCTATACAAAGCTGACCAGTGAAATAATCCTATAGCAGAATTACCAAAACTGAACACAATACTCCAGATACAGCCACACTGTCTTGTACAACTGTAACACAACATTCCAAATTTCATATTTATATTTCAATAAATACGTTTTCAATCTAACCATATTGAAATAATAGACCTGAGCCTGAAATGCCCTTCATTTTCTGCACCTCCAGAAAGTAGTTTTGTTTAGTTTATTATTGTCACGAGTACCGAGGTACAGTGTAAAGCTTTTTTTGTTGCCTACTATCCAATCAGCGGAAAGACAATACATAATTACAATCAAGCCACCCACAGTGGACAGATACAGGATAAAGGCTTTATTATTTAATGTAAGATAAAGTCAGATAAAATCCAATTAAATATAGTTCAAAGATTTCCAACGAGGTGGATGGTAGGTCGGAACCGCGCTCTAGCTGGTGAGAGGTTGTTTCAGTTGCCTGATAACTGCTGGGTAGAAATTGTCCTTGATTCTGGAGGTATACATTCGCAAAATTCTTGCCTGATGGGAGAGGGGAGAAGAAGGACTGATCGGAGTGAGACTAGTCCTTGATTATGTAGGTGGCCCGACCAAGGCAGCGTGAAGTGTACTGCTGTGATGCACCATGATAAAATGCTTTTTACGGCGCATCTGTATAGATCGATGAGGATTAGAGTCATAGAGTGATACAGTGGGGAAACAGGCCCTTTGGCCCAACTTGCCCACACCGGCCAACATGTCCCAGTTACACTAGTCCCACCTGCCTGTGCCTGGTCCATATCCCTCCAAACTTGTCCTATCCATGTACCTGTCTAACTGCTTCTCAAACGTTGGGATACTCCCAGCCTCAACTACCTCCTCTGGCAGTTTGTTCCATACTCCCACCACCCTTTGTGTGAAAAAGTTACAGCTCAGATTCCAATTAAATCTTTTCCCTTTCACCTTGAACTTATGTCCTCTGGTCCTTGATTCCCCCACTCTGGGCAAGAGATTCTGTGCGTCTACCCGATCTATTCCTCTCATGATTTTTTAATCTCTGTAAGATCACCCCTCATCCTCCTGTGCTCCAAGGAATAGAGACACAGCCTACTCAACCTCACCCTATAGCTCAGGCCCTAGTCCTGGCAACATCCTCGTAAATCTTCTCTGAACTAAATACCGATATATCTCCATAAAAGCTTTAAAAAAAAATTGACTCTATTGTTACTAACTTTATTTGGGACTACAAAATCCACCGAATACACAACAGACATTTGTGCAAATCCAAAGAAAATGGAGGATTAGCTCTACCTAACTTTCTCTTTAACTAATATTAAAAATATAACTTTCTGGTTGGACGATACATGTCAACATGTAAATTGGTTAAAAATGGAGAGGGAAGATTGTTTGCCTTTTTGTATAGGCTCGATCCTCCTATCTCCAATACATCTGAATAAGTCAACCTATGAGCAAAACCCGATAATACATAGTACTATCCGTATCTGGAAACAGCTGAAACTCAGTCTTAAATTGAGAAACATGTCTCTCCTTCTTCCCATTGCAAATAATCCCTCTTTTAAACCGTCTACTTTAGATGTGGTGTTTGCTCAATGGAAGAATCAGGGAATCAATACTGTGGGAGACCTCTATCAGAAGGGGACTCTCTTCTCTTTTCAAGAACTGCAGGAGAAATATGATTTGAATGCCAATAATTTGTTTAGATATCTCCAACTTCGAGATTACTTGAAAACATATACACAAGATTGGTCTCTTATGGGTCCTGATATATTAGATGACTGTTTTAATAGACATGCCGATATAAGCAAGTTGATATCTTACATTTATAATACTCTTCTAAATATTGCCACTCCACCTTCTGAGATATATAGGCGAGCATGGGAGGACGAGCTGGATCAACCTATTTCGAAAGATATATGGGTTGAAAGCCTACAATACATACATTATTGTTCTTTAAGTGACCGACCCTTGTGGAACTCCACTAGTCACTGGCAGCCAACCTGAAAAAGAGCCTTTTATTGCAACTCCTTGCCTTTTGCCATCCAGCCAACCTGCTATCCATGCTAGTATCTTCCCTTTAATACCATGGGCTCTCATCTTCCCTAGCAGCCTGACGTGCAGCATCTTATCAAAAGTTTTTTGAAAATCTAGGTAAGCAACATCAACAGCCTCCCCTGTGTCTGTCCTGCTATTAACTTCCTCAAAGAACTCCAGCAGATTCATCAGGCAAGATCCTCCCTTCACCTCGGCCTATTTTATTGTGAACTTCTAAGTACTGTATAACCCCATCCTTTATAATTGACTCTAAACTCTTACCAACCAATGAAGTCAGTCTAACTGGCCTATAGTTGTGTCTTCTGCTTTGCTCCCTTCTTGTACAGCGGGGTGATATTCACAATTTTCCAATCTTCAGGAACCACTCCTAACTAGTGATTCTTGAAATATCACAACTAATGCCTCCACATCTTCCTATGACCTATGCAGACCTCCCAACATTTGATTGTCAAAATTCATAATATTTCCCCTCAAAATTCATATTTTTAAATGAAAATTCATAATATGTCGCGGCGCCCTATTCGGGGTCCCATGTCACAAATTCTAAAAGTATTTTAAATGCCAAAATGTGAAAAAGGTACATGTATGCTGAAACATTTATAATTCTTTGTTAAACTTTGATAAACTTGGCAATTAGTTCAACTCAAGGGCATAAAGGAAACATACCTGGAAGATATGAGATCTATAAATTAGGTAATTAATGGTTGTATTCAAATACTTAGCACAAAAGGATGCAGAATATAATGTACGTAATGTATTTCAATTCAAATTTTAAACAAATATAATCTGTGTAGTTCCAGTCATCATTGCAAAATGCATTTCATTTTTTTGATGGGTAATTAGTGATAATTACTATTTCATGGGTATCTGTGTCCTCTTTTACCCCACCAGAATAAAAAAACAATGCAAATTATGTAAACAGTCATTACAAAGTCATCTGTACTTTGTTCTATGTTTCCGTGTTGTGGAAGAACGTTGGGAAAATGAATTCCACAAGCGAAACGAAGAAAGGGTTATGCATAAATCTGTTTGTTTATAAATTGTAAGTATCTGTGCCTAGTCTGGTATAAATTACTGAAGGAGCATACGACTCTTTACTCTTGCTAAATTCTATTGTTAAATGTCACGCTACTTTAACATTCAGATAGAATTCATGTATTAAAATAAATATGTTTTATATTTCTATTCACAAAGAACACAGAGACTCGATTATACACTGACAAGTGTCCTGCGGACACTACAAGTTATTAGTTGGGTCTAGTTGGGATTAGTTTTCAAGAGTGCAATGTTTACTTTCTGTTACGCAAGCCGATTCCCGCTGAAGCGGATCGTAGATTTTGATTATTGTATTAAACAGTTAATATTTCGTGGTGGTGATGATTGTTGGGGTCCTACAGAATTTACCTGCATGTTTACAATAGTTCTTGGCTCCCGTGACACAATGAAGAGCAGCAAAAAATCCGGAACAACTCATTCGGTCTATATGTTTTTGTCAAGCACAGCGTATACAATCGCTTACAAAGAAACTAAAACAAGCTACAATGCAAAAGGGGAGGGAAATCACGATCCAGCGAGATCAGAACGTAGACCTTGTAAGCAGTGATGACCTGGGTGGCAAAATAAGAAACAAAAAACACTCGGAGAGGCGGGCAGACGGGGCAAGGAGCGGCGCCCTGCCTCCGCCGAGTGTGCCCGGCGGCGGCGACCCCCGCGGGCAGAGTTTCCAGGAAGAAGCCAAGTGACACTGCCTTACCTCTTCTGAACTGGCTTTCGCCGCTTACGGCTGGCGTAAATACTGCTGGAGTTCATGCTCGTCGTTGACCTCCAAAGAAAAAGAGGTGCAGGAACCGCCTGCTCGTTTGCTCGGTCTCTGCCCGTGCCCGTGTCCGTGTCCATGTGTGAGAGTGAGCGCCGCTCGCTTCGCTGCCCGTCTTTGTCTCCCTTCCTCGCCGGCTGCTTCAGCGCGGCAGTCGGCGGGCCAGAGCACCGATTAATCCAAAAGAGGGAAGGACGGCGAGCGAAACGCTCTTATTCTCCACTTCTACGTTTTTGTTGTTGCGCTCTCTCTCTCACTCACTCACACACAACCAACGATCACCTTGCTCTAGTATATTTGCACACAAGCTCGTTTCTTCCTTATTAGACGGAGCCGGGGGAGTGGGCGGGGTTGCAGAGGTGTCTGCGGCCTAAAAAGCGGGATAGTTGGGAGGTCGGTACATGGTATCGGAAATGTCAATTTAGCGGGATAATTAGGTTACAAATCGGAATGGCGGGAAGGGAACCTAAAAAGCGGGAATATCCCGCCAAAAGCGGGATAGTTGGGATGTCTGTCGCTTATTGACACCAACTAGGGTACACAAAAAGCGGAGGAGTTGGTGTGCTTTCCTGGCCTTTGCTTTGATGTGGCTGGTCGACAAATTGCTGTGATATTTACTCTTATGTTAGAAGTTTAACAGCGTCAAGGGCCTGTCCCACTTTCAAGACCTAATTCACAACCTTTTTTACTCGTGGACATTTTTCATCAGGCTACAAAAAACGCTCCGACTGTACACAATACTCCAAATGCTGCCTAACCAAAGTCCTATAAAACCGCACCATGACCTCCTGACTCTCATACCATTCCGTCCGCTTGCTTTGCCACTTTTTTCTTTTTTTTTTTAAAATAGATAGAAAAAATAAAGAAAAAGGAAAAAAAAACACTTAGAAACATAAAATAAACTATCCATAATAGTACTTAGGACATAGGTCCGTAGGTAAGAAAACAAAACTATTCGTCTAGTCCTGGGTTCAAGCTTCCGTCAAGCCTCAGCGCTGGCCCATTCTACCCCTTCAAATAATCTAAGAACGGCGACCATATTCTAATAAATAATTCTGGTTTGTCAATTAAGACAAAACTAATTTTTTCCAGATTTAAGGTCTCCGACATCTCCATAATCCACATTTTAATTGTAGGGGATGCAGGGTTTTTCCCAAATCTTAATATTAGTTTTTTTCCCAGTTATTATACTATAATCCAGGAAATTTCTTTGGTTTATTGTCAGTTTTAGGTATTGTTCAGATATGCCCAATATTATTAATTTAGGATCGGGCTCCAGTTGACATATTAACCACTACGGAAATAATTTTAAAAATATCCACCCAAAATGTTTTAATTTTTATGCAATTTACAAAGGTATGGGTTAAATTAGCCTCAGAGTATTGACATTTATCGCAGATAGGAGAGATATTAGGAAAAATTCTATTTAATTTTGTTTTAGAATAATGCAATGTGTGTAATATTTTAAATTGTATTAAAGAATGTCTGGCGTTTAATGAACATTGATATATATGTTGTAGACTTTCATCCCAAATATCTTTCGTTATGGGTTGAATTAATTCATTTTCCCATGCTTGTCTATGTGATCTATCTAACAGAATAATATAAATATATGATATTAATTTGACTGTGTTGGGATGTTTATTCAAACATCCATCTAGAATCTCTGGCTCTCTAATTCTGTATTATTGTGTATGTGATTTAACATAATCTTTCAGATGTAAATATCTAAAAAAATTATTTGAATGTAATCCATAATTCTTTTGTACCTCCAGAACCGAGAGGAACACCTTTTCTATAAAGATGTCCCATCTTTTTAATTCCATAGTTTTTCCATTGTGTAAAGCCTTTATCCAATATCGAAAGCTTAAATGAAGGGTTATTTGCAATAGGGAGCGAAAGTGATAAATTATCCAATTTTAATGTCTTTTTTATTTGTTTCCAAATTCGAATACCACTATGACTATTATTGGGTTTTCACTATAGATCTTTTTATTCAATTTTGTAGGGGATAGGAAAATCGGGCCAATTTCAAATGGCAGACAATCCTCCTTTTCCATCTTCAGCCAGTCTGGTTGTTGATCCATATCTTCCAACCAGAAATTTAAGTTCTTGACATTGACTGCCCAGAAATAAAATAAGAAATTTGGTAAGACTAATCCTCCATTCGTCTTAGATTTACATAAGTGTTTTTTACTTATTCTGTGATTCTTATAATTTCAAATAAAACTTGTTACAATAGAGTCAATTTTTTAAAATAAATTTTTAGGGAGGTATATTGGAATTGATTGGAAGAGGGAAAGAAGTTGAGGAAGGAAAATCATTTTAATTGCATTAATTTTACCGAGCATTGAAATAGGAAGCGTTTTCCAATATTGAGTATTCTTATGCAATTTATTAAGTAGGCACAAAATTTGATTTAAATAAAGAAGTATATTTCTTGGTCACATAGATTCCTAAGTATTTAAAATTTTCATTCACTATTTTAAAAGGTGATTGGTGCAATATATATAAATTAGGTTCCATTATTGGCATAATCTCACTCTTCCAGTTGATTCTATATCCCAAGAATAAACCAAATTGAGTTATAAGATTTAACAGGTTAGGGATAGTAATTTCTGGATTTGTAATATATAGTAATACATCATCTGCATATAAAGAAATGTTATTAAATGTATTTTTAGTATTATACCCATATATTTCTGGATGAGCTCGAATTCTTTCTGCTAGTGGTTCTATAGCAAGGGCAGATAGTAACGGTGATAACGGGCATCCTTGTCTACAACCTTTAGATAAATCAATTTTTTTTGATAACATTTGATTTGTCATTATTCTGGCTGTTGGATTGGTATATAAAAGCTTAATCCATGTACAAAACTTCTCACCTAATTGAAAATTTTCCATCACCAAAAATAAATAGGGCCATTCAATTTGATCGAATGCTTTCTCAGCATCTAGCGAAATGACTGCTAAGTCTTCATTAGCTATTCGATTTGAGTATATAATGTTGAATAATTGTCTCAGATTATAATATGAACAACGTTTTGGAATAAAGCCAGCTTGATCGGGGTGTATTAATTTATAAATCACTAAGCTTCTTCTGTGTGCTAAAATTTTGGTTAAAATTTTCTGATCGATGTTTAATAGAGCAATTGCTCTATATGAACCTGGATCTTCAAGGTCCTTATCCATTTTTGGAATAAGTATTACAGTTGATTCAAATTATAGTCGACAAATTGCTGGTGATATTTACTCTTATGTTAGAAGTTTAACAGCGTCAAGGGCCTGTCCCACTTTCAAGACCTAATTCACAACCTTTTTTACTCGTGGACATTTTTCATCAGGCTAGAAAAAACGCCCCGACTGTACACAATACTCCAAATGCTGCCTAACCAAAGTCCTATAAAACCGCACCATGACCTCCTGACTCTCATACCATTCCACCCACTTTTTCAGGGAGTTGTGGACTAGATTTCTCTGTACAGCAATGTGATTAAGGATGATGCCATTAATTGTATATTTTCCCCTTACATTTGACCTCACAAAATGGAACCTCACACTTGCTCAGACTAAACTCCATCTGCTATTTCTGTAGCTGATCTATATCCCGCTTTATATTTCGACAGCCTTCCTGACAGTCCATGACACCAATGTTGGTGTCATCTCCAACTTACTATCCAACCCATCTACGTTTACGGCCAAGTTGTTTATATGTATCATAAACAGCAGCTTTCCCAGAACAGATCCCCGACTTCCACTGGTCACAGACCTCCAGACTGAATATCATCCTTCCACCATAACCTTCTGTCTTCTATCAGTAAGCCAGTTCCAAATCCATATGACCAAGTCACCATTAATCAGTATTAATTAATGGGCTCCACCATGTTGGTATGACATGACTTGCCATGTACACATCCATGCTGGCTTCCATAATTAGTCCATTCTCTTCCAGATGGGAGTAAATACTATCCTAAAGACTCCTCCCCAATGATTTGCTAACCACTGGCGTGAGGCTCACCAGCTTATAATTCCCCTGAATCTCTCTCCTTCCTTACATAAGTGAAAGAAAAACATTAGCTACTCTCCAGTCCTCCAAGACCTCGCCTGTGGCTGGAGAAGAATTTTTAGTTCAAAGATACAGCGCGGAAACAGGCCCTTTGGCCCATCGAGCCTGCACCGACCAGCAATCCCCGCACACTAACATTATCCTACGCACACTAGGGACAATTTTACATTTATACCAAGCCAATTAACCTACAAACCTGTACGTCTTTGGAGTGTGGGAGGAAACGGAAGATCTCGGAGAAAATCCATGCAGGTCTTTGGGAAAACATACAAACTGCATACAGACAGCACCTGTCGTCAGAATCGAACCCGGGTCTCTGGCGTTGTAAGGCAGTAGCTCTACTGCTGCGCCACCGCTGCTCAAATATGCAAAGATTTTTGTTAAAGCTCCTACAATCAACTTTCAGGCCTCTCTCAATAACCACTTGATTTCTTTCCTCTTTTTATATTGTTGAAAGGCCCTGTCTGATTCCATCCTCTTCGTAGAGCAGGAGGCTGAGCACGCAGCCATGCTGATGGTTATTGAGGAGGGAGTGTTGCTGCCAATTCGTACTGATTGTGGTCTGTTGATGAGGAATTCGAGGATCCAGTTGCGGAGGGATGCGCAGAGACCCACTTCCATGAGCTTGGTAACCAGCTTGTAGGGGATGATGTTGCTGAAAGTTGAGCTGGAATCCATTAATAGCCTGATGTATGTGTTTTATTGTCCAAGTGTTCCAGTGCAGAGTGGAGAGCCAGTGAGATCACATCCTCCGTTGACCTCTGTTGACTGACGCTAGGCAAACTGTGGTGGGTTGAGATTCTTGTTAAGGTAGGAGTTGATATGCACCATAACCAACCTCTCAAACTACTTAATCACCACGGATGTTAGTGTTACCGGTCAATAGTGATTGAGGCACGTCACCTTACTCTTCTTGGGCAGTATTATTGATGCTCTCTTAAAGCAGGTGGGGCCTCCAGCCAATTGGTCTGCACAGGTTTAAAGAACATGACTAAGTACACCATCAGGTCCAGATGCTTTTAAAGAGTTCACCCTCCTGAAGGATCTTCAGACATCTGCCACCGTGACTGAGACTGAGATGGGGGCTATGGGGGCTTGGGAGGGCACGTTAGTGTTCTCCCCATCAAAGCATGCGTAGAACACATTGAGCTCATCAGGGAGTGATGCTTCGCTGTTGCTTCAGCGGCCCCTAGATTTTGCCTCGTAGGAAGTGATGGCATTCAAGCCCAGCCTCAGCTGATGAACATCTGCCTCATCCTCCAATTTAGCCCTATGCAATGGCCTTATCTAGGTCATATCAGAAGAAGGGTCTCGACCCGAAACATCGCCCATTCCTTCTCTGCAGAAATGCTGACTCATCCGCTGAATTACTCCAGCATTTTGTGTCTACCTTCACTTCTGGACTTATTGTATAACTGTGTTGCCAGACTTGAATGACGGGATGTGGTCCTCAGAAGAATGCGGATCTTCTGGTTCATCCACGTTTTCCAGTTGGGGAACACATGGATGCTTTTCAAGAGAACACACTCCTCCACATAGTTCCTTAATAAGTCGGCAACATCTGTGGCATACTCATTCAGGTCCATTGCCAAGTCCTTGAACATCACCAGGTCTACCAACTCCAAGTAGTCCCAGAGTTGTTCCTCTGCCTACCCTGACCAGCTCTGTGCGGTCCTCACTGCTGGGGGTGCACGCTATAGTTGCTGCCTATATGCCGGATGAAGCAGCACAGCTGAGTGGTTGGATTTCACTGAGGGGATGGAACTATAGGCATCTCATGGTGGTTTAGCAGTGGTTGTGGGAAGTTGATCCTCTGGTGCTGCAGTGTTCACCTCTTCACATTTCAGCCTATCATCGTCACCACATTCCTTCAGCTCTCCCTGCCTGTCCTTCTTTTGACAATTGCTTGTCCAGACTACCTTCCCATCACTCCTTCCAATATCTGGCTACCACTGGTTTGCAACCCCAGTTTAAATTCTCCCAAGTAGGACTTTAAGTGTCCTCTTCAAACTCTGACCCACTCACCGTAAAGCTATGAATATCGCCTCATTTCCATCTAGTTGTAATGCAGCTCTCGAGACTCAATGTTGAATTCAACATTTTTGTTGGAACATGGTAGTTCTGATATTAGGTCAACTACCTTAATTCAGTTTCTTCTCTCCACAGATGGGGACTGATCTGCTGGCTATTTCGTGGATGCTGTGTTGTTTGATTTATAGCAACTGCTCTCTTCTCTCACAGCTCCAGTTGTTCCTACTCAAACTGTCCCTAATTCATCTTTTTAACTAGTTTGCTCTGAGAGCAATGTGTTATCTGGACAAGAGTCCATCCAGCCTGCAATTAAAAACATAACCGCGTGTGTTCTCATAGATACATAGATACATACACAATAGGTGCAGGAGTAGGCCATTCGGCCCTTCGAGACAACACCGCCATTCAATGTGATCATGGCTGATCATCTATAATCAATACCCCGTTCCTGCCTCCCCATACCCCTTGATTCCGCTAATCCTAAGAGCTCTAACTAACTTTTGAATGCATCTAGTGAATTCCACCTCCACTGCCTTCTGAAGTGAATTCCACAAATTCACAACTCTGTGTTTTTCCTCATCTCAGTTCTAAATGGCCTACCCCTTATTCTTAAAAGGTGGCCCCTGGTTTTGGACTCCCCCAACATCGGGAACATGTTTCCTGCATCTAAAGTGTCCAATCCCTTAATAATTTTTATGATTTATAAGATCCCCTCTCATCCTCTAAATTCCAGTAAATACAAGCCCAGTCGCTCCATTCTTTCATGATATGACAGTCCCGCCATCCTGGGAATTAACCTCGTGAACCTACAATGCACTCCCTCAATAGCAAGAATGTCCTTCCTTAAATTAGGAAAAGAAAACTGCACACAATACAGCAGGTGTGGTCTCACCAGGGCCCAGTACAACTGCAGAAGGACCTCTTTGCTCCTATACTCAACTACTCTTGTTGTGAAGGCCAACATGCCATTAGCTTTCTTCACACCCTGTTGTACCTGTATGCTTACTTTCAGTGACTGATGTACTAGGACACCCAGGTCTCATTGTGCTTCCCCTTTTCCCAACCTGACACCATTCAAATAATAATCTGCCTTCCCGTTCTTGCCACCAAAAGTGGATAGTCTCACATTTATCCACATAATACTGCATCTGCCCACTCACCCAACCTGTCCAAGTCACTCTGCATCCTCATAGCATCCTCCTCACAGTTCACACTGCCATCCAGCTTCGTGTCATCTGCAAATTTACTCATGTTACTTTTAATTCCTTCATCTAAATCATTAATGTATATTGTAAATGGCTGCGGTCCCAGCACCGAGCCTTGCGGCACCCCACTAGTCACTGTCTGCCATTCTGAAAGGGACCCATTAATCCCTACTCTTTGTTTCATGTCTGCCAACCAATTTTCTATCTATGTCAATACCCTACCCCCAATACCATGTGCTTTAATTTTGCCCACTAATCCCCTGTGTGGGACCTTATCAAAGGCTTCCAGTGGACACTATATCCACTGGCTCTCCCTTACCCATCCTCGAAAATTCCAGAAGATTACTCAAGCATGATTTCCCCTTCATAAATCCATGCTGACTTGGACCGATCCTGTTACTGCTACCCAAATTCTCCGCTATTACAACTTTAATAATTGACTCAAGCATCTTCCCCACCACCGATGTCAGGCTAACTGGTCTATAATTCCCTACTTTCTCTCTCCCTCCTCTCTTAAAAAGTGGGATAACATTAGCTACTCTCCAATCCAGTATCTGATCCAGTATCTATAGAACATTGGAAAATGATCACCAATGCGTGCACGATTTCTAGAGCCACCTCCTTCAGTACCCTGGGATGCAGACCATTAGGCCCTGGGGATTTATCAGCCTTCAGTCCCATCAGTCTACCCAACATTTCCTGACTAATGTGGATTTTCTTCAGTTCCTCTGTCACCCTAGGTCCTCTGTCCCCTGGTACACCTGGGAGATTGTTTGTGTGTTCCTCAGTGAAGATAGATCCAAAGTATCTGTTCAACACATCTGCCATTTCCTTGTTCTCTGTTTTCCAATTCTGATGAAGAGTCAATAACTTGAAGTGTTAACTTAGTTTCTTCCCCTCACAGTGCAGCTTGACTTGCTAGGTATGACCAGCCTGATGTTTTTTTCATAATTTTAGATAATAGGGGTTTAAGTGAAACCAAAGCTCTTTGGTAGAACCCGAATGTTCAGTTCTCTGAAGAGAAAATTACCGTTCAGTCATTCAGTTGTGAATAAACAATGTATTTATTTGCTATTGATCTGATATATTTACTAGCATGCATGCAACGAGCGAATAAAATTCTTCAAGGTTGTCATAAGAGCATGAGAACATAAGACATGGGAGCTGAATTACATTCGGCCTTTCGAGTCTGCCCCACTGTTCGAACATGAATGATTTATGTTTCTCTCTCAACCCCATTTCCTGCCTTCTCTCCATAACCTTCTTACTATTCAAGGACCTATTAATCTCTGCTTTAAAAATACCCAATGATTTGACCGCCACAACCATCCGCGAACAATTGCACAGATTCACCATCCTCTGGATAAAGAAATTCCTCCAAGAGGAATTTTGTATCACTTTGGCCTGGGAAGAACTATTCACACCTCAGTGGTACAAGACTATGTGTTCCAAACCCATTCTATTGCCAAAACCTCCTTTATGCACTTCACATGTAAGGGAGGCAGAAAGCGGGTATGCATCATGGTTGGCATTACCCCCCAACTTTAATAATGAAGATCGTACTACGATGTCTTTAAGTCTTAAGTACTTTTATTAAACACACTGCATACATAGCCCTGCTGTACGTGATCCGTCACGAGCACTAGAGAGAGAGCTAGGGGCGTGCGGGTTACAATTATACTGACTGCTGGGGGAGTGGTTAGCATGGACATCATGCTGGCAATTAAAGGTGTACACACAAGCATCTACATCCTTCCTCTACCAAAACAAGCAGTGAGTGACAGGGCGACCACGTCTCATACGCCAGGGTAAGTACAAACAGTAAATTAAAGGTGTACATAATCACACGTAATCGCCGTAGCGGACCAGCGGCCTGACCAGGCGACCAGACCGGTCCGCACCTCGCCATCACCTCCTTCCCCGACAGCAACAAGCGGGAACGCTGGATCAAGGTGGGGGCTATGGACAGGAGGGCTACGGACAGGAGAACCCCTAGGCGATGAAGGCAGCGGGGAGGGAGGGGAAGAGAAAGGCGGGGAAGCCGCAGAAAGACGCTCCGGGCGAGGAGAACGAGGGGAGGCCGCCCCAGAGGAACTGGCAGAGCACAGGGCTGCGACAGAGGCAGCGGAGGGGCATAAGGAGCCGCCGGGGAAGGGAGAGGCTCGTTCACGAGCCGTAGATGCTGGCGGGACCGGCGGAACACCCTGCCGTCGCGGTTGACCAGGTAAGGAGCGAGGGAACCGGCAGAGCCGACGACCACAGCCAGCCCAGAGCGGCCAGAAGGGGAACCACATACGGACGACCTGACCGGGGAGAAGAGGACAGAGAACACGGCAAGATCTGTCATGGAACGCTTCTGGATACGGTGTTTGACAGCAATGCGTTCCCGGACCAAGGCAGTTTCAGGACGGAGGGGGACAGGGACTGTTGAGACACCGGGACCGTGGGCCTCGTCACTCGGGACATTAGTCGCTGAGCCGGGGAGCCCAGGGCACGTCGCGGGAGATGTTGTGGCGGTTCAGCAGGGCCAGGTAGATGTCGGTGCGGGATAGGCGGCAACGTTCCAACAACTCTTTAGCACTGCGAACCGCGCGCTCGGCCAGTCCATTGCTCTGTGGGTATTCCGGCTGCTGGTGTAATGTCTAAAGTTCCAACGGTCAGCAAACTCTCGGAACTCGGCACTGGTGAACTGGCTGCCGTTGTCCGACTGCAGGCTGGCGGGAGACCCGAATGTGGCAAAGTGGCGGCGCAGCTTGTCGATGACCGCAGAGGAAGAGAGGCGAGTGGAGCTGGTCGACTTCGAACCAGCTGGAGTACGAGTCGACAAGCACCAGGAAGTGCTTTCCGTGCCACTCAAAGATGTCAGTTGCTAGCGCAGACCATGGCAGGTCAGCAGCTGGCTGCTGCAGGAGCGGCTGCCGCTGTTGTTGAGGAGCGAGGCTGTTACAGGTAGGGCACGCGGAGACCCTATCCCGGAAGTAGCGAGGCATGTCGGGCCAGAAGAAATGGCTCTCTGCGCGACTGCAAGGGTCGCCTCGGCCCGGGATGTCCACGATGAGCCGTCTCAAAGTATTGTTCTCGTAATGCTTCGGGCACCACCACCTTGTGCCCCTTCACTATCACACCACCACGCAGCACCAACTCATCACGAACCAAGAAGTAAGGCACCGCTGCGTCTGGCAGGGAAGAACGACGGTTGGCCAACCTTGCTGGATGATCGCGGCCAGCTGCTGTAGGGAAGCGTCTGCTGCCGTGTGCTCGCTAGGGACTTCAACTGACCAGAGGGCACGAAGTTCACGCCCCCCAAACCATCAAATCGGACGCCTCATACGGATGCTGGGTCGTGGATGAAAGAGGCGCTCGCGACAGCGTGTCCGCAAGAACCATGTCCCTGCCCTTGCGGTAAAACCACCGCAAAAACTGAAGCGTTGCAGCTGGAGCATCATGCGCTGGAGCCGGGAGGAGGCCATGTGTATTGGCTTGTTAAGGATGGTGACCAGCGGCTGGTGGTCCGTCTCGACAGTGAAACAGCTGCCCAGGATATAGTCCTTGAATTTGGAGCATGCGAAGACAACTGCCAGCAGCTCCTTTTCAATCTGGGCATAGCTTTGCTCAGCGGACGTCATTGTGCGGGACGCGTAAGATACAGGCAGTTGCACCCCGTCATGGATCTGCAGGCAGGCGGCCCTGAGGCCAAACTTTGAGGCATCACACGTGAGAACGATGGGGCGCTGGAGATCGAAGTACTTCAGCGTCGGCAATGCTGACCAGCTTGGACTTTAGGGTGTCAAAACGCGCGTGGTGTTGCGGGAACCAATCCCAGGCAGTGTCCCTTTTTTACCAGATCCCGCAGAGGGGCACTCAGTTCGCTCAGGTCGGGGATGAACTTTCCCAGGTAGTTAACCATGCCCAAGAAACGCTGCAGGCCAGGCACATCCACAGGCGCAGGCATCTCGGATATAGCGGCCGTCTTCTGCGGGTCAGGCTTCAGCCCCGATGCCGTGAAAACATGACCCACGTAGGTGACCTCAGGAACCCGGAATCGGCATTTTTTCGGGTTGAGCTTCAGGTTGATCTCCCGGGCCCGCTGCAGGACCTGACGAAGGTGGCGGTCGTGCTCAGCGACATCCTTCCCATAAACCAGGATGTCGTCGACAATGATGGCACACGGAAGTCCAGCAAACAGTTGCTCCATGGTCCTCTGGAACACCTCACTGGCAGAGTTGATCCCAAACGGCATGCGGAGGAAGCGATACCTGCCGAAAGGTGTGCTGAAGGTTGTCAGGTGCGAGGACCGCTCGTCCAGAGGAATCTGCCCGAACGAACTCTTGGCATCAAGAACCGAGAACACGGTGGCAGGGGCCGACCTGTGCAGCAAACTTCCTCCACCACCGTCCGCATGGGATAGTACGGGCGCCTGATGGCCAAGTTCAAGTCTTTGGGGTTGATGCAGATCCGTATTTCGCTTTTGTCCTTCTTTGCAGCAACAACCATAGTCGAAACCCATTGGGTGGAGGCCGTAACGGGCGCCAGGATGCCGTGGCCACCATCTCGCGAAGAGCAGACTCGACCTTGCCCCTCATGGCAAAGGACACCCGGTGCGGGGGACGGACAACTGGCGTAACGTCTGGATCGATGGCAATCTTGTAGCTGCACGGCAACCTCCCCACTTCGAGTCAAACCGGTCCGGGAACTCGGCCAGCGGATCCAGGGACGCCTCAACCAGGTGGACATCGCTGTGGAAACGCACCAACCCGAGGTCCTGGCAGGCCTCCACGCCTAGCAGGGGAACACATTTACTGTCCAGCAGAAAGAAAGAGAGGGGCCGAGTGGCCGACCGCACCGTGCAGTGGAGAGTGACCTTCCCCACAGGAACAAGCACGCCGCCCCCATAGGCACGGAGAACAGCACTGTCTGTGGAAACATGCTCATTATTTCTTATCTTGTTAAACAGACGTGTTGACATAACGTTGGCAGCTGCACCAGTGTCCACCTTAGCAGAGAAGGCCGTGCCATTCACCGTGATTTGGACGGTCGGGTCCGTTATCAGTCCCAGCTGCACCTTGCAAGGAAAACACCTCCAGCTCGCTCTGCAAAGATTCAGGGTCAGCCGGGGAAGATCATCGTGCTGCAGATACGAACCAGACACTGAATCATCACAAGTCAGATAACGAGACGGCTTCTGCTGTGGCTTGGCACTGTTCCCACGGGAACGGCATGCCGCTGAAAAGTGTCCAAGCTTGTTGCAAAAGTTACAGGTTTTCCCCAACGCAGGGCACACATTATAACGGTGAGAGACAAAGTTACAATTGGGACACCGTTGAGGCGGTCTGGAGCCCAGCAGCGGTGTTGCCCTCTGTCGCCGAGGAGCACTGTACTGGGGACCAGCTAGACGGGCTGTGTGGACCACTGGGTCAGGTATAGCTGAGGAGACAGCCTCGGCTAAACGAGAGGCATGCAGCGCCTCATGTAGTGGTCAGATCAGGCTTACGCAATAGCTCGGAGCGCAGCTTTTCGTCCCGCAAACCAAAGACCAAAATGTCACGGGTCAAGGCATCGGGGGTCAGGTCACGTAGGTTACATCGACGAGCCAACTGGCGCAACGCGGCCATAAAATTGTCAATAGACTCCCCGGGGTTCTGTCGTCTGGAGAACAACTTAAAAACGCTCCAGAATGTGATTTAGTGGGAAGGTCGCACATCGTCGTAAATTTAGCAATTAAGCAGTCGGGTCAGCAGCACTCTCACCATGTCCATAGACGAACGACTCCGAACGCTCGAGCGCCTCCGAGCCAGCCAAGTTAAGCAGCAAGGAAGCCTTGACAGCGGGGGCCACAGCAGGGTGGGCAATGGCAACGTAATGCTCAAAGTCCCGTCGGAACACACTCCAGCGATGAGTGATGTCCGCATCAAAGACCAGGACGTCAGGCTTACGGCAGGCAGAAGCCATCGTGGAAGCAGGGGGGGGGTACTGGACTAATGAAATAAAACGCGAAACACCGGAGACATAGGAACACCACTTCTGACACCATGAAGATCGTCTACGATGTCTTTAAGTCTTAAGTACTTTTAATTAAACACACTGCATACATAGCCCTGGCTGTACGTGATCCGTCACGAGCACTAGAGAGAGAGCTAGGGGCGTGCGGGTTACAATTATACTGACTGCTGGGGGAGTGGTTAGCATGGACATCATGCTGGCAATTAAAGGGTGTACACACAAGCATCTACAAATAATAATAACAGCAATACAAACACATTAAACAAGAATCACATGTGCTAAAAATGTAATATACCATTTTTATAAACAAACAATGCATTATAGATTTTTTGTGGCCCCTTGTCTCATCCTTCCCCAATTACAATGGCATGAGGAGAGGGCGTTGATGGTGTCGCTCAAGTGAGACCTTAAAGATCAGTTCAAAGATCGTTGGCGATAAAAACAATCATTGCTGGAAACACTCAGCAGGTCAGGCACATTTTGTGGAAAAAGAAATAGTTGATGCTTCACGTCTTGGCCCTTCGTCAGAACCAGGACAAAAGGAAGACAAGTTGATTTTACACAGCATAGAAAGTGGGAGATTCTTCTTCTTATCGAGTCTACACAGAAGATTAGTAGCTGTTCAGCCAGAGCTGAGCACACTTCTCGGCATCTGCATCCAAAGGTGTCTGTCTTGTCGCTTCTTGTGCTTCTTGTGCAGGTGGAAAGATTGGTGGAAACAGGCCGCGACGTGAACGCCCAGTGGGAGATTGAAATGGGTGGAAAAATGGGGATCTCTCTGGTAGGTTGAGACTGGATGACTTAATGTGATGGTCAAGGGATAGTTCAAATTAGATTAAATGTCTTTGTGCAAGGTGTGCTCGTGGTATATTCACGTCATTGGAGTAGAATTAGTCCATTTGGCCCATCGAGTCTACTCCGCTATTCAATCATGGAACTATCTTTCCCTCTCAACTCCATTCTCCTTCCTGCTCCCTGTAGCCTTTGATACGCTTACTAATCAAGAATCTGTCATCTCCACTTTAAAAATACCCAATGACTTGGCCTCCACTGACGTCTGTGGTATTGAATTCCACAAATTCATCACCATCTGTCAAAAGATATTCCTCCTCGTCTTTGTTCAAAAAGAAAGCCCTTTTATTCAGGTAAGGCTTTTGGGACATTACTAGAAGGCCTGACTATGCAAAAAAAAAGAAATAAATTGAAGAAATCAATATATAGAGGCTGCAATATGCCTATGCAAAAGATGAGATGTTGTTCTTCAAGCTTGCATTGGGTCTCAATGTAACATTGTGGGAGACCAAAGGCAGGGAGGTCAGCATGGGAGTGGGGTGTTAAATTACAATTCACAGAGCCATAGAGTCATACAGCATGGAATCAGGTCCTTCAGCCCAGCCTAACTGTCCTTGAGAAAGTGTTGGTAATTCGCTATCTTAAACGACAATAGTTTTTGTGGTGAAGGATAGGACTTGTTTGTGGAGATTTAAAGGCATTAACTCCATTAGCTATTCCTCATCCCACATGCCCAGCTGTTCAGGAGCCTGCTGTAAATTTTGATAAAGATAATCATGCCCTGTACATTCTCTTCCAAATCATTGACATAGATGACAAACAGCAATGGGTTCACCAATGCCTGAGGCACACCACTAATCACAGGCCCAAGTCCAAGATCCACCACCACCATCTGCTTCCATCCCTGAAGCCAATTCTTTATCCATTTTTCTAGCCTGCCCTGGATCACATGCGATCTAACCTTACAGAGCAGCCTACCATGTGGAAGGTACACAAAAATGCTGGAGAAACTCAGCGGGTGCAGCAGCATCTATAGAGCGAAGGAAATAGGCAACGTTTCGGGCCGAAACCCTTCTTCAGACTGAAGACTGAAGTCTGAGTCTGAAGAAGGGTTTCGGCCCGAAACGTTGCCTATCTACTTCGCTCCATAGATGCTGCTGCACCCGCTGACTTTCTCCAGCATTTTTGTGTACCTTCGATTTTACAGCATCTGCAGTCCCAGGCCCGTACGAAGCTTTTCAAAAAGGGGGGTGGCATGACAGGATTCCCCAAATTTCATGTGAAATAACGTGCATGCAGCGCACATCACAAGCGGGAAGCCCCTCACGTCCGGGTTCCAGGGCCTGCTTAAGGGCCCTGAAAGCTCTGGGGTTTTAGATGCTCTCTGGTGCATTCCGAGCCTTATTTTTGAGCTTTTTGCACCAAATGTATGACCAATATTTCAGAAATAATTTTGTTTGAGTCAAAAATAATGAGTGGGTGGAATGGGTGATTGGGGTCATTGATGTATACATTTTCTGTAAAATGAAGAATTGTTGTCCTTGTTTTAATAATTAAGTTGTACTGTTGTAAAATGTTATGTAAAATGTTATAAAGGAGCATGCAAAAACTGCAAAAAAAATACTGTAAGTTTTTGCAGTAAAGAAAACCTTTTTTAGAATTGTTTTTGTGTGTTGATTTGATTGCCTGTTACTGTTAGACTGTGTTAGTGTGTGCAGTGCACCTTTAATGGTCCTCCTGATCTAACAACTTCACATCACATCAACCTCAACATGAAATAGTTCAGTTTTCCGAGAATGTAACTGTGCAAACTTACTCACCACTTTGTCCAAGTCATGGTCAAAGTCCTAGTGAATGTGCATTAAGGCGAGTGCAGACAGCCTGTCATTGCTCATGGAAGTCCTGGCGTAGTGATGCAGGCGACGGACACTCGTGGTCACTGCATATATTGCCATTTAGCCATAAATCGTGTTTTCCAGATCCATTTTCCAAGAATGTTACTGCGCAAACCTAGTCACGGCTTTGTCCGAGTTATGGGCAAAATCATAGTGAATGTGGATTAAGGCAATTGGTCTTTTCTTCTTTGTGGATGTTTGTCCTCGTTGGCTGGATCAAAGTAAGGTGCCGAGGGCGATCGCGCCCACTGCAAGCATGCCGCGTGAGGAGCAGCAACGTCGGAAGGGGAGAATTAGCAGTGGGTACAGAGGCTGCAGCGCCCCAGGGTGCAAAAGTAACTACACCAGCAGCACTCCAGGGTTCACAAGTAACCACACGAGCAGCATTCTAGGGAGAAACAGCAGCCTCGCCAGCAACACCCCAGGGTGCACATGTAACTACACCAGCAGCACCCAAATGGTGCACAAGTAACTACACCAGCAGCCCCCCAGGAGGCACCAATCGCCGCGCCAGCAGCATCCCAGGGTGCACAAGTAACCACGCCAGCAGCGCCAAGAGAAGCAGCAGCAGGTCGCCCCAAGGAGCCGCTCAAGCGGCAGGTTGGTGAAGGCGGATTATGGCGCACTCTGACCTCAGCTGCCGCTTCTATCGAACCTGCTCGGGCTTGGACATTTTCTTCGAGTTCTGCAGACTCGAGACTAAGGTGTTCGAGAACCCGGCCAGTTTGCTGCCGACGTCGCCTTCGAAAGCCTTGCCCTCATGTTTCGCAGCGTGAAAGGCCTGTCCCACTTGGGTGACATTTTTGGCGACAGCCTGAAAAATGGTTGTCGAGTCGTGGTCGGGTCGTGACGCGGCCTGATGCGTGGTGACGCATGTAGTGACGCGCGGTGACTCCCTGTCACCTCTGGATTTTGGAATGTTCAAAATCCAGGGGCGACATCTGGGTATCTCATCATGCCGTGCGCCCTGTCACACGCTGACGTATGCTGCCCTGTGGGTGACGGCCGGTTAGGGTTAGGGTTGGTGTTAAGGACCACAGATGGGCTGTAAAATATTCTTCCTTCAATGCATGGATTTTAAACATTAATATATTAAAATTAATACAATAAAATCAATTGTGCAAATGAAAAGATGTCTGTCCAGTTTTATTTACAGATGTATTGGTCCGCTTCCAGATCCAATCACCATCTCTAACTTTTCACAGGGATGGATTCAGCGAGTGTTGACTGAACTTCCCTCTCCCCTCCACCCCCACTTCCCTTATTCCGGGGGGGGGGGGGGAGGTGCTGGATGAATCAGTGCGGGATGGGTAGATGGCGGGGGGGGGGGGGGGGGGGGGGAGGCGGGTTGAGAAGGCAATCGGTGCGGAATGGATGGATTGAGGCAGGGGAATTAGTGTGTGTTGGTTGGAGTCGGTAAAATTGTGTGGGGAGAGCGCGGGAGATGTCAGTGGAGGAATACGGGATGAATGGGGGGAATCAGTACAGGAAGGAAGATGGGGAATTAGTACAGGATGAATGGGGGGGATCAGTACAGGATGAATGGGGGTGGGTCAGTACAGTGTAGATCGGGGGGGGGGGGGGGGGGGGCTGTGCAGGATGAATGGGCGGTTCAGTACAGGATGAATGGGGGAGGCAGTGCAGGATGGATGGGAAGGGGGTCAGTACAGGATGAATTGGGGGACGAGTGTAAGATGGCTGTGGAGGTGGAGGTGGCAGGAAAATCAATGCGAGGTGGATAGGGAGATCAGTGCAGGATGAATAGATGGGGGGGTTGTAGAGGGGGAGGGGATCACAGGGGATGTCAGTGAGGACTGAATAGAGGGGGGAATGGGGAGGAGAGGTCCGAGGATAAGGGAGGGGAGTGAAGTGGGGCGTACAAGAGAGAGAGAGAGAGAGAGAGGGGAAGGGGCAGAGGAGGTGGTGAGGAAGGAAGGTCAGCGCTCCTCGGACAGGGACGGCATCATCGGCCCGCAGCCTTGGCCGTCCCTGTCCACCGCCAAGTCCACTTGGGACTCCTCGCCACCTAACAGGAAGGAGCGGGCCGAGCGGTGCAGGTGCGTCAGACGGCAGAAGGGGGCCTCCGCCTTCTTTCCTCGCTCCCTCCCTCCTCCCAGCCTCGGCGTGCGGGAGGGACGGGGTTGTTGTGAAAGCGGCTGTCGTCGTTGGCGGAGTGGCATTCACTGAATTGAAATGATTCAGCGGCCGCTGTGAGGGCTGGCGGGGTGCATGAGGAGCTGGAGCCGCCGTCCCCACTGCTGCTGCTGTGCGGGGCCCGTCATTCCCTCCGACCCCCCGCACGGGCAGAGGGGGGCGGGGGGTGGGTGCCCGCGGCGTGGGCCCGGCGTGGACCCGGCGAGGGCCCGGCGTGGACCCGGCGTGGGGCGGGAAAGGCGTGGGCCCGGCGAGGGAGGGTGATGTGGACCCGGCGCCTGGTGTGGGGTCACGGCCGCTGCCAGGACTGGGTTCAGATTCAGTCCTTCCCGCTTCCCGCCCGGCGACGGGAGAACGGCCTCCCCGCACCGCCACATTTCACGGCCCCGCTCACCCACACTAGGCCCGGGGCGTCGAGGCGATGCATTGAAAATGGGTGATCTGATCCCGCCCACTGCGCACGCGCGGAGAGGCGGCGCCATTTTGCGTCGCTTGGCCACCAGCTACCCCCCACTGCGCATGCGCGGATGGTCGCAAATAAAAAAGGGGGGGTGCGATCGCACCCAACGCACCCCCCCCTTCGGACGGCCATGAGTCCTTTCTTAAACACTACCATGTTGAACCTTTTCAAATGCCTTGCTGAAGTCCATATAGACAATGTCTATGGCCAAGCCCTCGATAATCTATTTAGTTGCATCTTCAAAAATCTCAATCAAATTTTAAGACGCAATATTGCATGTACAGAATCATACGGACTATTCATAATAAGGCCCTGTCTCTTGAAATGCATATATACTGTATCTTATCCTTCACAATCCTCTCCTTTAATTTAGCTACCACAGAGGATAGGCTCACTGGTCTATTCGTAGAACATAGAACAGTGCAGCGCAGGAACAGGCCTTTCAGTCCATGATGTTTGTGCCGAACATAATGCCAAGATAAATTAATCTCATCCGCCTGTACATGATCCATATCCCTCCATTCCCTGCATATCCGTGCGCCTATCCAAAAGTCACTATACTATGTGCCTCCACCACCAACCTTGGCAGCAGGTTCCAGACATCCATCACTCGCTACATAAAAGAAAACTTGCCTCACACATCTCCTTTAAACTTTGCTTTCTCATCTTAAAGCCATGACCTCTACCCTTTGACATTTCCACCATGGGTATATGATTCCCAGGCTTAGTCTTGCAGTCCTTCTTACATAGAGGCACAACATTGTCTACACTCAGTCATCTGGCACCTCACCCATGTCTAACGACGATTAATATATTTCAGCTAGGGCTCCCGCAATTTATTTTCCAGCTTCAAACAGTATCTGATCATGCCCAGGAGATTTATCTACCTTCATGCATTATCAGACGCCCAATAGCTCCTTAACCAGAACACGGACTGTCGTCATTAACTGTCGCAAGTTTCCTAGTCTTCATGTTTTCTTCCATGATAAAAATAGAAGAGAAATACTCCTTGAGGACCTTGCTCATCTCCTGCAGGTCCACACATAGATGACACTTTGGTTTCTGAGGTTGACTATTCTCTACCTTGACATTCACTTTCCATTACATAATCTCTTTTGATTCTCCTCAATTGTATCTGCCACAGCTATTACCTGCTCTCTCCTGATTTCCTTCTTAAATACATTCCTCATAAGCTTGATCCCAGCTGCCTATACCTGGCCCATGCCTCAGTTTTCCTAACTAAAGCCTCAATTTCTCTCATCATCCAGGGTTCCTTACTCCCAGCTTCCTTACCCTTCACTCCAACAGAAACAGGCATGCCTTGAATTCTCATCATCACTCCTGTAAAAGCATCCCATTTTCAAGATGCCCCATTTCCCACAAACATTCAGCTCCAATCAACTTTGGCAAGATGCTAAACAGCAGCAGAGACCTGGGAAACTAATAGAACTGTGATCCCAAAATGCTTGCCCCACTAACACTTCAGTCACTTGCCCTTCCCAATTTCCTAAGAGTAGATCAAACTTTGCGCTCTCACTTGTACGGCCCTTTACATATTGCCTCAGGAAACTTACCTGAAAAACATTTGACAGATTCCACCCTATCTAAGCCCTTGGCACTATGGCAGTCCCAGTCTATATAGAATCAAGATCCCCTACTATGACAACCCTAGTTGCCTGCAATCTCCAGGCATATTTGCTCTTCTAATTCCCATTGACTATATGGGGGCCTTAGTACACTACTAACAAGGTGATCACCCCTTTTCATTTCTCAGCTCCACCCATATAGCCTCACTGGATCAACCATAAACCATCCTGGACTACTGCTGTGACATTAAGAATAAGGAGTAAGCCATTTAGAACGGAGACGAGGAAACACTTTTTTTCACAGAGAGTGGTGAGTCCGTGGAATTCTCTGCCTCAGAGGGCGGTGGAAGCAGTTTCTCTGGATGCTTTCAAGAGAGAGCTAGATAGGGCTTTTAAAAATAGTGGAGTTAGGGGATATGGGGAGAAGGCAGGAACGAGGTACTGATTGGGGATGATCAGCCATGATCACATTGAATGGCGGTGCTGGCTCGAAGGGCCAAATGGCCTACTCCTGTACCTATTGTCAATTGTCTATTATCTATATTCTCTTTACCTTCTCCTTAATCTCCTTGACATTTGACCTATCGCTACTTTGTGCCTGATCGCAGATGACCAGATCTTCCCTCACCCAGCAAGAAGATACTAGCACCTTTCAGCAAGGAGCGAAAAAAGATAATTAAAACCCGTGAACATCATTCTGTGTTCCCCTTGTCTTTATAGACATGTGTACCTACAACTAATCACATGATGGAGCAGATCCCCAGAGCAATCTGCTGTAGGATGAGGTGGGAGAGAGGAGGCGTTGGGATGGTGTGTGACTACATTTGTTTTTTGTTCCCTCTGTGGTTTAAACACAGCATCAAACGACTCAGATTCCTGCTATTTCTGTCTCAAATAAATTGATTTCACTGTTAAATAGCTGCTGTGAGTGGTTTTATCACTTTGTTACTGTGGCAACGGAGACTGAAAGGCTATTTTGGTAAATGAAGGACTGAATATTTTAGTGAAACTCGGTCCAGACAGCCGCGAATTGTCATCACATATCATGCAAACTGACACAAAATTAATATGCTGCAAAAGGTCGAGCCAATCAAAAATGCAAATATGGAATATTTCAACATTGTGCAGATTCCACGTTTGAACAATTGTTGCCACTCACCATCACCAACAGACTTGCTCCTGGCAAAACAAAGTGTAGGTTTAAATGTGATGTAATGTTCACGTTATTCACTGCCAGCAGTTCGACAATCCATCTCTTGCCATGGGACGTTTCCCTTCCAGTCTTAACCAGACAAGGTTATGTTTTCCATGATGTGTCCCACTTACCTTAAGGAGACACAATATTCACAATGAGAGATAATTTGTCTGTGCACTGCACTGCTTGCTGCAGAATATTTGTTCATGAGCCAGTCCATCATTATGGAAAGTGAAATGTGATTAGAAATTTGGGATTACATGTGAGTTGCACAATCTGATCTTCCTGTGCAGTTGTTAATCTGACTCGGTTGTTTTCAAGGCATCCAAACAGAATTTAGCTCATGAAGAGAAAGAGTGGGTGACATTTCAGGTTGAGACCCTTCTTCAGACTCTCAACCCGAAACATCACCCATTCCTTGTCTCCAGAGAAGCTGCCTGTCCTGCTGAGTTACTCCAGCATTTTGTGTGAATCATTGGTGTAAACCAGCATCTGCAGTTCCTTCCTACACAGTATTTAACCCATGTCTGGGCTCTATTTACTGTATTATCACTAATGCCCATGTCGGGACACTCTTCTGGATGCAAGTTTCCTCCAGACTCCTGCCACCAAACTTTGACCACTCCAAACCCACCAGCTGATCTCCAGCTCTCCCTGATCATTCCTGCAACCGTTCCAATCATCACCTGCAGCCCCCAACTGTGGAACACCCTCTGATAATACCTGGACTTCATTGATTGCATCCCCTCTTCCACCCCACTGGCTACCAAATCTTTCATTTTACTTTAAACATTATTTAAACAAGCCACATAATACTGCATGGGGAAAAACTTTTCCCCGCAGAAAGTTGTGAATCTGTGGAATTCTCTGCCACACAAGGCAGTGGAGGCCAATTCATTGGATGTTTTCAAGAGAGAGTTAGATATAGCTCTTGGGGCTAACGGAATCATGGGATATGGGAGAAAGCAGGAACGGGGTACTGATTTTGGATGATCAGCCATGATCTTATTGAATGATGGTGCTGGCTCGAAGGGCTGAATGGCCGACACCTGCACCTATTGTCTGTGTTTCTATATCATCCTTAGATTTTGGTTCTAGTTCCCTCCCTTGTAATCAACCCCACCATCACTGATCGCACTGCTTGCTACTGCATCTCCAATGATGCCTGGCAGCTGAAACTAACTTAGACTGAACTCCCTTCCAATCTACCACGCTTTTCTCACACCTGTGACTCACCACTTTCTACACTCTGCCCCTGCCAGAATACATAGAACATAAAACAGAACAGCACAGGAAAGGGCCCTTCGACACACAACGTTCGGCCCACTCATGATGGCTAGTTAAACTGATCTCATCCGCCTGCACCTGATCCATATCCGACTATTCCCTGCACTTCCATGTTCCTTTCTAAAAGCTTCCTAAACTCCACTATTGTATCTGCCTCCACCACCACCCGTGGCAATGCATTCCAAGCCCCCCCCCCCCCCCCCCCCCCCCCCCCCCCCCCCCCCCCCCCCCCCCCCATCCTGCTCTCTGTGTAAAAAGCATGCCCTGCACATCTCCGTTAAAGTTGCCCCCCTCACCTTTTAGCTTTTAAGTGTTAGAGGACGTCCAAACTCCACCCTGGGAAAACTGTCTACCCTATCCAGGCCTCTCACAATTATCAAGTCTCCCCTCAACCTCCAATGTTCCAGAGAAAACAATCCAAGTTTACCCAATCTCTTCCAGTAGCAGACTCCCTTTAATCAAGGCTGCATTCTAGTAAACCCCTACGTACCCGCTCCATAGCTTCCATATTTTTCCTGTAATGGGGCGACTAGAACTGCACGCAATACTCCTTCTTCTTTCATGTGCCGTGCACAGCCTAAGTTGTAGGACAACTTGTTCTATTTGATCTTCCGTTTGTGCACGTCGAGTTGATTGCATTAGTTGAAACAGGGTGGACCACGTGAAGGTTGCAATCTTCCACCCCGCAATACTCCTATTGCAGCTTAAACAAAGTCCTGCATCATGACTTCCTGACATATTCAATGCCCCTAACAATGAAGGCAAGCATGCATACACTTTCTTTCCCACCCTATCTACTTGTGTTGCCATCTTTAGTGAGCTATGAACTTTGACTCCAAGAACTCTCTGCACATCAATGGTCTTGCCAATAACTGTATAAATGTTCTAGGCTCCTGAGTGAATGGGGCCAACTTGATATTGTTGATTTTTTCAGTGATATGCCTTGAAACAAAATCTTCATCGGATTGCCATATTTGGCTGAAGTGGCTTCAGAGACATCAATTGATTTATAGGCAATTACTTGCAGAGTTCTTTCTGTGATTTGCACAAATAAAAGGTGGAATGATGGAGAGACCTGATTGCGGCAGACTTTTGAGGATGTCAGTCTGTGAGATAGGTGGCTAGATAATGGGATGGTAGTGCCATGGCTTTGGAAGGAGGGCAGTGGTTTTAGTTTTTAGTTTTAGAGATACAGAGCAAAAACAGGCCTTTCGGCCTACCAAGTCTGCTCGACCAGCGATCCCCGCATATTAACACTATCCTACACACATTAGGGACAATTTATATTCATACCAAGCCAATTAACCAACAAACCTGTACGTCTTTGGGTGCGGGAGGAATCCAAAGATTTCGGAGAAAACCCACTCGGTCAAGGGGAGAACGTGCAAACTCCATATAGACAGCACCTGTAGCCGGGATCGAACCCGCGCCACTGGCGCTGAAAGCACTGCAAAGTGCCACTCTACCGCTGCGTTACCGTTCCGCACTGCGGCGATGTAGTGATGATGGGTCCGGACTGAGTTGAGAATCCGAAGGCTTTAAGTTGGTTTAATTATCAACCATGGAAAGTCTCTGAAGTTATTCCCTTTCTCTCTTGCACCGCTCTTGGGGTTCTTCCAGCACCTTCCAGTGTCTCAGGATGCCTTTGGATTGCAAATAAGTTTGTCGTAAGTTGAGGGGAGATTTGATAGAAGTATATAAAATTACGAGAGAAATAGATAGGGTAGACAGTCAGACCCTTTTTCCCAGGTTGGAAATGACCGGCCATAAGGTGAGTGGGGAAAGTTTAATGGAGGTGTGTGGGGCAAATTCTTTACACAGAGAGTGGTGGAGGCCTGGCAAGCATCGCCTGGGGTGGTGGTGGTGGAGGCAGATATGATGGTGGTGTTAAAGCGGCTTTTAGGTAATTGGGAAATATGGATCATGTATGGACATCCACAGGCAGCTTGACGTTGCATCATGTTCGGCACTAATACTGGGAGCCCGTTCCTCTGATGTACTCTTCTATGTTCTATGTTCTTTATTTTTGATGTATAAAGGAAACACTGCAGCCAATTTGCCCACAGCAAGGTCATACAAATAGCAGTTCGGAAATGTCTTGGATCTAATGTTTATGTTCATAGAATTTGAAGATAACTATCAGTCAAGGCTTCCCATGTTCTTAATCCAATAATGCCACGGAAACCTATAAGAGGGTAAACAGTGCATCCATTTCATATCCCTCCTTATACAATGTTTTCTCCAGCCGTGTAGCATTCTTCAGTGCGTGGTGGAGCATTGACTTTGACCTCATGTCCAAGTCCTGTGACTTGGAGAAGTGACAGGACTTCACTTCTGAACTTGAAGTAAACTTCAGATCTGGAGCTGAGGATGCCTACCACTGAACTATGGCTCGTGATTCAGCACAAGGCTAGTCGGAATCAATGTCAATTGCTTACTATTTGAGTAAACTAACAATGTTCAGAGTTTTGCCGAAGGGAATAAAAATCCTAATTACACCTTCAGACAAACACAATCCCAATTTTTTATTTTGCTAATTTTCACCCTTGGTATTGTTTACACAAATACCCTGCTAGTTATTGGGCTAATGGGCCTGTCCCACGTGCGATTTTTCAGGCGACTGGAATGGCGACTGTCAGAGTGGAACACACACACACATTGCTTCCTTCACCAGCCCGTTATGCAGGCGGGGGACAGGGCAAGCGGGGGTAGCGCTGTCTGAGTGAAATTCACACGGTGTAAAGCCAATGTGATACAGACACACACCGCGATGAACAGGAAGGTTGCCGCTGTAATTAAGACGGTGAAAGCACAGTGTTTGGGAAGGGTCGCGTAAGTCCTTTAAAAGAGGGGGGAAGAGGGAGGTGAGAGGGGGAGAGAGGGGGGGAGAAGGAGTGGAGACAACTTTTAAGAAGCCAGAGATACACGGCTGTGAAGCTCGGCGGATATTAACATTACCAGTCGATTATCCTTGGTTCTGAAAACTACCGCTTACGTTATTTTTCCCAATGAGCCAATGAAATTCACCGGTCAGCACTGGCTACAACCTATGAGAACCTACGAGAACCTTCGACCTCCTGGCGACCCACTACCACTACCACGGCACGAGAATTCTCGCTACTCTCCATGGCGGTTTCATTCTGGTCGCCGCTAACTTTTCAACATGTTGAAAAATTCACGGCGATGATAATGCAGGCCGCGACTAGTTCCCAGACTGCGGGAACTCCTCCATGGCCATGAAGGCGACTCCCCAGCAACCACCTGTGAACATGTGGAGACCATATGGCGACCGCATAGTCTCCTGCAGTCGCCTAAAAAGTCGCTTGTGGGACAGCCCCATAACTCCCCAAAATACGCAAATCAATATTTTTTTGTCTGCAAATTTATCTTCTAAATCATTGACTTACACCTGACAGAGATACTTGAGATGCTCATCCATCAAACTGTACACATATATCAGTAATGATGCGTCTGGCATCACTTCAATAAACAGGAGGATCATATTCTTCCTTTCACAGCTGCTAAGCGGTAGAGTTGAGGTCACAATCAATGGCTGAGATTCAACCTTTGAACACAGTTGATAAATTGGATTGAATATTCACCATCCCAACAAAAGGGATGCTCAGGGAATGAGTGAAAGTTGTCCAAATGTAATTGAGATCCCAAACTGGGCAACGTCTCACCCTCATCAGACTCGGGGCCAGTCAAGGCTCACTCTAAGAGCAGATGAGCACCTGATGTAGAAGTTGTGACCCGTTGTCTTTTGGATAAATGTGAATAACTTGGAATGGATGCAAGATTTGGATAGAGTGGATGTGGAGAAGGTGTTTCCTCTAGTGGAAGTGTCTAGGACCAGAGGTCATGGCTTCAGAATACAAGGACGTTCCTTTGGAAAGAGATGATGAGGAATTTCTTTAGTGAGATTGTGGTGAATCTGTGGAATTCATCGCCACAGAAAGTTGTGGAGGCGTCAACTAAATTTCTGAGGCAGAAATAGATAGATTCTTGATTAGCACGGGTGTCAGGGGTTATGAAGAGAAAGCAGGAGAAAGGGGTTAAGAGGGGAAGATTGATCAGCCATGATTGAATGGCTTAGTAGACTTGATGGGCCAAAAGGCCTAATTGTAATCATATAACTTATGAACTTGAAAGAATGATTCTAGAAGGTTCAGTTGCATGGATAAAGTGGGGTGGTATTCAAAACTTTGGAAGGGTGGAGATATTTCCGCCATGATATGGTCAGGTCAGGTCATAGTAGTTCATGGTAGACCCAAGCCCGTCTAAGTTAGATCAGTGTAGGCCCAGGCAGGGATGATCCAGGAGACAAGTTTATTTTTGTATTGGGTAGATGCTGAAGCAATGTTCCATCTGCCTGAGGAATGTAAAAATAAAGGGCAGGGTTGCAGAGCAGGAATCAGCAAATTGGAGCTGAGATACACAGATTTGTTTTCACTCAGGAAATCAATAATTGAGACCCGAGAGACTGCAGATGCTGGAATCTTGAGCAAAGAACAAACTGCTCTAGGAACTGAGTGGGCCAATCAGTGCTTGTGAGGGAAATAAAAGGTGACATTTTGCGTTTGGACCTTTCTTCAGAGAGGATCAATGACTGAGCTTAATCTTATTGAAAGGCAAACGAGAGCGAAGATCAATAAGGCCCAGCCAAGCTCCTATTCTTACACACTGGTACAAACCGAGAGTTGCTTAAAGGACATTGACCTTGGCAGTGATGCTTCAGGGAATCAAGCAGCACATTAACACGCGACCTTGATCAGCCAGGTGACGCACTATGAGCTATTTCTCCCTGAAGAAGGTCGCAAGATGGGTTTTGACCCGAAACTTTGCCTATTTCTTTTGCTCCATAGATGCTGCCTCTCCCGCTGAGTTTCTCCAGCATTTTTGTCTACCTTCGATTTTCCAGCATCTGCGGTTCCTTCTTAAACACTAAGAGCAGTTACTCCCTTCAGTCCTTCTGTAACTAAAACCCAACCAAAACCCAACACAACACTTTAGAAAAGTAAAGGAAGAAAGTTTAAGGGAGAAAATATATATATTTTGCAAGCAAATGTAATTGAATTCAAATTTGAAAAAAAGGGAAGTCAATGTTACAGGCTGGGCCTACCGACTTCCTGAGCCTACAGCCACTGACGACACTGCCAGCCCGCACAGCTTTATCCACTGCTCCTAGGCCTTGCCTGCCACCACCACCACCACCAACCCTTACCTGCACTCCATCTACCATGGGCCTGAGCCATTGACTCCACCCATCCTCACCTCTCCTCCAGCTACCAGCAGGCCGGGTCTGGCCACTCACCTGGGCTTCATGACCAGTTCCCAGCCAGGCACCTCCACGCTACAGGCTCCAACAACATCATGTGGGCCGACTTACCTTCTGGGTCTTGCTACTCCCCCCTTCCAACAGGGAACCTCTGTAACAGCGTCATTCAGTCCTGCGCCCTTCTCCCTATTCCAACCGGGAATTTCTCCTACCCCTCCAACCCCACATCCCTACCCCTCATACCCCCTTCCCCTCTCAGCCCCCCCATCATCCCCTCACAGTATCTCAAAGCTCCCTCCACCCCTCTCTCCTCTCTGACCCTAACCCTCACCCTTGTCCTGTTTTCACCATCCCAGGGGAATTTTGTCATTTAGATGCAGAATGGTCAGTCCTCAAAATAAACCTTACCTTTGTCCTCCTTTGCTCAGACCTCAATGAGTTCCAGGCTCGCCACAATGTAGAGCTCTTCTTCCGTCGCCTCCGCCTCTCACCCTTTATCTGTGGTAAGGTGTCCTCACCACCTAGTGTTGACCCCTTCACACGTCTCCACATTACTTCACCTCTTGGACTCCTCTTGCTGATCTTCTACCCTCTCTGGACCTTTTTATTTCGGACTGCTGGCACGACATCAACCATCTTGACTTCTCCACCCATCTTACCGCCTCTAATCTCACCCCACTACGAACACACAGCCCTCCGCTCACTTTGCACCAATCCGACATTGCCGTTAAACCCACCGTCAAGGAAGATGCAGTTGTAGACTGGAAGGCTGACCTCTTCCATGCAGAGGCCCAGTCAGCTATCGGACACCTCCTCGTTCATACCTACCCCTTGACCATGACCCCACAGATGAACACCAGGGTATCTTGTGAGCTTATTACCTACACAATAGGTTTGGGAGCAGTTGGGGGAGATCGCCAGAGATAATGAGATCAGACTGTTTCTCATCTCATCTCATCTCATGATCCTCCCTCCACAGCTCCCAAACTTATTGTTGTTTCCTTACTGCCCGCCTCTATCTCCTCCCCAAAATTGACAAACAGGACTGCCCTGGCAGACCCATTGCTTCTGTTCCACTGAAGTCATCTCCGCACACCTTGATTCCATACTATCCCCCCCTGTCCTGTTCCTTCCCACCCACATCCAAAACTCCTCACACACCCTTCAACTCTTCAATAACTAGGCCCCAAATTTCTAGGCCCCAATGACCTCATCTTCACCATGGATGTCCAGTCCCTTTACACCACTATCCCGCACCAGGTAGGTCTCATGGCTCTCCAGATCTTCCTCGAAGAGCAAACCGACCTATTTCCCTTTAATAATACAACAATAATAATAATTTATTATATAATCCCTTTAATAATACAATAATAATTTCCCACAACAACTAGGCCGCATTTGGAGTACTCGCAGCAAATATGGGCCCCATATCTGAGGAAGGATGTGCTGGCTCTGGGGAGGGTCCAGAGGTGGTTTACAATAATGATTCCAGGAAGGAGTGAGTTAGCATATGATGAGCGTTTGACAGCACTGGGCCTCTACTCACTGGAGTTTAGAAGGTTGAGTGGGGAACCTCATTGAAACTTACAGAATAAGGAAAGGCAAAGATAGAGTGGATGAGGAAAGGATGTTTCCATTGGCGGGAGGGTCTAGGACCAGAGGTCATAGCCTCAGAATTAAAGGGCACTGCTTTAAAAAGGTGAGGAGGAACTTCTTTAGTCAGATGGTAGTTAATCTGTGGAACTCATTGCCACAGAGAGCTGTGGAGGCCGTCAGTGGATGTTTTTAAGGCAGAGAAAGACAAATTATTGATTGGAATGGGTGTCAAGGGTTATGGGGAGAAGGCAGGAAAATGGGATTAGGAGGCAGAGATCAGCCATGGTTGAATGGCAGAGTAGACTCGATGGGCCGAATGGTCTAATTCTACTCCTATAACATGAACTTGTAAGTGCCATATCAGACTTGCAGTGCTGCTGCTCTCCAAAGCTGAATGTGAAATTGTAGAAGATGCTTTATCTAATTTGTGCTGCACCTAACATGTAATGTTTTAGTGGAACGGACACTTTACATTATAACTGACCCGAGCTATGACCACCCTTTGAAATGGAAGGTTGTTCAGCTGACAATAAATACTGTGATATTTTGAGGAAAGAAGGCTCACTAGTGCATTCACAAAGGAAAATTGTACCGTTTATCTGTCTTGCCAGTGACTTTCTCATCCAAAGAAAGGATTTGTACAAAAATAGAGAGCAGTGGACAAAACCGAAGGAGAAAGAATTCTGTTTTAATAACCACAAGGGTTGTCATGGTTTCAATCAATTCGTGGGCGATACAGGCTCACTCAGATCACATAATGATTAGCAATGCAGGGACTAGCCATCTCACCAGTTAGGCAAGCTATTCTCCAGAGAGGAGAAAGGATTAAGCAGGATTGTTAATGCCACTTGGAACTGAATTTGTAATAAAGGATGAGCCATATTAGTGAAAATGTATGTAATATATGCTGCACTTTAATAATTCCTGCTGTTTACTGGCATCACATTTTACACGTACCTTTCATTGCCCAATGAGTTACTGTTGTCAATTAGTGTGCATAGCTGGACAATCCAGAGAAAGCTGAGCATGATGTCTGACCTGTGCTGAATGTATTCTCAGACTGCTGAATGGAGTATACACAGGGACCCAACGGGTCCTAATTAAGGGGCTGTCCCACTGCGGCGACCTAATTGGCGAGTTTAGGAGAGTTTGAAAAAGTGTCATGTTGAAGACCTCTTTGGACTATGTAGAAGACCTCCTTCGACTATGTTGAAGACTAGCTTCGACTAACTTCGGGAAAATTGGACACCATATAGTGGAGAGTGAAGACGACCTCCCTTCGACCTCCCTTCGACTATGTTGAAGACTATCTACGACTACCTTTGACTACCCTCGATTACCTACGACTAACATGCCGACCTACAACGACTAAACCTACGAGTAAAAAAGTATTGACCTTTTTTTACTTGCGGGCATTTTTCAACATGTTGAAAAATACGCCACGACCTAGCTGAGGCCTCGAGTACGCGGGGACTACTCTCGAGCATGAAGGAGAGTTACGAAGACCTCCTAGGACCTCGTGTCGACCATTCTGCAAGTATGAGTCGAGGGCAAACTCGCCAGAACTCGCGGATTAGGCTGCCGCAGTGGGACAGCCCCTTAAGTCTAGTACTTTATATATTCCTCATATTTGTCCTGTGAGTGTTTGGTGGGTCAGTGTGGAGGACATTTTACTTTGTTCCATTCTGTACCTGCTATGGGAGAGTTTCATGCCAATGTGATGTTGAAATGGAAGTTACACCTTTTGTGGAGCAAAATCCCAAACCTAAATGAGGACAGAATTCAATAAAAGATTCGTAGGAAGTGGGGCACGGTAGACTTGCTGCCTTACAGTGCTTGCGGCGCCAGTGACCCTCACTATCGGTGCTGTCTGTACGGAGTTTGTAAGTTCTCCCCGTGACCTGCATGGGTTTCCCCCAAGATCTTTGGTTTCCTCCCACACTTCAAAGACCTACAAGTTTGTAGGTTAATTGGCTTGGGTTTGTATACTTGGTATAAGTATAAACTTGTCCCTAGTGTGTTTCGGCTTGTGTTTATGTGCTGGGGTCGCTGGTCGGTGCAGACTCGGTGGGCTGAAGGGCCTGTTTCCGTGCTGTATCTCTAAACTAAGGAAAGACAACAGAAAAGATACAGCAATGCCTTTGGGATCGATGAGAGAACAGTTCAAAGGCATTCCTTGTTTATTAACACAGTTTAATTTAAATTACAAATAATATTTTTGTAGAATCTACACCGGAGCTTGAAATACAGATAAATTAATTACAAAATGGACATAGAGGTAAAATATAAGATCAAACACAAAGGAGTTAAGATTTTTTGTTGTCTATATACCTCGAGTGGGGGGTGGTATGGAGCGCTGGATGTACAGTGGCTATTGGAAGTGTGGGTGATTGAGGCAGGGCTGGTTCATGATGGTGAACAGGGATCATGTGTGTTGGGGCTTCAGGATGTCAGGTTTTGAGATCAGAGGGTGCTGAGGTCAAAGAGGTCAAGAGGTTAGTAGAGATCAAAGATTGTGGAGATACGCAAAGTTGCAGTGGTCCAGTGTCAGAGGTTAAGCAGAAGTCAAAGATAGTTAAGGGAAGATAGACACAAAATACTGGAGAAACTCCACGGGTCAGGCAGCATCTCTGGAGAAAATGGGTAGGTGACATTTCAGGTCGAGACCCTTCTTCAGAGTTTGTAATGATTGAGAGGCCATTGCTATGTTGATCACTGCGACACTCTTCAAAAGGTCTTACGAGCCCCATTATGCTGAATGCTCTTTTTACTTGTCCGGATTGAGGCATCCCAAAACTTCAACGATAGAGCGTCACAAGCATCTCCCTCCTACAGCCAAATACCTGGACATAGATGAGCTGTATTCAGGAGAAGTCTGAAGAAGGGTCCCGACCCAAATCGTCACCTGTCCATGTTCTCCAGAGAAGCTGCCTGATCCGCTGAATTGCTCCAGCGCTTTGCGGGGTTTTTTGTACACCAGCATCTGCACTTCCTTGTATCTCTATTCACTATTTCTTTGCTTTTCCTCGGTGGCACTGTGGTCCCTTAAAATTAATTCCTGGGATGTGCTCCTCTCTGACAAACACACTGAACTGCTGCAGTCCAGGTGGTGAAAATGCTTTGGTAAAGCTTTGCAATGTATCTTGAATCTTTCCCCGTGGAGTCACATAAACAAACTTGAACGGGTGTCAGGGGTTCTGGGGTGAAGGCAGGAGAATGGGGTTGTATAGGACTCTGATGAGACCACATCTGGAGTATTGTGTCCAGTTTTGGTCTCCGAATTTGAGGAAGGACATCCTTGTGATTGAGGCAGTGCAGCGTAGGTTCACTAGATTGATCCCTGGGATGGCGGGACTGTCATATGAGGAAAGATTGAAAAGACTAGGCTTGTAATCACTGGAGTTTAGAAGGATGAGGGGGGATCTTATAGAAACATATAAAATTATAAAAGGACTGGACAAGCTAGATGCAGCAAAAATGTTCCCGATGTTGGGCGAGTCCAGAACCAGGGGCCACAGTCTTAGAATAAAGGGGAAGTCATTTAAGACTGAGGTGAGAAAAAACGTTTTCACCCAGAGTGTTGTGAATTTGTGGAATTCCCTGCCACAGAGGGCAGTGGAGGCCAAGACACTGGATGGATTTAAGAAAGAGTTAGATAGAGCTCTAGGGGCTAGTGGAATCAAGGGATATGGGGAGAAGGCAGGCACGGGTTATTGATTGGGGACAATCAGCCGTGATCACAATGAATGGCGGTGCTGGCTCGAAGGGCCGAATGGCCTCCTCCTGCACCTATTTTCTATGTTTCTATGTTAGGAGGGAAAGATAAATCAGCGATGATTAAATGGCGGAGTAGACTTGATGCGCCGAATGGCTTAATTCTGCTCCTATCACTCATGTTCTTATGACCTCATGAATACTAGCAATTGGGATGCTTTCATCTGGGAATGAGAAGAGTGAGGTGGGTCATATCGGGGGTAGTAAAGGGAAGATGATTCCATTTGTATGGAGGGTCAAATTAGGTGCAATCCCGAAATCTGAAGAAGGGTCTCAACCCGAAAAGTCACATATTCCCTTTCTCCAGAGATGCTGCCTGACCCGCTGAGTTACTCCAGTTTTTTGTGTCTATTTTCGGAAGTTGGGAATAGTTGGGGGATAGTTGGGAATGTCGGAAACCATTTATTGTAGGATTAGGACCAAGTTCAGTGGGCTGTCATCCCATTTTTCAAATAATAGGTAAGACAAAAATGAGACATTGGGAGGATGTTCTGATGTCTTCTTTTCATCCTCCTCCTCCTGGCCATTTGAAGGCCACAAGTTACAAGTGCGGTACAATGCCTTAACCTTGTAATTGGATGCATCAATTAATAGAAGTGTAGACGAGAAAGAGGCAGGAAAGTAATCAAGAAAAAGGAAAATAAATTAAGGACTAGCCGAGATTGTCAGGGGTAAAATCAATTTGGGTGAATGCAACTCATTATCAGGATCGATAATGAATTCAGTTAATTGAAACACAAAATAAATGCAACAGTGATCCTACACGCAGCAAGTTCGTGGTGTGTGCTGTTGTGAAGCCACATTCCCAGAAACCAACATGTAAAAATGTCTGACACCATCTCGCTGGAGTTTGCAGAGAGATCAGAATCCTTCTCCGATTGAACAAAAATAACCATGTTGCAGGATCTAATTTTGGATCTAAAATGTTAGCAAAAATGACAAAATGTACGTAAAAGTGTCAAATATGGCTCACTGTGGGTGACAGTTCCATGACCCAGATTTGACAGATTCAAGATTTAAAGCTTTAACATCCCTTTAATATGGGCGGCACTGTGCCGTAGGGGTAGAGCTAGAGACCCGGGTTCGATCCTGACTACGGGTGCTGTCTGTACATAGTTTGTACGTTTCCCCCATCTGACCTGTGTGGGTTTTCTCTGAGATCTTCGGTTTCCTCCCACACTCCAAAGGCATACAGGTTTGTGGGCTAATTGGCTTGGTGTAAATGTAAAATTGTCCCTAATGTGTGTGTGGGGGGTATTCTCCATGTGCGAGGATCACTGGTCGCTGCGGACTCAGTAGGCCAAAGGGCCTGTTTCCGTGCTGTCTCTCTAAACTAAACTAAACTAAACTCCCTCTCAACTGGTAAGATGCCATTTGATTAGTGAGGAAGGGGATGCAGGCTAATAGTGAGGCAGGTTTTGAATCATTTTGGTGACATATACTGTGTTCCCTGTAACAGCTTCACCCTGAACTAATCCAAGTGGCCATTCTTCAAACTTGCCAGCCCATATATACATCCAGGGGTAACATCAGCACCAGGGAATCTCAGGGCAGAGAAGATTAACCCGGAGGTGTTCAAAAATCATAAAGAGAGAAAAAATAAAGAAAAAATGTTTCTAGTGACATTAGTAAGCAGGGAAGACTGATTGCAGGTGATTGTTAAAAGCCAGCAGTGCACAGTGAGTTGCTGCGATCTGAAACGCATTGCCTGAAAGGGTAGTGGAAGCAGATTAAATCAACCTTTCAAAATAAAATATGACACATGCTTGAAGAGACAAAACATGCTGGTACTTTGCTGGAAGAGTAGAGTGTGTGATATTTGGGCAGCTTGGCTATGTGCTAGCACAGACATGACTTTAATGACCTCTCCTTGTGAAGTGACATTGTATGATTTTATAAAACGAGTTCACGGAGTCTTTTCGCAGACGGACCGTGATCGGTTTCAGGATGAAGTGGCTAAAGAAGAAGGCTGAGCTCCACCACTCTCTCAGGGCAAATAAGGATGGGCAGTAATTGCTGGGGTAACCAGTGAACCTTTCGCTTGTTATTGACCCAGCTGATTCAGATCTTGTGCTCAGCCAACCTCAACTGATCAGCTATCAGGAGTGGAGACCCCTGTCCGCTTTCCCGAATTATTGATACACCGAGAGAGGATGAAACCCTTGCCCCCAAACAAACGCAAAAATCAGGGGCTCAATTGAAAACTGTAGACCTGAGGTTGGTAACTTAGTGCTAGGTGGAGGCATCAATGTCAATGAAAGCAAAGCAGGAAATTAAGTTTACACACAGAGCCTACAAGTTTGGTGAGCGTGTTAGATATTGTTCTTAGGGCTAACGGAATCAAGGGATATGGGGAGAAAGCAGGAATGGGGTACTGATTTTGGATGATCAGCCATGATCATATTGAATGGCGGTGCTGGCTCGAAGGGCCAAATGGCCTACCCCCTGCACCCATTTTCTATGTTTCTATGTACCGTTAAAAATATTTGATGGGTTGAAAGCTCCTTCAAGTTCTCATCATCGTACAATTGAAGAAATTAATGTTGAGCCAACAAATGTGCCCACTATTATAGTTTGTTTGACATTTAAGTAGCATTGTAGGTCACCTGAATGCTGTTTGTGGAAGTTAAATAAAGAGTAAGATGGTCAGTTACAAATTTGATGGAAATAACATTGTCAATGTTTCCTGCTGCACTGAAACTCACCTCATCATTCTTCAGGCAGTGTTCCCTGATAAAGGGCACGTTTTCACAATTTTCAGCATGAAGTGAATGAGGTGTCATTTTTTGTACCGACTGTAGTTCTTAAAAGGGTGGTGGGTATATGAAAGAAGCTGCTGGAGGAGGTAGTTGAAGTAGGTATTGTAGCAGTATTTAAAAGACACTTGGACAGAGGGGATCATGACAGAAGCCTCCCCGTGGCGATCCCCGGAAGCGACGACACGATGCACTCGGTGACGCGCCAGGCGACCAATTCTGTCAACATGTTGGACGACGACAGAGGCCGACAGCGAGGTACACGTCGTCTGACACACGAGCGAACTTGGACAGATACATATATTGGAACGGTTTAGAGGGATATGCACCAAATGCGGTCAAATTGAACTAGTTTATATGGGGCATCTTGGCCGGCATGGGTTGAGATGGGCCGAGGGGCCTGTATCCTGTACATTTTACAATACCAGCAAGAATTGCCAAGTTACAGGGGAATGAGCACACTGAATGAATGGACGCAGCATGACATGAGGAAGGGGTGAGTGCTCTCAGGGGTCAGGGGTATCTGGAGAGGCTGGCACATGATTGTTCCTGAATGTGTTTTCTTTAGAATGGGGGTACAGAAGATCCCTCATATTATCATAGTGCACTACGATCTTGAACCCTTCTGCTGATTTTACACTAATTGTTGTATTTATTGTCCGTATCTACCCTTGGTCTACGTATACTGTTTACTTGTATGCTTCATATGGACAAGGAATTTCATTGCAACGCTCGTGTATATGACAATAAATTAACATGAGATCTGAGATCCATTCGCTTGAGGCAGGTTATCACAAATTGCTATGTGGCAGCCAGAAATATGTGCAATATTGCTCAATGACCTAATTTTCAGTAACATTGTTTGCAATTGTATGACAAATGTTTCATCCTAGATCCAGTCCGCTAACTGAAAAGTGTCAAGAGGGCTGCACAAGCAAATCTGTCCTGTGCTCCCCTGGTGCACACACACACACATAGATAGAAGACAGGAGCTGGTAGGGTGGGGTGGGGTGTCTGTGGTAGCTGCAGGTCGTGGAATAATTGGAGATGGTGTTGGTGGATATCGAATACTACTTCGGACTAAATACCCTAGCTAATTTTGCCTCTCTCTTACCCAGGGCCACTTTAAAAAACTGTAGCTATTTTAATGCTGTACCCCTGAGATCAGCTGATTCAGCTGGGAAATGTTGTTTTTCACCTCAGTTGGAGAAAATGGCACTGGGGAGATGGAGTTGTTGATTTTCTGGACCTTGGCAGAATGGATCTGGTAGGCGATATCATGTGCTGGAAAGTGCAGCTGTCACACAAACAACAACATCAAGTCATCAAAAGCCACTCAATACGTTCATCAAGAAAACTATTCATTGTCCAATATTGTCTTTGATATTTCAGAGAAAGTTCACTTTCAAACAAAGCTCTTATTAAATATTGGCAGCAATAAGAAAACAACACCATAACGTTGTATCACCATGGTCTATTATTTCAGAATAAGTAACAACATCATCTTATTCTCGATTTCTTCAAACACGATTAAACCTTAATTTCTAAACCTCAGGCAGAGCAAGCATGAACTTGAAGCAGACGATTGGAGTCCAATTTCTGAGACCCACAATGAGGCAGGTTATCTTGCACTGACTGTTTCATTTCCAGTTCTCCGAGATCTGTGGATTTCTTCAGTTCTGCAGCTGCAAATCGGAGACTCCAAAAAAAATGTTTGAAATCATTTAACCATTTGTTCTTTGTTTTATCTTATGACCCTTTACAAATCCTCTTGCTGCACATCAAACAGCAGACCTCTGCCTTTTACCCAGATGTTTCAATTTAACTAGTTTCCAAAGGAGATTGATACAAAGAAGGGGTGTGCACTCTGAAAGGTGTGGATATTCCTTTCAAGTTTGCTGCAAATTGTAATATATGGAGAAGAGTGAATGCAAAAAGAGCATTCATTCCAGCTTTTCGTATTTCACCCATTACAAGCATGAACACATACAAAACGCTGCCTGTCCTGCTACTCGCCCATGTGTTTCCTGACCAACAACGTCTCCCACTCTGAGAATGCCTCTATTTTAACATTCATTTTAACAGCATCTCTGGAGAGAAGCAATGGGAGACTAAAGAAGAGTCTCGACACAAAACATCATCCATTGCTTCTCTCCAGAGATGCTGCCGGTCCCGCTGAGTTACTCCAGCATTTTGTGTCCGTCTTCAAATGACGTCACGCGCTCCAGACGGCTGTGCGGTCGAATGAAGTCGCGCGCAACCTTCACGGGACCATCGCGGCTCAACGCGACCATAAGGTCGCGTAATTTGCGTGCCAAGGACACGTTAATCTTTAACTCAAATTGTACTACGCCCTGCCTGTTCTTTGTCCTTTAACCTTCTGCAGCCCTTTTCAATTCCCCAACATGAGGTTTCTATGCATCCTGGGCATTAACACGAGTCACTACGCCATCATTTGCTCTGAGGGCTGCATTTCCCCTCTTTAATTGATGCTCCTTAGAACCTACCTTTTTGGCCAAGCTTTTGTCACCTATTTCAATATCTCTGTGTGGCTTGATGTTCATGTGGCTTGTTTGTTTGAAAAACTGCAAAGTGCTCAGGGGTGTTTTATTACATTAAAGGCTTTGTAACAAGGCAGGTTGTACTAACTCTGCAAGTCTGGAATGGCCCCTTCTCTTCATTGAGGGATAGAGTACATCATCAGCAGCCAACTTAATGCAGAATCAATCTGAAATTCTGCAGAGCATGAGGAAAGCTACTGATATCTGGAGAAAGGTCGCCTCTCCATTCTCTCCAGGGTTGCTGCCTCACCCGCTGAGTTACTCCAGCACTTTGTGCCTTTTTTGGTAAACCAGGATTTGCATTTGCATCAACATATTTTTACAATGAGTCTGAGGCATATTATAGAAAACCTATTCAATGTGATCGTTTTTTATCCCTGTTGGTAAGATTTAGAAATTAAAATGAAATTTGAAATCTCAATCAAATAAGACAAAGAATATCAAAACAAAGACAGTAAAATACATGGCTTCCCATTGGTTCGGATTATTTCTGGAAACAATCGTGACAGGTTTAACAATTTTAGTTTAAATGATTTGGTTAACTTGACTCGCATATATTAAGCATCGTGTTTCGGTGTCCTGCTCATTCTAATACAGCTATTGGACATCGTAAAGTCAGTGGCTATGTGCTGTTCAAGGAATTCTGATGTTTCTTCCGCAATCTGACCAGGTATCCTGAAACCCAGGACTGACTGGTCTAACTTTGGACTGGAAGCATCGTAGCTGGACCTAGTTTCTGTGTTGCAACCTGTCCTCTGCAGAAATTGCATGAAATTCTCCTCAATAGACCCTTCTCGGCTGGGTAGCCGGAGATCCTCTTCCGTGGTCTGTTTAAAGAAACAGGTGAGGCGTTTGCTTAGTTCCCCTCGGATCTGTCGATTGAGGCATCCGTAAAAGAAGGGATTAATACTAAAGGAGGTATATCCGACCCAAGTAACAATTGTTTCCCAGAGGTTCGGCCTGATTGAATTTGGGGTCATAGCAGAATGCACGTGGAAAGCAAAAAATGGCAGCCAGCAAAACACAAACTGGCCCCCAACCAGGATGAGGATGCCGGCTGCCTTTCCCCCTCCAAATGTCCTTTGTGGAGATCCTCTTGGTGCTCCAGAGCTGGTGACCATGGTGGACCTACTGCTGAGTGACTCTGACCTCTGCCGCGGTGTGTCCATCCATGTGGGCAAAGGTCTGTGTTGCATTGCTGCCACCCTGGCCACCTTGAACATGTTGCAGTAGACTATCAGAATAATTAAGACTGGGAACAAAAAATAAAACAGGCCAAAGAAAGATATGAAGACCTTTCTGTACATCTCTCCATCCCATTGCATGGAACAATGATTGTTCACGCGGCCTTGGGAATTCCAGCCCAAAATTGAAATTATTGACATTAAGATGGCTTTTATCCACAAGCATATAATGACAGACATCACCAGCTTCAGTGTCATTCTCACTTCATATCTCATCGGATGTACTATATAGTAGTATCGCTCGACATTAATGGCCAGGATAGATAATATAGATGCACTAATGAATAACATGCTTAGGAACAGATATATCTGACACAAGGTGTCACTGAACTCTATATTATTAAACAGAGCAGAGCTGGATATCATCCCTAAGGGCATTAGGATTAAGACAGCTGTCAGGTCCACTAAACATAGATGGAAAACAAAGACAAATTTTTTGAATAATGGAGTCTTGATAATTACAAGCATCACGGCAACATTTCCAACGATCCCAACTAAGTCAACCAGTAACATCAAGAAGAGACCAATAGATTGTGAAAGAAGATCCCTGTCTGCGGACGCCAGACTTTTATTGAAGAACATTGCCGTAGGAGAAATGCTTTGCTGTCGTTCTGGAGTGGAAGTATTCCATTCCCATTCCACAGAAACTGGAGCAGCCATGGATAGGTAAAGTGATGGAAGGATGGAAATCCTAAAGCCGTTCTTCCTAGTCCATCATCCATTCTCCTTGGGGATAGTAGTGTGCTTAGTGGTTGGCAGATTCTGTTTCTTTCTAACCATGGAAGCCTTGGCTAGCCATCAACCTCAACCCATTTAGGAAACTGGCACATTTCTGATCAGCTAGTTTCAAAGTCGCTTAATTACCTCCAAATTATGATGTGCGTTAGTTTTTATTATCCATTAGTCACGACTTGAAAAGACGTAATATGGCCTCTCCGATCCAACCCATTAATCTTCTTGCTTATATTACCATGTAGACATTAGTTTCACACCATTTGCGTCCACGGAATCTGTATGGTTAAAAATGTAAAAGTAATTAAGTTCACACAGATGTAGGGGCTGTATATCCTTCTAACTTAGAAATATATTGCAGATCCTTCTTCACTGGATCTAAAATGCTTGAACCACTATTAGCACTCTGCGAGGATCACCATCACAAGGATCGTGACAGTTCAAGGAGGCAATTCATCATTATCTTCTCAATAAAGAGTAGGGAAGAGTAATAAATGCTGACCTTGCTCATTCTAGTCTAATTTCCTAACTTTAGTTTAGTTTGGAGTGCGGAAACAGGCCCTTCGGCCCACCGAGTCTGCACCAACCAGCTATCCCCGCACAATAACCCGATCCTACTAACACTAGGGACAATTTACACTTACGGTATACCAACCCAATCAATCTACAAACCTGTACATCTTTGCAGTGTGTGAGGAAACCGAAGATCTCAGAGAAAACCCATGGGAAGAACGTACAAACTGCGTACAGACAGCACCCGTAGTCAGGATCGAACCTGGGGTCTCCGGAGCTGCCAGCGCTGTAGGCAGAAACTCTACCGCTGCGCCACCGTGCCGCCCTTAACTGAACATAAACTTTTTCAAAGGAAGGAAATGGTGCTCAAAAATAAAGAAAATAAAATTGAATCATTATTCATAACAATCTCCAAGTCTTTTCAAACCTGGTTGACATTTTCCATTGTGGACTGTAAGCCACAAAAATAGCTTTCCCAATAACAACATTGCTAGAATTGTTAAAACTCTTTCTGAAAGAATAGCTACAATGGCATTCTAGTTTTCCAGCTCAGTGTGTCTTTTACCAATACATCAAAGGGACTAATTTCTTTGAATTAGCATCAGTGTAACTTTGATCAAAAAATAACTGGTTTGTACCTTTAGTGTAGATTCATGCTGATGCAAATATGAACATTATCCTCAGCTCCCATCAGAAAATCTCACTGCAAATCTATTTATACTGGGTGCATGGAGGAGATTTCATTCAATTACAGAAAGGAGAATATGGGAGAAGTATTCTTCCTATTGCAGACAACCAGAGTGCACAGTACGCCAAATGTGGCTTTACCCCAACTTGTATAGGAGTAACACGATGTCCCAACTCCTGTACTCAATACCCAGTCCAAAGTTCACTACTCTGAATGCCGTTGTCACCGCTTTCATGTACCTCTAGCTCTCTGTTCTACAATACTCTTTAGGACCCTTCCATTTACTGTGCGAATCATTCCTTGGCATGCATTCCCAAAATGCAATGTCTTGTATTTTTCTAAATTAAACTCCACCTGCCATTCCTCAGCCCATTAGCATAGTTGATCAATATCCCATTGTAATCTTAGATAATAATCTTAACTTTCCACTATGCCACCAATTTTAGCGGCATTGGCATACTTTATTAACCATACACCAACATTCTCATCAAAATAATTAATATAAATAACAAAAACAGTTGACCAAGCACCGAGCCTTATAGCACCTCCATGTAACAGGCATCTGGTTTGAAATGCAACCCTCTACCATTACCCTGTTTCTGCTTCATTCAATCCAGCTTTGCATCCAATTGGCTAGCTCACCCTGGATGTCAGGTGATCTAACCTTGCAGATCAGCCTACCATGCACAACCTTGCCAAAGTTCATGTAACCAGCTATTAACTGCACTCCACTTGATCATCTCTTCAAAAATTTAATTAAATTTGTGAGACATGATTTCCCACACACAAAGCCATGTTGATTATTCTTTTTTTTTTAATATATTTTTATTAGAAGTAAGCAATAAATTGGCAAACACAAATTATCGTATAGGTAATACATTATTAATATGTTCAATTAAATCATTCTGCCTCTAATAGTTTTTTTATAGATTAAAAGTAATTAAAAAAAGAGAGAGAAAAAAAAGAGAAAAAAAAAGAAATCAAAAAATAAAATCATAAGGAATGGAATAATTTGCCATTAATACATTGTTGGAGATAAGATCAAGGAATATAGAGTATAACTTTTCATCTGTTCCTGAGTCCAAATTTCAGTTAGGTCCCCCTGCTGAACCAATCTACCCTTTTAAATAATCGATGAAAGAAGACCATATTCTAACAAAGAGTTCTTGTTTGTCCATTAAGGCAAATCTGATTCTTTCCAGGTGTAGGGTCTCCGACATTTCCATAATCCACATTTTAATTGTGGGGGTTATAGGGCCTTTCCAAAATTTTAATATTAATTTCTTCCCAATTATTATACTGTAATCTAGGAAATTTCTTTGGCTTGTTGTGAGTGTTAAACTTTGTTCTGATATTCCATGTTGACTATTCTCAATCAGTTATTGCCTTTTCCAAATGCATGAAGATCATTTCTCTCAGAATCCCCTCCAATAACTTCCCCACAATTGGTGTTAGCCTCTGTTATTCCCCGGCTTTCCTTGCAGCCTTTCCTAAATAAAGGCACAAGTGGCCCCTCACTTGTGGCTGTCGATGATACAAATATCTCTGCAAGGACCTTGAGATGTCTTCCCTAGCTTCATAATGTCCCAGGCCAAACGTTATCAGGCCCCTGCGATTTATCCACTTTTATGCATTTTAATACCTCCAGCACCTTCACTTGTATGATGCTATAATATGAGTTCTCTTCAGGCCATCAATATTCCACACATAGATGACATTGTTGATCTTCGAGGGGCCCAATTCTCTCTCTAGTTACTCTTACTTTGGCACTTAATATATTTGTAGAATTTCTTTAGATTTTCCTTCCTTATCTGCCAAAGCTATTTCATGTCTCGTTTTTTGCCGTCCTGATTTCACTCTTAAATTTACTCCTATACCGCGTAAACCCCTCAAGGAATTCAGCGGATGTCAGCTGACATACGCCTCCAACTTTTTCTTGACCAGAGTTCCAAGGTCTCCTGTCATCCAGGGTTCCCTACTCTTGCGAGCTGTGTCCTTCATTTCAACAGGAACATGCTGGACCTGAGCCCTCGCAACCATTTAAACATTCAAAACTGGCCTCGCCCCAATTTAGGACTTTAACTTATAGACCACTCTTATCCATTTCAATATTATTTTATAACTTTTTAAACTAATTATGGAAACAAATGTTGCTATAGATTATTCTGAAGTGCGGGGATGTATTGCAGAGTTTCAACTCTGATCAGAGGTAAATGCCAGCAACTGAGCAAATCTATCACATTTCATTTTCACAGGAATGCTGTGCAGTTCACAATAAAACAGATGACTCAAGTAAACAAAAGGTCTGAAGACACTGACAGAAATATGCGACTGGGTTGTTTCTCTGCAAAGTGCAAAGCAAACATCATGAAAGGACCAACACAACATATACATGCGTGCATGCACAAAACCGCATATATGCATACTAGCACACAACTCTAATTTGGCTTTAGTTATTTTCCGAATAGGTTTGCCATTTTGTTAGGGAAAGGTAAGGAGACTGACTGATTGCTATAACAGCTCGTATAACTGTGAACTGTTATTATTGAAATGTCATCAGTGTTGAGAAACAAAATCTGCTATCAATGATGAATGTGTCAAATGCTAGATTATCGCAGCAGTTTCAGCCACTTCCAGTGAGTTTAGTGCCAGGTTACAGACGGACCAAATCGCACAATAAAACTCTTTTCAAAAAGCTCTTTGAGTGTTCACCCAACTTACATTTTGATCAGGCAGCCTCACTGTCTTGAGACTGGCTGATAAAAGGGAGGTGATATCTCAGGAGAGAAATGTATGAATATCTTGTGCGGTGTTCTACGCTTTTAACTCCTATATTTTTTCTTCTCACCGCAGAGTTTGAGTCCTGTCCAGCGATACTTTGCCAGAAAACAGAACTGTCTATCATAAATAAGAATTTGCATCATCAGAATTTAGCAGCATTACCCCATGCCAATCCATGCTATTCAGACGTGACTTGTGCATCATTGGTGTGACCTGTTGGCTGTCAGCAGAGTATCTATTTACTACTAGATAAACACAAAAAGCTGGAGTAACTTAGCGGGGGCTGGCAGCATCTCTGGAGAGAAGGAATGGGTGACGTTTCGGGTCGAGACCCTTCTTCAGACTGTCCATTTACTACTATCTGTTTGGGTTCCACCCATGACAAGTATAGAATAGTTTCTTTATTGTCATTGTAACATGTACCATGTACAACGAAATAAAAAAAAAAAATGTAAGCCAGTCAGTGCACCATTCAAACATTTCTAAAAGCTAACGATACATACAAGGTAAATATTAAAAAAGATAAACAACTAAAATAAATATGAAAATAGCACGCATAAACACCCAACCCTACATCCTTCTGTCGATTTCACAGTGTACCAACCACAGTCCCTTAGTCCCTGCGTTCCTCGGCGGCCACATTTAGTGCCTTTATAGCCGTGTAAGTCTGTTTGTCCTTGTCCTTGTAGATCTGTACCATCTGCCTGACGGCAACAGTTCAAACAGGGAGTGTCCGGGGTGGGAAATGTCCTTTATAATATTCTGGGATTTTTTGATGCAGCGGGAACTGTGTAAGTCTTCCAAGGTAGGGAGAGGGCAGCCGACAATCCTCTGGGCGTTGTCAATGGCCCTCTGGAACGCTTTCCTCTGAGCCGCTGTGCAGCTGGTGTACCACACGCATACACAGTATGTTAGGATGCTCTCAATGGAGCACCGATAAAAGGACAGCAGCAGTCTCTGAGTGATGTTATTCTTCCTGAGCACCCTCAGGAAGTGCAGTCTCTGCTGGACCTTTCTCAGCAGCGCAGAAGTGTTCACGCTCCACGTCAGGCCCTCCTCAATATGGATTCCCAGGAAGCGGAAATCCGCCACCCTCTCCACACAGTTCCCTCTGATGATCAGTGGTACCATGTCCGTTTTGTTCTTCCTGAAGTCTATTATTATCTCCTTGGTCTTTAAGGTGTTGAGGAGCTGGTTATTTTCTCCACACCACACTGTCAGCTGTTCCGCCTCAACCCGATAGGCGTACTCGTCCCCCCCGGAGATGAGTCCCACCACCGTAGTGTCATCCGCAAATTTGGCAATGGTGTTGCTGTGGTGGGTGGGGGTGCAGTCATGTGTGCAGATGGTGTAGAGCAGGGGGCTCAGCACGCAGCCCTGTGGAGAGCCGGTACTGAGGCTGAGGGCCGTGGATGTGTGATGGCCCACTCTGACTCTCTGGCTGCGACCCGATAGGAAGCTATTTATCCACATGCAGGTGGAGTGTGGAAGTCCCAAGTCCCACAGTTTGTCCACCAGTTTGTGGGGAAGGAAAGTATTAAAAGCAGAGCTGTAGTCCACAAAGAGCATCCGCACATAGCTCCCCCTGGTGCTCCAGGTGGGACAGTGCAGCATGGAGAGCTGTGGCTACAGCGTCCTCTGTGGATCTGTTCGCTCTGTACGCAAACTGGTGGGGGTCAAAGCTTCGGGGCAGGAGTGATGTGATGTGACCCCGGACCAGTTTTTCAAAACACTTCATCACCACTGGTGTGAGTGCGACTGGCTGGTAGTCGTTGAGGCTGGAGATGTGGGTTTTTTTGGGCAAGGGGACTATGGTTGCGGACTTCAGACAGGGTGGAACAGTGGACTGGGCCAGAGACTGGTTAAAAATCCTCGTGAGGACTCCAGCCAGCTGGTCTGCGCAGTCCTTCAGCACGCGTCCAGAGATGCCGTCGGGTCCAGTGGCCTTCCTCGGATTGGTGGCCCGCAGCGTGCGCCTCACCTCATGCTCCTCTATCTTGGGAGTTAGGCTGCTGTGGACCATATGGTGTGATGTGGCTGTCTCGGGTGGCTCCACTTCAAAGCGAGCAAAGAAGAGGTTCAGCTCCTCTGCCAACGAGGCGTCACCTTCGGCAGCTCCAAGATTTGTCTTATAGTTGGTGAGATACTGGATCCCCTGCCGCACCTGCCTGCTGTTGTTACTGTCCAGGTGGTCCTCTATCTTCCTCCTGTAGCCTGCCTTGGCCTCTCTTCAGGTTAGCTCGGGCCGTGCTGTATAAAGCCCTATCGCCAGACCTAAAAGCGGTGTTCCTCTCTTTTAACAGCCGCTGGACCTCC